>CAWUFW010003917.1:0-1200000 GCA_963921515.1 Calotriton arnoldi | reverse complement strand
GGATTGGGACGGGTCTAGGATGTTGTTCTCTTCGAGGAAGGAGGTCAGTTGCCTGTTGACAATCTTCTCAATGACTTTCGCCGGGAACGGGAGTAGGGAGATGGGCCGGAAGTTCTTGAGGTCCTTCGGGTCCGCCTTGGGTTTCTTGAGTAAAGCGTTGATCTCGGCATGCTTCCAGCTCTCCGGGAAGGTGGCGGTCTCGAAGGAGTTGTTGATGATCTTGCGGAGATGGGGTGCGATGGTGGAGCTGGCTTTGTTGAAGATGTGGTGTGGGCAGGGGTCTGACGGTGAGCTGGAGTGGATGGTGTTCATGATTTTGATGGTGTCGTCATCGTTGACCTGGGTCCAGGAGAGCAGGGGGTCGGTGTGGCTGGGGGGCGGTGAGTCGGTGGCTGTCGGGGGGGCCTGGTTGTTGAAGCTGTCATGGATGTCTGCGATCTTGCGGTGGAAGAAGGTGGCTAGGGAGTCGCAGAGGTCTTGTGATGGCAGAATGTCGTTGGAGTTGGAGCTGGGGTTGGAGAGTTCCTTCACGATGTTGAAGAGCTCTTTGCTGTTTTGTGCGTTGTTGTCGATGCGTTCCTTGAAGGAGGTCCTTTTGGCGGTTCGGATGAGTTGTTGGTGTCTGTGTTAGGTACCATAACTGTGAGGTCAGTATCAAGTACGAGTCTGGCCGATTGTCTGATTGAAGTGGCCACAGCCGCGACCGCTCTCAGACAACTCGGGAGGGCCCTTGCAACAGGATCAAGCACAGCAGAGAAATAAGCACAAGGCCTCTGCTTATCCCCAAACTCTTGTGTTAGGTCAGAAAGTGCGCAACCAGCCATCTCATGGACATAGAGCACAAACGGTTTGCCATAGGTAGGTGTGCCAAGCACTGGAGCCGAACAAAGCGCAGTTTTCAATTGCTCAAAAGACTGCATGCATTTGGACATCCAAGGCAAAGGCTCATGTACTTCTTTTGTTGTTAATGCAAGCAAAGGTTTGATTAGTAGTGAATAGTTAGGTATCCATTGGCGACAGTAGGAAGTGATACCTATAAAAGCGCGCACATCATTTTGAGTTCGTGGAATGGGCATTTTAACAATGGTACTGATGCGCTCAGGGGTCAACCTCCTACCCTCCTTCGACAGTAGGTGACCTAAATAGGTGACCTCCTGTCGACAATACTGAAAGTTAGAAAGAGAAACCTTATGTCCATGATGGGCCAAATGCAACAACAATTTGACTGTACTACCTTTACAACCCTGTTCCGTATCAGAGGCAATAAGGAGGTCATCAACATACTGCACTAATACATTACCTGTAGAAAGCGATAAGGAATCCAAGTGACCTTTTAATGCTTGACTATAAATACTAGGACTCTCTGTATAGCCCTGATGAGCGCAGCAGAATCGTAAACTCCTACCAGCCAGTGTGAACCCAAACAAATATCTACTGTCTGGATGGATAGTAATACTAAAAAAGGCATTTTTCAAATCAATAACAGAAAATAATTTAGCAGTAGAAGGAATCATCGTCAAAAGCGTAGTAATATCAGGAACCACATGGAACTGTGGAATCACTATTTTATTTTATTAACCTCGCGCAGATCAATCACAAAACGATAAACATTATCAGCATCTTCAGAGGAGCCTGAGGGTGTCCTTTTAAGAATCAGAAGAATAGGACTATTACAAATGTTGGCAGACATTTCTTCAACTACTCCCTTTTGTATAAAATCCTGAATAATCTGAAGACAAGACCGTTCTCCCGCCTAAGGTATTTTATACTGAGGAATGCGAGACAAAATAGCATGATCCTTAACCTGTATTGAAACTGGTGGAATATGCAACAGGCCTACATACGTGTCACCTGCTGCCCATAAAGTGGGTGGGACTTCAGCAAATTCAGCTGGGAGTGGTGCATCCTGAGACAAACACTGTTTAGTACTCACATCCAGACCCATAGTAATATAGACACCTGCAGGAGAGCAATAGATAGTAGCATACAACTTCTTTAACAAATCCAAACACATCAAATTCTCACCACAGTTGGATGTCAACAAAAAAGGGGGTTCGACAGTGAAAGGACCAACAGTCAATGCAAGGGGGCGTGAAATAGGGCTTACAACCTGTACACCTGAAAAACCTACTGAAACATTATTGTAGCCAGACAGAACTGCCCCAGGGGCCACATGTCGAGAAACAGAACTCTTTGTCACACCTGTGTCCACCAATAATTCCTTAGTCGAGCCTTGCAAATCCGCTGTGCCATAAGGACCATGCTGATCTACAGGTATCTGAACTGGTCCCTCACACTGTCCCTGGCTGTCCTAACTATAAGACATACATGTCACCTCATCCATATCGTAATCATCATGATAATACTGTCCATCATGAGGGTCATCAAAATAATTATTATCAGAGTGACCCTGTGAAACCGTAGCATTCTGAGCTCTCTCAGTCCTACGACCCCTCCCACCAGAACCTCGCCCTCTAGGAGCTGCAACTTTCTGTAAAAGCACAGGGCACTGGCTACACCAATGACCTACCTCCTTACAATACGCATACTGATTTGGCCCTAAAGATGTCTTTGAAGGCTGCCTACTGGTACATGGAAGCTGTCTGGAAGGACCACCCCGTCTCCTACTATTTCCCCTAAACGCTTGCTGCAACAACACCTTAGTTTTTCAAATCCTTATTTTTCTTATCAGTCCTATCGTTTTCCTCCTGATCTCGGTGTTCATAATACTGGGCCATATTCAAAATAACAGAGGAAGAAGACGTGGACCAAGTACTCTCAGACTCCTGTAAACGAGGCGTAATTTCAGGATGAAGGTTAGAAACAAACCTATCAACAAATAATCAAACTCCTCCCTCAATAGACATATCCTGCCCACTATAGTCCAAAAACGTACCCTCAAACCGGGTAAAAAAATCAGACACACTCTCATCCTTCTTCTGTCGACAAGCTGTCAATTTGTCCCAGCTTACCTTCTTAGGTGGAATAAGGGAATGCATGTAGGTAATAATACGACGTGGCAAAGCAAGTATCTCGGCCCGGGGTTTATCACCTGCCTTCCTCTCCTGATCCCATTCTTTAATCACATCCCATGTACCACCCAACTCCGAGACATGGTCTTGAGTATGAACCTGTCTCCAAACATCAACCGGAACGAGGAGGCCAAAAAACATTTCAATATCAGCAAGAGTCATTACAGTAGAAGAGGCAGCCTCTGGTAATTCTTTATAATAAGCTGTAGGATTTTTCCTAGGGTCAGGCAAATGAGTCTTGAGGGCTAAAACCTCACTCCTTTTCCACGGAGTATAAACCCATTGCTCCGGGAAATGGGACGCTACAGCCGGTCTAGTAACATTACCACGCTGATCCGTTAACTCAGGTATTTCTGGGTGATATATGCGATGGACCTCACGTATCGGATACTGAGTTACCGGGGTAGGACTCCTCTCATGTAGTCTACCCCTGTATGCAACTATAATTGATACCGTTCCCAAATACTTGGCCTGGCTCCAAATCAGTAGCATAAACAAAATCTCTAATATCATTTAAAATTTGAGGCGCTATTGTCCCAATGTGTGTTTGCCAAAGACCAATCAATGTAGCAGACATATGTTTAAGGGCGTGTTGCTGTATAAAGGGTTCAAAATCTCGCATAGCTTCCCAAACATCCTTAACACCATAAATCGCATTACGAGCCCACCGCGCCGCCTGGTCAGCTATTACTTGTTTCACTTTATCCCCTACCCCAGATCACACTAACGGGCCTATTCGCTCCCTGAATTTCATCCAATCTCTATCCTCAAACCCACGTACTGGCGTCTCAGCATTCAAAGGCATCGGAGGATTAAGAACCATAGGGGAAGAAGCAACAGAGGAAACAGGCACAATCGTTGTTAACGCCTGCACTGGAGGAGAAAGAACGGTAGATCGAGGAGTTGAAACAGTAGATGTACTAGGGGTCACAATTGTCAAAGATGGCGAGGACAAAGAAGAAGCGGGGACGCCGTGGCCGCAGCCGCTAAAAGAACTGCCATAGACACAGGAGCAAATGGAACAGATGAAACAGACTGTTGTGGTTGTGAAGGAAGAGTGGGATATATCCTCTGCGGGGCGTAAGGAGGTGGGGGCGAGTATCTAACAACTCCTCTACGAAAGTATCGTCTTCTTCTTTGGCCAAATAAGACTTATCAATATGCAACTGAAATCTCCTATCTTCATATTCAATTCCGGACTCTTGTTTTTCTCTATCATATGCCACAGCTTTCTGTGTCAATGTTTGCATTTTCCCCTTCCGTGCATCTCTCTCCATCTTTAACCGTCTCTGTCTAGCCTCCTTCTGCCAAGTCCTGAGGAAGTCAAACATGGACTGTCGACTTCTTTTCTTAAATAATTGCTCCTGTAAAAACCCAATTTTCGGTTCATTAAAAGTGCCCATCAGAGGCCACTGCAACTCTGCATTGTCCCTCGTATATTTGTGCCATAATGTACTAAACATAATAGGGCCAGGACCATGTTTCACATACGTATCAAAATTAGGGCTGCCTTCAGGAGGCGCTGGCTGAGCTTCTCCCAATCAAGCATCTGCAGAACAACAACGACAACACAAAGTCCAAATTTTCCTGAAGCCAGGCATTTCGAAAGGAAAACAAATTCGTTATTTTTACCTGGCAAAGTAGTTGCAAGTACCTTTTAACAAAACAGCCCTCAGGCCGAACAAACTTAAAGCACAATGGTACCATACCCTCAAAGAACTAAAACAAACTCACCTGATATCTGTAGTACAAACTAACCAGTTCTCCACTGCCGACTCTTCAGACCAAACGGTCAGATCCAAGGGTTTCGCCATTCAGGACTTCAGTCGGGATGACCACTGGGTGAGGCACCGTCCGGCAGGACAGAAG
Organism: Calotriton arnoldi; assembly: GCA_963921515.1. Classification (NCBI taxonomy): domain Eukaryota; kingdom Metazoa; phylum Chordata; class Amphibia; order Caudata; family Salamandridae; genus Calotriton; species Calotriton arnoldi. The sequence continues at coordinate 1,195,099 of CAWUFW010003917.1, read as the reverse complement.
GGGCAGCTGCAAGCAAATATTACTCTTCATGCAGGGATCCCTGAGCCGTCAGTCCGACCCAACGATGTCCTCGGCCTCTCCCCCATCTGCGGAAAGGGGATGGATCAGTCACCCAAAGGAGTCCCTGTTCGGGTGCCAACTGAAGGAAGTGACCTGATTAGGGTCACCAATGACCACCCCTCAGTCTTCCATACCAAATGAAGAGTTGGTCAGACAGTAGAGAATACAAACCAATAACTGTTTATTAATGTACACTCAGAGCGGAGCCCGGTCTGCCCAGTAAGAGTGCTGCAGAGGGACTGAAATCGACAGCATTGAGATACATTATGTACATTTCGTAACTGGGCTAAAACATGCCCACAGTGGAATTTTCCAGGTAGGTGCAGCTAAACAGTGAAATACAGAAAAAACAGTTTCAGTGGGTCTATCATTTACAAAGTATCTCAATTCCAAGGTTGTCCATTTTGGCCCGTCACCAGACTAGTGGGAGAGGGCCTCTATCTAGTGAGAAAGGTATGCGCTAATAGGAACAGTGTACTCATTACGGGAACAAGTCTAACATGGCAGAAACAAAACTTATAGCGTAGCATTTCTCAGAATCAAACTAAATCAATTTCAAACAGCCTAAAATGGCGCCTGCAAAGAAAATGGCACAGTGAATGCTAACTTACATAGGGCAATGCGCAAACTTGAACATTTCTAATCTAACACATGACCAAGAGTACTTCGAAGGGGCCTTTACATCTCAGTTCCAGACAAGTCTTTCAAACATGCTTCTTGATCATGATCAAATCTCCTGGATTAAGGTCGTGGCAGTGTTCTTGATCTGGATCTAGTCTGGCAGCTGCAACCTTGCGAGAGACAGAATGCACCACATCAGCTAATCCCTTGCAGTAATTGAGCATGATGTCATCTTTGATGCTCACAAGTACTTTTGCAGGTAAAGCTGGCAATCTCAGAGAATGTCCCATGTGGATCTCATGAACCGATAAACCAGTCTTCCTATCAAGAATACTTTGGATACACATCAGTACTAGAAGCAAAGCATCAGGATATTTCAGTGATGTTGAAGCACAAACTTTTGCCAAATGAGATTTTATGGTTCCATTAAGCTGTATGACGACCCCAGATGCTTCAAGTTGGTAGCTACAATGCAATCTTTGTTAAATCTGTAGTGCTGCATACAACATCCTCTGGGTCTCATTGTTAAAGTGTGTTCCTCAATCTGATTCCAGAGGAACTTTTATACCATACCTGGGTATCAAATCACGCAATAACAGATTGGCTACAGTGTGACTGCCATTTCTTCTGGTTGGGTAGAATTCCACCCAATGCCAGAAAATGCAAATGATGACCAGGCCATATCTTAATCTGTTGCAAACAGGCATTCCGATAAAGTCCACCTGCATTCAGTTGAAAGGACCACCTGATTTCCCCACGCGACTCAGTGTGATGGGTGTTCTCTTCCCTACATTCATTTTTTGACATGTCACACAGCAATGGCACAATTCTTCTGCAAGCATCCTAAATATGGGGTTAAACCAATTCTGTCTAAAGAGTCTTATCATGGCATCTCTCCCTAAATGTATGTGTCTATTAAAATGTTGTGCCATTGGAAACAACAAACTGTCAGGTAATATTGTTCGTCCATGAGCTGACATCCACATGTCGTTTTCACTTTTCTCATAACCTGCTCTGATCCAACCTTGCTGTTCTGCTTCTGAAATATTTTCTTGTACTTTTTAAAATTCTTTCCATGTGTCAGCTACCAACATCAACATAGAAAAGACAGTGTCCTTCACAGATTCACATGCCAAAGTTCTGTTAAATGTGCAGGCCACCAGTGCAAAATACCGCACAACTTCTTCAGCATACTTGTTTTTACAGCAACATAAGCATTGCCGCTTGCAGGAGCTACACATTTAACCACTGCAATTTCAGTAGGCAACTGGAGTGCCTCTAAAAGGTTCCTTACAAGGTTGACATTGAGTAATGGTGTACCAAAAGAAGTCAAGAAACCTCTCTGTGGCCACGATTGTCCAGAGTCATGGACAACACCAAAGCCATACTGACTATCTGTAAATATAGTCACTATTAATTGTGCCACCAATATGCAAGCTCTTGTAAGGACAATTAATTCTGATACTTGTGCTGACGTAATACCTCGATGCCATAAAGCCTCCACAACATCATTGATTGTGCCTACAGCATAAACTGCTCTAAGAATTCCTTCAATGTTTCTCAAACATGAGCCATCAACAAATGTTATGTAATCAGGCTCATTCAAAGGTTCATCTTTAATGTCGGGTCTTTGCTGTGTACATAAATCTGAGACATTTAGACAATCATGTTTAACTTCATCACAAGCATTGTCATTTATAGGCAACAAATTAGATGGATTCCAAATTTGACAGCGGTTTAGACCCACGCTGTCAGCAGACAATACCTGCTGTTCATACTTGGTATGTCTATTGTGAGTCATGTACTAGGTTTTTGCTTGGGTAAGCAGTATTTCTACAGAGTGTGGGACCATTACAGTTAAAGGGTGTCCCATGACTATGCTATAACTCCTTTTGATACTAACACCTACTAGGATGACTGCTTTAAGGCAGCCGGGCAAGATCAAGAGCTGTCGAGAAGTAAGCCACAAGTTTTTTAAGCATCTCTATGTATCTGAGTAAGCACTGATGAAACACTGTGAGAGTACAGTCCTCCCTCTCACTGCAAAACCATGTAAGATTTTACTGTAATCAGGCATTCTTAGTTCCAGGGCATGACAGAGACTTTCTCTCAGCTCTAGGACCGCTTTCAAGCAATCATTGTCGCATAGAAGTGGATCAGGCACATCTTTGTTTGTCAGCCTCAGTAAAGGTTTAGCCACTAAAGAAAAGTTAGGTATGCACTGTCTACAGTAGCCAACCGTTCCCAAGAACATCCTCTGTGTTTCGGGTGGATTAATCTGCAAAATTGCTTCCACCATTACTGGTGACACTTTCATTGCTCCTTTCTCAATGTTGTGTCCCAGATACTGAACTTCTTTTTCAAAATATTGCAATTTTCCTGGGGACACTTTATGTCCATTCTCGGCTAGATGATTTTGAAAGGGCAATTATATCCTATTTACATGCTTCTCGTGTTTCTGATGCCAGGAGTAGGTCTCAAATATATTGCACAAGAACTGAATTGTAGGGCATCTGTAATGACTCCAAATTATTTTTCAAGATATGGTTAAAGATAGAGGGACTCTCTGTATAACCTTGTGGAACTTGGCACCATGCCAGAACTCTCTGCTGAAAGATAAAGGAGAACAGATACTGGCTAACTTCATGCAATGGAACTGAGAAGAAATCCTGACAAAGATTGATAACTGTGAACCATTCTGCAGTTCACGGGATCTTTAAAAGTATAAAGGTTGGATTTAGTACCACAGGAAAACATGGAACAACAATACTATTAATATTTCAGAGATCCTGCACAATCCCAAATTTACCATTGGGCTTCTGTAAACCCATGATCGCAGAGTTACATGGACTCCCAACCAATTCCCTCAATATCCCTTTCCTCAGCATGTCTTCAGTCACAGGTGTTATTCCTGCAACTGTTTCTGGCGTCAATTTATATGGTGGTGTTTTTGGATATACTGCCTTTTGATGTGACTCAGAATTCTACTGAGTTACTGAGAAACTCTGCTGAATTTTGCGGCGTTCCATGAGTGGGCGGAGCATTACATGTTTTAACTCAGAGTAGCTGAATTTAGGTTTGGGGAGAGTTGCGAATGTCACCCTCTCGATTGCTGAAATGTGGGGACTGCAAGAGCCGCGTAGTTGGCTGGGCACCCTGGCAGCAGTGGACCTCTCTATTGCAAAGGGAATTCAGCGCCGATAAAATAGACAGAGCCACAATAAAGTGGACAGAGCCTCTAAGGGCGCATGATGGCGGGATCAATAATAGACGGCTGATGGCAGGCGATAATGCATGGCCGGAAGGCCCGAATGTGGATAATATAGCCTGGCAGGGCTGCAATATTGCTACTGCACTGGCTGAATACCTTTAGCACATCTTGAAATATTATTATCGGCCAATTCCCTCCCATAGCCGCCTTGGCTCATCTTTCAAAAGTGCTCATAAAGGATGAATGTCTGCAACCGACCGGCGGCAGAGGGCAGGTAAAGCTATTGATCACCCAGTTTATGCTACCCCAACCCATCCTGCTCAGCCGGGAAACACTTACCGCTGAGTCGCTGACTGACTGACAAGCTTACCCTCTCTTCAGTTGGCACGTCTGTGCGCTTTCAAACTGAGATCTCAATCATGATTAAAAACTTCAGAGCAAGATTCAATGAGGCTTGCCAGAGATATAGTGCCCTCAGCCTGTCCGACATATTCATAGCTGCGGGCAGTGGCAGACAGGAGGACTACAACTCCCAGCCGCTGCTGTGAGAAGGCAAGCCCAGGCCGGGGAATAAAATGGGTCACATGAGTCAAAGAGGAAATGTAAGTAGTGTGTATGTCACTGCCAAAACCTACTGCTTTACACCGGTCTTTTAATATATATGCATTCATTTCATGATGTTACACTTACAGCCCTGCTCTGAGGGCTCCCATGTCTGACCTCTCCTCCTGGCAGAGTGACAGCACTTAGCGTCCTATCACTGGCAAGCATCTTTGAAGGTGATGTAAAGCAGCCAGAAGAAGTCTACAGAGGCAGGTTAGCCAAAAAAGCAGAACCTTTAAAACTCCATTGTCCTGTCTTTGTGCCATTAATGCTTCTCTGGTCAGTCTACATCAATTTGTAACTTTCAGGGAGTAAACACTAGCCGGCTGCAGTAAAGTGCACCAAGATGGAGGCAACCCATCTGCAGAACAGACATAGGTTTCACAGCCTGTTGACCTCTGAATGCTTGTGCAGAATTTAGCTCATAATGTAGATACCAGGAGCTCCTTAGACTAAAACAAAGCAAATGACTGATGCTGTCTCAGGCCAGCCAGCCTTTCTCATCTGATATAGATTAGATAGAAGTTGTAGACATATGCTAACACATATAGTGAACTCAAATCACCACCCTGCCAGGGAGCTTGAAAGGGAAGCATTAATTTATTCCCAAAGGCAAGGCACTGAGGATTTTCTCCCCAGCCATGACATCCAGCCACTGAAAGAGCAACAGAGCAGCGTGCTTGACGGGCAGCACCAAACATGGAGAGCACGTGACGAGCAGGGCAAGGTGGGCAGAGACTTGGCTGAGCCGGCTAGCAACCAGTATTAACAAACATGAAAACAGGGTGATCAGATGAATAGCCATAAATAACAGCTGGATTACAGCATGCAAGAGAAATCTCTCAAAATAAAACACAGGCCTGTGTGATCTCTCTGACTCTAATTGGGCCATACGGGCCAAATGGAAGAGCGTTTACCATGCTAATGTCTAAAGCGCTTCAGTCTCCGCTATAGCAATTTCTGTTAAAAGAGAGGGCTTTCCCCGCTACATATTTCTGTTCAATTGTTTAAATGTGGTTGGAACATGATATTCATTATCAAACTAATGAAAGAGACACATCTGATGTAGCCCAGCATGTGAATTGTTTGTAGCCTCACTGCAGTAGTGCACTGTCATCACCATTACTGCATTGGGAATGGGGATTCGCAGGCAAACCTCTGCCCAGTAAATCTGGGTCCATATGCTATTCCCTATTCCAGGCAGAAAAACAAGAGATAGATAGATTTATGTGCAAGGATACCAACTGGAATTGGCATTTCCACCTACAGAGTATCTCTGCATCTAAATCCAGTTCGCTCATAAGAAGCAGGGAGCGGCACCCACCGATAAAATCTTCTCCGCCGGTGGTCAGCAGAGTTTTTTTGCCAAACTCCGCCCTCTGAGAGAAGTGTGGAGTGGCAAAACTCCGCAAACTCTGCTGGCGGAGTGAAGTTCACCGCACATCCCTAATTTCGATGTGGCTTGGACTGATATTTTTGCCTGTGAAGTTTAAAACTTCTGGATTCATTATTTTTTTCAAATCAGGAGGTAATTCACAAACTGTTCTCACTGGGAACAATCCCACAACTAAATCTTGTCGAGCCATTTTAAACTCAACCTTCTCATCATGGGTCTGAAACTCCACACCGTCTGGCGTGCAGTAAATTGTGCAATTTAACTTACACAACAAATGCCTCTCCAACAGGTTTACAGGACCTGAATCACAGATTACAAATTGGGGTTTTTCCTCAAAAGAACCTATTTTTACAGGAACCTCCTCTGAGATTGAGTTTGTGATTTGTCTATTTGAGACTCCTACAACTTGGATCTTCTTTCCCAAGAGGGGTAGGTTTGGGACTTCCGCTGTTCTAAGAGTGGAACAGGTAGCTCCTGTGTCAATAAGGAATGACACTGGGTGGCCATTAACTTCTCCTTTTACAAATAGACCCCTATGATCTACCTCTAAGACTGCACCAAGCACACAATCCTCCTCCCCCCTCAGGAACCATCATTAGAAATTATCGGAGCTAAAACCATCATTATCAAGTACAGGAAATTGTTTGAAAGGGTTCTGATTTTGGTTCTGAAATGGGTTCAGATTTGCTTTTGGTAACTGGGTTAAATTAAAATGGGGGTTTCCCACATTCTGTTAAACCATCTGTGCTTGTAGAGCTTGTATCATTGGGACTTGATTTTGTATTGGCGCTTGCATCTGCTGAACTGGCATGTTTTGCATTTGTATTTGGTTTCCTCCCTGCATATGGACATTTCAGTTTGATCTGTCAGGATTAAGTCTACACTCCCTCTTCCAATGCCTGATATTGTTACACTAGTGGCAAGGAGTCATTTTCTTCAGAGTTGCAACATCCAAACAAGAATTTGGATCAACAGGAACACTTCTAGCTCTACCAAATCCACCGTGAGTACTTTATACTCCTGACTGTGTACCAGCGCCTTACATACCACCTTGATTTCCGGCAAAGGTCTGGTTCTGAAACCCTCTCTGGGCAAACTTCGTCTGGGTCAGCATGAATTTCTCCTTAAGTTTTCTCTGCTTCATTTCCTGCTCATCACTGCAATATTTACCATAGTTCAGAATTTCAAGAATGATTTCGTCTGCCAGCAAATTACACTCTGTAGATATGCAAACTAATTTCTGGTCTTAACCCAATAACAAACTGAGATACAAAAATCCCATGTCACTGGGTTTGGGATACTCTCTCCCACTGTGTTGTTGAAACACCTATAGCAATTGCTCATAGTAAATATGCACTGACTCTTTGGGTTCTTGTGAAGTCCTTTTAATCTTTACACAATCAATATCAAATCATTACTTCATAGTTCTCCATGACTACAGGAGATGGTGCATTAGAGCAAACCTCTCTTGTTGTCTTCATGAGGCCACTGTACAATACCCTTACATTTAGCCCACAAATCATTTGGCACTACAATGTCAAAGAAGGTTTTCAAATCAATCCATAGCACTTCTGAAATTTTGATGAACCTGTCAACCTGTGTGACCCACTGCACAGGCTTGTCTCTCACTTTGGAAAATTGCTCATGAAGGCTGCAAGATCACCTCTGCTCCACGGTATATGGACATATACTCCACCCGCTATCTCTCTCAATGGATAACCCAAAGCTTCTTCTTCACCTTGTGAGCATATAGAGTACTTTTAATTTTCCCCATCTACTTCTGACTATTTCTTTCTCTAGTCATGTTTCTTAGACTATTTGTTTTTTAATTTCTCAAAATCGCTCCATTTACAAATGCACTTTACTAGTTTGATTATGTGTAAACATATTCTTGAAGAACGCATTGTCTCAATTGCTACATCATCTGATTGAACCATACAACTTCCATGCCAAGGAAAATGTTTTGAAAGGTTAACATCATACTTTCAGGCCAAATCAGTCAATTTATCAAGTGTGATCGCTGCACTTCTTGTAATTTCCTTACTCAGGCACACCAATTCACTCTCCTGACACTGTTTTAAATGCCCATGTTCTAAATATTCCCAAATAATTTCCTCTAATTTCACTTTCAGTTCTGAAACATTGAGCGGTCTCTCCCTTTCAGGTTCTGGGGTATCTTGTCATTCTGCGCTTTCTGTCCATCCAAGTACTACCGCTTCCTCAAAGCATGGTGGAAAAATTCCATCTGCAAATAAATGTACCTCTCCCTGGACAATCGGTGTCAGGAACACTATCCTTCCCTCTTCTCTCTAACACTGAATCATTTAGGGTGGTTTCCATGCAACAATCTGGGAATTTTGAGATGTAGGGATAATACCTCCTACAGCTCGGTGAGCTACAGATGTTGGGGCAATAGTTATAGGGGCAACCACAATTGGTCTGGGCACTGTCTGAACTGTTGCAACTTGTGGTAATTGTACCAGAACAGTGATAATTGATTCTGTAACACCAGGTGTAATCACAGTTGGTGTCTGGACAATAGGTGGGGGGGCAATCTTTAATGTCTGAAATGATCTCTCAATCTGAATAACACTCGGTTCAAAAGGGGCAGTAGCCATTGTAGCACTTGTAGTCACACTATTATCTGTGCTAGTGGGGTGGGGGGTTCTCATAAGGTGGTGTATGCACAGCTAACATCTCCTACAATATTTCATCCCCTGAATCGCTATTTGTCTCATCCTTTTCAAGGTCTTTTTCCTAGTGTCTTATTCCTTTTGATTTCTCTGGTGTCTCTGTGGTAATAGCTGGATATAGTCTAGTTCCCTCGACTATAGCTTTTCTCCATCTCTGTTGAGCTTCATCCCTTTTATTGACATCCGTGTTTCTTGGCCCCCGCTTTACAGATCACCCTGAAACTTTCCATGCTCAACGAGAATCACCAGCACACTTTTGTTGCAAAATTTCATGAAGATTCGTCAAACGGCTTTAAAGAGATAGGCAAATCAAAAAAACGCTTTTCCTATGGAAACATGGTCCTAGCTATAACTACCTACTGGCGATCGCCAGTAGGTAATATATATATATAAGAATATATATAAATATATACATCAACATTTCTCCGTGATAGGGGGCCCCCAACCCTAACATGGCAGCCTCAGCACCACGGGAACGGAGTATCCCGCTGAATTGCCAGCAGCACAGAGAAAATAAGCTGAGGCCTGACTTAAAAAATGAGACATGCTTTAATCAATACCATGCGGCAGCACTCTTATCCAGACACGTCTCGGCATATATAACATCCTTAATGATTGGTGGGCAGTCTGTGATGTCAGGTGACTAGATTTAAAGGCGGACTGTTTGATTTCGTAGTCTGGATACCTCAATGTCCCTGAATGCACCATGGAAGACAGTGAAATTCATTTCTGGAATTTGCAAGTGCACATATTCACAGTTCGTATTTTGTTATATTTCTTCATCCCAGGTGCTTTGCCCAATAGCTGCCACAACAAACAAATGTCTTTGCAAAAGCGTGTCCATCTCAAGCCAGCAACAGGTGGTGTGAATACCCCTCTTGCCTCCCTTGCTCACCTCTGAATACATTTACTTCAAGAAAATCCATCTATCTTCAACAGAGGTGAGCGGGTCATGCCCTCAAAATTAACATCCATCACCATTTCTCTGTGATAGGGGGTCCCCAACCCTAACAGGGCGGCCTCAGCACCAAGGGGATGGAGTATCCTGCTGAATTGTCAGCAGCACAGAGAAAATAAGCAGAGGCTCAACTTCAAAGATGAGACATGCTTTAATCAATACCATGTGGCAGCACTCTTATCCAGACACGTTTCGGCATATATAACAGCCTTAATCATTGGTGGGCAGTCTTTGATGTCAGGTGACTAGATCTAAAGGCGGACTGTTTGATTTCGTAGCCCGGATACCTCAATGTACCAGAATGCACCATGGAAGATAGTGAAATTCATTTCTGGAATTTGCAAGTGCACATATTCACAGTTCGTATTTTTTTATATTTCTTCTTCCCAGGTGCTTTGCCCAATAGCTGCCACAACAAACAAATGTCTTTGCAAAAGCGTGTCCATCTCAAGCCAGCAACAGGTGGTGTGAATACCCCTCTTGCCTCCCTTGCTCACCTCTGAATGCATTTACTTCAGGAAAATCCATCTATCTTCAATAGAGGTGAGCGGGTCATGCCCCCAAAATTAACATCCATCACCATTTCTCCATGATAGGGGGCCCCCAACCCTAACAGGACAGCCTCAGCACCATGGGAATGGAGTATCCCGCTGAATTGCCAGCAGCACAGAGAAAATAAGCAGCGGCCCGACTTCAATAATGAGACATGCTTTAATTAATACCATGCAGCAGCACTCTTATCCAGACGCGTTTCGGCATATATAACAGCCTTAATCAATTTTGGGTAGTCTGTGATGTCAGGTGACTAGATTTAAAGGCGGACTGTTTGATTTCGTAGTCCGGATACCTCAAAAATGTATAGTGTACATAATAGCCCCCCTAGGGTACTAATTACCGTAAAATTGAGATAACAATATTTCAAGTATACGAGTTACCCAATTGATATGGATAAAAATGAGATCACTCATTTAGAATAGGTACTATACGAGCAAGGGGCTTTGAATTCATGTAGTCAAATACAAAATTGTAATATGGCGATTAACAATGACAAGAGAATTCCAACACATATGGAAATGTCAAAAAAGTGGCTATCGACAGATGTAATAAGCAGTAAACTAACCTGCAAGCCGTTTTCTGTGAAAAATTTGAAAATTACCCTGCTTTCTTTTGTGATGACAATAACGTAAATTGGTTTTAAAAAAACTACAACTCCCTGAAGGCCACATATTGGGCTGGAAAGGGGAGAGGTATAAAAATACGACTTAGCTAATTGTCAATCAACCGTGAGCAAGGCCGCAAGGCTGAAACGCGTTGGTGAAGGCAGACTGGCTCTGCATAAGAAATAAAGCAACCTGAATTTAAGATTCCTGAGTGCAGCGTACTTGTTTGGCAAACAATAATCCTAGGCCACTGGTTCGGCCTCACGCTTGCACCCGCTATTGAGCGCGTCGTACTGGAACCACATTGTTTTCCATATATATATATATGTGTGTGTATTATGTATATATTCACAAAAAAAACCATAGGTTTCAGGGACGTTATAGTTAGTTGGACATTTCACTCATACAAAACCATAGAAATTCCACCGTTATAGTTAGTTCAGCTAACTATAACTCGCGCCCCCGCAATGCACTGCTGATGACTTCACATATTGCATCATTCATGACATGGTCAGTGACATCACTGATGACATCACTGATGACATCTCAAATGACATCACTGATGACATCACTGATGACATCATCCATGTGACAATCTGATGCACCTCCTCACACACTAATATAACCTTTGATACACTCACTGTAAAATACAGACTACCATTTTCGATACCATTGACACACTAATACCAGTTACTACATACCCACTCAGTGATTCCTAGGTCTACACACACATCTACCCATTCACCCATACAATCACTCATACATGCAGTCACTGATCAATAGAACACTATCAAATGCACTCATACACCTATATAGACATTGACACACCAGCACTCATCCTAGTCAGTTATGTACTCATCCTAGTCACTCATGCAAAGAATCAATCACAGTTCCATTTACTCACCTACACAGTTATACACACACCACCTCATTTATTCATACAGATAGTAACGCATACTTAGTCTCTTATATAATCACTAATACAAGTATACACTTATACATACAGCCACTCTCACAATCACTGACTCTCACGTATAGTCATTTCAATACACCAACTCTCACATACACTGCCTTTTATATATGTACTTAGCTGGACATGTGCACTGAGACATCGATTCACTCACCAAGACGCCCATACACACACTTACCCACCCATACAACTGTTTCCACATGCACTCTTAAACACCCTGTCAATCAACCACTCACACATCTATGCACAGAGTCACACACCCCCACCCAACCACACACACACTCAGTCTCCTATACAAATACGCAGGCAACTAATCAATAACCCATATAGACATTCATGTAGCTACTGACCAACCGATGCAGCAGCTTACACAACAACAGACAGAGTGATACAGATATTCACACACTTTAGACACTAACCCATGTATTCAGTAAGATACATTTAATCATTCACTTAAACAGTCAGTCACACACCTACTAAATCCTCCATCCAGACACTTATACATCCATTCATTCTTCAATACAGCTTGGTATATATATAATACATATTTAAATTTTAAAGAAAACCACATTCACTGGATGATGTCATCAGTGATGTCATCAGTGATGTTATTTGAGATGTCATCAGTGATGTCATCAGTGATGTCACTGACCATGTCATGAATGATGAAATATGTGACGTCATCAGCAGTGCATTGTGGGGCGTGAGTTATAGTTAGCTGAACTAACTATAACGGTGGAATTTCTATGGTTTTGTATGAGTGAAATGTCCAACTAACTATAACGTCCCTGAAACCTATGGTTTTTTCAGTGAATTTCTAAGGTTTTTTAAATGCTAATTTCTAACTATAACGTGCCTGAAACCTATGGTTTTTTCAGTGAATTTCAAAGGTTTTTTAAATGCCAATTTCTAACTATAACGTGCCTGAAACCTATGGTTTTTTCAGTGAATTTCAAAGGTTTTTTAAATACTAATTTCTATCTATAACGTCCCTGAAACGTATGTTTTTTCAGTGAATTTCAATGTTTTTTTTAATGCTAACTTCTAATTATAATGTTCATTTAACCTATAGTTTTTTCCAACACCCAAGAAGGACACAACACCCACTGCCACAACCCTCAGGACCTCCCCCGTACCACCCCTCTCCCTACTGTAATTTTTTTTATTTGTTATTTAAACTATATAATGTCTTCTTGTTTTTAAATATTAAACAACTACATACAGTATGAAAGGGAGGCCAGCCCAGAGCCACATCTGAAGACCAACACATGTCATAGACCTACTGATCAAGCAGCTCCGACACCCAAGAATGCCACAACACCCACCACCACCCCCAGGACCCCCCCCCTCTACCACCGAGGCAGCGCAGAACAAGACAGCGAACTTTCCGAAAACGGCATGGCCCCTCAGCCACACAATAGCTGAATATTGGGACAGGTGTGAACAAACTATATGTGAAGGAAGCAATTCACCCATGTTTAACAATGCATACAATGCAAAGTGTAGCGGTGATGTGCTGGACACATCTCAGTATGCAGAACACACACCTCTCCATGTGCACAAATACTACTGGTGCTTGTAGTGTTGTGGACAGTGGACCCAACCATGTTACGTCAAACACTAGGGAAGATCTCAGTCATGTAGCTGTGTCCCCCCCCCCTGTAAGCATAAGCGTAACCGGAGTGGGCTGGTCCGACATACGCCACTTCAGCATAGGAGTGTGAATAAATAGCCTGGAGCTCTGGGCGTGGTTCACTTGTGGGAAGGCCAAAGCGTCTGCCAGGGTGGCGCCCCTCAACCTGCCACGAGGCCGCCGACATGACCGCCAGCCTCCTCAGCCGATCGCTGGCTTCCGCCACACAGGCCCCCAGCGGCACAGCACCACAGACTTATGTCTGTACAAACTACTGCCTTCGATATACACTGCGGACAGCAAGGCTCACAATTCAGATCGAGTCGCGATTGCAGATGACGCAGTTCAATAGGCAAGAGACATTGCTCAAGTCAACAACACGTGGCTGTGGGCCCTTCCTGACCGCTGCCTCCGGCCTACACTGCGGTCAGTAGGACTCACAATTCAGATGGAGTCGAGATTGCAGATGACGCAGTCCAGTAGGCAACAGACATTGCTCAAGTCGACAACACGTGCCTGTGGACCCTTCCTCACCGCTGCCTCCTGCCTCCACTGCGGTGAGTAGGGCTCACAATTCAGAGCGACTCGCGATTGCAGATGACGCAGTCCAGTAGGCAACAGACATTGCTACCAGTGCAGCCAGCCCGGACCATGCATCATCGCTGACTGCACACACGCTAAGTGCTTCAAGTACCACTAACTCTGTGCAGCTCAAGTCAACACCACGTGGCTGTGGGCCCTTGATGACCGCTGCCTCCGGCCTACAATGCGGTTAGCAGGGCTAACAATTCAAGATTAGTGCCGATGCAAATTGTGTAAGAGAGTATAATCAGTTAAGAAGACTGTATGCTCCCAATCTGTGCAGCTCAAGTCAACGTCACGTGGCTGTGGGCCTTTGCTGACTGCTGCCTCCGGCCTACACTGTGGAAGACCGGCGACCTGTGGTGCCACTAACCCTGTTCAACACAAGCCGGCGACACGTGGTGCCACTAACCCTGTTCAACACAAGCCGCGACACGTGGTGCCACTAACCCTGTTCAACACAAGCCGGCGACACGTGGTGCCACGAACCCTGTTCAACACAAGCCGCGACACGTGGTGCCACTAACCCTGTTCAACACAAGCCGGCGACACGTGCACCAGACTCCCTTTGATCAGTGAGGCATATTTCCATATGCAAGGCCGGCGACACGTGGTGCCATTAACCCTGTTCAACACAAGCCGATCCCACATGTGGAACTGTGTCCTGACTCCTGAATGGCAGTGACCCCAACTTCGTGGCAGCGACCACAGCACCAGACTCCCTTCGATTAGTGAGGCGTATTTGCATATGGAAGGCCGGCGACACGTGGTGCCACTGAACCTGAACTACGCAGGCCGGTGGGGCCACCAACCTATGCACGTGGCTGTGGGCCCTTGCTCACCGCTACCTCTGGCCTACACTGCGGTCAGCAGGGCTCACAATTCAGATACAGTCGCGATTGCAGATGACGCAGTCCAGAAGGCAAGAGACATTGCTCCCAGTGCGGCCCGTCCGCACCAAGCAGCATCACAGGCTCATACATTCTCAATGCTTCTGGTGCCACTAACTGTGCACCTCAACTCAACGCCACGTGGCTATGGGCCCTTGCTGACCACTACCTCTGGCCTACGCTGCGGTCATCAGGGCTCACAATTAAAATTAAGTCTTGATTCATTAATTACAGAGTCCAGTAGGCAAGTAACTATCACAGGCCTAAAACCTACATAATATCCTTTTAGTATCCTTGCTTCAAGAACTTTTTTAATATCAGTTATAGCTTAGTACAATCACCAAATTCATCTTCAAGTGCAAACAAACACTCATTAGCAGTCTACACTGCGGGCAGCAGAGCTCGCAATTCGAATTTTGGACATGTGGTGCCACTAACCCTGTTCAACACAAGCCGATCCCACATGTGGAACTGTGTCCTGAGTCCTGGCAGTGACCCCAAGTCCGTGGCAGCGACCACAGCACCAGACTCCCTTCAGTTTTATTTGTTGTTGTTTTGTTTAAATAAAATGTTTTATATGTAAATCTATACATGACTAAGATTCTTGTTTGTCCAACCGCACAGGGACAATTCCGGGCCCAAGAAGGTTGTTGGGGGTATGTTGGTAATGTGGGAAGAGGGTGCGTTACCTGCTGATGTGGGGAGAGGCAGCGTGAAAGGGGTATCTCTCACAGAAAGAACTCCGGTATGTTTTCAGAAATGCTTCGGACAGATGCCAGCTGACGGACTGAATCACAAAATGGCTTTTCAATGCTTATGTAGTGTGACTTATGAACAGTTCGCACCCAGGCTCGCAGAGGGACAACTGCGGCCCGTCCGCTTGACTCACAGACGCAGTACTACGAGCCGTCCGCTCCCAAAGGAACAGCAGCGTACTAGCTCGCAGAGGTACAGGCACAGCAGCGTACTAGCTCACAAAGGTAGAGAGCTGCGAGCCGACGGACTGGCTTCTAACGGCATAGCTACGAAGTGGTGATGTTGGGCAGAGGGAGCGTGAAAGGGTTATCTCGCACAGACAGAGCTCCGGTATATTAAATTGCCCCCGGGACCTTTCTTTTATATTTTCACTCGATGCGAGAAAGCGCGCTTTCTGGACCAAGACCTTTCTCCCTACCAAATCTGGCGTAATTCCGTTCAGCAGTTTGACCTGTAGCCTTGTCTAAAGTTTCCTATGGAAAATCCATTGAGAAAACACGTTTTCACACCCCCACATAGCTACCTGTCGCAGGCGTACTCGCTGTTGGTGTGCAGGTCAGTGGTCTAGTTGTCAACATGTCACGGCCACTTCCTGAGGGCAGGTTTGCACACACACCACACCCATCCAGCACATGCGTCACAGGCCATGTGACCACGCAAATATAATGGATCGACAATGTCACATCCTTTATTGCCATTGGTGACTGGATGGCGGACGCTCCACGGGTCTCAATCATAAAGAGTCCATGAAAAGTTGCACAGAGGGTTAGTCGCACCCTGAGCTGTATGGCCATCAGGGGCCTACTACCACGTGGTGTGGACTTGAGTTGCACAGGGTTAGTGCCACCCGAAGCTGATGTGGCCGTCAGGGGCCTACCAACACGTGGCGCGGACTTGAGTTGCACAGGGTTAGTGCCACCCGAAGATGATGTGGCCGTCAGGGGCCTACTACCACGTGGCGCGGACTTGAGTTGCACAGGGTTAGTGCCACCCAAAGCTGATGTGGCCGTCAGGGGCCTACCACCACGTGGCGCGGACTTGAGTTGCACAGGGTTAGTCGCACCCTAAGTTGTATGGCCGTCTGCGGCCTACCACCACGTGGCGCTGACTTGCGTTGCACAGGGTTAGCGGCACCAAAAGCTGATGTGGTCTCCGCCATTGATGACTCAGGACTCAGCGACATGTGTGGGATCTGCTGGGCCGCGGAGTGGGTCCACATAATGTGCACCAAGCCATGGTGGCGGGACCGGGCCCTGGAGCTTTCACGGGCACGTGGAGTGCCCACTGGTAGACACTCCGGTGGCAGCAGGTAATTATTTGGTCATGGATGCGCAGGGGCGGCAGTGTCTCTCTCTCTCTTTCTCACTTCCCTCTCTTCACTCTCTCTTTCACTCTCTTCCTTCCTTTCCTTCTATCTCTCTCACTCTCTCTCCCTTCTCCCTTTCTCACTCCCTTTCTTTCCTTCCCTCTCTTTTTCTCTCTGGCTTTTTTTTCCTTCTCTCTTTCTCTGTGTCTCACTCCTTTGATATGCGCATTACACACGTCTTTATTTTGTGCTTTATTTTCAAGGCTGTGTCGTCGACATTGATGGACCCGACAGGAGTCTTCCGCCTTGTTGTTTTGTGTTGAGTTTGTTAAATTTAGTTTATCCTCTATATGTACGTAAACGGAAAAATAAAGTTTGAAAAAAAAATTCAATAAAGTTTTTGGTTGTTACTTAAGTGCTGTGTGACTCTTTCTCGTTCTTATTACTGTTATTTGGTGGTGTACACCAGGGTGTTAAATTTTGGGGCAGTTATCGCGGGAATACTGGTGATGTCTGCAGTTTGCACCAGCTTCTGAATAGTGTGTTAGATTTATCTCAACTTTAGTTGCATTAAAGTGCTGATAATGAGATGCAGAGTAGGCATTCCCGTGCAAAAACACACGAGGTGCACCTTTTCGATTTATTCTAAATACTAAAATCCTGTATTGAATTGCACCGTGGTAGTGGGTGCATTTACAGTGTACACGCAAAATCAATGAAGAAATCTCATTGTATTTATATTGATTGGGAATAGTGGGTCAGGTGCTGGATCTTGACGGGATACACTGCCCAGTTCGTTTATTTTGTCTGTACACGAAAAAACCACATCACAACTTTCACAACGAAAGGCAAAAACTGCGATGCGAAACAAATTCCGGCGATAAGCCGCGTTAGCACCAGGGATTTTACACCTGCTTTCTGCTGGTGTTAAGCAGGACGACTACCTGCAGCATGAAAGGGAACACAGCCAAGAGCCACACCGGAACACCCACAGGTGCCATAGAGTCAATGAGCATGATACACGGATACCCATGAGGGCCACAACACTCATCGCAACAACCCCAGGACCGCCAACGCCCCCCGAACCCGCATCTGTTAGCATGATGGGCACGGGCCCTGCAACATCACAGAGTGCTGTCTTCAGCGGACGTTACCATGTCACCTCAGCGTTGGCAGTGAGCCTGGACATGTAGCTACACACGCATCCTCCTGCATGCACAAGCGGCGTGTGCTGGTCCGGCGTACACAGGTCAGCGCAGGAGTGTGCCTATCCGGCAAGGGGAACGGGGTGTCTTCGACATGTCCGTGTGCAAGAAGTGCGGTAAGTGTGTCTCTGTGTTCTGGTGTGGCCGCCACAAGGGGCGCAGCAGTCGATGTTGTTAAGTGGCATGCACCACCTCCAAACGGCAGTGTCACGGTGTGATTGGAATGCCGCAGGACATGCCCGAATAAGCATTACAATGGTGTGCCGTAGGAGTGCACAGGATACAACAGCGCAGCGCACAAAAGTGTGGGGGCTCGTGGGAGGGAGGAGCAGCTGTTTGGCAATGTAACACACAGTGAACCCGCCCATGTGCCACATGCTGGGCATCTCATCCATGATGACCAGGGTCGCAGACATCCCACAACACCCACCACCGGCCTTTGTACACATCCTGTATGAATGCAGCTAGAGAAGTTACTGTAGGGATGAAAGGTTCTTTGTCTGAGCTATCTTGCGCTAACACATCTGCTGCTCCGAGAAGGAACTTGCAAGTGGCCAGCCCCCCCTGACAGATACGATAATATTTGCATCCGTCTCCCACACTACGCACTGCCCGATTTGAGAACAACGAGTACACATCCCACACTCAAAAGTCCTTCGTCGTAGTTAGCGTGCGTGAAATGGCCTTCACACGTACTCCCACCACACCCCTGCCCTGCACCCATTGCACACAGACCCGGCTCATTGCACCAAGCTGTGCCATTTCATCCACAAGACTGGCACACGGCAAGCCAGTGCAGCTACAAGCAGAGCCACTGACGCAATGGCAGGGCATCCCGAACACATGGTCGACTCCATTCACGTCCACCTATACCTTGCATGTCTGCTGCATGTCCTGGGTGCACTGCCTTTGGCAGTGCTGCGGATCACTTACCGGCTGAGCTTCCGCATTGCGGACGTCAACTGCGTTCAACCTATATTGCAATGTCGCACGTGCCTATCCGAGTGGTGCATGGACGTGTGCCTCTCCAACGTGTGCATAGCTGACATGGATTACGACGGGTGTGTGCGCCCCCTGTTGGCCCACGACCAGGAGTGTCATGGTGATGCCCGTTTATGGCATGCATGGCTGTTTGGCATGCATGTTGGGAACCTGGCTTGGGAGATTGCACATGTCGTAGTATGCAGTGAGCAAATTGACCCACTTCCCGATTCTGCTTTGGTGCACATTGGGTACAGTGGTTGGAGTCAGCACATCTGTCCCAGTCAGCTGATGGATTTCGTCGACGACATGTCAAATATTGTGGCCAACCATCACTCATTAGAGATAGTGGCTTACGCAGCTGCACTCGCGTTCATGGACGAGTGACAAGGTACCTGCAACCACGACTCGATGCGCCACATTGCACGTGTCCCGCCGCATCATTGCACGTTGTGCATTTGGTCACATGTCCCAAGACGACAGTGGACATGGCTGCATTGGTGTCGACTCATGTCCGAGGCGCGGACAACCAACGCTGCTTGACACTGACGTGTGTTGGTGATGGACTACCCCGAGGTGAACATGGACGTTTTCCTACGTTCCATATTCAGGCATGCTGCTGCATTTGTCTGCATATCGTGGCACTACTCTTGGCCGTACTGACACGCACTTTTTTTAATAAAGTTTCCACATTTTCACTTGTCTCCAAATGTGTTGTGTCTTCATGTGTATGCCAATGTGTGTGTCACGGACTCTCTGGCTGCCTGCCATACGTGAATTGCTACCCCATCCGGACTGTGGGTTTGTACTTATGCGTTCTCATGTGCCTGTTTCGTACTGACGCTTTTGGACGTTTATCCGCCACAGGCAAGTGCATTTGTGTCCTGTGTTCGATTGTGCGAATGTTTGTGTTTGGACAACATTGTGTTGGATGTTGGTGTGCTCTGCTTCCTCTGTGTGTGTGCTGCATTCTGTGTGAGATGTCCCTTCATGTGAGGTTTTGTTCACCCTTCTCCCTTTCAGGCAGTGTGGTTTTCACTTCTGTGCTTGTTCAGTGGTGTGATG
Organism: Calotriton arnoldi; assembly: GCA_963921515.1. Classification (NCBI taxonomy): domain Eukaryota; kingdom Metazoa; phylum Chordata; class Amphibia; order Caudata; family Salamandridae; genus Calotriton; species Calotriton arnoldi. Next base: position 1,175,009 of record CAWUFW010003917.1, on the reverse strand, counting down.
TTGGTGGGTTGTGTGACTTGTGCTCCTTGTTGGTGTGTTTCATTTTAGCCATGGTTTGTCTGTAGTTGTGCTGTACTTAATTGTGCATGTGTGCCATTGTGCCCATCTCCCCTGTCCCCCACTCCCTGCTTGTTCCTCTTCCTGGTGCTGTTGTGTCTGTAATTTTGTTACTCCACACATAAATACATGTAAAGAACAAATTAGAATAGTTCCTTGATTCTTTTAGATTGCAAAACTTCTCTCTATTGGTTATTTTTGAATTTTCCATATAAACAGTTTTTTTAATATTTAAGGACACATAGAAGTCAGAAGTGCAAAGTATTCTGTCAACACACTTTCTAGAACATTCTACAACACGTGCAGGTTAAAAGTTCATCAATTTTTTAAAACCTAACGATATTTTTTTGCAACATTTTCTCGAACATTTAACGGCATGTGCAGGTTAAAAGTTCACAATTGTTTTAAGTTCGAACAGTGCCTTCCAAATGCAAGTAGCAGGTGTGGTTGAGTTGACCAAATTTTATCCTATCATATGTACTCCACGTTTAAACTGCTTTTTCTTAACCAATCACAAAGATGCTTTTCCACAAAATGAATGTGCACCCTACTTTTAAAAAACAATGCTTTTCATCTCCCAATCAGTTATCGTTTTGAATGAGAAAAAAAAGTAGTTCCCCACCTTTAAACATATCTCTTATTCTACGAACGGACTGCATGAGCTACAGACATCTATCCATACTTCCCAGCCATACCTTCAAAATGCTAGTGTGGGTCGTAGGACATAGCTATGTTTTCTGGTGCAAGAGGTATGCAGAACAGAGACGTATTGACTTAGACCTAGGTTTACAAAATGTGGACATTAAATGGTTTGGACAGAGAGGATTGAAGTGGCACCAATTGTTGCCTTTGGTTAAAACCTGTTTGCATCTCCAACACCCTGACCTCATTATTGTGCACTGTGGTGGAAACGACCTAGGCACATTGACTGGTGTAGGTTTGGAAATGCTAATGAAAGACACCTTTCGACAATTGATGTTGCTTTTGCCTCAAACTGTCTTTGTATATTCCAATATATGCCAAAGACAGAAGTGGAAATGGTCAAACCAATTTTGTCCTCAGATTGAAAAATCTAGGAAGAATGTCAACAAAGCTGTGTCTGCATACCTCAGAGACCATAGAATGGGGTCGATCTACAACAACAACATACGTTTTGATATGGCTGATATCTACAGAAGTGATGGAGTACACTTCACAGATCAGGGAAATCGAGTTTTTCTGAATAACCTGAAGCTGTGCATCCGCACTTATATGTAGCTCCAACTAATAAACACAAGGGCTCTTTTTAGAGCCGCCTTATATTCCCAATATCGGTTCGCAGAGTGACAGCTGCAATCTGGCTAGCACAGGGAGACCTGCGGGCCGTCGGGCAGGCTCGCAGAGGGAGAGCTGCGGCCCGTCGGCTCGGCTCACACAGGGAGAGCTACGGGCCCTCGGCTCGCAAACGCACACCAGCGTGCTGGCTCGCAGAGGGAGAGCTCGGGTCTAACTCGCAAGGGGACACCAACGGGCCAATGGCCCTGCTAGCAGAGACACACCTATCACCTAACGGACTGGCTCGCACATGTACAGCTAGGGACACAACGGCTTGCAGACGCAGACCTGCGAACCGACGGACTGGTACTGTTTTATGCTTTAGGGTAGTACAGTGGTGTTTGTGTACTGTAGGGGGTTCGTGCTGGAGGTAGCGTTTTAGGGTTTAAGGTAGTGCAGTGGTGTTTGGGTAGTGTAAGAATCGTGCTGGAGGTAGTGTTTTAGAGTTTACGACAATGCAGTAATGTTTGGGTAGTGTAAGGGGTCATGCTGGGAATACTGTTTTGGGGTTTAGGGTAGTGCAGTGGTGTTTGTGTAGTGTAGGGGGTCATGCTGGGAGTAGTGTTTTAGGGTTTACGGCAGTGTAGTGGTGTTTGGGTAGTGTAGGGCGTCATGCTGGGAGTAGTGTTTTAGGGTTTACGGCAGTGCAGTGGTGTTTGTGTAGTGTAGGGGGTCGTGCTGAGAGTAGTGTTTTAGGATTTAGGGTAGCACAGTGGTGTTTGTGTAGTGTGGGAAGTCATGCAGCGAGTACTCTTTTAGGATTTAGAGTAGTGCAGTGGTGTTTGTGTACTGTTTGGGGGTTCATGCTGGGGGTAGCGTTTTAGGGTTTAAGGTAGTGCAGTGGTGTTTGGGTAGTGTAAGAATCGTGCTGGAGGTAGTGTTTTAGAGTTTACGAAAATGCAGTGGTGTTTGGGTAGTGTAAGGGGTCATGCTGGGAGTAGTGTTTTAGGGTTTAGGGTAGTGCAGTGGTGTTTGTGTAGTGTAGGGGTCGTCCTCGGAGTAGTGTTTTAGTGTTTACGGTACTGCAGTGGTGTTTGGGTAGTGTAGGGGGTCATGCTGGGGTAGTGTTTTAGGGTTTAGGGTAGTGCAGTGGTGTTTGTGTAGTGTAGGGGGTCATGTTGGGAGTAGTGTTTTAGGGTTTAGGGTAGTCTAGTGGTGTTTGGGTAGTGTAGGGGGTCGTGCTGGAGATAGTGTTTTAGGATTTAGGGTACTGCAGTGATTTTTGTGTAGTGTAGGGGGTCCTGCTAGGGGTAGTGTTTTAGGGTTTACAATAATGCAGTGGTGTTTGGGTAGTGTAGGGGGTTGTGCTGGGGGTAGTATTTTAGGGTTTAGGGTAGTGCAGTGGTGTTTGGGTAGGGGGTCGTGCTGGGGGTAGATTTAGGGTTTAGGGTAGTGCAGTGGTGTTTGGGTAGTGTAGGGGATCATGCTGGGGGTAGTGTTTTAGAGTTTATGACAATGCAGTAATGTTTGGGTAGTGTAAGGGGTCATGCTGGGAATACTGTTTTGGGGTTTAGGGTAGTGCAGTGGTGTTTGTGTAGTGTAGGGGGTCATGCTGGGAGTAGTGTTTTAGGGTTTACGGCAGTGGGGTTTGGGTAGTGTAGGGGGTCATGCTGGGAGTAGTGTTTTAGGGTTTACGGCAGTGCAGTGGTGTTTGTGTAGTGTAGGGGGTCGTGCTGAGAGTAGTGTTTTAGGATTTAGGGTAGCACAGTGGTGTTTGTGTAGTGTGGGAAGTCATGCAGCGAGTACTGTTTTAGGATTTAGAGTAGTGCAGTGGTGTTTGTGTACTGTTTGGGGGTTCATGCTGGGGGTAGCGTTTTAGGGTTTAAGGTAGTGCAGTGGTGTTTGGGTAGTGAAAGAATTGTGCTGGAGGTAGTGTTTTAGAGTTTACGAAAATGCAGTGGTGTTTGGGTAGTGTAAGGGGTCATGCTGGGAGTAGTGTTTTAGGGTTTAGGGTAGTGCAGTGGTGTTTGTGTAGAGTAGGGGGTCATCCTCGGAGTAGTGTTTTAGTGTTTACGGTACTGCAGTGGTGTTTGTGTACTGTAGGGGGTCGTGCTGGGGTAGTCTTTTAGGGTTTAGGGTAGAACAGTGGTGTTTGGGTAGTGTAGGGGGTTGTGCTGGGGGTAGTGTTTTAGGGTTTAAGGTAGTGCAGTAGTGTTTGTGTAGTGTAGGGGGTCATGTTGGGAGTAGTGTTTTAGGGTTTAGGGTAGTCTAGTGGTGTTTGGGTAGTGTAGGGGGTTGTGCTGGGGATAGTGTTTTAGGATTTAGGGTACTGCAGTGGTGTTTGCGTAGTGTAGGGGGTCCTGCTAGGGGTAGTGTTTTAGGGTTTACGACAATGCAGTGGTGTTTGGGTAGTGTAGGGGGTTGTGCTGGGGGTAGTATTTTAGGGTTTAGGGTAGTGCAGTGGTGTTTGGGTAGGGGGTCGTGCTGGGGGTAGATTTAGGGTTTAGGGTAGTGCAGTGGTGTTTGGGTAGTGTAGGGGATCGTGCTGGGGTAGTGTTTTAGAGTTTACGACAGTGCAGTGGTGTTTGGGTTGTCTTTGGGTAGTGTAGGGGATCGTACCGACAGACTGACTCACAGAGCTCCGAGCCGAAGGACAGGCTTCTAAAGGATAGCCGCGACCTGGTGATATGAAGAGAGGCAGCGTGAAAGGCATATCTCACACAGACACAGATGCCAGTGTTGCCTCGCATAGGTAAAACTATGAACCCGATGGCTTCTACACGGAGAGATGTGAGCTGACGGAGTAAATCACAAAATGGCTGCCAACACTTCCTGGTTTCAACCATTCACAGCCAATAAGCCGCAAGCTGGTGCTTGTAACCCCTCAGCCAATCACATGTCAGAATTCTCAAATATCGATATCTGTAAAATTTGATATTTCTCAAAAACTACTGAACGGATTTACACCATTTAAACAAAAGTGTGCTTTCTGGACCATCACCTTTCTCCCTGCCAAATTTGGCGTAATTCCGTTCGGCAGTTTCACCTGTAGTCTTCTGTAAAATTTCGTATGGAAATTGCATGGAGAAAACACGTTTTAGGACCCTCTTTTTCTCAGCCCCTCCTACACCATTCACCCCCAAACTTTCAATATAAGAGCTAATCAAAAAAGAGAAACTTTTGGATAATTTCATAAAGATTCGTCAAACGACGCCAAAGTTACAAGCACATAGAAGGCTCCAGAAGGGGGCCGCGCAACCCCCTCCCAACATGAGTGAAGCCCCGGGCTGCACGGACCCCAGCGCACCCCCGCAACCCCTGCGAGCCCCTGCTATTATCTTTAAAGAAATACCCCCGGAACCTAGCCCACCCAAGGGCCTCATTAAAATGAAACCCGAGAACGCGCGACCCCAGCGCAAATTTTTGCTGATTTTGCCGATTTTTTATTTTTAAAAAAAAAGATTTTTTGGGCCCTGGGGGTCCTTCTGGGACCCCCTGAGCAGGCCTAGGGGTCAGGGTTTTTCTACCCTGCCCCCTTCTCTTATTTTATACCTTTGTTTCTCCGTTTTCGGGGGACTCACTTCTACCGAGCCACAAGATGGCTGCCAACACTTCCTGGTTTGGACTACTAGCAGCCAATCACAGTGAAGCTCGCGCACGCGACTTAGGCTCCGCCCAGATATCGAAACTTTTATTTTTCTAATTTCTCAGCAACTACTGAACGGATTTACACCATTTTTAAAAAGGTCGCTTTCTGACCCAAGCACTACCTTTCTACCAAATTTGGAGAAATTCCGTTCAGTAGTTTCGGCTGTAGCCTGGCACAAAGTTTCCTATGGGATTTTTTGACTCTTATTTTTTGAATTTCTCAAAAACTACTGAACGGATTTACACCATTTAAAAGAAAGGTCACTTTCTGAACGAAGCTCTACCTTTTTGCCAAATTTGGGGTAATTCCGTTCAGCAGTTCGGGCTGTAGCTCATGGCAAAAGTTCCTATGGAAATTAACATGGAGAAAACGAGTTTTGGGACCCCCCTTTTTTCTCAGCCCCCGCTTGACGAATCACCCCCACAATTTCAGGATAGGAGCTGACCTGGATAGACTTTTGTTTTGGAGAATTTCAGGGAGATTCGTTAAACGACGCCAAAGTTATTAGCAAATCAAAAAATGCTTTTCCTATGGAAACTAGGTTCTAACTATAACTACCTACTGGCGACCGCCAGTAGGTAATATATAAATATATATATATATATAAATATACATATATATATATATATATATATATATATATATATATATATATATATCACTGAAAAAAACATAGGTTTCAGACACGTTATAGTCACAAATTAGCATTTAAAAACCTTTGAAATTCACTGAAAAACCATAGGTTTCAGACACGTTATAGTTACAAATTAGCATTTAAAAACCTTTGAAATTCACTGAAAAAACCATAGGTTTTAGGGACAGTTATAGTTAGTTGGACATTGCACTCGTACAAAACCCGTGAAATTCCCCGTTATAGTTAGTTCAGCTAACTATAACTCGCGCCCCGCAATGCACTGCTGATGACGTCACATATTACATCACTCATGACATGGTCAGTGACATCACTGATGACATCACTGATGACATCTCAAATGACATCACTGATGACATCACTGATGACATCATCCATGACATCATCCAGTGACTGTGTGTTTCTGTAAAGTTTAAATATTTTTAATATATATAGGAAAAGACGTATTGAAGAATGAGTGGGTGTGTAAGTGTCTGTATGGATGATTTAGTAGGTGCGTGACTGACTCTATAAGTGAGTGATTTAACGTATCTTACTGAATGCATGGGTTAGTGACTAAACTGGATGAATGTCTGTATCCGTCTGTCTGTTGCTGTGTAAGTGGCTGCATGTGTTTGTGAATAGCTACATGAGTGTTTATATGAGTTATTGAATGCTTGTCTGAGTATCTGTATGGGTGCCTGAGTGTTTGTGTGGGAGGGGTGTGTGCAACTCTGTGCATAGATGTGTGAGTGGGTGATTCACTGAGTGGATGGTTTCAAGAGTGCATCTGTGATAGACTGTATGGGTGGGTAAGTGTGTGTAAGAGTGTGTTAGTGAGTGAATGTATGTCCCAGTGGTACATGTGTGAGTAACTACATATGTGAAAGGCAGTATATATGTGTGTTGGAGTATATAAATAGCTATAAGCAAGAGTGAGTGATTGTGATAGTGGCTGTATGGATGAGTGTGTGCTTGTATCAGTGATTGTATAAGAGCGTAACAATGTGCTACTATTTGTATGAGTAAGTGAGCTGGTGTGTGTATAACTGTATAGGTGAGTAAATGGCAGTGTGTTTAATTATTTGCATGACTGACTAGGTGTGTGAGTATCTCTATGGATGAGTGGCGTTGTTTGAGTGTCTATATAGGAGTAAGAGTGCATATGATAGTCCTGTACTGAGTGACCGTAAGTATGAGTGACTGTACGGGTGAGTGAGTGGATGTGTGTGTGTAGACCTAAGAATCAGTGAGTGGGTATGTAGTTATTGGTGTTGGAGTGTCTATGGTTTTGCGAATGGCAGTCTGTAATTTAGAGTGGGTGTATCAAAGGTTATATTAGGGTGTGAGGAGGTGCATCAGATTATCACGTGGATGATGTCATCAGTGATGTCATTTGAGATGTCATCAGTAATGTCATCAGTGATGTCGCTGACCATGTCATGAGTGATGTAATATGTGACGTCATCAGCAGTGCATTGCGGGCGCGAGTTATAGTTAGCTGAACTAACTATAACGGGGAATTTCACGGGTTTTGTACGAGTGCAATGTCCAACTAACTATAACTGTCCCTAAAACCTATGGTTTTTTCAGTGAATTTCAAAGGTTTTTTAAATGCTAATTTGTAACTATAACGTGTCTGAAACCTATGGTTTTTTCAGTGAATTTCAAAGGTTTTTTAAATGCTAATTTGTAACTATAACGTGTCTGAAACCTATGGTTTTTTCAGTGAATTTCAAAGGTTTTTTAAATGCTAATTTCTAACTATAACGTGCCTGAAACCTACGGTTTTTTTCAGTGAATTTCAAAGGTTTTGTAAATGACAATTTTTAAATGTATTAATTGTTATATTAATTTTTTTCATACCTATTTACTACATTTTTAGAAACAATTTTTTTTACATATTTTATTTTTTAAATTACATTGTAATTACATTATACATTACATTACAAAAATACTTTCTCAGAATGAATTACTTTAGTTTAAATACTTTGCAGATAGGCAATAGACTTTTAAGTACAGTAGTTACAGTTGTTGCAATGGGCAACACATTTTCAAACACAATGCAACATTCAGCTCAATGTGAATTTCTAGTTAAATGCAATTAGTTACTTTATGGATTACTTTTGTAACCACAGGACTGGATCCTAGATTCAGCCCTGGTACATCTCCTGTAAACAGTTGAGTAAAAGCGTTTTGGTTACAGTCGTGATTTTTAAGGAATATTATTGTATTTTAAAAGTTGACACTTAGAAACTTTTTCTCATAGAATCACCAATGTTATCCTATGGAAGGAAATTCACTTAGCAGGTAAAAACTGTTATCGTTACTTTTTCTTACTCAGTGTTGGATCCTGGATCCAGCACTGGTGCATCTCCTGTAAACAGTTGAAAGAATGCGTTTAAGTCATACAAGCGATTTTTAAGGAATATTTGTAGTTTGTGAAAATCAACACTTTGAAACTTTTTTGCTGAAAACCAGTCAATTTTAGCCTATGAAGGAAATTCAAGTTACCGGTAAGTACGGTTAAAATTACTTTTCAGGACCAGTACTGGGCTGAAAGATGCAGCACTGAGGTCTCTCCTGATAACAGGTGAGTAAATCGGAATTCGTATTTCGGCTGATTTTAGAGGAATATTTTAAAGTTCCAAAACTCCACACTTAGAAGAATTTCCAAGTGAAACCAGTCAATGTTAGCCTATGGAAGGAAATTCAAGTTACTGGTAAGTACGGTTAAAATTACTTTTCAGGACCAGTACTGGGCTGAAAGATACAGCACTGAGGTCTCTCCTTATAACAGGTGAGTAAATCAGAATTCGTATTTCGGCTGATTTTACAGGAATATTTGTATGTTTCAAAAATCAACACTTAGAAACTTTTTCAGCAAAAAGCAGGCAATGATATCCTATGGAAGGAAATTCAAGTTACTGGTAAGTACGGTTAAAATTACTTTTCAGGACCAGTACTGGGCTGAAAGATGCAGCACTGAGGTCTCTCCTGATAACAGGTGAGTAAATCAGAATTCGGATTTCGGCTGATTTTAGAGGAATATTTGTATGTTTCAAAAATCAACAGAAACTTTTTCAGCAAAAAGCAGGCAATGATATCCTATGGAAGGAAATTCAAGTTACTGGTAAGTACGATTAAAATTACTTTTCAGGACCAGTACTGGGCTGAAAGATGCAGCACTGAGGTCTCTCCTGATAACAGGTGAGTAAATCAGAATTCGGATTTCGGCTGATTTTAGAGGAATATTTGTATGTTTCAAAACTCACACTAGAAGACTTTTCAGCAAAAGCAGGCAATGTTATCCTATGGAAGGAAATTCAAGTTACTGGTAAGTACGGTTAAAATTACTTTTCAGGATCAGTACTGGGCTGAAAGATGCAGCACTGAGGTCTCTCCTGATAACAGGTGAGTAAATCGGAATTCGTATTTCGGCTGATTTTAGAGGAATATTTTAAAGTTCCAAAACTCCACACTTAGAAGAATTTCCAAGTGAAACCAGTCAATGTTAGCCTATGGAAGGAAATTCAAGTTACTGGTAAGTATGGTTAGAATTACTTTTCAGGACCAGTACTGGGCTGAAAGATACAGCACTGAGGTCTCTCCTGATAACAGGTGAGTAAATCGGAATTCGTATTTCGGCTGATTTTAGAGGAATATTTGCACAATGGTGAAGGGAGGGGGCGGGGCCTGAGGTGACATCTGTGCAAACGCGCCCCGTTGCGCGTTTTAAGTTGGGGGATTAAGTCCCCTTGAATCCTGAGGGTCCCTAGGGGCCAACTAGCCCACCAGGAACCTCCAATATGCGCCAGGGGCTGCGTTGCAGAGACGTGTAGAGAGGCCACACCCTTTTACACCTCTCTGCAACGCAGCTCTGTGGCGCTTTCTGGATGTACCTGTTGGGCTAGTTGGCCCCCAGGGACCCTCAGGATTGAAGGGGATTTAATTCCCCATCTTAAAACGCGCCACGGGGCCTGTTTGCACACATGTCACCTGAAGCCCCGCCCCTCCCTTCACCACTGTGCAAACATGCCCCGTGGCGCGTTTTAAGTTGGGGATTAAGTCCCTTGAATCCTGAGGGTCCTCGGAGTCCAACTAGCCCACCATATACCTCCAAAAAGCGCCACAGAGCTGCGTTGCAGAGAGGTGTAAAAGGGGTGTGGCCTCTCTACACGTCTCTGCAACGCAGCCCCTGGTGCATATTGGAGGTTCCTGGTGGGCTAGTTGGCCCCCAGGGACCCCCAGTGTTCAAGGGGAATTGTTCCCTTCTGCAAACGCGCCAGGGGCGCGTTTGCAGAGTGGTGAAGGAAGGGGGCGAAGCCTGCGGGCCCGATCGTTTAAAAAAAAAATAATAATTTGTCCCCTGAAGTGGGGCTGTGTGGCCCCCTTCCTTTTCTCTGTTTTTATGCCCTGGGGACCCCATCCCCCAGGGCCTTACCCCTTTTTTAATTTTTAATAAAAAAACGGGAAGGGGGCCGCGTGGCCCCCTTCCCTGGGCCTGTATTGGCCCCGGGGACCCCATCCCCCGGGGCATGGCCTTTTATTTTTATTCTTTGGAGGGGGCTGCGTGGCCCCCTCCTCTGGCCATTTAAGGCCCCGGGGACCCCATCCCTCGGGGCCGGCCTTTCCATTTTTTTTTATTTTGTAGATTTTTATTTTTTGGGGAGGGGGCCGCGTGGCCTCCTCCTGGGCCACTACTTGCCCCGGGGACCCCATCCCCCGGGCTGGCCCTCTCCGTTGGGGACTGTGGGGGGTCCCCAATCCCCCCACAGTCCCGCCGGCTCCCGACGTCCCTTGGGAGCCGGCATTGCTGTTCCACATGGGGAGCAGCTGACATGCTGCTCCCCATGTGGAAAGCAATGTGCTTTGGATATTGGAAGAGAGAGCAGGTTTTCCTGCTCTCTCTTCCAATATCCAAAGCAGTTTGCTATGGCAGGACAGGAGCCGCGAGGCTCCCGTCCTGCCATAGCAAACTACAGTGTCCCGGGGTAGGCACCCCGGGACACTGCAGGAGCCGGCCCTGGGGGTGGCGGTCCCCAGGGCCATCAAGGGCCCCAGGAGGGGGCCGCGCGGCCCCCTCCCTACATGAGCACAGCCCTGGGAGGTGGTTGTCCCCGGGGCTTCGGGGGTCCAAAACGGACCCCCATTTTAATTTGTTAGTGCCCCGGGAGGTGGCGGTCCCGGGCGTGTGGGGGCTGGAGCCCCCACACAGGTTGTTGGGTTGTTAAATTAATTAAAAAAAGCCCCGGGAGGTGGTGGTCCCGGGGCTGCGGGAGGGCTCAGAGCCCTCCCACACCATTTTTAAAAAGCCCCGGGGGTGGCGGTCCTCGGGGCTTGGGGGCCCTTGAGGCCCCCACACATTAAATTATCCCCCCCACCATGCCCCCGGGACTTGGGCCACCCGGGGGCCAATTAACATCGAAGCGCGTGAGACCGCGCTTCGACTTTTTTTTTTTCCGGCAGGATTCGTGCACCCTGAGCGCATCCTGCCGATTTAAAAAAAAAATGCTTTTTGCCCAGGGGGTCCTTGTGGGACCCCTGAGCAGGCCTAGGGGTTAGGGTGTTTCTACCCTGCCCCCTTTGTGCGTTTTGCGCACTTGTTTCTTTTTTTTTCTCGGTGGGATACGCGCACCCTAAGCGCATCCCGCCGATTAAAAAATAATAATCTTTTTCTACCCAGGGGTCCTTGTGGGACCCCTGAGCAGACCTAGGGGGTCAGGGTGTTTCTACCCTGCTCCCTTTTGCGCTTTGCGCACTTAGTTTCTGTCCCTCGGTTCTACCGAGGACAAAATGGCTGCCAACACTTCTTGATTTGGAGTGTTGACAGCCAATTAGCATGCAGCTCGTGATCGGGAGGGTACGCGGATCCGACGCGCCCATAGATATATATGTGATTTTAATTGTGAATTTCTCAGGAACTACTGAACGGATTTACACCATTTTAGCAAAAGGCACCAGTCTGAACCAAGGGCTACCTCTTTGCCAAATTTGGGGTAATTCCGTTCAGCAGTTCGGGCTGTAGCTGCGACTAAAGGTTCCTATGGAAAAATGAATGGGGAAAACGCGTTTTGGGACCCCTTTTTCTCGGCCCCCGCTTGACGTATCACCCCGAGACTTTCAGGGTAGGAGCGGACCGGAGCGCCCCAACAAGTTGGAAGCTTTGCGAAGATTCGTCAACCGGCGCCAACGTTATTGCAAATAGAATGTCGCGGATTTCCTATGGATAATAGGTTGTAACTATAACTATCTACTGGCGACCGCCAGTAGATAATATATATATATATGTATATATGTGTGCATATTCACATGTGTGGATATATGTATATGTATTCCAACTAGAACCTGTTCCTAATAAAACAGGCTCCGACGCAGCACAGGATCCAACTTTAAACTACTATGCTTAATCCGGTAAAAGCAGCCATTGTGATGCATTTCTCACACATGTGATATGTATATGTATGTGTACATGTGTCTATGTATATATGTGTATCTATACGTGTGCATTTATGTGTATATATATTTATATATATGTATATATATATATATTCACTGAAAAAACCATAAGGTTTTAGGGACAGTTATAGTTAGTTGGACATTGCACTCGTACAAAACCCGTGAAATTCCCCCATTATAGTTAGTTCAGGTAACTATAACTCGCGCCCCGCAATGCACTGCTGATGACGTCACATATTACATCACTCATGACATGGTCAGTGACATCACTGATGACATCACTGATGACATCTCAAATGACATCACTGATGACATCACTGATGACATCATCCAGTGACTGTGTGTTTCTGTAAAGTTTAAATATGTTTAATATATTTAAGGAAAGGCGTATTGAAGAATGAGTGGGTGTAGAAGCGCCTGAATGGATGATTTAGTAGGTGCGTGACTGAGTCTATAAGTGAGTGATTAAACGTATCTTACTGGATGCATGGGTGAGTGACTAAACTGTGTGAATGTCTGTATCCGTCTGTCTGTTGTTGTGTAAGCAACTGCATGGGTTTCTGACTAGCTAAATGAGTTTCTATATGGGTTATGGATTGGTTCTCTGAGTATCTGTATGGGTGCCTCAGTGTTTGTGTGGGTGGGGTGTGTGTGACTCTGTGCATAGATGTGTGAGTGGGTGATTCACTGGGTGCATGGTTTCAAGAGTGCGTCTGTGATGGACTGTATGGGTGGGTGAGTGTGTGTATGGGTGTGTTACTGATTGAATGTATATCTCAGTGGTACATGTGTGAGTAACTACATATGTGAAAGGCAGTATATATGTGTGTTGGAGTATATAAATGGCTATAAGTGAGAGTGTGTGATTGTGAGAGTGGCTATATGGATGAGTGTGTGCTTGCATCAGTGATTGCATAGGAGCGTAAGAATGTGCTAGTATTTTTATGAGTAAGTGAGCTGGTGTGTATAACTGTATAGGTGAGTAAATTGGAGTGTGATTAATTATTTGCATGACTGACTAGGTGTGTGAATACCTCTATGGATGAGTTGCGTTGTGTGAGTGTTTATATAGGTGTATGAGTGCATATGATAGTCCTGTACTGAGTGACTGTAAGTATGAGTGACTGTACGGGTGAGTGAGTAGATGTGTGCGTGTAGACCTAAGAATCAGTGAGTGGGTATGTACTTATTGGTATTGGAGTGTGTATGGTTTTGAGAATGGCAGTCTGTAATTTAGAGTGGGTGTTTCAAAACTTATATTAGGGTGTGAGAAGATGCATTAAATTCTCACATGGATGATGTCATCAGTGATGTCATCAGTGATGTCATTTGAGATGTCATCAGTGATGTCATCAGTGATGTCACTGACCATGTCATGAGTGATGTAATATGTGACGTCATCAGCAGTGCATTGCGGGGCGCGAGTTATAGTTACCTGAACTAACTATAACGGGGAATTTCACGGGTTTTGTACGAGTGCAATGTCCAACTAACTATAACTGTCCCTAAAACCTTATGGTTTTTTCAGTGAATTTCTAAGGTTTTTTAAATGCAAATTTCTAACTATAACGTGCCTGAAACCTATGGTTTTTTCAGTGAATTTCAAAGGTTTTTTAAATGCTAATTTCTAACTATAACGTGTCTGAAACCTATGGTTTTTTCAGTGAATTTCAAAGGTTTTTTAAATGCAAATTCCTAACTATAACATGTCTGAAACCTACGGTTTTTTCAGTGAATTTCAAAGGTTTTGTAAATGACAATTTTTAAAGGTATTAATTGTTATATTTTTTTTTTTCATACTGATTTACTACATTTTTAGAAACATTTTTTTTTACATATTTTATTTTTTAAATTACATTGTAATTACATTATACATTACAAAAAATACTTTCTCAGAATGAATTACTTTAGTTTAAATACTTTGCACATAGGCAATAGACTTTTAAGTACAGTAGTTACAGTTGTTGCAATGGGCAACACATTTTCAAACACAATGCAACATTCAGCTCAATGTGAATTTCTAGTTAAATGCAATTAGTTACTTTATGGATTACTTTTCTAACCACAGGACTGGATCCTAGATTCAGTCCTGGGACATCTCCTGTAAACAGTTGAGTAAAAGCGTTTTGCTTACAGTAGTGATTTTTAAGGAATATTATTGTATTTTAAAAGTTGACACTTAGAAACTTTTTCTCATAGAATCACCAATGTTATCCTATGGAAGGAAATTCACTTAGCAGGTAAAAACTGTTATCGTTACTTTTTCTTACTCAGTGTTGGATCCTGGATCCAGCACTGGTGCATCTCCTGTAAACAGTTGAAAGAATGCGTTTAAGTCATACAGGCGATTTTTAAGGAATATTTGTAGTTTGTGAAAATCGACACTTTGAAACTTTTCAGCTGAAAACCAGACAATGGATTCCTATGGAAGAAAATATAAGTTACTGGTAAGTACGGTTAAAATTACTTTTCAGGGTCAGTGCTGGGCTAAAAGATGCAGCACTGAGGTCTCTCCTGATAACAGGTGAGTAAATCGGAATTCGTATTTCGGCTGATTTTAGAGGAATATTTTAAAGTTCCAAAACTCCACACTTAGAAGAATTTCCAAGTGAAACCAGTCAATGTTAGCCTATGGAAGGAAATTCAAGTTACTGGTAAGTACGGTTAAAATTACTTTTCAGGACCAGTACTGGGCTGAAAGATACAGCACTGAGGTCTCTCCTGATAACAGGTGAGTAAATCGGAATTTGTATTTCGGCTGATTTTAGAGGAATATTTGTATGTTTCAAAAATCAACACTTAGAAACTTTTTCAGCAAAAAGCAGACAATGATATCCTATGGAAGGAAATTCAAGTTACTGGTAAGTACGGTTAAAATTACTTTTGAGGATCAGTACTGGGCTGAAAGATGCAGCACTGAGGTCTCTCCTGATAACAGGTGAGTAAATCGGAATTCGTATTTCGGCTGATTTTAGAGGAATATTTTAAAGTTCCAAAACTCCACACTTAGAAGAATTTCCAAGTGAAACCAGTCAATGTTAGCCTATGGAAGGAAATTCAAGTTACTGGTAAGTACGGTTAAAATTACTTTTCAGGACCAGTACTGGGCTGAAAGATACAGCACTGAGGTCTCTCCTGATAACAGGTGAGTAAATCGGAATTCGTATTTCGGCTGATTTTAGAGGAATATTTGTATGTTTCAAAAATCAACACTTAGAAACTTTTCAGCAAAAAGCAGACAATGATATCCTATGGAAGGAAATTCAAGTTACTGGTAAGTACGGTTAAAATTACTTTTGAGGATCAGTACTGGGCTGAAAGATGCAGCACTGAGGTCTCTCCTGATAACAGGTGAGTAAATCGGAATTCGTATTTCGGCTGATTTTAGAGGAATATTTTAAAGTTCCAAAACTCCACACTTAGAAGAATTTCCAAGTGAAACCAGTCAATGTTAGCCTATGGAAGGAAATTCAAGTTACTGGTAAGTACGGTTAAAATTACTTTTCAGGACCAGTACTGGGCTGAAAGATACAGCACTGAGGTCTCTCCTGATAACAGGTGAGTAAATCGGAATTCGTATTTCGGCTGATTTTAGAGGAATATTTGTATGTTTCAAAAATCAACACTTAGAAACTTTTTCAGCAAAAAGCAGGCAATGATATCCTATGGAAGGAAATTCAAGTTACTGGTAAGTACGGTTAAAATTACTTTTCAGGAATAGTACTGGGCTGAAAGATGCAGCACTGAGGTCTCTCCTGATAACAGGTGAGTAAATCCGAATTCGTAGTTCGGCAGATTTTAGAGGAATATTTGCACAATGGTGAAGGGAGGGGCGGGGCCTGAGGTGATATCTGTGCAAACGCGCCCGTGGCGCGTTTTAAGTTGGGGGATTAAGTCCCCTTGAATCATGAGGGTCCCTAGGGGCCAACTAGCCCACCAGGAACCTCCAGTATGCGCCAGGGGCTGCGTTGCAGAGACGTGTAGAGAGGCCACACCCCTTTTACACCTCTCTGCAACGCAGCTCTGTGGCGCTTTCTGGATGTACCTGTTGGGCTAGTTGGCCCCCAGGGACCCTCAGGATTGAAGGGGATTTAATTCCCCATCTTAAAACGCGCCACGGGGCCTGTTTGCACACATGTCACCTGAAGCCCCGCCCCTCCTTCACCACTGTGCAAACGCGCCCCGTGGCGCGTTTTAAGTTGGGGATTAAGTCCCCTTGAATCCTGAGGGTTCCTGGGGGCCAACTAGCCCACCATGTACCTCCAAAAGCGCCACAGAGCTGCGTTGCAGAGAGGTGTATAAAGGGGCGTGGCCTCTGTACACCTCTCTGCAACGCAGCCCCTGGCGCATACTGGAGGTTCCTGGTGGGCTAGTTGGCCCCAGGGACCCCCAGTATTCAAGGGAATTACTTCCCCATCTGCAAACGCGCCAGGGGGCGCATTTGTAGAGTGGTGAAGGAAGGGGCGGGGCCTGCGGCCCGATCGTTTTTTGTGTTTTTTTTTCCCTGAAGGGGGCTGTGTGGCCCCCTTCCTTTTTCTTATTTTTGAGCCGTGGGGACCCCATCCCCCAGGGCCTTACCCCCTTTTTTTAATTAAAATTAAACTGGAAGGGGGCCGCGTGGCCCCCTCCCCTGGCCGAAAACTGCCCCGGGGACCCCATCCCCCGGGGCATGGCCACACTTTAACATTCCTTTTAAGGAGGGGGCTGCGTGGCCCCCTCCTCAGGCCTCCTTTTGCCCCGGGGACCCCATCCCCCGGGGCAGGCCTTTTTTCTTCTTTTTTTAAATAATTTCTGGGGAGGGGGCCGCGTGGCCCCCCTCCCGGGCCACTTATGGCCCCGGGGACCCCATCCCCGGGGCCTGGCCTCTGGTTGGGGACTGTGGGGGTCCCCAAACCCCCACAGTCCCGGCGGCTCCCCGTGTCCTAAGGGAGCCGGCATTGCTTTCCACACGGGGAGCAGCTAACATGCTGCTCCCCGTGTGGAAAGCAATTGTCTTTGGATATTAGGCGAGAGCAGGTTTCCTGCTCTCTCTTCCAATATCCAAAGCAAGTTTGCAATGACAGGACAGGAGCCGCGAGGCTCCCGTCCTGTCATTGCAAACAGCAGTGTCCCGGGGGTAGGCACCCCGGGACACTGCAGGAGCCGGCCATGGGGGTGGTGGTCCCCAGGGCCACCACAGGCTCCAGGAGGGGGCCGCGCGGCCCCCTCCCCACATCAGCAAAGCCCCGGGGAGGTGGTGGTCCCCGGGGCTTCGGGGTCCAAAACGGACCCCCATTTTAATTTGTTAGTGCCCCGGGAGGTGGCGGTTCCCAAGGCGTGTGGGGGCTTGAGCCCCCCACATAGGAAAAAGTAAAAAAAGAAGCCCCGGGGAGGTGGTGGTCCTCGGGGCTGCGGGAGGGCTCAGAGCCCTCCCGCACCATTTTAAAGAAAGCCCCGGGGGTGGTGATCCCTGGGCTTGGGGGCCCTTTGAGGCCCCCATACATAAATTTAACCCCCCCACCATGCCCCCGGGCAAAATACAATAGAAGCGCGGAAGACCGCCCTTCCATTTTTTATCGGCAGGATCCGCGCACCCTGAGCGCATCCTGCCGATTTAAAAAAAAAAACGCTTTTCTGCCCAGGGGGTCCTTGTGGGACCCCTGAGCAGACCTAGGGGTCAGGGTGTTTCTACCCTGCTCCCTTTGTGCGCTTTGCGCACTTGTTTCTGTCCCTCGGTTCTACCGAGGGACAAAATGGCTGCCAACATTTCCTGAATCGGAATGTTGACAGCCAGCTGACAGCCAATTAGCATGCAGCTTGTGATCGGGACGGTGCGCGCAGGGTGCGCTCAGGGTGCGCGAATCCTCCGTGCCCATAGATATATATGTACTCTTACTTTTGATTTTCTCAGCAACTACTGAACGGATTTACACCATTTAACAAAAAGGGTTCTTTCTGAACCAAGAACTACCTCTTTGCCAAATTTGGTGTAATTCCGTTCAGCAGTTCGGGCTGTAGCCGTGTCTAAAGTTTCCTATGGGAAAATGAATGGGGAAAACACGCTTTGGGACCCCCTTTTTCTCGGCCCCCGCTTGACGAATCACCCTGAGACTTTCAGGGTAGGAGCGGACCAAAGCGGGCCATAAAGTTTGAAAATTTCGCGAAGATTCATCAACCGACGCAAGAGTTATTTCAAATAGAATGTCGCGGATTTCCTATGGAAAATAGGTCCTAACTATAACTATCTACTGGCGACCGCCAGTAGATAATATATACGCAGATGTTGAAGTCATATTATCAATGATGTCATAGAAGATGTCATGACTGATGTACTATGTGGGGTAATTAGCAGTGCATGGCAAGGGCGCGAGTTATAGTTACCTTAGGGCATGAGTTATAGTTTTTTGTGATAACTATAACTGCTGAATTTTTATGATGTTGTGTGTGTAAAATCTGAACCTAACTATAATGTTCCTGTAATCTTTGTTTTTTTTGGTGAATTTCTAGTTTTTTTAAATTCTATTCCCTAACTATGATGTCCCTGCAACCTTTGCTTTTTTTCAGTGAATTTCTATGATTGTTTATGCTATTTGCTAACTATAGCATCCCTGTAACCTTTTCCAGTGAATTTCTTGTTTTTTTTAATGTAAAGTAATATTTAATGACCATACGTTAATCCAATCGTCGCTGTGCACGGCCGGAGTGGCCAGACCATGTGGCCAACCCCCCAAATGCAGCCAACCCACAGGCCCCTTCCCGGTGCTGTTTTGAGCCCTGGGGACCCCATCCCCAAGGCCCACCAACATATTTAAGGGCAGGGTCCCTGGACCAATTTTGGCCCCGGGGACCCTAGCCCTTGTGGTCTGGCATGTGTTTGGGGAGAGGAGGGCACATGGGTCCCTCCTAGGGCCACTTGTGGCCCTTCGGACCCCATCCACCGTGCCCAGTGCATGTTTTGTTTGGGAGAGGGGCATGTGGCCCCCTTCCCCAGGCAAATTTGTCCCCAGTGACCCAATCCATGTTGGAAAAGCAGGAGGGGGTTTGCAGACCCCATCCCCAGGCAGATTTTGGCCCCAGGGACCCCTTCCCTCGGTGCCTGGCCATATTGGAAAAGGGGGTGAGGGGCACACAGCCTCCCTCCCTAGGCTGATTTCAGCCCCCAGAGGACCCCATCCCCAGGGCCCGGCTGTATTGTCCAAAGGGAGGAGGGGCCCAGCCAACAAAGACTGGGTGCCCTGGTGCCCACCAAGGGCACCCTCCACACTTTCATTGAAGGCCACGGGGTGAGCCCCAAGACCTCCAAGGCCCCAGCCAGCTCCCTGCCTCCAGTGTGGGCCGGAAGTGCTCCCGCCCACATGGAACAGCTAAAAATGCTGCTATCTGCGGGCGGGAGCAATTTTGTCATCTGTTTCTCTGGCTGCTTCAGTGCAGGCAGTGAAATAAATGAAAAGTCCACTCCCAGTGGGTGGGAGCATTTTTTATGCTCCCATCTGCTGTGAGAGGAGTTGGTGTTTGCACCCATTTGGTGGGAGTTTTGAAATTGCTCCCACCAAGCGAAAGCAAACATAGGTTTTCCTGCCTGTGCCAGTGTAGACAGGGAAACCACTAGGTTCCGGGGGAGAGCACTCAGGGACATAGTATAAAATTATCCCAGGAGGTGGACCACATGCCCCTTCTTACTTTTCTAATAAGACTGGGTCCCGGTGGATGGGCCAGCTGTCATCTAAATATATATATATATATATCAATGTTGGGACCTGGCACACCTGGGGGGCTTAAAAAAAAATAAGAGCAGGAAAATACACTTTAAAAAAATATATATTTTGCAGCGGATCCTCTGTGAATTTGCGGCAAATATTTTTAACCCAAAAAGATTTTGGCCCCGGCAGGGTCTCTGAGGAACCCCACCACCACGCCTCGGAGGTCAAGGTATTATTACCCTGCCCCATGTCTTTTTTTGTGCTTTTTCTTAGAGCCTCAGGACCAAGTCCTGTGTCCTTGATGGCTGCCACCACTTCCTGGTTGAGGTGATGGCAGCCAATAAGATCTCATTTTAAGATCTGTCAGATCCGTGGAGGATTAGCGTCTCCAGATATATATTAATCTTTTTTCTTTAATAAGTCAAAAACAACTAAACAGATGTGCACAAAACTACAAAAAGCACTTTTTCTACACAAAGGTCTAGTTTTCTGCATAACTTGATGTACTTCCATTCAGCGGTTCAGGCTGTAGTTGTGTCTAAAATCCCCATGGGAAATTCCATAGGGAAAATACGTTATGGGACCCCTTCGCTTGATGAATCACCCCAAAACTTTCCATACAGCAGCTGAAGTGACTGGAACACTAATTTTAAAAATGTTGTGAAGGTTCGTCAAACAGCGTCAAAGTTATTAGCAAAAATCAAAAAATTATTTTTCATGGAAACTAGGTCCTAACTCTAACTACCTACTGGCAACCGCGATCACCTTAAGACATAAAGGGATTTAGATTTCGGCGATGGGATATCTGTTACCATTTTGATGGAGTAACCCCTCCGCCGAGTTCTAAATTAGGCCTTTAATGATGTTACAATATAAAGGGTGTCATTTTTAGTAAGGCATATTTATTGACTTTGCCGAAGGGTCAGAACACCAAAATATAAAGAATGAAACTAGTGGCTTTATCAAGCAGTCAGCTTATCAGCATATATAAAGCAGACCTGATGCATTTGTCGATAAATCACCAATAATTATAATCAAATGTCTATTTCATTATTTCACACTTTGCAATGTTTAATAAAAGTGATTTTCAAAAAATCAACATGTCTGAGTTTTTCTGTTATAATTTTACAGGCCACAGAATGCAGCCATATAAACAACCACAAGAGGGCCCTGCACTCCAGGTGAAGAGCATAGACCATTATAACACAAAATAACCTTGGGCCTAAGTACAGGAGCTTCAAATGGTCCGGTCTGATACTATTTAAGATCCTCCCTTACCTCCCGTCGGTCACCTCCAGCGGCAGCTTCTGTACCGCGACGGGGTACAGACGGAGAGGTAGGTGGCACCCAACGGTTTTCTTCCCCCTCTTTATTAATAGATTCTGGCAGCGTAGGCTATGATAGTAACATCGGATCGGCTTACGACCTTGAGACTACCCTTTAAATACAGTTTCTCCCGGCCAGTTCTGTCCTTTTTATAAGCGCATTAAATTTGTTGACAATCCCTTAGGGCACGTTTCAGTGTCCCCTCACACCAGCGATTCCATTGCTTAAGTGCTTTATACTTAATTCATCTCCAGTGGCTGGTAGACTAATGTTGTCAGAGATAACGCGCTACATTTTACAACGATTGACACCAGTCTTTAAATACATTTTTTCCTGGCCCACTTATGTGCTCCCTCACGCCAGTTCTGTCCTTTTTATAAATGCATTAAAATTGTTTACAATCCTTTTTCGGCACATTTCAAGGTCCCCTCACACCAGCTATTCCATTTGCTTAAGCGCTTTACAACTAATTCACCTCCGGTGAGTTTTTGACGCCTCCTGTCAGCGGCTGGTATACTCATGTCATCAGGAAGGTTGCATATCACACTCGAGTGTACCCTTATTCCCGTGATTATATTTATCGCGTGGTGCTACTTTTTACAACGATTGATGGAGAGACCCACTAAATTTCAATATATGCTTCCCACGATTGTTCTGTCTGCGCACCATCCCTTGACAGTTCATTGCATCCTAACTTCTGCCCATAAGACAACACTTCAGTTAGAATATTGACTTCTTTTTAAATGCTCTTTTTTACTATTCCCATGCACTGAGGCACACCAAATTGTATTGGTTTCACTTGCACAGCAGTATTAAGATCAGTGTTTACACTAAGTTGCCACCATGTGTGACATATGATCTTACTTTGATTTCTTTACAGAGCGGGGCCCCCTTCCCTGAGCTGTTGCCAGGTAGAGGTGTGGCTACTTATCCTATATTTTTGGGTAAGTCATTTGTATAAACTAAGAATTTCACAGTTTACTCCTGTATAAATACCAATATGGATATTTGCTAGGATATAGATTTAATCCTTGCAATTTAGTAAGTACTAGCATTGATATGCATCTGACTTGTCGTATTTGTTTCCCCATTTTTCTTTTGTCTCACGAATACAGATAGTTCCAGTAATACTCAAACAAACAAAAACATGGGATTACTGGTTTCGTATACTTTACTTTATTTTTCCTACACTTTGTATTAGCAGCAGCTTCTATTTCCTCCTGGTCCTGATGAAAGCCAAGATACTTTTGTAGATCACATTGGCTGAAACATGTCGACCGTTTTTTGAAATTGAGCAGTTTATAGTTTATACTGCTTATTGCACTGCTTTTTTATCCTACCAGTGAGAGCAAGTGAATAAAGCTTTTTGTTTTGCTAACACTAGGTAGTTTTAAATTGCACTCACTTTTTCATTGTTTTCTTGCGCTGCGTCCTCACCCTACCATAAACTTTCCATATGGGATTTTAGCATCCATAGTAACGTTGTGCTATTCCAAAAAAACATCCCTGAGCTCCTACCTCACAGTGAGGGAGTTGTAGCCCTCAGTGGGACTAGGTCTTCCCACTGGGAGGAGAAACCCATATGATGAAGCATGCCACCATAGGTGGGTGAGGGTATTCGTCAAGAAAGGGATCTCTCCCCTGAGGAGATCTGATGAGACATATACTTGACAACTCTTAGCTTGCTATCATACGTAATTAGACCCAAGGTTATTTTGTGTTATAATTGTATTGGAAAAGGGGATATTTTTCCTTGCAGGTCTCTAAACTCCCTCCCTTGGACCCTCTCCTCCTGTTTTTTGTGTTATTATTGAAGAGCATAGACCGCCAGCTAGGAGTGCTTTAACAGTTTGACAACCTCTCCTGTGGTCATGGATTTAGTGACCCAGGAGACTCTCAGTTCTTTTTTTTAACATTGCCTGGGGGTTGATGCATTCCCTGCATTCACACACAACATTAGACAAGTGTTTGGTGGTGCCCCTGCCCCTCTAGGGGCATTATCAGGATTTAGAAAATGTAGATGCAAGCACTACAGGTCATTATGGAAGGCTCCATTCCAGAGCAGTGAATAATAAATGTGTTGCTTATTTATCATTCTTTTATTCAAGTTTTGGGTGTCCCAATGCTCACCTGGAACACCCCAATCTTTATTTTTTGCTGGGGACCGCATGGGAATCCCCAGGAGCCCTGCAGCCCGGCCGGCTCCCTGAAAGCACCCCCATGGGCCACGCAGGAGCTTGCAACATGTTTTTGTATCTTTATTTTTTTATATTACCTAGGGTGGCCCGGTGCCCACCTAGGGCGCCCCACAACATTATATTACATTGGGTTTGCAAAGTGAGCCCCAAGGCCCCTCGGCCCCTCTGGCTCCCTGCAAGCAGCCCCATTCTATGGGAGAAGCCGGACTGGTGCCGCAAATTGTTTTTTTAAACTGGGATGCTCTGGTGCCTACCTGGGGTACCGTACATCATTGCCAACAATAGAGGGTGTTGGGGAAGCCCAAATGCTCCCATAACCCTGCCGGCTCCTCTGCCAGCACCCATCCCAGGTATGGTGGGAGCCGGCATTGCTCCCAACCAGCAGGAGCAGCTTTTCTTTTGATCCAACTGGGCAAATGATGTCATAGTCATCAAGACTTTACATCTATCTGCCATGATCATAAGAGCACAGATACACAAAAAACGCAGTAAAGCCAATCAAGCAATATCTGTATGGCACGTAAACCATCAAATTACAAAACATTATACACTTGGGTTCCAATTTTATAGTACAAAACATCAAACAAGTTCCCTAGTTATAGATTAAAATCATCTAATACCCGTAAAAAGAACCCAAAGGTTTAGGGACTTAAATACCCAATGATGTGTGCAAAGCAGCAATGAGTCATGGGCAATAAAGTGCAATTTTTTATTTGACCAGTGCAAATGTTGTACTAACATGCAAGATCTTCTAAATCTTCTAGTGCAAAATAGCAATAAAGCAATAAGCCATAAAGGTTAAAAATCAATTTTTCTGATTAGTCAATACAAGTATTATGCTAAAGTGCGAGATCTTCAGAAACTTCTGGGGCCCACATAGTGACCCTGGACAGTAACTGTTTATAAGGCCGAAGGATGTGCAAAATAGCAATGTACCATAAAAATGATCATTCAGGCTCTCCCAATGGCATATTTTAAATGCCAAACAATTTAGATAAAAACACTACTAACATAGTCACAACATTTAAAATTCAGGGTTAAGATACCAATCATGGAGGTGAGAAAGTGTTTACAATTTAAATACATAATAGGCTAACTACGCAATATCTGTTATCCCACTTCGCACAAAAAGCTCTAATAGGGAGGAATAGGTAACAAAATCAGTTTCCGAGCCAGGGGGAGGGGAGGGATGTGATTTCATCAATTGACCTTTTGTACACAGGGTGCATTTTAAAGTTAATAAATTCATAACATGCGGTACCTCTACTATTGCGAATGGTTTCTGCAGTTACATGCTCCCAATATGCCGACTTGATTTCAGTTTTAGTGATGGAGTTGGATTCACCTGGCCTCACCCACACGCTCTCCCACCACAGCTTTATAAGTGTGATTATAACATACAATAGCCATGGCTTTGTTTGGGTGCCAGGAAGGGACATTTTCCTAAAATCTTAATCGAGGTGCAATGAGGTCAAAGGCAACCACATTGGAAGAGAAAAAAGGGACCTAATTAGTCTATTTTCTGTGACTGAAAGAATATGGCACTTAATGTGGCCTCAAATGTCGGAGCCAAACAAAATGGCTCCCAAAGCCTTCACATTGTAAATCTCAATTGCTGGAGCAGCTCTCTTAGATTGTGGTTTATTACAAATCAATGAAAAAAGGGGGGGAGAGATGGAGGTAATGGTTAGGTTCACCCTCCAATGTATATGTAGTTCACAAAAAATCTGTAAATGTCAGATCCAAAAAACCTAACCAGGGGAATGGGGATTCCGCTGAATGCGCGAAAAAAACAAGACCCTGTCCAAAGAAAAGAAAATTCTTTTCTTGAGTCCCCTCACTCACCCAGGTTTGCCCCTAGGTGACATGCTTCATCATTGTGGCCATCCCAAACAGCTGCTGTTTGCGGCGTGCTTCGAATTGCGGAACTATGTAGGAGCACTTTTTTGTGAAGAAATGTGTAGTGCAGTGTTCGTGGAGTGGTGGAAGTGATGTTAAAAATACCGAGCTAGTGAGCTACTGTTTTATTCTCGCTCCTAGTTGGTATGGATAAAAAAGGGGGTTAAATAGTAGGGAAAAGATATAACTATTATGTGTATACAGTCCCTAATATTCGGTTGACATGTTTCGAGGTATCCCCTAAACCTCTTCTTCAGGACCACATGGGGACCAGCCCCATGCGTGCCACTCCTTGTGAAAACCTATAATAAAGTGCGGATGCACACCTAATGTGTGAGCACCCGATTGAAAATACATACGGTTTAGTCTTTGACTCGTAGTATCTGTTCAGGGAATAAAACAGAATTAAACGTTAGCACATAATGCCTGCCCACCTCTCACGTGGGCAGGTCCATACCCAATGAGGTAATCCAATCAATGTACTCCTCTATAGTTGGTGCCCTTAGAAATAATAATTAATTAGTGGTTTAATCTAATGTGACATAAATAAAACACACCAGACGTCTCCTTTGTGAGAAAGCATAGTTAGATGCAGAGATATAACTTTAAAAACACTCGTGAAAAAAATGGACACCACATGACATACAACATATAAACACATAATGTTCTCAAAACTTCTGGAACATACTTATGTTTTGGCAATACTATGCCTCATGGTCTGCCGGGGTAGAGGGGCTTGTAGTCATACTCTAAAGAGATACAGAGCATTGTAGTTAACTGTGAGCAAAGGGAAGAAAATAAGAGAACTACCAGCAAAGCATATTGCTGTGTCTGCCCATAACGTGGATGGCAGATGCTCAAAGGAACAGAAAAATGCTAGTGTGCCAAGTTTGACTAGACCGTGGAAGTCAAAGCAGTACACAAGATGGCCGCTACTGTTGGCAATACACACGGGCCATCTTGGGAGGATATGAAAGTGTTCCTCGGTCTTGTCCCCGCAGCATAATTGAGGCAGGTACTAGTGCGGTTGTCAAGATTATCAAGAAATCAAATTGATAACGCGTGAAGTTAAATGAGGCAAACTATAATCAGTCATGAAACCAAAGTATGGCCGGATCGAGTGTGTTGGAAAATCGGCCATTTCTCTTAGCGAAAAACGGGGCCATCTTGGAGGGGTGAAATCATTAGTCATAAGTACCCTCCTAGTATCGTCTGGCTGTTTAGGACAGAGGAAAATGCTATGGTCAGCATGTAATACTGGACTGAAAATCAGAAAAAAATAATAAAGATATAATAAAGTAAAATTAAATTAAAAAGGTCGTTAGACCGACAAAAACCAAAAATTGGTCACTGTGAGAGGCTCATTGTGGGGCCATATTGGATACAAAAGGGTGATGCCAAAGCTGATGTATTAAAAATATATATCTAGAAATTAGACATAAGGACCCACGTGGGGGTCTACTTGTAGGAGAAAAATGTTCATAAAGGGCACAGTGATATTCAGTTTTGACGAGTGTTCACTCAGTGTTTGTGGCACAATGGGCATGTTGGATATGAGACCAGTTTGCCCTTGCTGGTAGCATGAGTTTCTGCTTTTGAAAAAGATAGAGGTTGAACAAAATGAACGAAAAAGGATGCAGTATCTAGGGTGTTATTGATGTATTATCAAGGTTCTTCAAAACATTCATCCAGGGTGACAGTACGTTTGGGGGCTGAATGTGTGATATATGGGTAATGTGGTTCATCTAGTGAACTGTCCCCACGGAATATTGTCATTCAGGCCTGCCGTGTCTGTGTGCAATTTATACATCCATCTTTGCTTCTTTTCTAATAACCTCTGTTCTAGGTTATCGCAGTGTTTTATGTGCTCTAACACTACCCAACGCATGTTGTTTGGAGTGTGTTTCATGTCGTTGAAATGTGCTGTCATTCTGGTGCTGGCTCTGTGGCATCTGATGTTGCTACCATGCTCACATATCCTTGTGCTGACCTTCCTAGTGGTCATGCCCACATAGTGTAGATCGCAAAGGCACGTGATCATGTACACTACCCCTGCGGTGTTGCAGGTGGTGAATTTTCGTAATTCCCACGTTATTCCTGTGTTGAAGGTCACCTTTTTAGTGGTAGTAGTTAAGTGACACACACTACAATTACCACATGGGTGATGGCCTGTTGGTAGTGTACTAATCACCTTTTGGTTGTTGTCATTTTTGAGTGGAGGTTTTGGACGGGTGTGTACCAGGATGTCCCTGAGGTTTTTCCCTCTCCTATGTGAGAACATAGGTTTTGGGATATTCAATTTGCCACTGTTGCGTCTACGTAGGTGTTGGCTGATGTGTTAGTGCCGGGGGATGCCGAGAACGAGTCTGGCGGCGTTGTACTGTAATGTCAGTAGTTTGCGGAGTATGGACTTGTAAATGGCGGCATAGAGTGTGTTTCCAATGTCCAGTCTGCTGGTGATGAGTGCATGGGTGACTGTCTTCCTTGACTCTGGGGGTATCCATTTGAAGGTCTTGCGGAGGATGCGGAGGGTGTTGAAGCAGCTGGAGGTGACAGCGTATACCTGTCTGTTCATGGTGAGGGATGGGTCGAGTACGATGTCGAGGTTTCTGGCATGGTTCGAGGGGGTAGGTGGGCTTTCGAGGGCGAAGGCCAACAGGTGTTGTCCCATGCTGAAGGTGTGGTTCCAAGGACAAGGACTCCTGTCCTCCCGGCGTTGAGCTCCAGGCAGCTGTTGGTCATCCAGACTGTGACGTCCTGCATTCCGTTCTGGAAGTTGAGTCTGGGGGTGGTGGTCTTTTTGGTGAGGATGAGCTGTGTGTCATCTGCGTAGGATACGATGTTGAGGCTGTGTTGTTGGACGTTGGCGTTGAGGGTGCCATGTAGATGTTGAAGACGGTCGGGCTCAGAGATGAACCCTCTGGGACTCCACAGGTGATTTACGTGGGAATAGAGAGGAAGGTTGGCAGTCTGATCCTTTGGCTTCTTCCGGGGAGGAATGATCGGATCCAGTCGAGGCCTGTTCCTTGTATGCCGGTGTCGTGTTGTCTTGCGACTAGTGTGTGGTGGGAGACAGTGTTGAAGGCCGCTGAAAGGATGAGTATGATGAGGTCTGCGGAGTGGCCTTGGTCCAGGAGTGTGCGGATGTCGTCTGTGGCGGCCAGTAGGATGGCCTCGTTTCTGTGGTTGGTATGCAATCCGGATTGGGACGGGTCGAGGATGGCGTTGTCATTAATGAATCATGTCACTTCCCTGTTGACTGTTTACTCTGCAACTTTGCAACTTTGGCTGCGAAGGGGAGGAGCGAGAATGGCCGGTAGTTCTTGAGGTGGGTGGGGTCAGCTGTGGTCTTCTTGAGAAGGGGCCAGACTTCTGCACGCTTTCAGTCGTCTGGGTAGGTGCCTGTCTTGGAGGTGGTGTTGATGGTGCATTGCAGTTTGTGTGTGATGGTGGCCACAGCTCTGTGTTAGATGTGGGAGGGCATGGGTTGGTGGGGGCCCATGAGTGCATGCCTTTCATGGTTGAGGCTGTGTCTTCGGCTGTGACTGGCGTCCAGGTGGAGATGGTGGGCTGGCTGGTGTGTCCGGGGCCCGGGGTGTCTGTAGACGAGGGTTCCTTGGAGTGTGGAGTTGTGGCTGGTCTGGATCTGAAAGTGCAGGTGTCTGGCAGAGGGGAAGGTTCCACTGGGGGTGGTGAGCCATTGCACACAAGAGCACCCTCCCGGGTGGTTGGTGCGGTCCTTCCTCTGGATCTTGTATCCATCCGGGATGGCGGTCTTGATGTCGGGGCGGAGGAGGCGTTGGTCCAGGTCTCCATGGAGAAGGCGATGTCGGGCGAGAGAGAGTCGAGTAGGTTCCAGATTTCCACGGCGTGTATGTGCACGGAGCGCCCGTTGAGGGGGATGCATCCTAGGGTGTAGCCGGTGCTGGTGTCGGCTGTGTTGGAGTCCGGGGTGGTGGTTAAGCTCCGGCGGCAGTGGAGGCAGGAGAACTGGCCATGGGTCGTGTTTGCCAAGGCCTGTTGTCAGTCTCTGACTTTCCCGGGTTTGAGTGCGTGGAGGGTGGCTGTGCCGTAGAAGTGGGTGGCCCGTGATCCAGGCTTACTGGCGCTGGTCGCAGTTGGGTTGCAGACTTGCGCAGACGGGCTTGTCTTAGGTGCGCCTTCTGCACGCCAGCAGCGCCTGTCCGCAGCATCCGCCATTAAATAGGGGAGGGCGGAGGAACGATCAGCTGGGAGGCGGGAATGTGTGAGGACAGGGGCGCGGGGCTGCAGGGGCAGCAGCGGTGCGAAGCGTGTAGTGCGGGCTCAGAGAAGCCAATGAAACAGTTAAAAAAGGGACAAACAAGGGATAAATAATGGATGTAATCATGCTATGTATCCTCAGGGGTTGGGCGGGTGGGTAGGACTACTCCAAACACGGAGCAGGGAATGTGCGGATTAGCATGCACACTCAAGTGCGCAATGACTGTTTGGTCGGCCCACTCAGGCCGCCCAATGCAGACATGCGCACTTCTCTGTTCGCAATGCAGGCTGCATTGCAGCCTGCATGGAGAACATGCCCACCCCTCCGGCCCCTGGCTGCATGACTTGTCCTGTTGCCAAATTACAATACCACCGCCGCATCGCAGTGTTGTGAATGACTCATGCGAGGGAGCCTGGCTGCCTACTTCCTTTTCCTGGAAGCAGACGCAGGAGAGCAGGAGCTACGTAGACACGGGACATAGCTTAGAGGTGAGACTTCCCTCAATAAATTCTTAACTACACACGCTCACACACACATCCCCGCGGCCACGCACTATCCAGTGTTCATTACGGGGTTCACCACCTCACAACTGTCCAGACAGCCCCTCCGCACTTCTCAATGGTGGCAGCTGTGCGCCCATGCACAGCGGGCGTACCACTCGTGTGCCAAAGGCACATACGTAGTTGCGATGCATGCCATGACATCGCATTCCATTCTAATACATACTAATACTAGGCACATTGCAACAGTAGAGTAGGTGTTGCATAGCTGAGACATGACGATCACTGTTCCCACTACAGTGAGTGCGACCCAAGAATAACCTTTGCACTACAGACCCAACCGTGAACCCTGGAATTCATTTCTGAACCCCCAGAAGACACCCAAAAGATCACATTTGAGACAAATGCACTCCCCAAATTTCTCTTTATTTTGGCACAAAACACACCCAAGATTTACAAATTTGACCCCAAAAAATACACACAAAAATTCAAAAAATTACCCCAATAAACACCCCATTTTTCATATTTTACCCCAAAAAACACCCCATTTTTCATATTTTACATCCAATACCCATGCACACCTGAAAAATGTGAAATTACCCCATTACTGACCTCACAATGTGTTGTATTCAAATGCGATGTTAAGGCACCTGCATTGTCAGAGTTGCGTTGTTAACAATGTACTGCCTGCGTTGTAATGGTCGTCTCCCGTGCCAAAGGCAACCCATAGGCTACGCCGTTTGCGTCCGTCTGCCCCTGGACCCCGCTCAGCACCAAGGAGCATTCCTCTTGGACACTCCACCGATACGACGCCAGCAGCTCCTCGCCATCAACCCTGGACACCACCTCACCTGGCAGGACCAACCTCTGCTCTGGACCGGACATCGCCATCACCATCACTGACGGCTGCAGTATCACCCGCAAGGAGCACCCCAACCGTCAGGGAGGAGGCATTGCCATCACCTACAGAAGCACACTCCGACTGACCACGCACTCTAATGACCCAAGGGTGACCATGGACCACGTCAACTCCAAGTTCCGGACCAGGCACAGGTGCATCCTCTGCGGCACCCTCATGTGCAGGCCCCCATTCTCCAATACCATTTTAGACCTCATTGCACCCCAGGATCTCCCATCCACCAATGACATCCTACTCGGTGACCTCAAGTTCCACCTGGAGAACCCCAGTGACCAGGACACCACCCCCTCATGGGGAAGGTCCCCTACATCAGACGCAAGCAGCAAGTCACCGCAACAAGCCACATAGCAGGACACATGGTCGAGCACGTCACCTCCGCCAGCGTGAACTTCAAGTGCAGCCGCAACACCGGACTTTCCTGGACCGACCATCATTGGTAACATCACGTCTTCACCTTGCCCAACGGACGCCACCGCCATCATCGCACCCCCTTGCAGCTGGATCAAGGCCACCAAAGAACATCTTGTCAACTCCCTCAGCACCAACACTCCACCAATGCTTCCATACGATGACACCGCAGCGCCCAACCACCACCGATGTATCTCCTACTGCGCCGACATTCAGGCACCCCTCATGAACAGCACTGCGTCAGTACCTTCTGCCTGCCTGATGGCAGGCATGAGGGTGAGGCAGTGCCACAGGGGTAGGCTGGCCCCATGCATTGCTGGAGTTGCGTCATGGTTGTGACACGACTGCAGCAATGCGTGACTTTAGCGCAGACAGATACATCAGGATTCCTGACATATCTGTCATTACTTGCGTCATGGAGTGCTGTACAGTGAGTACAGCGCATCCATGCTGTTGGAAGGAGGGCGTAATGAGGAGTGTTGCAACGCTGTCTTGTTGCAGCGGAGCAACACTTTTCATGACTGGGGCCCAGGAATGCGCACTATCTTATTGATGGTGCACATTCCTGCACTGTATTTTTGTCGCAGGGCAGCGCTGCAACATTGCTTGCAGCGCTGTCCAGCACCAGAAACATGCATGGATGTGGGCCCAAGACTTATTCCCATTTTTAAGACCAGCTATTTTCTGGTCTTAAGTTCCTGCAGCTAACGGGCCTTAGCGCAACTTTTTTTATCACTTCGCGGGTCCGGCCTATCCTTGCTAATAGGGCGAAGTGCGGTTAGCGGGAGATTTTGCTGGATTTAGAGACGGAATGCCTACCTTGCATGTCATTAGCGATAAATATCACTGGCATGCAAGGCGATAGAAAAAACAGGTGCTATCACCAGAAAGCTGTCGCTAACGCCTGTTAACGTCAGCTTGCTAATAGGGCGATAAAAATATCGCCACTTTAGCATCAAAAAAGTGCCGCTAAAGTGGCGATGAGCCCTTGATAATATGCCCCTAAATTTGGAGAAAGTCTTATTTCTAATTAAAAAGTTGTTCTATGATGGCATTTTTGGAATACAGCTTACATTTATAATATTTGTTAGGTTAAAAAGCAAGAATTCCATTTTAGAGCTGTTAAGCTCTTACCAAAGTTCTTTGCAAAAATCATTAACAACATTCAGGAGCTGCTGAAGGCCTTTAAGTGATTTGGAAATCAGCAGAGTGTTATCCGCAAATAGTAGTGTGGACACTCTCCTGCCTGCCACTTTAGGAGAGTCATAGTCGTCTCGATCCAACCTATCCACTACATTGTTTATATAAAGTGAGAACAATGTGGGAGCCAAGACACATCCCTGTCTGACCCCATGCAAAAGTTTTATAGGATCAGTGAGTGGCCCCATGCTCACCCCACCTGACCCTGGCATTGTTGGCCTCATGTAGCCGAACAAAAATTGTCAGTAATTTTTGTGCAATGCCCATGTTATCTAAAGTTGACCAAAGCGTTGCCCAGGGGACTAGGTCAAAAGCTGTACGCAAGTCAGCAAAGGTTACTCCTGAAAGTTAAAACGAGAAAATTCAGTCTCCAATTTCACCCTAAGGTTTTACTTCAATGTACCTTTAAATAGCCAAGTCTAGGAGTCTCTCCAAAGTATTATGTGATAGCACAGTAAAAGATTCCGATGTCAGTGTGTCCGGTGACATTCGATCCCTTAGTCCAGTACTCCTGCCCCCACCACTCGGCATGTGCCTTCGCAGTGCCCAACTCCAAACACCCTGTTATATATATATGGAATTAGATATTCTACTATTTGAGCTTTATTTATTATTAGGGGAGATATATTCAAACTTAATTTTACAAGTAAAATTAAAATTTAATATTGAAAAAAATGTTACACTTACTATTAGGGTATGAGATGCAGGGGATATAAGGACCATGGGTGGGGAAGAGTATTAATACTCAGGTATTATTATTTATACCTGACTATTAATTATTATAGGAGAACATATATTTTTAAATGTATTTATAAAACTAAAATAAAATAATTTTTTTAAAACATTGTAACACTCACCATTCGTGATGGGATGCAGGGGATATAGTGGCTATGGGTGGGAAAGTGTATTATTACGCTGGTAATAATTATAATTCCTGAGTATGAATTCATAGAGGAGTAAATATTATTCATTTTAATTATACAATTTATCTTAAACAATAATTTTTTTAAAAAGCTTACTATCCCATCGCCTCCCCACCATGAAAGAGATCCCCCATTTTAGTTATTCCCAACTTTTGCAAGACCTTCACCATGCTCTTTTCCTGACCCACCGGGAACCAGGAGCACCATTCCACCAAAATGTGTGGGGAGTATAGCAGGGAGCCAGACTGCTGCTCTAATGAGTTCCCCCAGGCATGTATCGTGGTATTCAAGGAATTGAATATACTATGGCCTCTTGCCGGGTTACAAAATAATGTCTGAGGGATTGTATGAGAGTCTGCAGCGTCTCTTTCAATGTATAAATGTGGTATATCATGTGGGCCATGGAGCCAGTGATACGCAAAGGTGCTCTGCGCTGCTTTATAATATAACTTTACATCTGGTGCAGTTAGCCCCCCCCATATCATATGGCAAAGTAAGGACCTCCCACCGCACCCTTGGCTGTTTTCCAGCCCTGGCCAGCCTAATCATCAAAGATTGCAATATGACAAACAATGAACGTAGCAGGAACAATGGGATATTTCGGCACAAGAATACAAATCTGTGCAGCACTACCATCTTCATGAAGGCTATGCATCCCATTACCAACAGTGGCAACTTGATCCAGTGTTCCACATCATCTTCAAATGTTTGTGTCGCTTTCCCATAATTATCCAATACGAATGTTGCTGGATCAGTGTGAATCTGTATACCCAGATAACGGCTGGACTTGGTCGTCCAACGCAGGTGGTATTCCGGCGTAATCAGTGTCATGGAAGGGGTGAGTGGGAATATTATGGATCTGTCCTAATTAATGCTAAGGCCCGAGAGTCCCCCGAATCGCACCACTACCCTGAGAGATTTCTCTCTGGGTTAAGGACATATATTAATGTGTCATCAGCATATGTCAAAATTATAAGATTGTAGCCAGGGAAGCACAGCCCTCTATGCCCGTGGTACTCCCGGGGGAATACACGCCAGCGGCTCAGCCACCAGTGCATACAGCAAGGGCAACAATGGGCAACCCTGCCGGTTGCCCCTAGTGATCATAATTGCGGATGTGACAACATTACCCACTCAAATCTGGGCCACCGGCGTAGTGTACAAAACCCCAATCAGTTGCAAGAACACCTTGCCTACTCTTATCCGGCAGAGGACAGCATGAATGAATTCCCAATCGACGGAGTCAAACACCTTTTCAGCGTCTAAAAAAAACAGCGGCTGCTCTCACCTTAGGGGCTATATGCTGCATGATGCCGAACAATGTGCGAAGATTATACGTTATACTATGACCTGGCTCAAATCCATCCTGCTCTGGACACACCACTCCTGGCAACATCAGTGCAAATACTTTGGTCTACAATTTAGTATCAACATTTAATAGAGATAAGGGCCTTTACGAAGAGAACTACTGGATTGTTTGCAAGGCTTTAAAAGGGTGACTATCAGAGCCTCTCGCATTGAGGGGTGATAATTGAAGTCTTTACCATTCCTTTATACAGTGTGACCAAGTGCAGTATAAGCAGTTCCTGGTAAGCTTTACAGAAGGCCACCGTAAGGCCATCATTGTCTGCGGCCTTTCCACCTTGCATACCTGCTAATGCGGTACGTATCTCCGTGGAGTGCAGGGGGATCATTAAATGCGCTCTGTGTTCTGTTGTGAGCCATGGCATAGCTATGTGTTCTAGGTAAATAGTGACAGTGGCTTCATCTGGTGTAATACGCGTGCGATACAACTTGGCATAACATCTACGGAACCTGTCTGCAGTGTGGTATGTGTTATACAATAGTCACTCGTCCTGGAATTCCACGATCACCTCAGCCTCCCTCCTTCGGTGCATCAGGGCCACTAGAGTTGTTCCCCGGTGCTCCCCTTCCCCATAGGTCCTTGCAACTGCATATTTACCCATGTGTGTGACTTCACTATTGACTGTTTCATGATAGTCTTCTATTTTAGCCTTGATGTCCCTCAGTATATGGTTATCACCTGAGCTCTGATGCCTCGATTCCATGTCAGCTATATTTATTTCCAGGCACGACAATCTACACCTCAGCGATCTAAGGACTTCCGCATGCTTTGAGATTGTGATTCCTCTAATATAAACCTTAAAGGTATCCCATACTGTGGCGAACCTATCAACCGACCCCACATTCTTGATAAAAAATTCCCCTATAGCTTGTGCTATTTCTGCCCTGAATACTGAATCCAACCAGGAATAAGGGGGAAATCACCAGGTGAATACTGTGGCCCTCCAGTCAAAGAGCTCCAACTCCTACATCACAGGTGAGTGGTCAGACTAGGTGCACAGGAATGGCCCACAGTCAGTGATGCTGGAGACCAGGCTCCTAGATACCAACCAGAAGTCTATACAAGTGTGAATATCATGCATAGCAGAGTAATGCGTGAACCCTGAACCATCGGGAGAGTGATGCCTCCATAAGTCTAATAACCCCATATGTACAGCCATCTCAAGAAGCACCCTAGCAGCTGGAGAGTGTCAAAGGTGCAGACCTTTCGAACGGTCTTGTTCAGGATTTAATACACAGTTGAAGTTTTCCTCCCAAATTTGTAGCAAATCTCGCAACTGAAGCAGGTGAGCTGATTGTGAGTGGTAGAACTGTGAATCATCATGGTTGGGGCCATATATCCCCACCAGTAGTGTCTCCATGTCATCCTTACAACAATAGGCCTCCACAAACCTTCACTCCCGGGTCCACACACACCTCTTTTAGTTGGATCCTTGATCAGCTGCCTGCCCATAGAAGGACCCAGCGGGTGTTCGAGGTAAACCTGCGGCACAGTAGTGGCCCCATAAATGCCACTGTGCCAGTGTACTACTACCCGGGGCTATGTGTGTCTCTTGCAATATTGCCACATCCACTTTATGTCTTTTAAGATGTGCTACCGCCTTGCGGATCTTCCTATGATGGCCTCTCACAAACCAGGTGAGAAATCGGATCCGCAGTTTGTCAGATTGGTCTACCGCTGTCTGCCCTACGTATCCCATCACGCTATGTCAGTCTGCAAGTGTTGTTCATTGCCAGCCAAACACTTATTTCACTGTTTTTGAATAAAGACAAAAATAAAACAAACCCAGTGAACATCCCTCCCACACTATGTGAACCCAAACTTTGCACAGCACAACAATGTCCCCCCCGCCCTACCCGACAATACCCCTAAGAAAAATAACCAAAAACGACAGTTTGCATATGGTGTTGCACACATGGGGGTGGATGTTAACGGCTCTGAAACTCTTACTGGATTATAAAGCATAATGTGCGCCCATTGCATAAATGTAGGAGCCTTAACAGTTCCCTATCAATGGTCCGGCCCTTCCGCCACCAGAGTGGACATCTGATACGGGCAAATTTTGGCCCAACAGTCTCTTGGGTGCAACATGCAATGTACCATATCTCCATGTGATCCGTATGCCAGAGGGAGCCCACCAAAATACAAATGGAACAGACTTACCAACATCTCGAGCCCGGAGTCAGTGTGGGGGGCGTCTCCTGAATTCCCCTGCCGCTGTAATCATGCAATGGACCATCGTGACAGGTGCAGTTCTAGTCCATGCAGATCTTCCCACCTGCCATCGGTCTTGGACTCCTGCAATGCGACTCTGCCACCATAGATTCCATTGACCACCAATGCATCCAGAGTCACAAGTGCCATCCTAATGTTCCTTTGTGTCTTGCATGTCGTCATCTTCATAGGAGGTGGCGCGAGGAGACCTCTGTCTGCTTCCAGCTCCCTCCTTCTGTCTGATGAAGTGGAGTACTTGCTTTGGATCTGTAAAGTAATGCGCCTTTCTCTCTGACATAACCTGCAGTTTGGCAGGGTACAACATGATGTATTCCAGTTGGCTGAGTTTTCTTTTAGCTCAAACAAATGGCCGTCGTGCCTCTTGAACCTGTTGCAAGAAATCCGGGTACAGGGACAACTCAGTGCCTTCATACCGCAGTATTTTTAAGTCCTGTGCCCTGTATGTTGCAGTGTCCCAATCCCTATAATTTAACAGTCTCACAATTATGGGGCGAGGGTTAGCTCCAGGGCTAAGTCTGGGCACCAGCGAGTGGTGGCGACGCTCCACCACAAAGATCTCTGAAAAGGTGTCTCTTCCCAGCAAGGCGTTTAGGAGGTGTTCCACATATTCCTCTATATTATCTATGTTGGTTATCTCCGCAACACCCACAATCCTTATGTTATTCCTCCGGGATTGTGCTTCTAAATCTTCTGCTTTTGAGTGTGGACTAGTCTGTCTATCTTTTTATGTGCTGTCGACTCCGCGGTTATCACATCTTCTGCATCGCACACTCTACTCACCACTGTGTCCAGCCTCTCCGTATGTTTATCCAGCCTCTCCATCATTCTATACATTCTGAATGAGAGGGCATCTATCTTCCCGTCGATTTTCGTCAGGCTACGCTGCATGGTTGCAGCGAGTATTTGCTTCAACTCTGTATCTGTGGTGGGGTAATTGGCCTCCGATCCAGAATCTGTAGCATTTATGTTAGCCTCCCTTGGCCTGGGAGTCTTGCGCGAATCAAATTGGAGCTTGGACTGGGATCTGTCCGTTTTGTCCATGTCGTGCCACAGCTATTCGATGTCAACTGCCATGGGTTAGAGTGTTTAATTGCTTGCTACTACTTTATGTTCAATGCGGAGCACTTCAGTCGTCCCCGGCTGCCTTTACAGGAGATGGTTTCAGTGGGTCATGCAGCAGATACCGCCTCCACCTAAATTATGGCTACTGCACTCTCCAGAGCCCAGCCGCGTTGAGGTATGGTGCCGATGAGGAGCCGTGATCGACAATTCCTTGTGGGTACCAGCCAGCCAACCTCCACTCTTAGCCTGCACTGGGTAGCCCCTACCAGCTCCACGGTGTGAGTGACCAGTGGGACCACTCCAGTATACGCCTGAAGTACTGACTATGTGCACCTGCCACCCAGGCAGTGCTGACGGATTGTTTGCAGAGGAACCTCG
Source organism: Calotriton arnoldi (assembly GCA_963921515.1). Classification (NCBI taxonomy): domain Eukaryota; kingdom Metazoa; phylum Chordata; class Amphibia; order Caudata; family Salamandridae; genus Calotriton; species Calotriton arnoldi. Next base: position 1,136,623 of record CAWUFW010003917.1, on the reverse strand, counting down.
GGCTCGGGCTAGGGAGGCTATGCCAGCCTTGAATGCATGGTTCGCCCAGTTGCTTTCAACACTCCTTGTTCTGTCCCAATCTCCCCGCTGCCAGGGTCCTCTGAGGCTCCGTAGTGTCACAGCAGGCCTCTTCCCGGCCCTCTCAATGGTGGGCACTGTGATCCTCAAAGTGCCCACGCCCCGCCACGACGTACTGTCACACTTGGCCCCGGGTGTCTCTCTGCCGGCAGGGCAGCAGTGGCTCCTTTTCTCGCCGCTGCCTACTGCAGCCGGGTCCTGCTCTCGGATCACCACTTAAGGCCAGCAGGGCTCACTACACTGTTCTCAATGGGCAGGCCACATATGCAGTACACGGCCCTACAACACCACAAAGCCCGTCCACTTTGCAGTCCCGCGGTCTCTGATTGGACCACGTTTTCGCTACGATAGGCCAGTCTCCAGCTTCACCGGGTATATATTAGTCTGCTTAGTCCAATTTGATGTGTTGGGCACCAGGATTATTACAGATAGTTGGCTGGCCCTCCAGAGCCTCACTAGCTCGCGGTCATCTTGGAGCCAGGCAAGCTCCGCCCCCCCAACAAATTAACTTTTAGTAGAAGACGTCACTTTTGAAGAATAAGGCTAATGTAGTTGCCTTTAAAAAAAAAATGGGTAACATGGATAAGACACACTGGAACTTGGGATGAGGAGTATGTGGCTGCTTGGGATTGAGGCTAATGTAGTTGCCTGGAGAAATTATTTTTTTAGAAAAAAGAAGTGGACTTGGTAACATTGAGAGACAACATCGTGCCTGTAGTGGTGTAAGGCTAATATAGTTGCCTTTAAAAAATCTTTTTTTCTGGAAAAAGGGGCATTGGATGCTTTCAGTTTCTGTGGGGTTTTCAAAAAAGGAGTAACATTGGATCTTGCAAGAATTGGAGACTCATGGTGACAAGTGGATCATAAAAAGTTACCATGAGGTGACAAAAAAGAAGACTACAACAGGTAGGAACCCCAACTTTCCTAAAATGTAGAATAAAATAAATTGCAAAAATTCCAAACTAATTAGTTAGAGTTTAAAAACTGGCAAGTAATGTAGCTAACGGGTTAGTCAGTGTTAGAAATGTAATATTTATGCAATACTATCAAGGTAGTCTGAATCCAACATCAACAAAAATTGTTGAAGTTCATTTAATAGTCTTTCAGACATTGCTTTACTTTTTTTAGAGATCCTTGGGCTCAGGCTCCCTGACATTGATTGCACAAGCCTCATTGCCTGGAAACTCTGTTCCTTTTTCAAAATTTCCAGAAAATGATAGAGATTTGGATGATGTTTGCCGATGATTTGTTGAAGGAATTGTGCCATCCTTCTATGGCATTGTTAGTTTTCGCACCACCTTCTAAGCAGTCCGCATAGCAGTTCAACTATTCAATGGGATACTCTGGCTTCCTCCTGCAACCCAACCTGCTTAGACCGCCAATCCATGTATCCTTGAAGTACATTAGTAAAGGGGCCAATTTCTCTTCATTTTGGGTAAAATAGTCAGATTCGGTAATGAAAGTGTAGAGCTCATCTACACTGTCAGGTGGTATGAAACATAACGCAGTTAGTTTACACAATTTGAATTGTAGTTTGCTACTTGACAAATATTCCCCAACCAAGGATGATTTAAGAACTTTTTGACAATATGCCTGAGTAAAGTGGAAAAAACATCCTTGAATTTGGGTATTAGGGTATAATTTGATTAATGTGTTAAACGTTGTAAATTCCAAATCTATAATTACTTTTGCAGGACTTTTATTCAAAGTTTTGGATTTGATCATTGTTAAAAATTCAGTGTAAGTTGCGGAATGTTTGTCAGGGAGCAATGCACACACTAGAGGGACAGTTGTGTTATTCCTGTTAGCATGAATAGTTAAATTTGAGAGAATGGATGGGGTGTTGATTTAAATGTCCCATCCATCATCCAAATTGGACTATTCTCCAAGGTTACAAGGTTATAGATAGTGCTAAAAATGTAAATTCTTTTATGAGGGTTTTCATTGTTGTGCAGGAGTAAAGGTTCATTGGCGAAAGTTGTGGTTAGTTGAGGGGGGATGTTAATGTCTACAAAGGTTTGGGGTGTTACACAGTGGGGATTACTGGCTAGTTTTTGCCTCTGAACCATCCTTCTTAGGTTGGGAATGGAGGGCATGCTACTGGCAATGCGCACCGGAATGTTTTGGGCAACCTTTCCTAAAAAGGCACCACAGGGTTCATTGGAGGTGTATGCAAGAAGCCTAATTTGTTGAACATTTGCAATGTTGTGCTAACCACAGTATCTTCCAGAGTAACCACTCTGCCATTGTAATGGTGAGAGAAATATTGCACACACCTCCAATGACTTATGTGTTCTGTTAATCTCTCTTTACAATAGAGATAGCCACCATATTTCAAAAGTTTGTTGCCTGTCCTCAATTTCATGTAATTGGCTTGTTTAGAAGATTCCATTCCTGTTAATTCTGTGGGAGATAGAAAAAAATATATTAAAGTGTTTGTGAGTTTGCAATTTTTCAGTTTTATTTATTTATCCTGTTTTTTCTGTCAAGAAAAACAAATGTAGTTATTTGATGTATCCTATGGAGAGAGGGAACAGTTAAAACTTGCTGGAGACAAAAATTTCAACTACAGTAGTTTACTTTTGTTGTTTTTTGGACACTGTACAAAGGGGTTCAGAATGACAGAAAAGTTGGTATTTACCTTAGGTTGGTATGGTCTTTGCTTGCTGAATAAAGGTTGAGATGTATTTCTGTTGTAGAAAATTGTTTAGTGATTGAAGGTTTTCAGACTTTTTCTTCTTATTTTTTTCTGCATGAAAAGAGAGAAATGGATTGATATTTGTTGTGAATGTATAGTATTATATGGTTGTTTTGTTTACGGTCACATACAATTTTTTATGGCAGAATCAGTTTGGCTATATTCAGCTTTTGATTGCACTTTACAGTGGCTGGGTGGAACGAACTCTTATTTCTTCTTGTAAAAAGCACAACCTATTAGGGTAAATTTCAAAATTAAGAAAATTAATTGTATTCATTACTTTAATTGTTTAGTGCATTTGCTTCTAAATGATCAGCACTTGAAATGAGGTAAGTACTCAGTGGAGCTGGAATAGTAAATTAGGCCTAGTCACTGTCCAGTACATGGCCTGAGGTAAGTAACCAAAGGAGTTGATATAGTAATTTTGCCACAAAATCACTGTCCTGAGCTATGTAATCGGTGGAGTAGTACTGGTAAATTTGTTTCCAAATCATTGTCTAGCACATGCCATGAGGTAAGTACCCCTTGAGATGGATTAGTAATTTTGCACCCCATAGTCACTGACCAGCACCTTCCCTGAGGTAAGTACCCGGTGGAGTTGGAATAGTAATTTAGCACTCAGTTACTGTCCAGCACCTGTGATGAGGGACGGACCCGGTGGAGTAGGAATAGTAATTTTCCCCTGTCGTCACTATCCAGCATCTGCCCATAGCCAACTTCTCGGTGGAGTAGGAATAGTAATTTAGTCACTGTCCAACACCTGGCCTGAGGTAAGTTCCCAGAGGAGTAGGAATAGTAATTGTGCCTCCCAATCACTGTCCCGCACAATCCTTAAGGTAAGTACCTGGTGGAGTAGCAATAGTAATTTCACTTTATATGAGGTAAGTATCTGTTGGCGATGGATTAGTAATTTTGCACCCCACAGTCACTGATCAGCATCTTCCCTGAGTTAAGTACCTGGTGGAGTTGGAATAGTAATTTAGCGCTCAGTAACTGTCCACCACCTGTAATGAGGTAAGTATCCGCTGGAGTAGGAAAAGTAATTTTGTCCTCAATCACTGTCTACCACCTGCCCTGAGGTAAGTACCTGGAGAGGTAGGAAAAGTAATTTAGCCACCTGTCTCTGTCCCACACCTACCCATTGGTAAGTGCCCGGTGTAGTTAAAATAGTAATTTTGCACACTCAGACACTGTGCAGCAACTGTCTTGAGGTAGGTACTTGATGGAGGCATATTTGTAATTGAACTTCAAAGTTGCTAAATAGCACCTGCCCTAAGGTAAGTACTCAGTGGAGAAAGGATAGTAAAGTTGACCACAGACACTGATCTGCAGCTGCCCTGAGGTAAGTACCCGGGTATAATGGAAAAATAAATTTAGACTCCACTCACTGTCCAAATTAAGTCAAGAGTTAAGTATCCTGTACAGTCTGCACACTAAATAAAATGTCACAGCAGTAGAATGTTAAAATAAAAAGTTAAAATGTAACATTTTAAAATTGTTCTAAGTTACCTGCCGGTTGAGAAGGTTTCTCTGATGGGTGTTAGAGGGTGGAATTGTTAATTGGTATTTGACTTTGCAAATTGGAGCGATGTTGAGGATTCAGACAGTTATGAATTCCAAAAAGTACTGTTTTAAAAGAGAGAAACCAGATGTGAGTTTAAAAAAATCTATAGCACTATAAGGCTGTTGAAATACAAATGATTCTTTCTAAAAAAATCTGTAAGACTAAAACACAAATTTAAAAATTAGTACAATAGTTCAGGTTTAAAAAAAAAACAAGACAGCCAGTCACTCATCACCACCATTCATGAGGCAAGTACCTGGTGGAGTAGGAATCGTAATTTTGCCCCCCCAATGACTGTCCAACACCTGCCCTGAGGTAAGTACCCGGCGGAGTAGAGTAGAAATTTAGTCCCCCAGTCACTGTCCATCACCTGCCCTGAGGTAAGTACCTGGTAGAGTAGGAATTGAAATGTAGCCCCCAGGCAATGTCTAGATCATGCCATGCGGTAAGTACCCAGTGTAGTAGGAATAGTAAATGTGCCTCCCATCACTGTGCAGCACCTGCCCAAAGGTTAGTGCCCGGTGGAGTAGAAATAGTAATTTTATCTGCCATCACTATCCTGCAGCTGCCCAGAGGCAAATACCTGGTAGAATTAGAATAGTATTTTTGCACTGCCAGTGACTGTGCAGTACCTGGTATTTTTAATTGTAGACAACACTTTATAAACTTCACCAGTCTTGAGGTAGGTATCTTGGGGATTTGAAATACTAGTTGGGCCTACAGTCACTGATCTGAACTTTGCTTTAGGAAAGTACTCATGAGGATTGGAAATAGAATTTAGACTTTAATCACTGTCTTACTCAGGGCAAGGCCAGTTTGTACACTAAGTTAACCTTTAAATCAGAAGAGGTTCTATTAAAGAAGGGGTTAAGGTTTAATATTTTAAAACTATTGTAGGCTTTCTGTGGTTGAAAGGGTTTCTTTGTGGGTATAGGATGGTGGAAAGGTTAATTGAATTTTGCACCTTGCAAATTGGAGAGAAGTTGAAAATTCTGAGACTTCTGAATTAAAAAAAATACTGTTTGAAAAAAGAGAAATGTGAAGTAAGTTGAAGAAAATGTTTTGCGGTGTATGGCTGTTATTATTCATTACATTTACTATGATGATTTCAAGTATTTACTTTGTAAATTAGTAGATTTACATAGGTTTATTATAGGATTTTTGCAAGGAAATCCAAATGAATCTTTTGGAATAAAATCTGAAAGACTGAAACACAAATTAAAAAATATGTACAGTAAATCATTTGTTTTTATAGCAAGAGATGCATTTATTTTGCACTAACACTTTTGAGGTAAGTACATGGTGGAGTAACAATACTGATTAAGGGCCTGTCACTGTTCAGCATCTGCTCAGAGGTAAGTACTGGGTGGAATAAGAATATAAATTTTGCCTGCAGTCACTATCCATCACCTGATCTGCGGTAAGTACCTGGTGGATTAGGAATGGCAATTTTGGGCCTAGTCATTGTCAAGCACCTGCCTCGAGGTAAGTGCCCAGTGGAGTAGGAATTCTATTTTGGACCACAGTCACTGTCTAGCACTTGCCCTGAGGTAAGTACTTGGTGGAGTAGGAATAGAAATTTTGCACAGTCACTGTCCATCACCTGCACTGAGGTAAGTGCCAGGTGGAGTAGGAATAGTAATTGTGAACTCCCGGTCACTATTCAGCACCTCCCATGTGGGAAGTACCCGGTGGAGTAGGAATATTAAGTTATAGAAGTAGACAGTGACCAGCAGCAGACTTCAAATAGCAATCCCAGTAGAGTAGGAATAGAAAGTTTACCCCCAGAGGATGTTCTGTATCTGCTTAAAGGTAAGTACCCTGCAGAGTAGCAATAGAGATTAGGCCACCCACAAACTGTCCAGATAATGTAATCAGCATATTACAAGTTGGAGTAGGCATAGCAATGTAGTCTATATAGGTACTGCTAATAATTAACCCAGAAGCAACAACCCATTTTGAATATAATCAGAAGTTTAACCCCTGAGCAAGTATCCAGCATTTGCATTGAAGTAAGTACAAGGTGGAGTAGGAGTACTAATTTAGCCCCCCCACAGACACTATTTAGCGCCTGCTATGAGGTAAACAAAGTGGGGTGATTAGAAAGAAAATTCACCTTACAGTCACTTTAAAAAAATGTCATGAGGAAAGTGTGCAGAGGAGTAGGAAGAGCAGACTTTTTCACGATTAAAAAGCATGAGTAGTCCTCTGTTATGGCCCCAGTGCTGTAGGATCACTAATTTGATAGGACAGTTATTGTGCCATAACTTTCTAAAGTTAAGTATGTGTTTAGGTACAATTACTAATTTAATAGCAGAGAATCACTGTGTGTTTTCTACCCAAAGGTAAGAAAATGCATGCTATTTGAAAGGTCGGGAAAATAAAAAACATCTCTACAGTACTTTACAGATTTTAAAAAGAAAAAAATATATATATGTTTAAAAGGTTTTCATTGTCAAACAAACTTGAATTATTCACATACCAGATATCAGTATTGTGAAAGGTAGAGGATGTTAAATTCAGAACTACTTCTCTCAAATTCTGAAAAAAAAATATATATATATATTTCAGAAACATATAGAGTCAATTGATTGGAGGGTTGTTTTAAAAGGAATATTCATGTAAAATTATATTTTAAAGTCACTAGATGGCACTATTCGCTAAGGAATATGGGATTCCAAATGCTGCTCCAAACAAAGCGTGTGGTCACTAAGGTATCTAGTGTACCACTGACAACAAAATGGTGGACGTCAGTTTATATATGTGCTTTGTGAGGTAAACTGTAATTTAAAAAAATATGTTTTGAAAAGGGTTTAGAAAAGTGTGTTTAATTATGTGAGAAAGTGTATTTTTTTACGATTTAAAAAACGCTTTTAGAAGCGTTCCAATCACAGAATGTCATCCATTTTAGACATTTTTGGCTTGTTCATATTTGTAAAAATAGTAGAAGGACTATATTTCCAATGCAATACCTCAGAGGGCTCTCCATACGACGCTATTGATATGCTGTTTTAATTTAATTGTTCTTGGTGAATAATATATATATGGAGCAGTTTAAAAAAATGGAAAAATAAAAATATGTCAAAATTTGAAACAAAGCATACACAAGGAGATAATGGACGGAGTGCTGAAACTTTTCAAACACTCACCCCCAGTCACAGATCAGGGTTGAATCCATCATCGTTCTTTAGCTCACTTCGCCACCTCAGTTCAGACCCAGCTATATGAAAATCAGTCTTGACCCTGTGCCTCATGGGAACAGTCCAGCCCGAACTGCCAAGCCAGGTCTTCCCTGGACCGGAAACAAGCATCCTGGGACTGGTTTCGGGGTAACACCCCTCATCAGCTAGGCTAGCTTGAATCCAGTGTCAAAGTGAGCATGGGACCCACGTCTGGGCATACCCTGCCTACTTAGGGCAAACACAAGGAGATGATGGACGGAGTGCTGAAACTTTTCAAACACTCACCCCCAGTCACAGATCTGGGTTGAATCCATCATCGTTCTTTAGCTCACTTCGCCACCTCAGTTCAGACCCAGCTATATGCAAATCAGTCTTGACCCTGTGCCTCATGGGAACAGTCCAGCCCGAACTGCCAAGCCAGGTCTTCCCTGAACCGTAAACAAGCATCCTGGGACCGGTTTCGGGGTAACACCCCTCATCAGCCACGCTAGCTTGAATCCAGTGGCAAAGTGAGCAAGGGACCCACGTCTGGGCATACCCTGCCAACTTAGGGCAAACACAAGGAGATGATGGACGGAGTGATGCACTATTTCAAACACTCACCCCCAGTCACAGATCTGGGTTGAATCCATCATCGTTCTTTAGCTCACTTCGCCACCTAAGTTCAGACCCAGCTATATGCAAATCAGTCTTCACCCTGTGCCTCATGGGAACAGTCCAGCCCGAACTGCCAAGCCAGGTCTTCCCTGAACCGGAAACAAGAATCCTGGGACCGGTTTCGGGGTAACACCCCTCATCAGCCAGGCTAGCTTGAATCCAGTGGCAAAGTGAACTAGGGACCCACGTCTGGGCATACCCTGCCAACTTAGGGCAAACAAAGCAAACACAAGGAGATGATGGACGGCGTGCTGAAACTTTTCAAACGCTCACCCCCAGTCACAGATCTGGGTTGAATCCATCATCGTTCTTTAGCTCACTTCACCACCTCAGTTCAGACCCAGCTATATGCAAATCAGTCTTCACCCTTTGCCTCATGGGAACAGTCCAGCCCGAACTGCCAAGCCAGGTCTTCCCTGAACTGGAAACAAGCATCCTGGGACCGGTTTCGGGGTAATACCCCTCATCAGCCAGGCTAGCTTGAATCCAGTGGCAAAGTGAGCAAGGGACCCACGTCTGGGCATACCCTGCCAACTTAGGGCAAACAAAGCAAACACAAGGAGATGATGGACGGAGTGCTGAAACCTTTCAAACACTCACCCCCAGTCACAGATCTGGGTTGAATCGATCATCGTTCTTTAGCTCACTTCGCCACCTCAGTTCAGACCCAGCTATATGCAAATCAGTCTTGACCCTGTGCCTCATGGGAACAATCCAGCCCGAACTGCCAAGCCAGGTCTTCCCTGAACCGGAAACAAGCATCCTGGGACCGGTTTCAGGGTAACACCCCTCATCAGCCAGGCTAGCTAGAATCCAGTGGCAAAGTGAGCAAGGGACCCACATCTGGGCATACTCTGCCAACTTAGGGCAAACAAAGCAAACACAAGGAGATGATGGACGGAGTGCTGAAACTTTTCAAACACTCGCCCCCAGTCACAGATCTGGGTTGAATCCATCATCGTTCTTTAGCTCACTTCGCCACCTTCAAAATTTGAAACAAAACATGATTTTTTAAAATATTTAAGAAAAGTTTAAAAAAGACTGTTTGAACATGTCAAAAGTATACGTTTCGGGAAAAAATGCATGGTTAAGGTATGTATAGTATTACTATGCATAGGCCAGACATGTTTAATGCATTTGCTGAAAATGCATGGTTCAGACATGCGTGGTATAAATCCGCATTTTACAATTTCAGTTCTTGTTCCACTTACGTAGTTCAGGCGTGCATTATTTAGCAATTTGTGGTTCCATCATACATCCGTAAAAAGAGGAAAAAAGGAGAAGAAATAAAAATATATTTACTTGTTATGCCTGCTCTGGGGAGGTATCTTATCATTGCATTCGTTAAGTTTGAATAGGCTTATTTTTTACTGTACTATATTGATAGGTATCTGCAACTTAATGAGAAGTCGGCTTTAGACATGGAGTTTGAGACGGTGGGAGATAAGCCTCCTGTACCAGGCAAACCGGACTGATGTGACTTCCAAGACTGTGCAGCTGCATACCCTATTAGTAAGAGCTGGTAATCTAGGGAGTCTACCTGCTCCTTACATTTGGTTCAACTGATGCTGACACCTTCCTCATAGAAACACCCTTTATTTAGAATAGGTAATCTCCTCTATGCAACATTTATATTTGGTATTTTGCCTCCCCTATGCGATTATATTTTGCATCCTTTGCATCCTTTTCCTTATACTATACAAATTTCGATTACATGATCATTTTATTATGTTTGCTTTTATGGCATTTTTACTGAACATTTGCTAACCGATTTAGATTCTGATTTGACTAAACTGCTAATAAAGTCCCTATGGTTTGGACATCATTCCATCTCTCATTTCTGTGTAGCCACATTGGTTTCACTGTACTTGAAATGTATTGTTGATGCTAGCTCTTTTCTTATGCTTCAAGTTGAAAATCAAATGTCCTTATGGCCAGTAGATAGTCCTTTTACTAAGTGATTGAGATACAAGGACCTCTGTTTCATCACTTGCATATTAATTCAAAACTCTTATTCTGCCCTGCATTGTGAGGGGACATTTTCCCACTATGCTCCTCTAATTGCACAGGGTGTAACAGTGAATTTAAAGGTTGGGCAGTTACAGGCTGGAATATAATTTTCAAACAAATGCAGACGTTTTATTATCTGGAAGATTTGGATGTATTTACTGTATTTGATGTTAAGGAGTGGTGACACCCCAAATCATCATCATTTATTCTGCACTAAAGCAAGTGCCGCTCTTGCTTCCATCTGATTAGAAGTGGGATCAGTACTGAAGTGGCCATGCTTACTAGTATCTGGCTAATAAAAGGAAAGATGGCTTTTAACAACTTGATACACAGGCCCATATTTTCAAAGATGTCAAGCAATGCATTGCAGTAACCAAAATTTGCTGCGGTGCATTGCGAGAGACAGTGTAGGGAAACACCAAATCTACTAAGATGCTTTCCTGCTCTCTTCCTAGTGCTGACACACAATATGACTGCTTAGTGCCATGCACACACCTTTGTTCCATAGTGCATAGGTGTCTGCATCATATCTAGCATAGGTTTTGTACAAAAGGTACCCTTCCGGAACAAAATACTATGCTTAGACTAACTTTAATACATTTCCCATTTTGGACATGTACTGCACAGTGCAGCACACATGCAAAGTGGATACATTTTGGAGTAATAAAAGCATTTCTCCTTTTTAACTCCAGCTTCAAAGTGTTGCTATGTTTGGTGTGAAACTTCATTTACTGTTGATAGTAGATAGGGCTTTTTAGTCAAAAACCATGGGTGGTTGCATAGGAATGCCCATGTACCACTCATGGAATGCTCCCTTGATCCAAAGTAATGAAAAGCGGTACAAAGCACTGCTGTGTGTTTCTTTAGGCACCTTTCAGCACACAACAGGTTTTGTGCTGGAAACTAAGGCCCATATTTATCAAGGTTTTGCATTGCCCTTGCTCCAGACAAAGGTGACATAAAATCTAAATGAGATTTATCAAGCCACACAAGGTCACCTTAGGTTTCCTGTGTGGCTTGATGAACCTAGCGTAACGCAAGTCAGCCAAAATCGTTGCCTTGCCTAACTCTGCAGCAGAGAGGTGTGACATGGGTGGATAGTGGGTGTTCCCTCGCACCCATCCATGCGTTCTGTCATATTCTCAGATTTATCAACATTAGTAGACCTCGGAATGTGTCAGAACTGTACGACTCCCTACCAGATGTGCAACAAGGAGAATTATCTTTATTTCTTCTCATTGTTTCCTCTTTCTAAGGTGTCCCTTCCTGCCCCCCAAAAATCAGGCCTACATACAGGCATCCTTGCATGATGGTGCAAGAGTGTCTGCATTAGGGCTAGGCAGCAGTTTGCCAGTGCAGGCAAACAGCAGGAATGTGCTGTACGATGATAAATATGGCACATAACTGCCCTCTCCCTTTTATGCGTTACCAAAGGGGATGATGGACGGAGCGTTAGAGCAAATCAAACACTCACCCCCAGTCAACTGATCTGGGTTTAATCCATGATCATTCTTTAGCTCACTCCACCATCCCAGTTCAGACATGGCCATATGCAAATCAGTCTGACCCTGTGCCTCATGGGAACAGTCCAGCCCGAACTGCCAAGCCATGTCTTCCCTGGACCGGAAACAAGCATCCTGGGACCGGTTTCTGGCTATTCAGCCGTCATCAGCCAGGCTAGCTTGAATCCAGTGGCAAAGTGAGCAAGGGACCCACGTCTGGGCATACCCTGCCAACTTCGGGCGAACAAAGCGATACCAAAGGGGATGATGGACGGAGCGTTAGAGCAAATCAAACACTCACCCCAGTCAACTGATCTGGGTTTAATCCATCATCATTCTTTAGCTCACTCCACCACCCCAGTTCAGACATGGCCATATGCAAATCAGTCTGACCCTGTGCCTCATGGGAACAGTCCAGCCCGAACTGCCAAGCCATGTCTTCCCTGGACCGGAAACAAGCATCCTGGGACCGGTTTCTGGATATTCAGCTGTCATCAGCCAGGCTAGCTTGAATCCAGTGGCAAAGTGAGCAAGGGACCCACGTCTGGGCATACCCTGCCAACTTAGGGCAAACAAAGCGATACCAAAGGGGATGATGGACGGAGCGTTAGAGCAAATCAAACACTGACCCCCAGTCAACTGATCTGGGTTGAATCCATCATCATGCTTTAGCTCACTCCACCACCCCAGTTCAGACATGGCCATATGCAAATCAGTCTGACCCTGTGCCTCATGGGAACAGTCCAGCCCGAACTGCCAAGCCATGTCTTCCCTGGACCGGAAACAAGCATCCTGGGACCGGTTTCTGGCTATTCAGCCGCGATCAGCCAGGCTAGCTTGAATCCAGTGGCAAAGTGAGCAAGGGACCCACGTCTGGGCATACCCTGCCAACTTAGGGCGAACAAAGCGATACCAAAGGGGATGATGGACGGAGCGTTAGAGCAAATCAAACACTCACCCCCACTCAACTGATCTGGGTTTAATCCATCATCATTCTTTAGCTCACTCCACCACCCCAGTTCAGACATGGCCATATGCAAATCAGTCTGACCCTGTCTTCCCTGGACCAGAAACAAGCATCCTGGGACCGGTTTCGGGTTTAAAACCCTCATCAGCCAGGCTATCTTGAATCCAGTGGCAAAGTGAGCAAGGGACCCACGTCTGGGCATACCCTGCCAACTTAGGGCGAACAAGCGATACCAAAGGGGATGATGGACGGAGCGTTAGAGCAAATCAAACACTCACCCCCAGTCAACTGATCTGGGTTTAATCCATCATCATTCTTTAGCTCACTCCACCACCCCAGTTCAGACATGGCCATATGCAAATCAGTCTGACCCTGTGCCTCATGGGAACAGTCCAGCCCGAACTGCCAAGCCATGTCTTCCCTGGACCGGAAACAAGCATCCTGGGACAGGTTTCTGGCTATTCAGCCATCATCAGCCAGGCTAGCTTGAATCCAGTGGCAAAGTGAGCAAGGGACCCACGTCTGGGCATACCCTGCCAACTTAGGGCGAACAAAGCGATACCAAAGGGGATGATGGATGGAGCGTTAGAGCAAATCAAACACTCACCCCCAGTCAACTGATCAGGGTTTAATCCATCATCATTCTTTAGCTCACTCCACCACCCCAGTTCAGACATGGCCATATGCAAATCAGTCTGACCCTGTGCCCCTTGCTCACTTTGCCACTGGATTCAAGATAGCCTGGCTGATGAGGGTTTTAAACCCGAAAGCGGTCCCAGGATGCTTGTTTACGGTCCAGGGAAGACATGGCTTGGCAGTTCGGGCTGGACTGTTCCCATGAGGCACAGGGTCAGACTGATTTGCATATGGCCATGTCTGAACTGGGGTGGTGGAGTGAGCTAAAGAATGATGATGGATTAAACCCAGATCAGTTGACTGGGAGTGAGTGTTTGATTTGCTCTAACGCTCCGTCCATCATCCCCTTTGGTATCGCTTGTTCGCCCTAAGTTGGCAGGGTATGCCCAGACGTGGGTCCCTTGCTCACTTTGCCACTGGATTCAAGATAGCCTGGCTGATGAGGGTTTTAAACCTGAAGCCAGTCCCAGGATGCTTGTTTCCGGTCCAGGGAAGACATGGCTTGGCAGTTCGGGCTGGACTGTTCCCATGAGGCACAGGGTCAGACTGATTTGCATATGGCCATGTCTGAACTGGGGTGGTGGAGTGAGCTAAAGAATGATGATGGATTAAACCCAGATCAGTTGACTGGGGGTGAGTGTTTGATTTGCTCTAACGCTCCGTCCATCATCCCCTTTGGTATCGCTTTGTTCGCCCTAAGTTGGCTGGGTATGCCCAGACGTGGGTCCCTTGCTCACTTTGCCACTGGATTCAAGATAGCCTGGCTGATGAGGGTTTTAAACCCGCAACGGTCCCAGGATGCTTGTTTCCGGTCCAGGGAAGACATGGCTTGGCAGTTCGGGCTGGACTGTTCCCATGAGGCACAGGGTCAGACTGATTTGCATATGGCCATGTCTGAACTGGGGTGGTGGAGTGAGCTAAAGAATGATGATGGATTAAACCCAGATCAGTTGACTGGGGGTGAGTGTTTGATTTGCTCTAACGCTCCGTCCATCATCCCCTTTGGTATCGCTTGTTCGCCCAAGTTGGCAGGGTATGCCCAGACGTAGGTCCCTTGCTCACTTTGCCACTGAATTCAAGATAGCCTGGCTGATGAGGGTTTTAAACCCGAAACCGGTCCCAGGATGCTTGTTTCCAGTCCAGGGAAGACATGGCTTGGCAGTTCGGGCTGGACTGTTCCCATGAGGCACAGGGTCAGACTGATTTGCATATGGCCATGTCTGAACTGGGGTGGTGGAGTGAGCTAAAGAATGATGATGGATTAAACCCAGATCAGTTGACTGGGGTGAGTGTTTGATTTGCTCTAACGCTCCGTCCATCATCCCCTTTGGTATCGCTTTGTTCGCCCTAAGTTGGCAGGGTATGCCCAGACGTGGGTCCCTTGCTCACTTTGCCACTGGATTCAAGATAGCCTGGCTGATGAGGGTTTTAAACCCGAAACCGGTCCCAGGATGCTTGTTTCCGGTCCAGGGAAGACAGGGTCAGACTGATTTGCATATGGCCATGTCTGAACTGGGGTGGTGGAGTGAGCTAAAGAATGATGATGGATTAAACCCAGATCAGTTGAGTGGGGGTGAGTGTTTGATTTGCTCTAACGCTCCGTCCATCATCCCCTTTGGTATCGCTTTGTTCGCCCTAAGTTGGCAGGGTATGCCCAGACGTGGGTCCCTTGCTCACTTTTCCACTGGATTCAAGTTAGCCTGGCTGATGACGGCTGAATAGCCAGAAACCGGTCCCAGGATGCTTGTTTCCGGTCCAGGGAAGACATGGCTTGGCAGTTCGGGCTGGACTGTTCCCATGAGGCACAGGGTCAGACTGATTTGCATATGGCCATGTCTGAACTGGGGTGGTGGAGTGAGCTAAAGAATGATGATGGATTAAACCCAGATCAGTTGACTGGGGGTCAGTGTTTGATTTCCTCTAACGCTCCGTCCATCATCCCCTTTGGTATCGCTTTGTTTGCCCTAAGTTGGCAGGGTATGCCCAGACGTGGGTCCCTTGCTCACTTTACCACTGGATTCAAGCTAGCCTGGCTGATGACGGCTGAATAGCCAGAAACCGGTCTCAGGATGCTTGTTTCCGGTCCAGGGATGACATGGCTTGGCAGTTCGGGCTGGACTGTTCCCATGAGGCACAGGGTCAGACTGATTTGCATATGACCATGTCTGAACTGGGGTGGTGGAGTGAGCTAAAGAATGATGATGGATTAAACCCAGATCAGTTGACTGGGGGTGAGTGTTTGATTTGCTCTAACGCTCCGTCCATCATCCCCTTTGGTATCGCTTTGTTCGCCCTAAGTTGGCAGGGTATGCCCAGACGTGGGTCCCTTGCTCACTTTGCCACTGGATTCAAGCTAGCCTGGCTGATGACGGCTGAATAGCCAGAAAGCGGTCCCAGGATGCTTGTTTCCGGTCCAGGGAAGACATGGCTTGGCAGTTCGGGCTGGACTGTTCCCATGAGGCACAGGGTCAGACTTATTTGCATATGGCCATGTCTGAACTGGGATGGTGGAGTGAGCTAAAGAATGATGATGGATTAAACCCAGATCAGTTGACTGGGGGTGAGTGTTTGATTTGCTCTAACGCTCCGTCCATCATCCCCTTTGGTATCGCATAAAAGGGAGAGGGCAGTTATGTGCCATATTTATCATCGTACAGCACATTCCTGCTGTTTGCCTGCACTGGCAAACTGCTGCCTAGCCCTAATGCAGACACTCTTGCACCATCATGCAAGGATGCCTGTATGTAGGCCTGATTTTTGGGGGGCAGGAAGGGACACCTTAGAAAGAGGAAACAATGAGAAGAAATAAAGATAATTCTCCTTGTTGCACATCTGGTAGGGAGTCGTACAGTTCTGACACATTCCGAGGTCTACTAATGTTGATAAATCTGAGAATATGACAGAACGCATGGATGGGTGCGAGGGAACACCCACTATCCACCCATGTCACACCTCTCTGCTGCAGAGTTAGGCAAGGCAACGATTTTGGCTGACTTGTGTTACGCTAGATTCATCAAGCCACACAGGGAAACCCAAGGTGACCTTGTGTGGCTTGATAAATCTCATTTAGATTTTATGTCACCTTTGTCTGGAGCAAGGGCAATGCAAAACCTTGATAAATATGGGCCTTAGTTTCCAGCACAAAACCTGTTGTGTGCTGGAAAGGTGCCTAAAAGAAACACACAGCAGTGCTTTGTACCGCTTTTCATTACTTTGGATCAAGGGAGCATTCCATGAGTGGTACATGGGCATTCCTATGCAATCACCCATGGTTTTTGACTAAAAAGCCCTATCTACTATCAACAGTAAATGAAGTTTCACACCAAACATAGCAACACTTTGAAGCTGGAGTTAAAAAGGAGAAATGCTTTTATTACTCCAAAATGTATCCACTTTGCATGTGTGCTGCACTGTGCAGTACATGTCCAAAAATGGGAAATGTATTAAAGTTAGTCTAAGCATAGTATTTTGTTCCGGAAGGGTACCTTTTTGTACAAAACCTATGCTAGATATGATGCAGACACCTATGCACTATGGAACAAAGGTGTGTGCATGGCACTAAGCAGTCATATTGTGTGTCAGCACTAGGAAGAGAGCAGGAAAGCATCTTGGTAGATTTGGTGTTTCCCTACACTGTCTCTCGCAATGCACCGCAGCAAATTTTGGTTACTGCAATGCATTGCTTGACATCTTTGAAAATATGGGCCTGTGTATCAAGTTGTTAAAAGCCATCTTTCCTTTTATTAGCCAGATACTAGTAAGCATGGCCACTTCAGTTCTGATCCCACTTCTAATCAGATGGAAGCAAGAGCGGCACTTGCTTTAGTGCACAATAAATTATGATGTTTTGGGGTGTCACCACTCCTTAACATCAAATACAGTAAATACATCCAAATCTTCCAGATAATAAAACGTCTGCATTTGTTTGAAAATTATATTCCAGCCTGTAACTGCCCAACCTTTAAATTCACTGTTACACCCTGTGCAATTAGAGGAGCATAGTGGGAAAATGTCCCCTCACAATGCAGGGCAGAATAAGAGTTTTGAATTAATATGCAAGTGATGAAACAGAGGTCCTTGTATCTCAATCACTTAGTAAAAAAGGACTATCTACTGGCCATAAGGACATTTGATTTTCAACTTGAAGCATAAGAAAAGAGCTAGCATCAACAATACATTTCAAGTACAGTGAAACCAATGTGGCTACACAGAAAGGAGAGATGGAATGATGTCCAAACCATAGGGACTTTATTAGCAGTTTAGTCAAATCAGAATCTAAATCGGTTAGCAAATGTTCAGTAAAAATGCCATAAAAGCAAACATAATAAAATGATCATGTAATCGAAATTTGTATAGTATAAGGAAAAGGATTCAAAGGATGCAAAATATAATCGCATAGGGGAGGCAAAATACCAAATATAAATGTTGCATAGAGGAGATTACCTATTCTAAATAAAGGGTGTTTCTATGAGGAAGGTGTCAGCATCAGTTGAACCAAATGTAAGGAGCAGGTAGACTCCTAGATTGTGAAACTCTGTAAATGGTATCAGTTCCTTCAAAGAGAAAAGAGAGGGCGCTCAGCAGCCTTAGTCGGTTGCGAGTGGGAATATCAGTCTCCGAAACTAGGAATGAGTATGCAAGAGTGGGGAGTGGTACTCCTATGTGTCTTGTGCCCTCACACACCCTTGCGAGTGTAAAGCATCATCATTGGGCACTGCTCCTCGTGGGGGTGGCAGTGCAGTCCCTCGCGGGCCCTACAAGGGCTCTTTGGTGGAGATCTTTTTAGGAGTTGCCGCACTTGTGCATGTGGGTCTGTGGGCCAAGTGATGGGTGTAAGTGAAACTAAAATAACCTGTTGGTACCCTAATAGATTTATTGGAGGGTCCTCTGGGCTAAACTAAAATCTAAACGGGGATAGAGATGCGCATTAGGCAAAAATATGGAGGGGAAAGAAACAATTGAATTCCCGCTGCTCTCAACCCGTAATTCAGTGTAAAGGTGTTCTTAAAAGTGAAAGATGGTCGACATGTTTCGCGCCGTCAACGGGTCCCTAATGGATCCCTACGCGCTTCATCAGGACCGTGAATTAATGTAGAAGGAATGCGAATCAGGGAAAAACACCCTATATTCACACCATACCTACAATGAGGTCAAATCAACAATATATGTTTGAGACACGTCTTATTCGTGTACTCTGGACCAAACCTAGTGGAGACAAGAAGGGGCGGGGGAAAGGGGGAAAAAAGGAGAACAAAGTGAACATCAGGGGCGATAAAACTATAATTGAATTCAGTTACTCTCCTCAGCATATATAAGTAACTCAGACCTAAACATAATGGAGGTTCTCGTGGTGGTTGACACACTATTGTGTCGCCGTAACTTTACAAAATAACCATATGCTCTCAGGCATCTCCTGCTCCTGTATAACAGCGGACAGGAGTCTCACCTAGGGACTGGACCCGGCAAGAGGCAGTACTGCAAGAGGAATACCCCTCACACAAAAAACGAAAAAACTCAGAAACATAACTCTGGCCAGTTCAAGTAAAACGGGGCTCATAGTGTGCGAGAACATGGTTGTACTAATTACACGTTCCTACTTTATCATTACCTAGTTCGTTATAAAAGTACTGTAACATGTACCCAAAAGTTCGAACAGTAGTGAATTACAAGTGAGCTCTCAAACTCTGTGCTATGGCCCCAGTTGGAAGTGCGAGAACCCAACTATCCGGTGGTCACATGTGGTCTAATATGCATGGACGTAATTATCGCCTTGCTCTATAAGTATTATAACGCTGTGCGCTATGCGCATGTGTAAAACCTAGATATCCGGTCATACTTGAACATGGTTATCGCCTCGCTTCGTGAGTGCAATAACTCAATGTAATAAGCGCGTATGTAACCTAGCCGGTTAAGGCGCTTAATTACCTAACACATTTAATCAGAAACAGTAAAACACACAATAAAATCCATACCCTCCCCGTGGTGGAGTAGAGCCGCATCGGCGTTTACCGTCAGGCGGAGAGTGGAAACTATCCATAAGGAGGTAGAAAGAAGAAGAGAGTGCCGAGTCATGAGTGTCATGATGCAAAGGCAGCGCGCGCTGGTATAACCTTAATCCGATGTCGTTGGCAGCAGCGGGAAAACTTACTTATTCACCCTCCTTCCTGGACCTGGTGACCTGTCAGCCCAACAAGTACGCCGGTGTTGAAGCGTCGGTAGGACCTGCTAATTATAGCAGGATCAATCACCTGTTCCCGCGGGAAAGTGTATACGTCATAGCCGTTCTATATCTGGTGCTATAGGAAGGCAGGAAACTACCGCGGCCATCTTGAAAGGTCCAATTTACACCTAATCCGTGTTTATGCAAGTATGTTCGAGTGTAGTCAACCAGCAGCAGTCATCTTGGAAAATATCATTGTTTCCCAAATCAATACTGGTTGATGTATATTGGGATGACTACCCTGTATAATCTTTATGTTCAAATACGGTATTACTACACATAGGGGACATGTGCTTCTTAACTACTGTATAGTAGGTTGTGTAGGGAGTCGGAAGACGGTGGTGGCCATCTTACGAGTTCATAACAGGATGGTTAATATATTGGTCAGCTAGGAAGATAGATGATGTAGGATGCCCATTGCTCGCATCATATAGCTCGGGTACCAGACATTAAGGTAGCACGTGTATGTTAGTTATGGAGCAGGTGTTACTCATCCCACCTGTTATTAACAGAGATGTAACCAGTAGCAACCCTGCTAGATGTAGTGAGTAGTGTCTGGTCACTAAATTACTGAGTTAGCTACTACCCGGTGGGAGGGAAATTCAGTTACAAAGGGTTTAGGATATCAATTCTACCCAAGGTATATCATCGTTCAACCCTCCCACATTGCTCTGTAATCTAAAAACCCAACGTTGTTCCTGTCTGAACAAAGCGGATGGTGTCCAGTAAGAGTTGGACTCGATCACAGTCCATTGTAAGCTCTCAGGGGGGTGATTCTTCTCCAAAAAGTGCCTTTGTAGTCTGGTTGTGGTCCTTTTACATCGGATGGTACTCTTGTGTTCTCCGATTCGGACTTTAACTGGTCTGATTGTCATGCCTACGTACTTGGAGCCACAAGGGCATGTGACCAGATAAACAAAGTTCTTTGAGTTACAGTTGGTGTGACGTCTCTGCTGCCATGGTCTTGTCAATCCCAAGTCTAATTCTTTGGATGGTTTTGTTTGTGGGCAGACCGAGCATGAACCGCAAGGGTAGTGTCCCACCACTGGGGGTAACATCCATAGAGTAGGTTGATGTCGAATGATGTTTTTAGGGCGTGTATGCACAAGAATATCTTTAAAGTTCTGTGTGCGTTTAAATGCAAATAGAGGTTTTGGTCCTGGGTTGAAGGCGCCTGTCTCCAAAATCTTCCAATGCTTCTTCACGATCTTCTGAATTCTGTTTGAATTAGGTGTGAACGTGATTACACAGGTTAAGGTATCTTTCTTAGTCTTCTCTCTGGTTTCTAAAAGGGCTTCCCTGTGGTTGTTCTTGGCTTTTTTATGTGCTTGGTTTATGATTTTTTAGTTAATGTTCTCGCTTGGTTTTCAAATTCGATGAGTGTATTGCAGTTCCTGCGGAGACGTAAAAACTGGCCCACTGGAAGATTGTCCCTTAATGCTTTAGGGTGGTGGCTCTGGTACATGAGGAGACTATTCCTATCAGTGGGTTTTTTATAGTTAGTTGTCATTAGGGTTCCGTCCTGCAGGGAGATAAGAAGGTCTAAGAAAGGAATACTCTCCCGTGACATTGTGCCCGTAAATTTTAGGAAGGGGTTAATGGTGTTTATCCAATCGAAGAAGGAATGGCATTCCTCTTCATCCCCTTTCCAAAAAATAATGATATCGTCAATATAACGTCGCCATAGCAAGATGTTGGTCTCATATGGGTTGGTCGCTCTCAAAATGTGTTCTGCCTCAAAGTTAGCCATATAGAGACACGCCAGACTCGGCGCAAAGGTGCTCCCCATACTAGTGCCTTGTATTTGATGGTATAGTTTCTTATCAAAGGCAAAAAAGTTCTCTTTGAGGGCAATGGTCGCGCAGTCACAGATGAAAGTAATGGGTGTAACGTAAGGCCAAGGGTCGAGGTTCTGAAGGGCTTGTTCTAGGACTGTTATAGTAGAGTCCTGGGGAATGTTTGTATACAGTGCTTCAACATCTAAAGTGACCAGGAGACTGATGGATCCTGGTTCTTGAAAGTGCTCAATGAGGTTAAGAACCTCTGTAGTGTCTCTTAAGTATGTTGGTGTTTTTGTGACCAGAGGACGTAGAAAAAAATCGCAAAATTTACTGAGAGGTTCCAACAAAGAGTCAATGCCGGATACAATGGGGCGTCCTGGTGGTGGGTCCAACCCCTTGTGAATCTTAGGTAGACAGTAGAAATAAGGGGTGCGGGAGTCGTTAGTTAGAAATGCTGCTTCGTCCCGTGAGATCCAGCATTCCATCTCAGCTTCGGAGATCAGGCTTTGTATCCTGGTAGATAACCGTGTAGTGGGGTCCTCTTCAATAGGTTGGTAGTACCTGGTGTTTGATAGTTAGCGTAGGCATTCAGCTTCATATGCTTCTTTATCCTGTATCACGATCGCACCGCCTTTATCTGCGGGTTTCAAGATGATCGTGGTGTCTTCAGTGATGTTCTTCAGTAGCCGTCTCTCTTCTTTAGAGAGGTTGTCAAAAGGACGGTAAGTGGTGATGTCACTCACATCTTTCAAGATGGCTTGTTCGAACGTGAGTACTTCATGGGGTGTCATCGCGACCGTGGGAGTGAATCTGGATTTTCTCTTAAGGCCAGTCCCAACAACTGGAAGTTCAGGTTTGTCCTGAAAAAATGCTTTTAGGCGCACTTTCCTGAAAAACTGGTGCAGTTCTTGATGTAAATTGAAGTCATCTTCCTTGGGCGTGGGGACAAAGCCTAAGCCCTTCTCCAAGAGCCTTTGCTCCCCCGCAGCCATAGGTCTAGAAGAGAGATTCACTACTAGTGTCTTGTTGTCTTGCTCCTCAGTACCATCTGACAACTAACTATAAAAAACCCACTGATAGGAATAGTCTCCTCATGTACCAGAGCCACCACCCTAAAGCATTAAGGGACAATCTTCCAGTGGGCCAGTTTTTACGTCTCCGCAGGAACTGCAATACACTCATCGAATTTGAAAACCAAGCGAGAACATTAACTGAGAACCTGACAGCGAGACAGTATCCTAAAAAAATCATAAACCAAGCACATAAAAGAGCCAAGAACAACCACAGGGAAGCCCTTTTAGAAACCAGAGAGAAGACTAAGAAAGATACCTTAACCTGTGTAATCACGTTCACACCTAATTCAAACAGAATTCAGAAGATCGTGAAGAAGCATTGGAAGATTTTGGAGACAGGCGCCTTCAACCCAGGACCAAAACCTCTATTTGCATTTAAACGCACACAGAACTTTAAAGATATTCTTGTGCATACACGCCCTAAAAACATCATTCGACATCAACCTACTCTATGGATGTTACCCCCAGTGGTGGGACACTACCCTTGCGGTTCATGCTCGGTCTGCCCACAAACAAAACCATCCAAAGAATTAGACTTGGGATTGACAAGACCATGGCAGCAGAGACGTCACACCAACTGTAACTCAAAGAACTGTGTTTATCTGGTCACATGCCCTTGTGGCTCCAAGTACGTAGGCATGACAATCAGACCAGTTAAAGTCCGAATCGGAGAACACAAGAGTACCATCCGATGTAAAAGGACCACAACCAGACTACAAAGGCACTTTTTGGAGAAGAATCACCCCCCTGAGAGCTTACAATGGACTGTGATCGAGTCCAACTCTTACTGGACACTATCCGCTTTGTTCAGACAGGAACAACGTTGGGTTTTTAGATTACAGAGCAATGTGGGAGGGTTGAACGATGATATACCTTGGGTAGAATTGATATCCTAAACCCTTTGTAACTGAATTTCCCCTCCCACCGGGTAGTAGCTAACTCAGTAATTTAGTGACCAGACACCACTCACTACATCTAGCAGGGTTGCTACTGGTTACATCTCTGTTAATAACAGGTGGGATGAGTAACACCTGCTCCATAACTAACATACACGTGCTACCTTAATGTCTGGTACCCGAGCTATATGATGCGAGCAATGGGCATCCTACATCATCTATCTTCCTAGCTGACCAATATATTAACCATCCTGTTATGAACTCGTAAGATGGCCACCACCGTCTTCCGACTCCCTACACAACCTACTATACAGTAGTTAAGAAGCACATGTCCCCTATGTGTAGTAATACCGTATTTGAACATAAAGATTTTACAGGGTAGTCATCCCAATATACATCAACCAGTATTGATTTGGGAAACAATGATATTTTCCAAGATGACTGCTGCTGGTTGACTACACTCGAACATACTTGCATAAACACGGATTAGGTGTAAATTGGACCTTTCAAGATGGCCGCGGTAGTTTCCTGCCTTCCTATAGCACCAGATATAGAACGGCTATGACGTATACACTTTCCCGCGGGAACAGGTGATTGATCCTGCTATAATTAGCAGGTCCTACCGACGCTTCAACACCGGCGTACTTGTTGGGCTGACAGGTCTCCAGGTCCAGGAAGGAGGGTGAATAAGTACGTTTTCTCGCTGCTGCCAACGAAATCGGATTAAGGTAATACCAGCGCGCGCTGCCTTTGCATCATGACACTCATGACTCGGCAACCTCTTCTTCTTTCTACCTCCTTATGGATAGTTTCCACTCTCCGCCTGACGGTAAACGCCGATGCGGCTCTACTCCACCACGGGGAGGGTATGGATTTTATTGTGTGTTTTACTGTTTCTGATTAAATGTGTTAGGTAATTAAGCGCCTTAACCGGCTAGGTTACATACGCGCTTATTACATTGAGTTATTGCACTCACGAAGCGAGGCGATAACCACGTTCAAGTATGACCGGATATCTAGGTTTTACACATGCGCATAGCGCACAGCATTATAATACTTATAGAGCAAGGCGATAATTACGTCCATGCATATTAGACCACATGTGACCACCGGATAGTTGGGTTCTCGCACTTCCAACTGGGGCCATAGCACAGAGTTTGAGAGCTCACTTGTAATTCACTACTGTTCGAACTTTTGGGTACATGTTACAGTACTTTTATAACGAACTAGGTAATGATAAAGTAGGAACGTGTAATTAGTACAACCATGTTCTCGCACACTATGAGCCCCGTTTTACTTGAACTGGCCAGAGTTATGTTTCTGAGTTTTTTCGTTTTTTGTGTGAGGGGTATTCCTCTTGCAGTACTGCCTCTTGCCGGGTCCAGTCCCTAAGTGAGACTCATGTCCGCTGTTATACAGGAGCAGGAGATGCCTGAGAGCATATTGATATTTTATAAAGTTACGGCGACACAATAGTGTGTCACCCACCACGAAAACCTCCATTATGTTTAGGGCTGAGTTACTTATATATGCTGAGGAGAGTAACTGAATTCAATTATAGTTTTATCGCCCCCTGATGTTCACTTTGTTCTCCTTTTTTCCCCCTTTCCCCCCCCCCCTTCTTGTCTCCACTAGGTTTGGTCCAGAGTACACGAATAAGACGTGTCTCAAACATATATTGTTGATTTGACCTCATTGTAGGTATGGTGTGAATATAGGGTGTTTTTCCCTGATTCGCATTCCTTCTACATTAATTCACGGTCCTGATGAAGCGCGTAGGGATCCATTAGGGACCCGTTGACGGCGCGAAACATGTCGACCATCTTTCACTTTTAAGAACACCTTTACACTGAATTACGGGTTGAGAGCAGCGGGAATTCAATTGTTTCTTTCCCTCCATATTTTTGCCTAATGCGCATCTCTATCCCCGTTTAGATTTTAGTTTAGCCCAGAGGACCCTCCAATAAATCTATTAGGGTACCAACAGGTTATTTTAGTTTCACTTACACCCATCACTTGGCCCACATACCCACATGCACAAGTGCGGCAACTCCTAAAAAGATCTCCACCAAAGAGCCCTAGTAGGGCCCGTGAGGGACTGCACCGCCACCCCCACGAGAAGCAGTGCCCAATGATGATGCTTTACACTCGCAAGGGTGTGTGAGGGCACAAGACACATAGGAGTACCACTCCCCACTCTTGCATACTCATTCCTAGTTTCGGAGACTGATATTCCCACTCGCAACCGACTAAGGCTGCTGAGCGCCCTCTCTTTTCTCTTTGAAGGAACTGATACCATTTACAGAGTTTCACGTTGTCCTTAGGAGCATTGGTACAGGACCTATTTCTAACAGCTCCTTGTCCCTCCCTTTCTTGTATTGTGGTTAAGACTCCCTAGATTACCAGCTCTTACTAATAGGGTATGCAGCTGCACAGTCTTGGAAGTCACATCAGTCCGGTTTGCCTGGTACAGGAGGCTTATCTCCCACCGTCTCAAACTCCATGTCTAAAGCCGACTTCTCATTAAGTTGCAGATACCTATCAATATAGTACAGTAAAAAATAAGCCTATTCAAACTTAACGAATGCAATGATAAGATACCTCCCCAGCGCAGGCATAACAAGTAAATATATTTTTATTTCTTCTCCTTTTTTCCTTTTTTTACGGATGTATGATGGAACCACAAATTGCTAAATAATGCACGCCTGAACTACGTAAGTGGAACAAGAACTGAAATTGTAAAATGCGGATTTATACCACGCATGTCTGAACCATGCATTTTCAGCAAATGCATTAAACATGTCTGGCCTATGCATAGTAATACTATACATACCTTAACCATGCATTTTTTTCCCGAAACGTATACTTTTGACATGTTCAAACAGTCTTTTTTTAAACTTTTCTTAAATATTTTAAAAAATCATGTTTTGTTTCAAATTTTGAAGGTGGCGAAGTGAGCTAAAGAACGATGATGGATTCAACCCAGATCTGTGACTGGGGGCGAGTGTTTGAAAAGTTTCAGCACTCCGTCCATCATCTCCTTGTGTTTGCTTTGTTTGCCCTAAGTTGGCAGGGTATGCCCAGATGTGGGTCCCTTGCTCACTTTGCCACTGGATTCTAGCTAGCCTGGCTGATGAGGGGTGTTACACTGAAACCGGTCCCAGGATGCTTCTTTCCGGTTCAGGGAAGACCTGGCTTGGCAGTTCGGGCTGGACTGTTCCCATGAGGCACAGGGTCAAGACTGATTTGCATATAGCTGGGTCTGAACTGAGGTGGCGAAGTGAGCTAAAGAACGATGATGGATTCAACCCAGATCTGTGACTGGGGGTGAGTGTTTGAAAGGTTTCAGCACTCCGTCCATCATCTCCTTGTGTTTGCTTTGTTTGCCCTAAGTTGGCAGGGTATGCCCAGACGTGGGTCCCTAGCTCACTTTGCCACTGGATTCAAGCTAGCCTGGCTGATGAGGGGTGTTACCCCAAAACCGGTCCCAGGATGCTTGTTTCCAGTTCAGGGAAGACCTGGCTTGGCAGTTCGGGCTGGACTGTTCCCATGAGGCAAAGGGTGAAGACTGATTTGCATATAGCTGGGTCTGAACTGAGGTGGTGAAGTGAGCTAAAGAACAATGTTGGATTCAACCCAGATCTGTGACTGGGGGTGAGCGTTTGAAAAGTTTCAGCACGCCGTCCATCATCTCCTTGTGTTTGCTTTGTTTGCCCTAAGTTGGCAGGGTATGCCCAGACGTGGGTCCCTAGCTCACTTTGCCACTGGATTCAAGCTAGCCTGGCTGATGAGGGGTGTTACCCCGAAACCGGTCCCAGGATGCTTGTTTCCGGTTCAGGGAAGACCTGGCTTGGCAGTTCGGGCTGGACTGTTCCCATGAAGCACAGGGTGAAGACTGATTTGCATATAGCTGGGTCTGAACTTAGGTGGCGAAGTGAGCTAAAGAACGATGATGGATTCAACCCAGATCTGTGACTGGGGGTGAGTGTTTGAAAAGTTTCAGCACTCCGCCCATCATCTGCTTGTGTTTGCCCTAAGTTGGCAGGGTATGCCCAGAAGTGGGTCCCTTGCTCACTTTGCCACTGGATTCAAGCTAGCGTGGCTGATGAGGGTCGTTACCCCGAAACCGGTCCCAGGATGCTTGTTTACGGTTCAGGGAAGACCTGGCTTGGCAGTTCGGGCTGGACTGTTCCCATGAGGCACAGGGTCAGACTGATTTGCATATGGCCATGTCTGAACTGGGGTGGTGGAGTGAGCTAAAGAATGATGATGGATTAAACCCAGTTCAGTTGACTGGGTGTGAGTGTTTGATTTGCTCTAACGCTCTGTCCATCATCCCCTTTGGTATCGCTTTGTTCGCCCTAAGTTGGCAGGGTATGCTCAGACGTGGGTCCCTTGCTCACTTTGCCACTGGATTCAAGATAGCCTGGCTGATGAGGGTTTTAAACCCGAAACCGGTTCCAGGATGCTTGTTTCCGGTCCAGGGAAGACATGGCTTGGCAGTTCAGGCTGGACTGTTCCCATGAGGCACAGGGTCAGACTGATTTGCATATGGCCATGTCTGAACTGGGGTGGTGGAGTGAGCTAAAGAATGATGATGGATTAAACCCAGATCAGTTGACTGGGGGTGAGTGTTTGATTTGCTCTAACGCTCCGTCCATCATCCCCTTTGGTATCGCTCTCCCTTTTATGCAGCACAGCATTCCATGCAAAATAGATATATATGGGTCAAAATCCAAAATAAACATTTTGTGCAAGTTGAATCACTTTTGTGATGCAAAACCAATATAAAATGTCCATAAATCTGTTCAAAAGCTTGTTGACTAGTGGGACTATTACTTTCATGCCCAAGGAGCTGAATTACATTTGGGGCCCTTCTGTCTCCCTACGAGATAGAGCCTGCTTTATGGAAATCAGCCTAACTACCTCAAAAAGCAGTCTGCTGATGCAGTAAATGAGCAAATTAATATTCATGTTTTTAGATTTATAATTTTTCTCAATTTGTATTGTTCTGAAATTTCATGCTAATGTCGTTAATGGGTGTTTCCACAAATTTGGTGTGTTTTGATAGTGGACTTCCAGAATGAATATTTACTGTCACGTCACCCTCTCTTCTTTAGTTTGCTCCTCCGTGGAGCTTTTTAACACTCCTGACATAGAAAGTGCTGCGGTGAGTGAGTGGTGTG
Source organism: Calotriton arnoldi (assembly GCA_963921515.1). Classification (NCBI taxonomy): domain Eukaryota; kingdom Metazoa; phylum Chordata; class Amphibia; order Caudata; family Salamandridae; genus Calotriton; species Calotriton arnoldi. Next base: position 1,108,173 of record CAWUFW010003917.1, on the reverse strand, counting down.
TAACTAACCTTAGAACTTTGCTACTCCACATATATATACACGGGACCTGTACACACTCTAGATATATTGACACTATCACTACATTATTACTGCTTTTATCTGAGTGCACAGCCTTGAATATTAATGTATCAGGTCAGTGCGAATCTATGTTCTTATTCGACCACTCAACCTGCCAGTTATCCATACTCTGATTAATCAACCGTTGACTCACCCATGACTTAGCAATTAACTGTCATTCATTCTATCTATCCACTCACTCACCCATCCAACCGTTCATTCACTCACATTCATCCACTCACCCAACCTCAAAACTACACATACACACCACAAACTAGACATTCATTGAAAAAATGCTTCCACAAAACAGAAGGATTTATTGACTATGTCAATGCTTGTTTAATATTGCAGCTTAAGACAGTTTGATTGTGTTGTAAAACACTAGGATAAAGAATTAACTGGATAATCTTGCCTTAAATGAAAGGGGAGCGTGCATAAATTCTAATGTGATTCTGTATTAAATATTGTCAATAGCACTTATGTTCATTCAGCTTGTAAAAACTGGTGCATCTACTCACAAGTCAGAGAGCGGTTTGGAACATATACGAATATCACCAGTTGAAAGAAGTGTCGCTCCCCATGAAGGACTGTGGAGTGGAGACTCCTTTTCCGAATCTCTGGACATTAAAGGCTTCTCCGAGGGTCGGAACCACAAGAACAAGAAAGTTTAAGGCTTTTCCAGAAGGAGGCTTCTCCTGTGTAACTTCTTTTTTGAGACTGCTGAGACAGAGGCAGAGGGAGTAGTGTCCACCTGAATTAAAACCAGCAGACCAATGGTAAATAAAACATTTTCCAAAACCAGCCCTTCTGAAACGTCTACTGCGTAACTCGGGAGTGAGTCTGAGAGACTCAGCGCTGAGCCAGAGAAAACCCTGGGACAACCCCTAACTGGACACTCCTACATAGACCTGATGTTGTGAGGAGCCCCTGCAGCTTGATTACACAACTAGTGCCCGACAAACCACGCTGAAGAGCTACACATATATTCATGACCTACATATTAAACAAGGACATTTGCTACAAGCAACTGAAGCTCTGATTTAAAGGGACAGCATTTTCCCAAAAACTATTATCTTTAAAAACTGTACTCTGGAGGGCATTGTTTTGCTTCAGTGCCACAAAAGAATGCATTTATATCTTTTAATGGCTGTTGTTGAGAATAACAGCCAGCAATTTAGTGTATTCAAATGCAGAATTCCACATTCTGCCTCTTACTTGCAAAGCTTCCATATTAATTTTTAATAACTCCTTATCCATACTCATATGTACATTGTGCTTGTGTTGTTTATCACTTCAATGTAATGTTCTTTTGGTGTTGCTGCCTATGTGCGACATGTAATTTTCTCCAAGGAAAGCGCTACTGCTTGGGGCATGATACCAAGGGTAGGTGCTGGATTTCTCATAGACACATATTTACTTAATAGGAACTAGAACATGCACATCTAAGAGCAGCACTGAAGCCTCTTTATGTCGTTGTTTGATAGGCTAGTTTGATACATAAAGTATTTGTGGCAGGACATGACCAACTAAATCTAAAGCTTACTGCACATGGCACAACTAATATGTCATGTATAGGACATCCATCATTGGAACTTGTGTCACAAAAAGTTGAAATATGTGCAGAGGAAGGATCACGCATTATATTTGCTGCGATAGAACACAACGTCTTCAAGCCATCCTCTTCTGCACAAAATGCAGCTCAAAATAACAGTGTCAGAGCCACTTGGATACCGCCTGCTTCACTTTCTTTCAGATGCCTGTTCCTCGATGACTCCCGCTGACTATACCCTGTGTACTGCGAAATCCAAGAGGTTTGTGCTGTGCCACCGGTCCACATAACTTTAGTGAAGTGAGGAGGATATTCTCAAGAACGTGTGTTAACTATCGCCAAAATCGCTTAACGCAACTTCTCATATTGCAGTCTATCGCGGGAAAATAACACCGTGAAAAAAGTGGCGATGACCCCAATGGCGATACAAAAATCTGCGAAAACCAGCGACAGGCCTGCTATTCCCACGCGTCATACGTGAGAATGCACTATAAAAGCAGAGAAAAAAAAGACAAAAAAATGTAACTGCGTAGCACCATGGACGCACCCGGACCGAGTGCAGAGGACAACGCGAACCCCACAAGCCCCACAGACGACCAGCCAGGAACCCCGGGGCCGGGGAAGGGCAAGGAGAAGAGGCAGAGGAAGACGGGGTTCAGTCCGCAGGAAAACTGGATCATCGTCACGGAGGTGACCGAACACTACCAACAACTGTTCGTCACCTCCACTGTGTCATCGGCAACACAAACGGAAATATGGCAGTCCATCGTGAACAACGTGAATGCAGTCGGAGTGTCGAGGAGGTCAATGGAGGAGGTCAAGAGGCGCTGGCATGATGTGACAAGCCAAACCAAGCAGAATCTCGCTGCCAACTGGAAGGCAGCAACGGCCACTGGAGGTGGGAGTCCTGCGCCACAGGAGGAGCTGGTTGAGCTGGAGGAAATGGTGGCCACAGTCATCAGTGCGGAGACGGCGCAAGGAGTTGGGGGTCCGGACACTGCTCGATATGACCTGACCCAACAGCAACAGGGTGAGTAACCACCAGGGACTGAGGGGACGGGGGGAGATGGGCACAATGGCACACATGCACAATCAAGAATAGCACACTGCACACCCACAATGACTGTGGAACATGTCCCTGATGGCCTTGGCACACTGCAGCACACATAGAAACACCAAGTAGGCCACCGTCCACCATGTGCACAAAAGGCCCCCCCATCACCAATCTCACAACCTACCCATGCACATGTGCTGAACCCAGCAAAGCAGCGGCTCTGTGAGCCACACTGACAATGCAAGTGACACTGCATGACCAATTGCATGGCTGCAGTCAAAATACGTGACATGGTGCACGACACGACACTGAGGTGGTCCAGTGTGGATAACATCCTCAAAGGAGCAGGTCACACTCTGACACATCCACGTGCACATACAACCCCTGACGTCAACAACACATCTGCAGACAAACAATGCACAAGAGTACAAAATCCGTCCAAGAGCACAAATGACCGAAGTCGCCAACATCTCAGCACCGTAAAAGCACACAAGTCAAAGGCACACCGCCTCAAAGGGATAATGGGCCGCTAAATCAGAGCTGCAGGGGCGACTCACCCACAATGCAGCACACACACATAGCAATAACAGCACATCAACATTGATGACAATGCGGTACAAAGTGCCACACTAACACCACAGAACAGAGGACACAACTGGTGCCGCATGTGCGTAGAAAATGGCCAATCACATCAGGCATAGCAGGAAACTGTCAGATGATAATGTACGAGTACAACCTCACATCCGTCATGTAGTCGGAATGTCCACTGTCCCCCATCAAATAGCCAGCTCCTCCAAAACAGTCACAATGTACATTGTCATGCAGTCAGTATGTAAACATGTACAATGCATGCACATACATGTAACACACTGTTAACCTGCATCTCCCCTTCACATTGCAGAGGGACAATCAACACCTCCTGCAGAGCAGAGCAGACATCTCTTCAGTGATGAGGAGGAGGAACCCCTGGCCATCTGGTCCGACACCCTTCAACGGCTCGTGGACAGCCTCCGCACCCCACCTCCAGGAGCAGGGCAGCCCAGCTGCATAGAGGTGATACCATCCCCTGCACAGACCACACAGCAGGAAGCACCCACCACCACGGCTGGCTCCCAGCACCTCACCGAAGAACACATGGCATTCCAACGCCATGTGTCAGACTGCCAGAGGGGGCTGGCTGAACAGGTGAGGGTGGGTTTTGACCTCATGGCAGCCAAACTAGATGCCATACGTGGGTGTCTAAGTCCCATCAGGGACCACTTACACTCCCTAACGGACACCCACAGTCCGCTCCATGCCCTACAACAATCCTTGGCTGACCTCGCTGGAGCCATTACTCGGATACAAGAACTGTCTAGGCAGAGAGGCTCCAGCGACGACAGCACAGAGTTGGCACAGATGCGGAGGACAATGGAGAACATGGAGCGGATGCAGGCAGGAAGGATGGCTGCCACGGCTGAACACCAGCGAGATGTAGCTGGGATCTACCATGCCCTGCAGATCCTCATCTTGCCATTGCTGCCACAGAGCCTGCCCCAGATGACTGCTGCAGGAACTTCGACACACACATCTCTGCCCCCTGATGTGTCAGTGGCACACAGTGATGCAGCCATAACACCACCACACACACCTGGCACACCTGACACAGAAGACATATCAGAGGAGGAAGATGTGGACGGTAATGACTCTGTGTCAAAAAGGAGGTTGTAGCATTCATCCCCGCCATATGGCCTGTTTCTGCTTGGTACAGCCCTCTGCATCATGCCCTGGTACAACACCTTCCACTGTCCCCCGAAACACTCTGCGACATTCACCTGGACCCCAACATGGACTGCCATATCTGCTCTGGTTACCAATGACACAGCAAACAGGCTGCGGACTCAACCCTTGATTGATTGATTGAACCCTTCCTCTACCGATTAACTTGTCATTCCCTAAAGGACTCTATTTGGCCCTCCACTGGGCAACCATGTAATGTGGGGTGTGCATGGCCATGTACTGCTCCAGCTCCGACACTCCACAGGATGTGAATAAAACATTCCTAACCACACAGATGTGTCATGTCTATGTTCAATCAAGTATAACAGTATGGATGACTGTAGGGACATTGATTGCACAAAAAGGTACACCCTGGGAAATGACATCAATGCGCATGTTTGACCGTGACACACATGGCCAATTAGATGACTGTGAAGGTGTGAACTAGCTGTGGCCTCATTGATCATGAACAACAATCTCGCAACCCCACAACGTAGCCCCACGTCCATGTATGAAATAGGGCTGTGTGTAAATATGTCAAAGTTGGTAGGCGGCCTAAAGTAGTGTCCCACATCACATGTGACAACAGAACATCTCTTCGCATACCTACACACACTCAACTGTGTGGACACAGCCTGGTTTGATGGAACACATTGATCCGCATGACAAGAAGTTGGACACCATACTCACATTGCTGGAGACACGTAAGCGCACAGGTCTACCAGCAACTCTCCCAACCACAATGTCTGGCTCACAGAGGTGGAGCTGGCAATAGGGACTCACCCCTAAGTGAAATGCGTCATTCAGTCCCTCCCTGTGTACGGACAATGCACATTGAGTCACACGATTTGGCATGCTAATCAACACTCATCACAGTTGAACACTAGTGAAGCTGCGTACACTTTATTAGCATGTGCTTGTCAGTACGGGCAAGACAAGGGCCACAACATGCAGACCAATGCATCATACACTAACAGGCAGCAAAGGAACATGTAGAGGTGCAAGACATGGGGAGGCACAAATAAACACCAACCATGACGGATGCCGACGGTCTCAGCCCACCTTGCCTTGCTGGACGAGTCATGTGGTGTTTGGCGAATGCTCATTGCACCGTGTCAGGGGACACCACTCACAGCCCATGGGATCTGCATAGTCCTGTACCACCGGACAGCGCTGACTGTCTGATCTGCTGACAGTGAGCAGGTGAAGGAGTCCAACAAGGTCACATGTAGTACTGCATTGCCATGTGTGTACTCTCCCTCCAGCGGTGTGTCAGTTTGAGGAACGTTGCCAGGCACTGCTGTCCACTCACCTTGCACAGGTGTGTGTCAACCCGCAGTGTTGCAGTCCAGGCGAATGCAGCCATGTCCACTGTCATGGTGGGATATGTGTCCATTTCTCCAAGATGCAAAAGGGTGTTGGGACCTGTGCCATGGGTTACAATCTTTTGTGGCTGCAGGAACGTAGTTGCTCGTCCATGAAAGCGAGCGCAGCTTCATGGGCAATCAGTTCCAAGAGTACGTCGTTGTCGATAAATAAATAAAACTAATTACATTGCGCGCGCTGCAACGCCAAATGGCGATGCGGCGCGCGCAATGTAATTCGTTTTATTTATTTATTTATGTACTTACCTCAGTTCGGCTGTATGCCGGAGTTTACTACCCCCCACCCTGCCCCTCCCCCGCCCCGCCCCACCCCACCGCCCGCAGCACTCCCTCCAGGAGCCGCGACTGCCAGTAGCTATGGTGTCCATGGAGTGCTGTGGTTGAAGGCAAGATATCAGGAGGTGGTGGGGCTTGTACCATTCTCACATGTATTAAGGGAAAAGTACAGGATTGCAATTTAACATTCGAAGGTAGGTAAAAAAATTATTAAGAGGAGAAGGCTGAATTGTATTATAACAAGAATCAAATACGAATAGCTTGAGACGCAGTCAAGATGATAAATCGTTCTTACTACAATTCCAAAGCTTTAAATGCTAAAGTGAGGACCAGAACCGGCAGATTTGACTCGTATTGCTCCATATTATAAGGTGCCACAGTTACATTCTTGCATGCAGAAGTAATTACACATATGAGATCTTCTACAAATCTGTAGTAGTCACAGAGCCCGGAAAAGTAGGTTTTGGATCATCTGGGAATTAGTCAAAAGTCCAAAAATTCATTGAATGAGTAAGCATATGAAAGCAAAGGAGTGTGCATTGAGTTTGTGAGGACAGGTGAATGAAAGAAAAGATGAGGTGAAGGGACAACAAAGTGGTCTGGTTTCTCTTTCACTGATAACACTGGATCATCTTTATGCTCCACACACCAGGATTTGTAATAGGTTCTCATGCACTCTTTTCAGTAGCCACACCAGAGTCCTGGAAATCACAAGTGTGGTCCACATGTAGGGCGCCTGCCTTCTCAAATTTAGGTAGGCTAATAAATACTGGATGTTTTAGTAGCTCCATTCATGTATATAGTATCCATTGAAATGAGCAACATAAACATTAATTCAACGTAACATACCATAATATAACATGAAATATATATTATATACAAAAATAACATAACAAACATCTACGATTGATGTGATTTTCAGCTGAGCTTCTATTCTTTAACAAGCTGCAAACCTTGAAAATGTAATACAATCAACCATCCCATAGAAGGAAGCCTCACAATTCCCTGTCCTTTTTAGGTCGAGCCTAGTGTTGCAGCGCATGCGCTGCTCGCTTTGCGAGGCATCCTTCCATGACTACTGGCCCCTTTACTTCAACACTATTTTCTTCCCGTGCCTCCCCCCAAGTCACCCATCTGTCCCCCAAATGTTGGCATGTGGGTCAGAAAGTGCTTAGAGAGCTCGCGCCAGTACGGCGTGTTCTCGTCACCGTTGGAAGACTATTTTAACATTCATCTGTGTCAGAAGCAGACTTTCCCCGGTCGGCACGGTAGCTGCAGATGCTGAAGCCAGGCCCTCGACAGAGACGTGACTCACTCAGCCTTCTGCCGGTCAGGGGCAGGCACTTTCCAGCGCTGCGGGGGTTAAAGGAGCTGGGCAGGACTGGTGAGTGGCAGCAGGCGGGGAGGGGCTGTGTGCCGGAGGATCAGTCCTGCGGCCAGGCGGTGAGGCTCGATCTTGGCAGGCATTGCAGCAGAGCTCCGAGGCCAGGGGAGCGGGAGGAAGGCAGGCATACAGGAAGAAGAGGCGGGCGCAGGCAACCTGAGTCGAGGCTTATTGGGTGGCTGCTGGGAGCGCAGCCCAAGGTGTACGGCAGACAAGATCCTTTGGTGGGTGGCTGGCAGGGAGCTAGCTGCGGGATCGTTGAATAGAGGAAGGAGAAGGGGCGATGGGGGCTGTAACCCTTCCACGGGTCCCGAGGGACTGGGAAACAGGTACGTGCCTAGCACAGAGGGAGCGACCGGTGCTGCGGCTGAGAAAAGGGCCTCGGAACAGCGCCTTCGGGTGTGCAGCTCCCGCCGCTGAGAACAAGGGTTGCTGCGCTGTACAGGGACGGCCAATCCCAGGGAAGCCTCCGGATGAAGCAGAGCTAGATTTGGACTAATCTGTGTATTTCGGTCCCACGCCGGATCTTGTCCAGGTGCACTACGATCTTATCTCTTGCACATCGTAGTCAAGGGGCTTACGCTAGGACTAAAATTAAAGGTGGTAGTAGCATGTGGCCATGGCAGAAAGACATAGTGAAAATTAATGCCTTTTGGACGCGCACCAAGGCACCCGGGGCTACCTTCCTCGCTTTTGCGCATTGTGTACTTTCATAGACGTTCAAGGGCGGTGCTGAATGGTGACTGTGTTTGGGAAAGGTCCTTCGAGGCCAAGAGCACAGGATGTGAGGGGCAAGCTGGGACTGCTTGTGGGTGCATCAGCGCTCTTCTTCGGAGTGTGTGTGGGTGGGATGCGTGCCGGAATGTGTTCCAGTATCTGGTGTGCGTGGGGGAGAGTTGATCCCAACCCAACCTGTTCTTTTTTGCCACTATGCCCCCCCCCGTCGCCAGCTTTCACTTGTACTCCGGTGGAGTTACATATATTTTATGAACACGTCTTTAGTTCCTTGATATGATTTACTTTATGAACTGTGTAGGTGGGGAGATAATGGATTGATGGGGGCAGAAAACTTTGAAAATACAGGTCCTCAGTTAATCTTGTCTCACCGGCCGGGTTGATTTGGGTGTGCGGGGGGAGATTCAACAGACGACCACGGGGGGAAATTTAATATTTTTCCCTCCTCATCTGTTGACCACCCCCTCTCCCCCCCACTCGGCCCCACCGCTCTTACCTGTGCGGGCAGCGGCTGACATTAAATTTAGCCCAGGCCTAGCTTGAAGCTGTGCACCACTTTTCATTGAGCTCATGCTATCTACAGTGCATCATGCACATGCATTAACTCTGTAATTCCTGGAGTTAGTACATGGGCTGTGGACATCAGAGGTCGGAAACACAGTGGCAACTATGATTCTTATGTTTCTCACCTGTGCTGTCTGTAGTTTATGTATTTCAAAGTTACAGACAGCAGAATGCTGTGGCAAACTGGCACACAGCTCTGTTCTGCACCTGGGAACGGTGTTGATGATCTGGGCCCAAGTTCACTCGGGTGTATGTTAATAAAATGCTTGAGACCCCCCCACTTTACTGCTGCTTCTCTCAATAAGACTTTAGAAGAAAAGGCAGGTTCTGCTATTGGGTGCTTGCTCTTCGGAGCTTTATGTTGAGCATGTAGGTTCCCAGAGATAACAGCAGAGTGAAGCCAACTCTTGAATGAGCCATCTGCCAGCAAGAGCTCCAAGCACTTCAGGTTCCACAAAGACTCACACAGTCAGGCCTTGTGGGCGGAATGCAGTTATAGGAAATGGAAAGTAGTATTTTGTCTTTGTATGTTGAAATTCTCCAAGACATGCTCCATCCTGTATGCATTGCATCCAGGGAGTAATGCCGATCCGTTACTTCATTGCATTTATACTTCGGGTGTGTGCTTTATACTAGAGGTCGCTCGATTTGTATCAGCCTTGTGTATATTGAGGGTACAAAAGGATTATTTTATTTTTATAGACTTTTTGTGACTCTCATTAATTGATCTGACCCCGAAAAAATAAGGTCTATAGTAGAAAAAGAGGCATTTTTCTACATGATCACCCCCACTTTTTGTCCAGCAGTTTGGTGCTTACTTTCCCCCATGTTAAAGAGCAGTAGATGTTTCAGCACCCAGGCTAATGTGCTGCATAGCTAAATACATATAAGGTCCCAAAGGCGAGACCGATTGCATTGCAAATGCTTGTTATCTTTTATGTAAACTAGGGATGCCAGGCTGCTATAGTTTGGTAATATAAGTACGCATTCTCATAACCTTTGTTGGTTTCTGGATATTTTCATCTAGATGTCCACTCCAGATTCAATAATTCTTTGCGTGTCTCCAGAAGCTTCTTTCTGCTTTGAACAGTTTCCAGACTTATGTCAGGGAAGTGTAATATTGTTTGTATGGCATACGTGTCCATGTTTTTTTGGCTGTCTTTTTAAGGGTAAATTACCACACTCCTGGGTCCAGTGTCAGCCTATAATCATGGATTCACACCTTTCAGCTTCCACCACCCCCCTTGGGATGATGTCTGAAGATTCTTCAGACTTCAACTATTTGATCATCACATTTGTACAGTAATTCTATATTAATAAGGCTTTCAAAACACAACAGAATTTTTTGTCTGCAGGAATCATTTGTAGTTCTGTGGACCATCACTCTGACCCCTGGAATCAGTAGGCACACATAGCAGTTATTATGTAGAACCAGCACACAAACCTTGTATATTAAGCAGCTATTATGTAACATCAGAAGAATACTTCAATAACCCAGGCATTTTATATTGTGCATCCCTGCTATCTGTAAAATTTAGTCTAACTTCTACCTAACATTTATATTAATAATATTTTCAATCTCCAAATTAAGGGCCCGATTCTGATGCGGTTCAGAAAGCTTACCGACCGAATGGGTTTAGGAATGGTTTCTGACCGAATCGGATCGGGAGAGTCCAACTGACCGAGTTCGATGCATCCGGATATTCCAGATACGATTTGGTTGGACTCAAATTGACTTCAATGGGAGCCTTTGTTCCGACCGAATGCATAGGCTCCCATTGAAGAAAGGGGTGGCTGGGGAAAATCGGGCAACCTGTGGGGGGCACCCCCTGGTGCCTGCCACACTGTGCATGGCTGGTAAGGGGGGAGCCATGGGTACCCCCACGGGCCCAATTGGGAAGGCTCCTAATGCATGGGGGCCCACTACGGGCCCCCAAATTCTGATTCCGACTGCTGATTCGAGTCGGACGGCATGATTCGGAAAGGCTGTCCAAATCCAGTATTGTACTCGGTCGTTCGAAAATGAAGCCCGTAGATGCGTACGATTCTGCTCCGTACGAGTCGTTCATTCCAAATGCCGTCGAGTTCGGATTGGGATATTCCTAACGCTTAACTCGCATCATACTCGGTCGTTTGGAAACCTTTCCGAGTCTGTCGGAAAGACACAATCCCGATCCGATTTGGATGGAGCAAATGCCGTTAGGAGGCCTTCCTAACCGCATCAGAATCAGGGCCTAAGTTGTTGGCTGAGTGATCAGTACCTTCCCTCACTACCTTATGCCAAGCCATGTATTATCCCTGCAGACCTCTAACAAACTCTCAGGCGAGCAATCAGATATCAGTTCTCTGACATTATCTCCAAGCAAACAGTCTGCACACCTGCCCTGCTCAAATTCTTGGACTACTCTATACCGTTCTCCTCAATGATTCTGTGTGGAGAAGGGAGGGGAAGTTACTGTGCATTTTTTTTGTTTTGTATTACTGCATGATCAATGCCTCAGTTAGAGATATATTCAAAGGCAAGCAAATGTTCACTAAATGTAGCTTTCTGAACAGCAGAATAGAAGTTTCCTCTTTGGTGAATGTCTGTCAGGGAGGACCTTGCTTGGCAGTTCGGGCTTGACTGTTCCCATTGGAGAAGGGTCAAGACTGATTTGGATATGGCTGGGTCAAAACTGGGGTGGCATGGTGAGCAAAAGAACTATGGATTAAACTCAGATCTTTGCGACTGGGGGTGAATGTTTGCATTGTTCAGCATTCTGTCCATCATTTGTTTCTTTTGCTTTTGTCACCCTAAGTGGGAAGGGTATGCCCAGACGTGGGTCCCTTGCTCACTTTGCCTCTGGATTCAAGCTAGCCTGGCTGATGAGGGGTGTTATCCTGAAACCGGTCCCAGGATGCTTGTTTCCGGTTCAGGGAAGACCTGGCTTGGCAGTTCGGGCTGGACTGTTCCCATGAGGCACAAGGTCAAGGCTGATTTGCATATAGCTGGGTCTGAACTGAGGTGGCGAAGTGAGCTAAAGAACGATGATGGATTCAACCGAGATCTGTGACTGGGGGTGAGTGTCTGAAAAGTTTCAGCACTCCGTCCATCATCTCCTTGTGTTTGCTTTGTTCGCCCTAAGTTGGCAGGGTATGCCTAGACGTGGGTCCCTTGCTCACTTTGCACTGGATTCAAGCTAGCATGACTGATGAGGGTTGTTAACCCGAAACCGGTCCTAGGATGCTTGTTTCCAGTTCAGGGAAGACCTGGCTTGGCAGTTCGGGCTGGACTGCTCCCATGAGGTACAGGGTCAAGGCTGATTTGCATATCACTGGGTCTGAACTGAGGTGGCGAAGTGAGCTAAAGAACGATGATGGATGCAACCCAGATCTGTGACTGAGGGTGAGCATCTGAAAAGTTTCAGCACTCCGTCCATCATCTCCTTGTGTTTGCTTTGTGCCTGTGAAATAACATTTAAAGGTTAATGAGAACAAATTTAGTAACAAAAAGCCCCACACTTCTGACCCTCAGTCGTTACAGCACTCATCCACAGTCGGTTCCCGCTTCCTTAGGGGTGGGCCCCAGTTCTTGTCCTCTTTGCGTAGAACTAATTTCATCATCTAGAGATGGCAAGGATTTTCAGTCCACTGGAGGGCGATGCCCAAGTATTGCCCCCCTGGGGCCTAAAATATGTAGTGTTAAGCGGGCAGCCTCTAGCCTTATATATGGGAATTTCCAGACTCATACAGAGGTCCAACTTGGATTTCCACCTCTCCAAGGACGGAGGATAGTTATTCTTCCAGGTCCTGGCTGTGTCCCTCTTCACCACCATCAGTCCCAGCCAGTGCGGTATCTGTCAGCATCGATCTCATCCGTGATATGGAGGAGGACAAATTTGGGATATCGGGGTAATGTCCAATCAAGAACTCATTGCAGGCATGACAACACCCCCTCTCAGAATGAGGTAAGCCATTTAATGACCAGATTGTATGGAAACAAATCATCCCGTTCTATTGTGCAACACAGGCAGGTTGGTGAGGTCGGAGACCCCATTTATCATAGACGATCCCTCATGTAATACACCTTGTGGAGGTATTTCCATTATACTAAACGGATCTGCGAGGCGATTGCTGCTTCGCGGGGGAGGCACAAGCCTCCATACAATCATGATTGGTAAGTTGCCCCAGGTAGCCTGTCCATGCATCTTTTAGTTGGTGAAAAGAGTCTGGTATGTTGACCACTAATGATCGATATACCTGTGAGATTTTGTGACTAGCCAGCTCACCCAGGAGAATTTGGCCTCCAGTGGGCTATGGTCCTGTATGTCTGTGAGCACTTTGATGTAGGGAGTGAGGGCATGCCACAGCTGCAGGTACCTAAAGAATTGTGAGCAGTTTAATTCATATTTCACCTGCAGCTCTAGGGAGGGTTTCCCTGTCAGGCCTGATAGTACATCTCCCAACTTTGAGATGCCTATTACATCCCAGGGTTTAAAGCCTTCCAGGGGCGTAACCTGTGTCAGCCAGGTTCCATGCCACAGTTAAGGTTTATTTTGTCTGGCATCCCAACCACCTGAGAGCTATATGGGTCTCCATTCAAACCTGAAGGGTCACTTTTGTTAGTACCGGGAGAATTCCTGGAGGGGTTCGCCCGCATATAACAGATGAAAGAGAGGGGTCTCCTGCATTGCCCATTTCTCAGTGGTGAAGGCAGAGTTGTCCACTGTATTAAACCACCATTCATTTATGACAATGTGGTGGGATGTCCTGTCATGCGAAAGTATGTCTAGAGTTGTGATACCTCTGTCTCGTGTGGATTCATAACATATTGAGAGAGTTATCCGTGGAGTCCAGTGCCGGCACAAAAAGTCATGCATGGTGGCATCCAACTTCTTGCTAAAGAGAGCAGAAGGAGCAATTCTGCAGCTGGTATAGCAAACGAGGCAGAAAGACTATTTTGTGCATGGCGGAGCACCCCAAAATAGACAATGGCAGTGTTGTCCAAAACCTAAGGTCTCGGGTCACCGGCTCTTGGTAGGGCAGAATGTTACATTCTAAGGCCTACTAGAGGTCTTCTGTCACATGTAACCCACATATACTGGAAGCTCTCGCTGAGGACTTGTATATCATCCACCCAGCAGAGCGCCGACAAATGGTATGCCAGGGGGTATGTGGTGGATTTGGCCCTTATTAATAGTAGCCCAGGGAAAGCCCAAAAAAAAACAAGAATCTGGAGGACTCAGGGCCCAGATTCCAGGGGTCATCCAGGAAGATTAGAAAATTGTCTGTGTATAACAAAATTGTGTACGAGATGCTGGGTGCGCATTCTAGACCCCTGATCATTGCATTTATCCTCTGCCATTTTGCAATGAGTTCAATAGCGAGCTTGAATAATAAAGGTGATGATGGGCATCCCTGTCTCATATCCTTGTGTAGTGGCAATGGAGCGGACATCTAACCCTCCCCCACCCGTACTCTGGTGTATAGATCAGTGTATAGGAGTTTTGTCCAGTTAAGGAATTTAGGTCCACATTTCAGTTTGTGTAGTAGACAAAACAGATTATGCCATTGGACAGAGTTGAAGTCAACTAGAAGAAGTGCATGGGCTCTTGGTAGTCTAACCGGCAATGCCAGTGCATGGTATGGACGTCGGATGATGTGGTGTTTGGCCCTCCGAAGCATAAAATCAGATTGGTCAGTATGGACCAGAATAATTATCACTTTGCGCTATCTATTAGCCTAGACCTTGGCCCATAGTTCTGATTCTGCATTTAGGAGGAAGACGGGGTGGTAAGATGAACAGTTGTCTGGTGGGTGTCCCTGTTTTGACATGACTGCTATTTCAGCGAGTCATAGATCAGGAGGGACCGTGCTTGTCACCTGTGCTCTTTAGAATGCCTTCCAGAGAGGACCCATGAACTCCACCGGAGGCCATTGGGACCAGGGGGATTTTACTGGACTGAAGCTGAGACAGGGCCTTCCCTAGCTCATCGCAGGTAATGTCCTTATTCAGAGCATCTCACTCAAGATCTGTCAGCGAGCGTGTGGGTAGGTGTTAGAACTGGGGGTCTCTAGTTGGCTGAGGTAGGTACCTTAGTCCAAATAGGAACCCTTGCTTCTAGTCAGGGTAAGGAGGGACACATGCTTAGATAACCCCTGCTCACCCCCTGGTAGCTTGGCACGAGCAACCAGGCTTATCTCCAAGGCAATGTGTAAAGTATTTGCAACCACACTCCCAGTAACACAGTGATAACACCACAAATGGACACCACACTGGTTTCATAAAAATAGCGGTATCTTTATAAAAGGAATACGATGAAACCAAACGATAGAAAACCAACATATGCGTATTCGTAATATTCCGCTTTGCCGGTTATTAGGCCAGCAATCACTTGTAGGTTCTTGCGGTATTAATGAGCAATTCACGATCTCTAATGCAGTCCTAATGCAATGCTATGCAGTTCGTAATGCAGTTCGTAATGTAGTAATAAGACAGTCCTTAATGCAAGAATCAGGCAGTTCGTAATGCAAGAATAATGCGGTTCGTAATGCAAGAATCAGGCAGTTCGTAATGCAAGAATAATGCGGTTCGTAATGCAAGAATCAGGCAGTTCGTAATGCAAGAATAATGCGGTTCGTAATGCAAGAATCAGGCAATTCGTAATGCAAGAGTAATACGGTTAGCCAATCTGGGCGGTCAACTCGGGCACCACTAGGACCCAACAACAGAGACAACGGTCGTAAGCTTAAAGG
Source organism: Calotriton arnoldi (assembly GCA_963921515.1). NCBI lineage: Eukaryota > Metazoa > Chordata > Amphibia > Caudata > Salamandridae > Calotriton > Calotriton arnoldi. The sequence goes on along the minus strand of CAWUFW010003917.1, from coordinate 1,092,676 downwards.
GGCAGCCCCGGTACTGCTGGGCAGGTAGGGGCCGCTCGGGGACTCAGCGCGTCTAACGCGGTGCAGCGGGAGAGAGCTCGGAGCACTCCTGTGCTCTTCCTGCATGCCTCCCCAGACCACACACGCTTGCGGCTCGCGACCGGAGTCCAAGCCTTACCTAGGGGGGTGCGCTGCCTTGCTCTCTCTCTCCGCTCGTCGGACGTCCTGCTGGGCGATCCCGATCACGTTGCAGCTCTGTTGCGAAGAGACGCTGTAGCCGGACGGGTTATGGCACTGCCTTCTCCTTCATTGATGATCTTGGGCAGATTCCTTTCGTTGAACAATGATCACAATCCCTTTCACCTTGTAGCTTCCTTAGCTTCAAGAAATCCTTTAGCACGTTGCGGCTCGGGCCGGCGGCGGCGATCTTTACTCACAGCCTCAGTTACGATGACGGCTCGGGCCACAAACAGCAATGCAGCAGCGTGGATGATGTTTTCACGCTGCGGGGGCGATGCGGTCACTGGGCACCTCGTAAACAGCACCACGGACCACACGGCAGTCTCAGGCGTGCAAAAAGCACACGCACACAGCGTCGCTGAGACACGGTCCTTAGTTTCAAGTAAGCCTTTAGCACGTTGCGGCTCGGCCGGCGGCGGCGATCTTTACTCACAGCCTCAGTTACGATGACGGCTCGGGCCACAAACAGCAATGCAGCAGCGTGGACGATGTTTCACGCCGCGGGGCAATGCGGTCACGGGGCACCTCGTAAACAGCACCACGGACCACACAGCAGTCTCAGGCGTGCAAAAGCACATGCACACAGCGTCGCTGGAGACACACTTGGAAACTTTTATGTTCCTGAGTTTCCACAACAGGGGACCAGCTCTCCTTGGGCCCTTGGAGACACGTTACTCAGGACACAGCACACAGCAAAGTCCTCTCAAGCAGGGGGACACAGCACACAGCAAAGTCCCTTGTCCTCTCCTCAGTCAAATCAGCAAACTGCAGGCCAGCCCCAGAACACACAGCAAGGGCAGTCCTTCTCTTCAGTCTCTTCAGCTGTTCTTCTTTGGCAGAGGTTCCTCTTGATCACGAAGTAGTTTCAATCCTTTTCAGTATGGATTTCCGTCTTGAGTTCAGGGGTTTCAGCTCTTACATTTATACCACTAAATGCCTTTGAAGTCTTTGTGTTCAGGGGCTCTGACCCCGGTCCAAACCAGACCTGGGTGGCTTCCTTCCAGTGCACACCCTCTTCCTTTGATAGTCAGGTCTGGGGCCCAGACGCTCAGCAGGAGGTGGAGCCATCCTCTGGGGGCAGCAACACAGCCCTCTTCACATGCAGGGGGCTACTCCTCCCCCACATCAAACGCAGGCCAGCCTGTTCTGTCTCACCTACTCCTCCCTGGGGTCAGGACACTTCCCAGACCCTGTCACATCCAAACCCAGACAGGCAATACACAACAGGGCAGAGGCACACAGGATGGTTTAAGACAAGAAACCAGCCACTTCTAAAAGCGTGGTTTCTAAACACACAATTCAAAAACCATCTTCACAAAAAGATGTGTTATTACATTCTGAGTTCAGGCACACTAAACTCCATCTCTCCCTCTTATGCCTATGGGAAGATATACTGGAAACATGGGACTCAGCATTCCCCATTCTGTCCTATGGGCAAGATGGCCATGCAACAGTGAAAAACGAATTTGGCAGTATTTCACTGTCAGGACATGGTACACACCTCAGTACATGTCCTACCTTTCACATACACTGCACCCTGCCCAGGGGGGTACCTTGGGCCTACTATAGGGATGTCTGATGTGCATAAAAAGGGAAGGTAAGGCCTGGCAAGTGGGTGCTCTTGCCAGGACAACAAGGCAGTTAACAAACTGCGCGCAGGCACTGCATTGGCAGGCCTGAGATCTCTTCTTAGGGCTACTTGCGTGGGTGGCACAATTAGTGCTGCAGGCCCACTAGTAGCATTTGCATTACCAGCCCTGGCACACATAGTGCACTTTACTAGGGACTTTACTAGTAAGCCAAACATACCAATTATGGACAACCAATTTCCATAACACTTTATACAGGGAGCACTTGCACTTTGACACTGATCAGCAGTGGCAAAGTGCCCAAAGCATCTAAGTCGGCAACATAATGTCAGAAAAAGGTCTAGGAGGAAGGCAAAAAGTTTAAGGAACTTTAGCCAAAAAGGGCCAAGTCCAACAGTAGGTCTTTCACAAAATCTCAGAGGACCTCTGGGGTGCACCTCCAGTGGTGGTGCATACAGTGCAGTGTAGTATGTGGCAAGCTTTGGACGATGGCTGTATCTTCTGTATGTCTGACCCCCTCTCCATCAGTTATGCATGCAATAGGTGTACAATGTGCCGTGTCAGAAGAGAGCCATTGCTAGTTTTATTGCCCCATTGGAATATATGGCTTTGCATGGCTAGCTATGCAGTCCGAGCCTCATCAATTAGCAGCTGACAGAGTTTCGTTTGTTGGTGCAGTAAGTCCCTCTGTGTATCAGGAGGGCTAGATGTGGCATGGGTCACTTCAAACTCTAGGATGCTCGTTTCTAAGTGGGACACTTCCTGCCTGCTCTTCTTACACCTTACAAGACATAGCTGAAGATTTCCCCTCTGACTGTGTCCTTTAATTCTTCCCAGAGAATCTCTGGGGTCTCAAACATGCCTTCATTTTTGGATAAGTACTGTTTTATAGCTGTATAGATGCGAGTCTTAGTTTTGGTGTCTTATAACCACAAAGCATTCAGACGCCAGGCCAGCCAAGAGTGTTGTGGGCCAAACTGCAACCATATTTCCACAGGGGATTGATCTGAAAGGTCGCAAGCACGCATATTGTCATCCTAAACATTGCAGGGAGAAGAAAGTAGTCTAACTGGAAGATAACTTTGTGAGCCCTTGAGTAGAAGGTGTAGCCATAGTCCCCCGGGTGCAGGGCTCACCATACGTACACGAGGCCCATGGCCTCAAAGAATCGTATGGTAGGGGACATTCCCAAACCAGAGCTCCCCATCCTGGAGGTGCTGTCCAGTCCCCAGTCTCCCACTCCATTAAAGTCCCCTCCAAGAACCCAGTGTCCCATTGGAAACTGCATCACTTGGGCCCCTAATGATTGTAGAAAGTCATTTGTGGGTGGTTGGGAGGCATAGAGGCTAGCTGTCACGATAGGGTGACCATGGAGAAAACCATTTATTACTGTGTATCAGCCAAGATTATCATGCCGTAGTTTGTCAATTCAAAACAACATGGTATCTAGCTGTCAACGTACACGCTGTTTTTTATTTAAACAGACTTATACCAAACATTGATTGTATTGGTCTACAATATTTTATTTTATATTCATTTATATTTTTTATCATTCATTTACCAATATTATTTTTTGATGTCAAAAGCTGGGAAAACACTTTGTTTTAAAGCATAAACAAACATTCAAATTTAAATCATAATGCAAATGTGAAGTACATAAAAGGACAGTGCAAATACATGAAAAATCATTAAATTACAATTTTGAAAAAGCCAGTCATCAATTTCTAACAAATGCAGCAGCAATACGATTTGCAATTAGTGAATTCTTTTTAAACGCTGCTGCCCACTGGGAATGCCATGTTATAACTCCAGAGGTTGCAGATTGTCAACCGATTCCCCTAGATTGGAATTTAATCAATTAATATTTTCCCACATGGAGGTAGTGCCGACTCGTTTCGATCCCCAATATTATTCTTGGGGTTCTCTTCAGGGCATTGACTGAGTGTAATCTGAAATTTAAAAATGTGAAAGTTTTTGGTTAATTTCCACCCTTTTTCCAATCCTACTTAAGCGTTATCGTATTTTTAACTGAATTCTTGGTACCTGCCGGTTCTTCTAACTGGACGTCTTTGTCTTTACTCAAAGAACGTCTTGGATTTTGCGCTAAGTTCATTTGATTCTTCTTGCCAAGGTGTTTGTGACCTTCTATAATTGTACAAAGTAGAACAGATAATGTTGGGGTCAATCTTCCCTACGTGGACTTCTCCCTTATTGTTTCAAAGAAAACGTTGTAGAGTCAACTTACTTCGCTATCTTTGAACAATAGTTTTAATGGCGGTGCCTCGTCATCAGTTATCGCAGGTCACGATGTTGAATCACACTCCTTGTTTTATTCTAAAGGCAAACAACACAACGGAAATTGTTGCTACAATACACAATCCTTTCAATTTCCGAGAGCAGTGTCTGATTTATAGTCAATAGACAAACGTTCCACCTACTCACTTCATTGTTTCAGTCTTGTGTGTTTTTTGTGCAATTCCTCAAATCGGTTGGATCAGGGACTTCCGGTTTCCCGCTAATTTATGGCCTAAGGTCTCAATGTTGCTGGCAGTACATTGTGGGTATTGTAGTGCGTCATACCTGGTGCATGTTTTTAATGATCAGTCATTGTGCATTATGTTCTCCCTATCTCGACATTTCATTGAGGCCATTGAAGGCACTGTTGAATTTCAGTATTAGGTGTGCTTCTTTTTATCGCAGTACTGCCTCAGTGTCTCCTCCTCTGGGATGCGGTTTAATCACACATAATACGGTCCAATTCAGTTGTTTCTCACTATGATTCTTTTCTGTGAAGTGGCTGACCATCAGGGCGGTTATTACCCTTGTCTTAATTCTGGATCGATGTTGTACAATGCGTTGTCGTACCTTTTGATTTGTCTTCCCTATGTAGATTTTTTGGCACGGGCATATGATGGCATACACCACATTTTTTGTTTTACAAATTGAGAATGCTTTGTGGTTCCACTTGAGATTATGATGGACAAATTCTGTTCCTTCTATTGTTGAGTCACATGCTGAACAATTTCCACACCTGTGGTGGCCCTCAATTGGTTTTAAGTTCCACTGTGATCTTAAATCCTTTCTACTTTGGAAGGGGCAATCTCTGCCCGCACAATTTGTTGGCCAATGCTGATGTTCTTCTTCATTGCGAACAGAGGTGGTTGTGATGGATATTCCAAATTCCGTAAAGATGCCAGTTTTTGAGGATAATTTGTCAGAATTTATTCGTGTGTGGACCATAAGTGGATACACACATTAGTCTGTCCATTCGTTGTTTTACTTTTTTAGTCAGAAGGCACTCTCTTGGTGTGTACCACGCTCTCTTCATCGCATGTTTGAGAAGTTTCCTTGGATACCCTCGGTCTTTTAATTGGTCACATAACACCCCAGCATGTACCTCATAGTCTTCTTTTCGGGAGCAATTTTGCCTGATTCGTAATAGTTGCCCGTAGGGCAAATTGTCCCTCAAGTTTCTCGGATGACAGCTCTTATAATGAAGTATGGTGTTCTTATCTGTAGGTTTCCTGTGTAAGGTCATGGTCAATTCAACGGGTTTGACTTCCACATCTAGAAATGTTAAACTTGTCCTGCTTTTGGTTAGACTAAATTGGATTTCAGGATTGTCAATTGTCAGTGGAAGATTGTGATGTGACAGGATGGCAGTTCCCCATGACCCTCTGGTAAAACCAGAGTGGAAACCTGTGTGCACGGACCGGGCATTTGGTGCCCACTAGGTGCATTTTCTGCAAGAGGAGTATCTCAGCAGAATACCATTTTGCCTGTTTTAGCACAGCACTTTGTTTTATAGGGTCTAGGATGCCATTAACATTCGTGTATATATACAGTGCCATGTACTATGGCATACACCCGGTCGCCATGGAGAAGGCCAGTACAAATCTGTTGGTTGAATGAGGGAAGTGTTCTAGGCTCAGGGTCAATTGTGACAAATCATCATAGTATTTGGCATGGGTGCCAAAAGAACAAGAATAGAAAACGTGAACGAAATCCTTCCACCCTCTCCCTATACCGTGACAACATGAGGTACCTGTTGTGGAATAAACTAATAAACAACTGGTCGACTAAACCCCCAACTTCATTCCTCTTCAAAATCCCCCAAAACACTGCCAGTAACACAATCCAAAAAGAAAGAAAAAAGAGGGGGTCCAAGTGGTCAACAGTATGCCATTTCCATGTATTGACAAAGATAATGAAGCCAGGGTGGGTACAGGAAAATGGAACTGTAAGGGCACAACATCTCCCATCTTGTTTTGGGAGGGAGGTAACGTCCTATGCACCAAGTTTGGGTCCAAGGGCCTCAAACAACGGAACCTCAGCAGATCTGTTAAGTCAGTGGCAGAGTGACACTGTCACCACATATGGTGGGACCGATGCGCAGCAGCTGCCCCCAGCCCTGCCTCGGCTCTGTGTTGTTGCGATGAGTAAGCAGGAAGGAGCCTCTCACTGAATAAGTGATCTCTCCTCTAGCCATGTTCAAGCTGCCGCCGGTGTGTCGAAGACAAATGTTTTAACCTAATAGATAACTTTCAGTTGTGCTAGAAAAGCAGCATGTATTGGAGTTGTAGGGCTCTCAGCTTCTGTTTGGTGGACAGAAAGTAATGCCTTAGTTGTTGGACTTTAATTGAGTAGTCAGGGAAAACACCACCTGAGCAGAATTGCATGTCAGAGACTCCTGCAGCCAAGAGGCCTTTGAGGATTGCGTTTCGATCAGAGAAATTGAAGATGAAGGCAGTTATGGGTCAAAGGTAAGGGCCAGTCAGAGGCCTCTGCACCAGGGATCGATGTGCTCTCTCGTGAAGCAGGGACTCATCTCCCCTTTAGGAATCCATGAAGGCTGCCAGGTGGCCACAAACTGAGTAGGAGACTGCCTCTTCACTCCCTCAGGGACCCCCACGATTCATATGTTTTTGTGGCAGGAGCGAACCCTCACATCCTCCAACTGTGACTTAATCTCAAGCCCTGTTGCCCCAAACTATAGGGCCCCAATGGCCAGCAAGCAGGCGGGCGCCTCTCCTCATGGGTGCTGGAGCCCCCCAGGCCAGGCCTTCAAAATGGAGCCCTGGGCCGACACCCACCAAAGCTCGATGTTAAAAGGGGGGCACCCTCCTTTCTCCAGGCCTCCTCTGGGCCCTCAAGCCAAAGAACTCTGACACGCTGGCTTACCCCCTCCACTAGCATCTCCAGGTCAATCAGCCGTGAAGGGAGAGGCCACAATTTCTATTGGCTGTGACTTTCCCCTTCCAGTTCAGGCTGCATGGTGTCAGGAGCATTTGAGTCATCCATGGCTCAGCCATGGTGGTCGGAGGGTTCCTATCAATTACGCCACCAGCTTCAGGGCCTCCTGGCACCATAAAAAGAACACATAAGCATAGATCAGCAGCTGAGCTTAGAAAAGAGCAGTTGCTATGTTCGGCGTCCTGGCAACGCCCCGCTAGACTGTTTAGTGATAAGTGTTACCCAGTGTAATAAACCACTGAACCGTCCTCCTAATTAATAAATTATATAACTTTACTGTTACAATCATAAATACCTATGCTCTGTGATACCGGTTTTCATGTATCTGCAACGTTTAAAATCCTTTACAGTGCCTCCAAATATTTCTAGAATTTATCTGAGAGTTCAGAGTAGAAAATATTACCATAAGTGTTTGCCTCACGCTCTTTCACATAAGATTAATGAACACTGTGCACTTCAGCACATCAAGGTCTGTATTCTACATTTTTAAGAGGCTGCTACAGCCCTTCCATTCTCCAATTCTTGGTATTCATCATGTGAGAGCCCATCCTTGTGATGGGATGCAAACGTGGCTGTTATTTTATGTATTTACTTTATGCACTTCATGGTTTTGATGGAAAAATTGTGTTTTCCTTCACGGGCTAACAGCACATATTTTCGGCTATTAAGTTTTGTAGGTTTTTAAAAAAATGTAATAGTAATGTAAACAATAACTGCAGTATACAATTTTTTTTAAATAGTTAAACTCAAACAAAATAATATATTTATATATAAATGTTTAGCTCGAGGATTTTAAAGGTAAAGATAATCCAATTGCCACTCTTTCTACATGAACAGTGCATTCATTGCACTACTTCTGCGATGTCTGTGTTAAATCTGCATACAAGGTCAGCCAGTGGGTAATAGCAAAACATAAAAAAGAAATTCTCTCACAGCACTGAATTGGCCTGCTTAAGTCTGAAATGCATGCTGTTATAGAACTCTATGGCAGGCCGACTTTTTGCTGGGAAGTCTGTGGTGCAATACAAAAGGGGACTGGTAAGTATATTTTCATTTAGGCCCAGCAAAAGCTTCTGACCATCCCGATCTAATTATAAGTAGATCCAAGCTAGTATACAATTTACGGCATGCATCCCATTGAGACATGTTTCCTCCCTTTCTCCGAGTCAGTGACTTGCTGATTCTCTCTAGTTGAAACATTATTTGTGGCAGACAACTTCTTTAGTGAAATGAAAGTCCGCTATAATTCGCAATCATCCCTTTATCATTGATTCAGTGTATTAAAATAGCTAATATTGTTTGGACGTTTTCAATTCAAAAAATTGATTCTTAGGTTAACTCTGACTCTTGGCTAGTATGGATGAACAAACTGGAGCATCCGCATCAGTTATGCACTGAAATGCCTTTAAAAAATGATACCTATGCCAGCACAATTTGCATAAAATTGTCCAAAGCACAGCTCATGAATTTTATTGCTGAGTATAGAGTAAAGTTTTCCAAAGTCATCACTTCATGGGCAAATTCTTGAGCACAACTTTCTTCGTTTTGCTTGCAGTACATTAAGGTGTTCGTTGTGGGAAACATCCTTTACCCCCTGCCTTTACTCCACAGTCACTACCTTGACTGTGACATTACCACACGTTCCTTTACCACGCAAGTCATTACAAAAACTTGCTTTAGGGGGCATGTTGTTGGACGGGTGTTGGATTTTTAAGTCCAACACCTTCCCCACTGATACTCTGACTGGAGCTGGAATAGTAATTTAACCTATTCCAAAGTCCAGCGCCACCCTAAGGCAAGTCGTTGTAATGACTTGCGTGGTAAAGGAACGTGTGGTAATGTCACAGTTGGGGTAGTGACTGAGGAGTAAAGGCTTGTGTGGGAGATGCATGCGGGATTCGGTTATATGTCCGATGAGAGAATTCCTTCACAGCGTAAATTGCTTTTACAGTAGGTGTACCTAATGTTGGGACTGGGTCGCCAGTGTGATAGAAAACAAAGGAATCATGAAGAAGAACGCAATAGAAAAAAGTATAATAAACACGTAAAATAAAATCGAACAAATAAACCCAACTGCACCATTGAACTTACATGAAGTTGCAATGTAATAAAAAGCAACATTAAGATAAATAACACGTTTTATCAACATATATAAAAGTACAGCATGATAGCAATTAGCTTAAATATTTGCAACAATTCCCTATAGTAGAGGCCCAAGGTCTGCCCTGACAGAACAGAGAAATAACACACCTAATAATATGCTAATGGCTACCAGCTTGTTTTCTGTGTTTCCTGTGTTTTTGTCTTCGGCGGATGTCGACCGCCTGGGCGGTTGTCTAAATTTTATCCAAGACTGGATTTTGCAGTTTCACACACTCAGACCTTCTTGCCCAATCTTAGCTCTTTTCCTGTTGGTGTGTGTTCAAAAGTCAGAAGCCTCATGCACACATTTGTGCATTACATACTATAGAACATCTGCAATGCGTATGTTCAAGTGGTTTGGAGTGAAGTGTGAGTATGCACATGGAAATATAAGTTCAGCCATGTGGAATGTCCGATGGGAATATGGAAATTCTGCATTACAAAATGTCCACATTTTTAGTACTGTTTTTCACCAGTTTGCCACCAAAGACCGGTTTCTGACCCCCAAGTAAAAGGGCCTTTGCTCTCTGGGGGCCACGAACCAAGACTGTCCAGGCAGAGGGTGCTTTGCACACCCCCACCCACAGGATTTCTTGCGTATTAGGATTCAAAGGCCGGGGAGCTTCAAAGAGGCCTACTGCCTTTGGTATGCAAATCTGGCTTCTCTCACAGTGGAGTAAACTGACCCCCTTTGGCACCCGGACAGGCGGGAAAATTAGCTACGCAAAACAGGCGTGTCCACCCTCAGGCGAGCACCACCCCTGAACTGGGCTACCTAAAGTGGATAGAACTTTTCAGAAGTGACCAACTTGGTGATGGCAAATTTAGGATCTGTGAGACAGGGTTATGCCCACTTCCCCCAGGATGTGGTCATATAGGTGACATTGTGACCCCAGGGATAAGTAGCCCATTGGCTACTTCTCCACACTCCCCTAATATCCCTAAATTCAGTATTTAGGGAAGCCCTGGCACCAGGAAATCAGATCCTGCTGACCAAAAGAAGAAGAAGGGCTTAAGAGCCCAGAAAGCACGAACTGCAGAGGAAACAACTGACTTGGCACCAGCCTTGCTGGCCTGTTCGCCTAGTCTAGACAATTGTACCAAGTCGTCTCACCCTGCAAGCTGTGGATCCTCCAAAGCCTGGGAGGACTGCCAGCACTTCTCCCCAAGACTCAGGAACTCCTGTGGAACAGCGGAGCTATTCCCCTGGATCCTGCAGGTACATAAGATTGAGCTGTGAGGCCTCCAAGACTGTCAAAACCCGACACCGGAGAGCACCACTGCACCCGAGCTGCCTAGCCCAAGTTGAAGTGGGTCAACAGTGCCAATGTAGTCTTCAGATCCTGCTGACCAAAATAACGGCAGAAGAGCGGCAGAAGCAAGAACTTCAGAAGAAGCAACTGACTTGGCACCAGCCCTGCCGGCCTCTTCACCTATTCTCAACAATTGCATCAAAGTTGTCTTCCACTGCAAGTTTCTGATCCTCCAAAGCCTGGGAGAACAGCCTGCACTTCTCCAAAGATTCAGGAACTCCTGTGGAACAGCAGAGCTGTTCCCTTGCATCTTGCAGGTACCAAAGACTAAGCTGCGAGGCTCCAAGACTGCGAAACCCTGACACCGGAAAGTCCTACTGCACCTAAGCTGCCTAACCCAAGCTGAACTGGGCTAACGGTGCCAACGTGGTACCCAGTTCTTGATGACCTAGGAAGAAGGACACTGAAGAGCCGCAAAAGCAGAAGACTGAAGAAGAGCAACTGAATTTGCATCAGCCCTGCCGGCCTGTCTGCATTGCCCATCGAAACTACACCAAAGACGTCTCATCCTGCAGCTGTTGTGCCTCTAAAGCCTGGGAGGACTGCCTACCTTCAATAAAGACTCAAGAACTCCCATGGAGCAGCGAACCCCAAAGAAGACTGTGAGTGCTCCAGGCCACAAAAACCAGACACTGGCAAACACCACTGCACCTGTGTTTCCTAGCATGAGCTGAAGTGGGTTAAATAGGGCTAGCGTGGTCCTCGGCCCTCCAGACACAAAGCCCACCTTAGACTTGCCCACTGTAGACTTCCCGACCCCGTCTGCAGCTTCTGTTTGCAGGCCCCCCTACCGTGAGTGCTCCCGGTGCCAAAAATCCAATGCCTTAAGACACCTCTGCACCCGTCGCCCCTGGAGAAGAGGATCAAAGGCACCCCCGATCCTGTGCATCACAAGAGTTGAGCCCCACTGTTGGTTCAGCCAGACTGGTCCCCCAGTCCGAGCCTGCAGCCTCTTTTTTGACTGACCTATCCCCATAGACTTGAATGGGGCACCAGATGCTGTAAGGCACCTCTGCACCCAGCTTCCCCAGTGCTTCCCGAAGTGAACTGTTGGTGCTGCATTGGACCTTGCCCCATACTCAGTCTAAGTCCCGAAGATTGGTTCTGTAAGTCGCTGGTGAGGGCCCAAATGAAGTACATGTTTTTCCTCTGGAGGTTAAAATTACCACGAAGTGCGTCAATTACAATTTAAAGTATCAAAATCACCTGAAGATGAAAAACACACCTCTGCACCGGACGCCCCAGTGCCTCCTGAGGTTACTTGTTAGTGCTGCATTGGACCTTGCCCCCTACTCACCTTAAGACCCGGGGAAGGGTCCCGTAAGTCGTTGTTGAGTGACAATATGCAGCGTATGTTTTCTTCCTAAGTTAACATTGCTGCAAAGTTCTTCAATTACAATTTAAAGTATCAAAAACCAGTTTGCTTCAAAACTGCTATTTTAAAAGTGCTTACCTGATTTTGATGATCTTGGTGCTTAAAGTTATAGAAAGATTAGCTTAGAAATGGATGTGGTTTCCTTATTGATTCGTGTGTGTCATTTATTGTCTGTGTTTGTGCAGCAGATGTCTAACACTCCTCTCTGTAAGCCTGAGGCTGCTCGACTACACTACCCCCTAAAAAAGCATTATGGGATTGCTAGAACAAGCCCCTGCCAACTAGCAAGGGAATACCTGGCCTCATTGCACGGTATACCTATTTTTGGTGTACCATATAGAGACGCTGGTAGAAAAGAAACATTTATTTTCTTGTGTCCCCTCACTCACCCAGGGTTGCCCCTATGTGACATGCTTCATCATTGGGGCCATCCCAAACATCTACTGATTGGGGCGTGCTGCGACTTGCGGATTTACGTAGGAGCACTTACCTTGTGAGGCTATGTGTCGTGCAGTGTAGGGGGAGTGGTGTAAGTGATGTTTAAAAATGTTTATGAAAATCTAAATCAAGAACAAAGGCAATGAAATCCTCTACCTCGTTTTTTGAGGAGACGTAAGTTTTTGGCGCTGCCTCAGAGTTACGATTTCTCGTAAATCTGGGGCAGTATCAAAAAACCATGGATGTTGCTGGGAATCCTTTGTGGTAAATATGGAGCAGGCTCCTGCGCCGTGGAACGTCACAAAAACTGACGTTCCGGCGGTGCTAGGGGCCTCATAAATGAGACCCACATGTTTTTATCATTTGCGCTAGCTTCAACTGTTCTACACAATTTATTCAAGGTCTGCTGCATCGGCCTCAAGGCACTTGTCTCACCTGTAGCATTTATTAAAGAAGTTCCAGGTGGCTACATGTTCCAGGTGTATTTTGTCTAACTGCTGTTTGAGATTTATGGTAGTCTTTTCTCATTTAAATTTACAATTTCTTTTCCCAGCAGTCTTTTGGAAAGCATGAACAACCTCGTCGGTTTCACATGCTAACCATCTGTTCAGTTGGCTCTTGTTTTGGCAGCACTCTCCTTCACCGCGCGAGTTATTTTATTTTCAAATGTATGTTTATTTCTGTCATTTTATTTTTGGGCGTTTATATTATGAGCAGTACCCCAGAGACTCTTTTATGTGGTTACACATTTTACATTTTATAATAAACAAAATAAATTCCAAGTAATAAGAGCTAGGTTACATTGAAAACCTTGCAATCTCTTGTATTTTAGATGGCCATCGCCTGTTTGTTTAGCATTTGAAAATATCTATATAATATAAGTCCAATGCATAATCACTCCATCAACTTGATCACCTTTATACTAGACGTGCATAATTTTGTAACAAAAGCACAATTTTGCATAGAACCTATTTATTGCACAACCTGTATCGAGCATATTTTCCCGCTTTGCTCACGCTGTGTAATTTTCTCTTGCGCGGTATCTGGGGACGTATCATGATGGGCCGAGCACATGTGTTGTGTACAGTGTCTAAAATGTAGATTAATTTAAAGATATAACTCTGAATTTCTCTGAGCCAGTGCGTAAACTTAAAACAGAACGTCCTGGATTAGCCAAACTCTTACACAACCCATTGTGGCACGGGAACTAAAGTAGTGACTGGGAGAGATCAGGAGAGCGTCATATCTACATAGATATGACACTATGCAGCTCTCTCCCTGGCTCTGACTCACACTCCACTCAGACTGCCGAGCGCCACACACACACCTTTGCACCATAGCACAAAGGTGTCTGTGTGAGTCTAGCATAGATTTTGTACTGGAAGGGTACTTTCAGTACAAAATACTTCGCTTAGACTAACTATAGAAACTTTTCCTACTTCGGATATGTGCTGTGCCGAGCCTCGCAAATACAAAGTAGGAAAAGTTAGAAGAAATAAAAAATATGTCTTCTTTTTAACGCCTGCTTCAAATTGAGTTGCAGGGAAGGATTGCTTAAGTGCAGGAAGGTGTCCCTTCTGGCACATAAACAATCACTAATGATGATTTGTTAATTTTATGTGTGCTGCAGAATGCAGCACACATAGAAGTAGCAAATCGTCATTATTTAATGATTGTTAAACAATCATTACTTACATTTTGCTCATTCTGCATCACACATCGAAAAAGCAAAAACGGGGAGAAATAAAAGTATTTCTCCTCGTTTCGCCATTATAATGCCTGCTCTTGCAAGGTGTTATCGTTTGACGCTGCCTCAAATTTTCACCTCCTTGTAAATTTGGGGCAGTGTCAAAAGAAGTGGATGTTGCGGTGGAACGCCCACAGCAACACCCATTGCACGCCCCTTTCTTGCTAAGTGATGCGTGTAAAGGGGCCTTATTTACAAGGCGATGTTAAGCCACAAAACGTGGCTTAACACTGCTTTGTAAATATGGAGATGGTCATATCGCCACCAGAACGTTGCTAAAAGTGACGTTATGGTGGGGATATCCCTTTGTAAATATGCCACCATGCCTATTATTGTTAGTAGATAGGGCTTTGCGCCAAAATCCATGAGTGGCTGCAATAGCATGCTCATGCACCCTTCTATAGAATGCCCCCTTGATGCAGACTAATTGAAAACTACCCTTTGCGCTTCTTTGTGTTACTTGCAGGCAACTTTTCAGTGCAAAGCAAGTTTTGCGTTGGGAAGTAAATTCAACATTTGGGGCAACTTCAAACCTAAATTTTAGGAATTTATTTTTCAAGGCGAAGCTTCAACAGCATCTTCTTCCTGACTCCTATATCTTTTAATGGTGTTTCTCAGTTCACACTCCCTGGCCAATGTGGATTTGGATACTGGTACGAAAGCCTCAAACATCTGTGTTAACCATTTGCACTGTTCTGAAAAACCAAGTAAGTAATGTGCTAGATATTACTGTTTGATAGGCTGGAGATTCAGGGACAGAAAAAGCCATCACCAATTATGCTGTTTTTGTATGATGTTTAAATGTTGCTGGAGGGCCCAGAAAATGGGTATGTGTGCAAAAGTGCATGTGGGAAGAATGTACAAGATTGCCTGGAGCACTGTAGAGCAATGGCATGCTTTTCCCCATTTTGCTCTCATTTTACTCTTCTTTGTCCAAATGTAATGCTATTTTTGTGTGATATTGCACATTGGGGGGCCTGGTGTATTAGTCTGCTCTAGACCAAAGATTTGTTTCTGAATTTTCATCAGTTTTTCTCAACTTTTTCCTGAACATATCCTGGGCACTAGAGAACTTTAGCTGTGCCTAGAAGTTATGAATATGTGGGGTATTTTTGTGCACTATATTACTTTTCTGCAACCTGGGGCACTTTAGTATACTACAGAAGAGCTGCAGATGCTTTTGAGGCCACTTCTGTAATACAGATTGCACCAGTACTATGTGTGCGCTGGTGCAGTCTCAAGGGGGCATTCACTTATCTGCATGGGAGCATGGCTCCCATGCAAATAGGGAAACACAACCAGATGTGCCTGTGCCATATTAAATATGCAGACACAGAGACAAACAACCTGTCAGGGGAGCACTGAGTGTGCCACCAATTTGTGGCTTACAGTCAGGAGGCTCCTTGACGGCTCCCCTTTTAAAGGAGTGAAAGGGGTCCCATGGACCTCCCACTCACACATCCTCCTTCAGAAAGGTGTGGTCACTCAATGCACCTGCCTGCTGAGGGATCTCTTCCTCCTCTTTCAAATGCAGGCTGAGTTGTCACCTGCCTGCACAGTTAAATGCAAATGTAAACTGAAGGCTTGAAACAGCTGGTCTGTCTTTCACTAATGCATTCCCCTAGGGCAGGGCAAATTTAGAGCTAAGCTGGGGAACTGCAAATTCAATGTAATGGGGCACCATGTCTCTTTTTGTGTCTGGGGCACCTAGAGAAAGGTGCACCATAATGCAGAATGCGGCAGTGCACCCTATTTGTAATACGGACTCTAGTGTTTTGTTTACGCCACAGATATTATGTTTCCGGAATTCCAATCAACATGTGCCATTGTGACTGCTATGTCTTTCAGGACACCTGACATCCTAGTTGACGCAAGATATTACTACTGATTTTTCTCTCCCCGTTTACTGCCCATGAAATCTTTCAAATGTTACAATTCTCCTAGTTTCTTTCCTGGGCACATAGCCCTATTTGGCTATCAAATACTAAAAGTGTTTTGCCTAATCTTTCTCATTTTTACTGCATATTACCCTGATAGGTGTAGGGCATGTATTTGGTGTAGGTCACAGATGTTATCTTTCCCAAACGGTCTTGTATTTTTCCACTCTTGCTACTACTCTAACGGCAGTCACAGTGGCCATGTATGGGTCCAAGAAATTTCTAATGTTTCTTCTCATTTTTAGTCAAATGTTCTGTATATTGCCCTCATGATGAAGAGCCTTGTGATGTGCGGTATCACATTAGTCATTTTTCCAGAACCAGTTTTTCTGTTGTCCTCCTGAGGGCCTTAGTGGCCCTGTCTAGCCACCAAACAATATTGCTGATATTTCCCTTATTTACCAAAATGTCCTGCTTTATCTCTGATGTGTTGGGAGTTCAGATATGCCTGGTCCACAAAAGTAACTTTTACAGCTTTTTTTGGATTTTCCCATTCTCCCTGTTGCTCTTCTGTGGTCTTGTCAAGCTCAGATGTTATTTCTTTTTTCCAAATATTTTTATTGATTTTAACAAGTCATATCCTCATAAGTCCAATTAAATGCCATTTATACAATGGCAAAAATGAAACACAAAGGGATCAAGTCCCTTGAAGTTATCGGTGTCCGAATAGGTGGACGTTACAATAACATTAAGTAAAATGCTTATACCCAGTGTCAGTGTGTTTGGGTTGGGCGGCAGCAAGGTAGGGGTATGGTAGGGTGTGGGGCTATGGAGAGAGGGCGGGATTAGAAGAAATGACTAAGGTATGCAGACCTGATTAATGTGGGCTATCAGTATGTTTTCCTACAAAGACTTCTGCACAAGGGAAGGCAGAGTCAAGTTACAGAAATCTTTGGCACAGATAGTATCTGTATGTCCAGTCCCATTGATTCCTCATCTACCATCCCCGGCTCAAATGCTGTTGGTACTTAGGGGAAATGGGGGGGTGCTAAAACAGAAAGTGCCACACCATGGAAAGGGGGGAATGAGCCTATTCATTACTCTATCAGAGGGTGTTCAGGTATCTGACCAAAGAGTTCACACACAGGGGAGACCAGCAGAGTAATGGAATGGTAAACCCAGTGGTTTACCCGACAGTGGTAGACTACTCCGTAGGCAAAAAGTTGTCCAATATTTCTGTGAATTTCTGGAGTTGGTCATTCAATTTATGAATGAGTCTTTCATGAAATGCAATTTGTGCCATGGCCTCGCACCATTCTGCCAGAGTGGGAATGGTGGTAAGCTTCCATTTTTGAAGAAGGCATATCTTGGATGTTGCTAAGGAGGTATCGAGCCAGTGTGTAGCTTGGGCATTTAGCCCCTAGATGTCCTGAGAGTCATGAGTTGGAGCCAGGGCCATGGAAGGTACTACCTATAGAGTACTGTTTTCTGTCAGTGCCCCCAGATGAAAAACAAGCAAGGTTGGATAACTTAGCAGGGACATGAGATATGTGAACTGTCCCGTCCAGGTTGGCCCATCTCCAGCATCTCGAGGACAGGCTAAGGTTTGCTTTGTAGAGTTTGTGAGGTAACCAGTACCAGTCATGTAAGGTTTTAAAGAAGCTGAATTTCAATCTGTCTTCTTTTGTGCAGGAGTTTTTCCCATGTATTTCTGCATATTGTGCCAACTTTGGGGGAATGTTTGTTTCCTGTGGTTGCCGGTTTGCATTTCTATGCTCCAAAATGAATCTCAATGTTGTCAGTGCTCACAGATATTAACCTCTGATTTACCTACTGGCAGGCTTATTACTCTATTTCCCAAACAACTTAGTTGGGAAGGTGGGGTAGGTCAGACTCATTGGTTACAAGATAGTCAGTTTTTAGTGTAGGGAAATGTTATATAATACTTATGTTATATCAACTGTTCATACAGGGTGTATGTTTAACTATTTCCCATGGTATTATGTTGTTATGTGTTATTGTGTATTGAGTTTATTACAAGGGCCTCTTCTAGCTTCCAGGAAGTCTTCTTTTGTGCAGGAGTTTTTCCCATGTATTTCTGCATATTGTGCCAACTTTGGGGGAATGTTTGTTTCCCTGTGGTTGTCGGTTTGCATTTCTGTGCTCCAAAATGAATCTCAATGTTGTCAGTGCTCACGGATATTAATCTCTGATTTACCTACTGGCAGGCTTATTACTCTATTTCCCAAACAACTTAGTTGGGAAGGTGGGGTAGGTCAGACTCATTGGTTACAAGATAGTCAGTTTTTAGTGTACGGAAATGTTATATAATACTTATGTTATATCAACTGTTCATACAGGGTGTATGTTTAACTATTTCGCATGGTATTATGTTGTTATGTGTTATGGTGTATTGAGTTTATTACAAGGGCCTCTTCTAGATTCCAGGAAGGTAGAATGCAAAGCCCACTGTTTTCTTCATTGCTATATTCCCTACTCAGCTCATCAGTTCAGCTCTAAAAGAAGTGAAGATCTTGGCACACAAGAAATTAGCTCCTGACAAGAAATTGACCAGTGACCATTCCGACACCATAATCATGTCCTTGATTCTAACTGAATTCTACTGGGAAAAAGACTACTGGCCTTCACTCGCTGAACTTGTCAGTGCAGCTGTCCTTGAATGACAAGAATAGCAGGCCATCCTATTATATTGCATGTGAGCCCTATTGCTAGAATAGGTATGTGGGTGTGAACCATCTGAAACTGAGTCAAATTAGCTGTGCTGGTGCTTAGAAGTATGCCTGGGTCAAATGTGAATTACACTGGTTTAATTTGCACATTTTTAAGAATTCCACATTCTGCATGTTACATGAAATTCCCAAAATTACTCCACTATATTTAATTATGTGCTATTTGCGATATAGATTTGCCACAAACTCATGGGAACAACAGAACATGAGTGTACTTGTGCCAACAATTGATACAAGGATTAATTTTGCTCTAAAATATAGCACAATTTAACAAACTTGCAATATGTACAATGACGGGTAATCTCACATAGTTTTGCATATTTACTCGAAAGCAAATTACAGAAATTTCACACACCCCTACTTAGAAGTCGCCGAATGGGGGTAGAGTTTCTATAACTGTATAATTGCAATCATGCTGGAATACTTCTTTTTATTTACACTTTTAGTAAACTTTGCTCCAAGCATTTTATATGTCCTTGTTGTGGGTACAATTTATATAGTGTGAACTAGATTAGGGTGTGATTTTAAAATCTATCTTTAAAGAAGATTCCTTGTTTTCTGGTCTTTTGAGTGTGATATTCATTAATTAAAGAGGGTTTGGGGTTCCACTAATTATCCCTGTAATGTCTCATAGGATGTATTGTTACCAGAAACATATTTCACTCAAGTATTGACCTCATCTTTTTCCTTTGGCAGAAGTAGAGGGGTTACTTGAATTTCTGACAACCATTTATTTGAAGTGGATGTCTTCAAGGCAGTTCAATTTTTCAACCTTAACTATGTTCCAATTACACAGAGAAATGGTTGATTAGGTTTTGAAAATACTGGAACACAGCATTGTGTACCATCCATCTTTCAACAGAAATGAGGAACAGTGATCAATCTACCAGTCTATACGAATATCACTACATACTGTGTTATTTCAAGAGATTTGACCCAATGGGAAGCTCCACATGTATCACTTTTGAAGGAATTAGTAGGCAAGTAACAAGGATAGCGTTCCACATGGAGAAAGCATGTACAGCAGAGAACATCCTGGAAGAATTCCATGCCAAATCTCCAACTAACTTGCACCCTGGGGTATGAAGATTGGATTCATGGCAACTGACAATAGCAGTGACTGTATTTGTGTAACAATAATCCATGAAATAATAGTCTCCTGTTGTAATGTTTCCAGACATTTTAGCCTTGTATTTGCAGCTCATAAGCAGATGTCCTACAGTGAGCTATTAAACTACTGAAGAAATTGTCCAGACTCCAAAAACCTGTAATATTCATTGGAGATAAGATAATTCTGCTACATGATTTGTCGCTGGCCATGCTTAGGATGAGAAACATTTCTAAACCAATGGCAAGTGTTCTTACAGAAGGAAACATGGAATTTCAATGTCTCTTGTAAATCTTTTTGGGATACTATGCTGGTCCCTATATATAGGTGTATTATTCATGCATCAGTTACACACAAATAAATTGCATCTCCCAACAAAACTCACTGTAGGTTTATATAATTGTATACCGAGGTTCTGAAGGACACAGGGCAGCCCCATTCTTATTAAGGGAATTGAATCAAAGTGGAGACTATGTCAACTTCGCACACGGAAATGAAAGCGGGCCGCAGGCTTCAGTCTCGCACCTTCGTCAGTGTCCGAGTGAAGACGCGGAAGGGGTCTTCCTCGAGACACTGACGGAGCTCAAAATGAGGCCTGGAATGCATGTATTCCAGGGCTACAAAGTGAGCAGAGGGTTAAAAAGTGGGATATGAGTACAGCACTATTGGGTGATAATGCACATATAACTTGGAAAGTTAAATGTCATATTTGGGCTGCAGTGTTTCTTTACCCCAACAATATACATGTCAAAAGTGTATGTCTAACAGGAACACCACTGCACTTTGACTGGGCAGCAGTTTAAATGCCCTGCCATAATACATTGCAATAAATCATGTTTTTCCATGTAGGAAAAGCCTATTTTTATATATCAATAAGCCCCACCTAAATTATTTGTTGTGAGATGACAAAGCAGCAGGCTAATATATAAAAATAGGGCTCACTACATATTGGAGTTAGTGTGCTCTCACAGTAATGTAAGGCCCAAAAGCTGTTTCACTGTATAGGCTCTGCTGGGCCTTTCCCTCAACAGGCCTAGATAGAATTTTGGGCCTGATTTAGAGTTTGGTGAATGGGTCCCCATCCACCTTATTACAAATGCATTAGGTTCTTTGACAATTGTAATAAGATAGACAGGATGTTTGTCATGTTTCTGATGTAGTAACATGTCCATCCAAACTCTAATCAAGGCCATTAAGTCTTTATTTGCCATCTCTACCTGGGCAACTGCTAGAAAAATGCCTCAAAACACTTCAAAGGAATTTGCCACTATATTTTCAGAACCCAAATTAATAGTGAAATCAGATTTTTGATCACTATGGTGGAAAAGTACCATTATCAAATACCCTCCAAAGCTGGAATATACATCCTTGGCTGGGAGAGATAACAATTCTGGCTCTGAGGACAATAGCCTGCCACCAAACCAAGGAAGATCAGATGGGTTTTAACTTTCTGAGGGTGGACAGGAACAGTTGGCAGTGCAAATGACAGCTCATTTAATATTTAAAGAGAAAGAACGACCTGGTGGCAAAAGTGTTCTGCCATATTGATACAGGGGCTCTTGTGTAAGGTTGCATTAGGTCAAAATTAAAATGCTGCAAAAGGAGGTGAGAGGAATGTGAGAAAATCTGATTGGGTGGCAGACTTTCTCCAGTCATTGTCTAGTGCACATGATAAATCTGGTACCTCAACCACCACTTTCTAAGGATGCTTCTGGACCTACCTGGGAAGACTGGACCTAAGGAAAAAGATCCTGCTGGAAGAAAGTAACTTAAGCACTCCTGACTCTGCTTGAAGGAAAGGACTCAAAGTGTTCTAACTCTTGCTTCAAGAAAAAAACCTCCTAACTCCTGATTGGAGGTTTTGATGTGGAGTGTCAAGAGGTTACAATCGAGTCAAGCTTGAGAGAGAAGTTGTGTTGAGTCATAGTATGGCACACCAACCTGAATTTGCACAGAAAATCATCAATAAATATTGTTGACGGGATGGTATCTAGCATCAAATAAATTAAGTAAAATGTTTCCAGAGTTGTCTGACAGATGAGGCTGCAGATTAAAGGGTGACTCTGTTCACATTTGGCAGATATTTCCATTCTCATGGGTTACAGGAAAGAAGTTCTTGTACCCATAAAGAAAATAGTAGATTTTCCGAGACCTGGTACAGTGGCTACAACACTGTTAGGCCTCCACTCAGGCTGCTAAACACAATGAAGCGTAACGAATAGGTCCTCATCTTTCAATTACTGGTTGGTTGAGAATACTCATTGAAAGAGGTAGAAAAACAATCAGCCCCCAAACTGAGTAAGTGGTATGGAAAGATACAGGAATTGATGGTCATGGACTACTTTACACATCTTCCAAATCAGGAAACAGATGACTTCCTAACAATCCTTAAACTCAGTTACATGAATGTAGAAAATAAGGAACTCATCTGTATACGCCGCATCTGAGGGCCTTTTGCCTATTTGATTGAACAACCATGAGTTACAGGGGCAACAATTCAACAAAGAAGGGGAAATGGAAAAACAGAGGCTACACATGAAATTGACTTTGCCACATTGATCTAGGGAGGACCACTAGCAAGAGAATGGGGGTAAAGACGGAATGTTTTAATTAATTCATATTTTCTTAATTTATTTAAATGTTACACGTACAACAAGCTCCGTAATCAATATTATGAACTGCATATTTTATCACTCTGTTTGGATGTATGGATGGTACATTTGTGGATGAATTCAATAAACAGTATTTCTAAAAATCATTACTTCAATTAAACATCATGTTGTCCTAACAATCAATCTATCCATCAATCAATCAGTACTTGTAAAGAGCAGCTTATCACCTGTGGGGGTATCCAGGTGCTGGGCTGTTGGGCTTAGTCGAAAAGCCATGTCTTGAGTCTCTTCCAGAAGTCTGTCAGTGAGGGTGAGGTTCGGAGGTGGAGGGGGAGGCCATTCCAGGACTTTGCAGTGAGTTGGGAGGAGGAGCGGCCTCCGCTGTGGTTGTAGCTATGGCAGATGGACAGAGTCTGTGTGAGGGTGAGGCAGATGGAGCGAAGGTTTCTGGATGGTTGATAAAACTTCAGGGGATGGTTCAGGTCTGCTGGTCCTTGGTCATGGATTGTTTTGTAGGTGTGTGTAAGTATCTTGAATTCACATCTTTTCTGCATGGGGAGCCAGTGGAGGCTCCTCAGGTGTGGGGTGTTGTGGGCTCATATGGGCAGGTTGAGGATCAGTCTGCCCACTGAGTTCTTTATCATCTGGAGCCTCCTCATAAGTTCAGTGGCAGTTCCTGTGCACAATGCGTTGCCGTAGTCCAGCCAGCTGGTGATTAAAACTTGCATGACTGTTTTTCTCATGCCGATTGGGAGCCTTTTGAAGATTCTTCGGAGCATGCAGAGAGTGTGGAAGCAGCTGGAGGAGACTGTGTTGATCTGTTGCTCCATGGTGAATTTGCTGTCCAGGATGATGCGGAGGTTGCGGGCATGGTCTTTTGGTGTGGGCGTGGGTACGAGTTTGGCGGGCAACCAGGTGGCTCCTATGAAAGTCTGGAAATTTTCAAAAAGGACTCCTGTGTACAGAGGGCCTGGCATATATTAAAATGATTAAGGATGCAGCCATTTTGACTTTGCAATAAACAGACAACTATCCCAAATTTCAGACTTTCCCAACAGCTTCTGAAATGGATGCTGCCAGTATTCAGAGTGAACTAGATGCCACATGTGACAATTTCTCCTTTAACCATGCTAACCTTTGTCTGTGAAGATCAACAGAACTGAATTCATGTGTGACAGAAAATGAGAGGAGCAGCACTCTATGATGTCATAAGGTGATTTGAAATAATAGATTGTTACTTGGGTGAGGAAAAGATATACGTAGTATAACTGTTGTAAACATTAGGGTGCATTGTCACGTCTAAGACTGTCATTTTATTTTCCCTGTACACCAACATTAGTGTGAGCCTTAAAAGTGTCTGTAGTCTCTGTATTTTTCTTATTCTACACCTGTCATCTAATCCGGTGGAGTTGGAAAACTTTGGCATACCGGTGTTTATGTAGACCGGCCCTGCCTAACCTCACCCGACATATACACGGTACAATACATGTTTTTCCCATTCCTTTGTTACATAATTTATATTTATTACGATGGTTACTTTTATTCAGGCTACACTTCTATTTGGAAAAAAGGGGAAACTTGACATCAGTAAAGGCCTTTGTTAAATTTAATAAATTGAGGATTGTTCCTGATGATGCTGGACTTAGTTTTCAATTTGCCAATGACTTGAGCATCATTTAGGGTTTGCAGAGTCTCAGCTAGCTCTATCGATGGTAACCCTGAACCAATAGTCCATTCGCCACAGGGTCACCGGGTCATAGTGAAAGCCCACCTGCCCTATTTGGGGCAGGGCGACCTTCACTGATTTTCCCTGTCCATTTCCGCAGTGCAAGGCAAGCACCTTAAGCAGCCTCCCAGAAAGTGCGTTTGGGCCTTGAGTGGTAGCAAGGCACTATACAAATGATACAATACAAAATATGAAAAAAAGAAAGTTCCTGAGATTTTTAACTAAAGTTGCAGAACAAAACAAAAAAGATCAACATCTCTGCCCTGCGCAAATCCAACAAATGTCACCCACACAAACACTGTAAAACCAAAATATTAAAATATCCCACCCAAACTGGCCACAAGAACAACCATTCTCTCCTTAACATCAACACATGCCACTCACACGACCAACACCATGCCTACACCTCCCTAAACCTAACAAATCACACCAGCATCACCCACACCTACCTTCTTCTTAAACATAAAAAATGCACTTAAAAACACATCCACATCCTTCCAACAATCCCTTCCTGAAAGAAAAAATCCAAATGCAACACTAGAAAGTTTCTTTTTAAAAATCAGCCTGGTGTTTACACTTCATGGATTGCCAGTCATGTTAGTATTTTCTCCAATATGTGCCTGTCCGCAAATAATTTTCCCTTCATTAATCAGGGGATAGTCGGTGTTGTTCCTTCTTTTTTTGAGCAGCACCTGGTGTGATGGGGTCTCCAGCTGTGATGGCTGCATCTCCTATGGTGACTGCAGTCGTGGTTTGCTTGATGGTTTCACCAATTCCTCCTCTTATGTTCCCACCTCCTCTTGCTACTCCATCAGCTTGCAAAAGGTAACTAGCACCTCCTTAACGTTGTTGGTGGCTATTTAACTTTGTGACTGCCCCTGTACTGCTGCCGCCTTGTCCTGGGTCTGGCTCTCCATGGCAGCAGGATGTGTTGATCCTACAAAGGAAGGTAACAAAACACAGTCGTTTCTGGTATCCACAGCAGTGAAGTCAACTGTTTCTTTGGCAACGTAAAGCATCCGGATCAGTACCCTCAGTTCATACCAAACCCCTCCCACTCGTGTGTTACCACCAATAGTCCGACAAATATCATTCATGCGTTACGGTTAAGATATGTTTAGGGCTTGAAATACTGGTAGAGTTGTGTTATATTTTATATGGTTAGTGGTGGACAGAGAACATATTTGTGTAAATTAGGTTTACATTTGGTCAGGGATAGAATAAAGGAAGGCGTAGTGCTTGGTGTAAAGGATGTTCTAAGTTAACGTTTAAACAAATGTGACATAAAAGGGTAGGACAATAGATAAGTGGGAGTACACACATACCATGGCAGACACACACAATTCTGTAATGGAACAAAACTAGGGACAAAGAGAGAAATAATCAGAGTTAGGTAAAAGGCTTCACGTGTCTATGTTTAATTCAGAAATACTGGGGTATATTTACAAAGAAATAGGCAGCGTGGCACTGCAAGCAGGTTAGCTGTGCCGCGTCATTTTAAAAACGCAGGTATGCGCCGTATTTACAAGAATACAGCACACCCCTGTGTTTTCCTTGCTCCTTCTCTAAAAAAAGCTGCCTAGCGCCAACTCAGACACCCTTGCGCCATGGTGCAAGGATGCCTGCGTTGCAGGGAATCATCTGTGAAACGCAGTCTGTGTTGCAAGGATGATTGTTTATGTGCAGGAAGGGGCACCTTCCTTCACATAAACAATCTTTAAAGATGATTTGCTCCTTCTATGTGTGATGCACAATGCGGCACACATAGCATGAGCACAAACAAGGAGAAATAAAAGTATTTCTACTTGTTGCGCTGATCTAACGCCTGCTAATGCATGGTGTTACTTTTTGGTGCTGCTTCATATTTTCCCATCCTTGTAAATATGGGGTAGCGCCAAAAAGCAATGGGTGTTGCGGTGGGACGCCCACAGCAACACCTATTGCACGCCCCTTTCACACAGTAACCTGCATGAAAGGGTACGATATTTAGAATGTGCCCTTAAGCCATACAAAGCGGCATAATGCCGCCTTGTAAATATGGAGCAGGGCATTGCGCCACCGGAGCGTCCTGAAAAGTGAAGCTCCAGTGGCGCAATGCACTTGTAAATATGCCCCACAGTGTGCAAAAATGTAACTCTATTTCTTTTAGTATTTCCCATAGACTTTAATTAGCCATCTTTTTATACTTCAGCATTTTTGAGCATTTTTGAGCTCTTATGCATTGTAGGTTTTTAGATATAATCAATTGATAATGCATGTGATAGAATGAGAACAGCCAGTCTGCTTGCTCCTACTCTTTCTCTGTACTGCTCTACTAGCACCCAAATTAAGCACACTATCCTGTTCTTCTGTCCATAATGGTTCCTAGAAGCAACTAAGGCTGCACTATTCACTATACAAACGAAATAGATATGAACATAAACAAACCCTACACCCTGAAGTTCTGTGACAGGCCATCAGGCTGCAGGTCCTTTTCCCCACAGCCACTCCAGGGTGCCTGTGCCTTTGCCCCCCGAGTTGCAGCAGGGCATGTATTCCATAACAAGTAGCATGCGTCCTTCCGGTTCATCCCCTGCTGTTGGAAATATTCTGGCAGCATGTGAATGCAGAAATGAACTGATCGCCTGTCTGTCCTCCACAGAGAGCCCATGAATTGCACCTGCTAAGCAGCATTATTACAGCCATAGTGGATAGACGCAGTTTTTGTGCTGCACCCTTTTTATATATTTTTTTCATTTCACTACTCTGCAGCTGTGAATATCTGGCAACATTTTCAAAGAAACATGCGAAATTATGAAGTTTGAGACTTTTGAACTTCAATGGCAAATGTGTGTGTATAAAAAAGGGTGAAATTGTGCAAAGTTAAATTATAAATTGATGAATGTGTATGAATGGGAAAGAGGGAGCACGAATCTCTTCAGCAGCCACTCCCTTCATGTTGGCCTGGTTTCGTTGTATTGCCTGTATTGCACTTAGTAAAAAGGCACTGATTGGTAGTACTCTGTAATAAACAGTAACAGTTGCTGAATCTGATCGTTCAGAAACTGTA
This sequence comes from Calotriton arnoldi, assembly GCA_963921515.1. Taxonomy (NCBI): domain Eukaryota; kingdom Metazoa; phylum Chordata; class Amphibia; order Caudata; family Salamandridae; genus Calotriton; species Calotriton arnoldi. The sequence goes on along the minus strand of CAWUFW010003917.1, from coordinate 1,065,478 downwards.
GTTATCCTGCACATCAGTCCTCCCTCTTTGTTACCCTGCCAAAAGTTCCTGACATTGCTAATATTTTCCCTCCTCTCCAATCCTCTTACCTTTTCAATACTAAAACTAAGGGTATCAGGAGATGTGGGAAACCTGTTCCTTGATGAAGATGAGCAACGTTTGTTGACTACAATGCCTGATGTAACATTTGACAGAACACATTCCACTATCATTGCAGCCTTCAGTCTGACAGTGGAATATGGGTCTGCAGCAAATTCTCTTCCTGGCTTTCACTTGGTGAACCAGTGATTGCACAGCAGTCCTGAAGTTGAGATGTTGAGATCTGAATTTGTTTCTGGACATTTTGAACAAGTAGTTATAGTGACAAGTCAAGGGCGAAATTTTATTTACATTTTTTCCAGGAAGATAACTAGGCTTAATACATCTGAAGGACCGAGATGCTGTATATACTTGACGCAGAAAACAGACATTCAGAGACGAATTCTCTCCTGACTACACTCATTAGATTGGATTGTTTCAGCCCTGTTTTAGTGTACAACCTTCACATAAGTAGATCAAGAAAGCTCTATTACTGATTTTATTTTCTGAAGCATTCTGCGTAGCTTTACAAACAAACTCAAGGTACAAAGGGGCATACACATCAACATGTTACACAACGCAGCACAGAAAGACACCTTACTGAGCTGCATTGCATGAGAGGCAAGGGGCAGGAATGTGCCATTATTAACAGTATATGGCGCATTCCTGTCTTCTTCTTGCACTGGCGCAATATGTGCTGCCTAACGTTAAAGCAGGCACCCTTGTACCATGGTGCATGGCTGTCTGCGTTGCAGGCAGGAATGTTTTTTGTGCAAGAAAGGGCACCTTCCTGAACAATAACAAAAACAATACTTTGAGGCTTTTTCCTCTTTCTGTGTGTGCTGCAGAATGCAGCACAGGTGCCAAGAGGGAAACACGAGGAGAAATAATGATGCATTTTGATGCATTCCCAGGTTTACCAGTGTTGGCAAATCGGGGAATGCACCAAAATCGATGGGTACATGCATGGGAGCATCCAAGCTCCTCCAATGGAACACCTCCCTGGGGCAGAGTAACACAAGGCAGTGCAAGGCAGCGACTTGTGCTGCCTTGCATTACTCAAGATTTACCAAGCACCGAAGGACCATGTGAGGTGGCCTGGCTGGCTAGGTAAATCTCATCTAGGTTTTGCGTCGCCCCTGCATTACCTTGTTTGGTGCAAGGGTGATGTAAAACATTGACAACTATGGTCAGAGGTGTATATTTGTTTCTTTTCCCAGGTTTGCTTGGCATAAATCGTATCTCAAAGTACTCCTAAGTGTTGTATTGTTTTTTTCAATATTATACAGCAATTGAGACATGCATCACTGATGCAAGATGAAAAACAATAGCCTGCATCTTACCTCTATTTTATGAGAGACATTTACACTTTCCCTTTATCGATGGTATTAAAGGTTGGTCCACTGATCCGTCCTGCAAATGCTCTCATCAGCTGGCAGTATTATTTGCATTCCTCTCTGCCCAAGGGTGTATTGCAGGCCCTTGCAGCCCCTGAGGCACAGGGTGGCCCCAAACATCCAGGCTCCCCCAATCCTCCAAGGGGGCCCCATTAAGCCAATGGTCAATTAATATCTTTGAGAAATGCGAGAACTCAGGGGCCCCCATCAAATTCTGCAGGGAGGAGCATTATTTTGTGTTACGTCACAGTGTCTACCACATCTTTTACAATTCATCACCTCTCATTGAAATCATCTACTATTTCGCCGAGGCCCCTTGTTCTGCAGGCTGCATGATTTTTGTAAGCAAACTCTGTCCAATACGCTCCCTTTTCAGTGAAGTTTACATTACTAGCTTACTTTTTCAGATTAAATGTTACTAATTTTTTTTTTTTTAATAAATCCTAAACTTTCACCTCCGTTTTCATCACTGGATTTTCGAGTCTTAAATAGTTGAGTACTCAATTCCGGGAGGATTTCATAACACTTGTTACTTGAATGAACATAGGTCACGCACTGTACAGATTCACTCTGTGGTAAATTTGTACAGTGTGTCATGGCTGGGCTCCTTCTTTCCAGCTGAGTGCTCCTTGGATCGATTCACAAAGATTTTGCATTGAGTAGGTGTGATTTACTCACATAGCACACCTGTCATACTCCTGAATATCATGAGCACTCCTATGCTTACTCCTAGCTTAGTTTTAGGCCTGGTTTATGTAAATCTACTGATATGGATGTCAGCACGATAGATTTATGGCTACGTCTCAGCACGAATCTCCACCTAAATGAAATTCACTAAATCTGGGCAAAGATTTATGACCAGTAGCAGAAGTACGTTACCACATACCCTTGCTCAGGGGGAGGGAGAGGGACACTTACATCTTAAAAAATATGTCTGTAAAGTTACTACTGGTAATTTTCTATGCATTTGTTTGGTATACATCACCCAAACGTTTTTTTACGTAACCTAGGCAAAGACTTTAGCAGTCAACACGGGGTAGTTATAGTTAAGACCATGTTTCCACAAGGAATGGGCTTTTTGGTTTGCTAATTACTTTGGCAATGTTTGTCAAAGCTTCATGAAACTGTCCCAAAAAATTCTCATTTACCTCAGCTCCTTCCTGGAAAGTTTTGGGGGATCTGTCAAGCAGAAGCTGAGAAAATGGGGTATCCCAAATGAGTTTCCCCATGCAATTTTCCATAGAAAAACTAAACAGCCATACCACAAAAAGGGCTGAAATTAATTATACCAGATTTGGTAGAAAGCTAGATCTTGATCAAGAAAGCGTGCAGAGTTCAGTAGTTTTTGAATGGATGTGTAAAATGTATGCATATTTCACGTATGTATATCTCTCTCCCTGTGTGAAAATAACAATCTTCTTAATCTCACTTTATCACAGATGTTGGTGTTTGCTGGGGCATCAAAAAATGTACTTAACCCAAGGTCATTAAGATAGTTCTTGACATATGCCAATCATGGGATAGCTACTGGATTTCTCAATTTGAAGCAGTCCTCTACTATTTTGTGAGAGAAGCTCAGCTCAGGAGTAACACACACTTTATGCCATAAAAGGATAGGTGCCAAGCTTGCCTCATCCTCTATGAAGCATAGGCCAAGTTCACTATGGGAAATGAAACTGGGTGTAGATTTGGGTATTGATAATAATCTGCACAAAAAATGTTTTCTGCAATTTTATGGGGGCCTCATTTTGCATGTCCCCACACCCCTGTCCATATGTGCCTGCTGAAAGACATTTGCTTTTATACAGCATAAGGCGATGCAGCATTTGGCGATGCAGCATGTGCAAGGAAATTCGTTTTATTTATTTAAATGTTTACTTACCTCCTTTGGGCCGTATTCCGGATTTCACTACCCCCCACCCTGCCCCTCCCCCGCCCCGCGTCACCGCCCGGCGGGACTCCCTCCAGGAGCCGCTACTGATAATAAGTATAGACTCTTGTTTGTAAAATTCAAGACTGGTTTATTTTCAAACTCTTTCAGGTAATTCTAAAATGGTCTTTCAATATGTATTATGAGTCATAATATGAATATGTCGAATAGATGTTTTTTGTAACGTGAAATTCTTGTGAAAGTACAGCTCTGTTTTGAACAAAGCCCAAGTGGGCTCACATATCCTGTGATGCATGTGATCTAAATGTGTTGGACATGAGGTGGTTAACAAGAATTCAGAAGCTACTCTTTCCAAGTTTTAGATGTGGCTTGAGATTCTAAATATTATTCTACGGGGTGAAGTAAAGAATCTTAAGTCCTTGGTTTTCAGAGGTGCTGCAAACAAGTAGACAGATGTGGACATGCATCCATTTATCCTCCATACCATTTCCCAGGCATAGGGCGTAATTCACAAAGGTACATTTTTAAGTGATGCCATACTAATGTGTAGATCTATTCCTACACCTAGGTGCAGTTCTCCACTTTTTGCTATTCTCAATTTCTAAGTGGGAATTTACGCCTAGATATTAAATTGAAGTTCCCACCCTCTTCAGTGAAGGAGTGGAACCTTCTACATCTGCTTTTACGAGTACAAATTTAAATTCGAAATTGATTTAATTAATTTTACATTAATTGTTAGAGGTAGTTAGTTTAATTCCCTGCCTCCACTTTTTTCTATGAGAGTGTGTTGCAATACCAGTGGTTGGTCCTGTGTGATGCTTGAACTAGAGGGCATGTGCTTCCCTAAACATTGACTTGATCTTCTCTTGACCCTACCGATTTTGTAGCAATTTTCCCCCATCACTGCTCCTGATCCCTTCCACATGCACTACAAAACATACTCCTATTTGTGCTGAGATCTCTTCCACCATGGTGGAGATATCCATACAGAAAAGATAGAGGTGGCGTTCTCCACCAGTGAATTGCATTTTGTACTATGTAAATAATACTACTGGAGTACTATTTTATGTAGTCCAAAGTGCAGTTTGTGAATCGGGCCCATGGTGTCTTATGTCTCGTATAATGAATGCTCTTTCACACATCTAGGAACACATGCAAATTTGGAATAATAATGTCACACACAATCCACAAAATATTCAAGTCATTTTATTACATTTGGTCCGGTGGCCAGATAACCGCCCAGATGTCAAACCGGACATGATCATAATGATCCCTAGCATATACATTAATCTCTTATAGCTCGAGGGGCAAATATTATCCTTAAGCCCATTTTAATGCCCTTAGACAGCTGGCCTGTGGTGCATCAAATCATTTCACAAGAGAAATCAGTGTGTATGTCTATTTTAAATATCCTTGACCAGTGTTCCTACTTCTGGACTTCTGTTTTCTATTGACATGTCATTAACAAGCAGTGCAGGTTAGTTTGTGGACCGAGAGTTTTCATTGAGGACACTCAAGGTTTTGAACGGGTCTCCTTGTGATATTTCAAATTCTACTGACTGCTCTTCGGATGCAGGACCACTTTGGTGCGGAGAGGCCGTGCCCTGCTAAACTCTACTTAGACTGGCTTGAAGCAGTGATGTGTGCGGGACCCCTGCTTGCCAATACATACCAGAACATATGCAGTTTTCCACCAGAAATGAAAGACAACCATGTTCAAAATAAATGCTTTTGCTCACTAACGACCAGCTGTATTAGGTTGTATCAAATAGTGCAGCAAGTTAGATACTTCACCTCATTACTATTTTGATAATACGCTAATGATTAACAGAAAACCAGGTTATTGCATTTGTCATTTGCTCATTCAAGTTGAGGTTTGGGAACCCACCCTTTTGTTTGTAACTCATTTATCAATAGAGCCATATTGCTTTTTTGTGTATTGGTAACACCCAAGCCATGAGCACATCAAATCTGACAATGCTCTTTAGCGCAATATTTGGGTGCAGGTTGCTTGCAGCACTAAGACATGCATGCATGCAAAAAAAAAAAAGGTAGTTCACACTGCTCTTTTTTGATGCCCTAAATATGCCCTAAATATCGACTTTGAGTTTGAGAGACTTGAGGACAGATGCTGTCAATGTTCCCTCACTATTCAACAGTCCTCAGTTGGCATAAACAGGTGCACAAAAGTCTCTTCATTTGTTTGTAGGTGTCTGAAGACGTAGCATAGCAAACAGCTAATCTGCCAAAAACATTTAAAGAAACAATCATTTGCAAAATCAACAGATCTGGCTTGCATTTTGAGTTCTGAAATAAACAGTCTGCTGAAGTGAAAAACAAATCAAAAAATGATTGCTTTCTGTACACAATCCATCTATGAGATAAATAATGTATTGTGTGATGAATCGATGTTCTTTTGAGAAGTAAAATTGTCCTAGTTGCTTTGTAACAGGAGCACTTGATCGGAGACAAAATGATACACCAAAATCTAATAGCATGAGGTGATAGGCAAATGCTCCCCTGAGTGGACCCAAAGCCCACTCTATATATATTTTAAAGCTTTGTTCACAATAAGTCTTAGACACAGCTCTGCTGTCAAGACAGATTTAAAGAAATTTTAGTCTCTGCCATAAACTAATCTTACATACATTTAGAATGCTGGAATCTTATTGTTTTTTCCTTGTAGAAAATACATTGTATCTCAAACAAAATAGAGCTAAGGTTAACTTTCACCAAGGTAATTTAGCGATAGAATATATGGAATCCCTCTAAATGTTAAGGAGCACCATAAAAGAACTGGCAAAGCGCTGCAGAACTTTAAATAATGCATGTTTTCATTAGCTTGCCAGCGTCTGAAAACTCCTATTTTAAAATATACTATGATGACGGGGTGAGAAGAACTTTGAGACAGCTCCTTTTGTTTTACCTCTGTCTGAGCATGTCCGTGCGATGGTGTATTGTGCAGGTACTGTTGGTATAGTGGCCCTATGTGCTGGCCCCATCTATACCCTTGTGGATGAATATTTTTATTCTGCTACCTAGGCAACGACTGAAGGAGGCAAACTGTGAAAGTGGACAGAAGGGGATAATAAGCTGATTACTTAACAGATATATTCATTACTATGATGAACTAACCTTCTCACAGTGCTTACTCAATGAGGTGTGTCCACCTCTCCTGGGCATCACAAGTCCAACTATAAAGACAAACCTTCTGTCCTCTTCCTCAGGCCTTTACCCTTACAAGGGTATCATAAACAAGGAGACAGCCTTCATCACTTCCTCCTGACCTGACATCCCCAAATACCATGGATCGAGATGGCGACAGAGTAATGAAGATTATGTGAAGTGAGTACTTTTGCCTTCTGGACCCTTTCCCATATCAGTCTTAACTGAATATTGACACACAATTTGATTATAAATCAAGCACCCCAAACCCCGAACAATGAAAAAAGCTTACAAAAGTAAGATCACAGCATCACAGGAGAAATAGAAGAGAAGAACCGCTGCAACCAAAGTGAACCAACAGTCCTTCAATCAAGTGGCATCCACTGTAATTTCTCCTAGAGAGACTAGGGGAAGCAGCCCCAAAAAGGCAGCCTCTCCTTCCCTGGGCAGAAATCCAAGTTGTCTGTCACAGAACAAAGAAAGACAGACTAAACCAAGCCCACGCAGTGGGAAGGCAGAGCCCAGGCAATTGAGCTCTCAAGGAAGAAAGGAAATCAAATCACAAAGAGACAACTAGCAAAAGAAGAAGATTAAAGGGAAAACAGCAAAAAGCCAACATCCAGGCACCATGCACTGAGGCACCAGGATCACTTAGAGGCCAGATCCCTGGATAAATCACAGACAAAAGACGAGGCCAGCGAAGAGGATGCAACCTATACTCAGCATCACCACAACAGACAGTGCACCTTATGGGCCCAGACAAGTGTAAGGTAAAACAATGAACGCAAAAACTGACAGGGACAAAGCGAGTTCACCACAAAGTCAAAAATATACTAACAAAAACTTAGCCAAGGAGTTCCTGAAAAAAAACACCCATATGGCCAGAAGAGGGCAACACACTTAAAACCCAAGGTACCTTGCACAGAAAACTGGATGACAATCAGAGGTCAGAAAAGTAGTGGAGCCAAACCCAGAAAGAGAGGCTTTCTTAACACATAGCCCAAGTCCAGCAGGGAGCAGGATAAGACAGGCTCAACAGCAGAAGAGGACCACACAGCACCTGACAAGCAGAGCTAGAAAACAGCAACAGACACCAGACCAAGAAAAGGCCAAAGAGATATGAAAACAGGATCCAGAAAAAAGGGCTAGCAACAAGCCCAACAGGAGTGCAGTGGCCCACCCAGTACAAAAAACTTATAATTATTGGAATAGACCACACCACACACAAGTCCTAAGTCCAGCAGGGATTGCAGACTCAGAAGCCCAATGCTAGGCAGCACACCAGAGAATGGGGCACACATGCCATCTCCAAAGAGGCCTAAACCTGAACTCTTGCCCAAGCCCAGTAAGGATCACACAGATAGGCACATGATGCCTAATCGCTCCCAGCAAGTGGAGCCAAAACCCAACAAAAGACCACAGTGCATTCACTCTCCAGGAAAATGATGAGCCACAGAGCCTACATCCAGGAACAACTCTCAGTTCCGAGAGAAGAGGAACAACACTGCCTCTGAGGCGAACAGAATCTAGGGTACAGGACCCCACAACCCCATGCACCATACAAAGGAGGGTAGAGAAATCATCTTTTGGAACAAAATAAGTTTAGAACAGCAAGAACCAGGATGGGACCTAGGCAAACCCTAATGAGCATCCGAAGATTGAGGAATAGCAAGTGTAGTGGTACAACCAAGGGATAAACCTGACTCCAATCCCAGGAGAGGCATTAAGTAAACTCTAAGGTTAGCCTTTCCTAGGAGGCCTGTGACAGGCATACAGACAGTGCAGAGAAATTATCCCAGTACAAAACACCCAGTTAGTAAACATTGTTGGCCAAATGGCAACAACCTGAACTGCTCACAGCGGATGAGAGAATAAGGACAAAGAACTCCCAGGAAAGGCATCACAAGCTAGACAGAGAACCAAGTGTCGTCAACCCAAACACATGAACCAGTGCAATCAAACTCACAAGCCTAACAGGGATGCTGAAGCACCAAAGAAGGACTCAGCCCAGAAAGACAGAGCACACAGCCCCCTGACCAAGCCACCAGCTAGACCAAGATTCAACTCCTTTTTCCACAGGAGAAGGGGACATGTTAACCCCAAAATAGATGCTACAACAACACCTGAAATGCTGCTAAAATTTGGATGAGAGACAGATATGGAAAAATAAACTGTTAGACCTGGCATCCTTAGGGTGGTCTTCTCCTGGACGTTTTCCCTTTTGCCTCCATGTTTTGCTGATTCTTTTTATTGGCCTTAGGACTCTGAGCACTTTACCACTGCTAACCAGTGCTAAAAGCATGTGCTTCTCCCCAAACATGATGACATTGGTGTATACCAGATTGGCATATTTGTTGTACTGGTAAGTTCCTTGCAAAGTGGTATACCATATACCCAGGGCCTGTCCTTCAAATGCTACTAGTGGGCTGCATCACTCATTGTGCCACCCACAGAAGTAGCCTTTCAAACGTATCTCAGGCCTGCCACTGCAGTGCCAGGGTGGGCAGTTTACTGCCACATCTTGGCATTTTAAAAAAACTGCCAAGCCTTAAACTCCCCTTTTATTCCATTTAAGTCACCCCAAAGGTAGGCCCTAAGTAACCCTATGGGCAGGGTGCCATGTAAACAAAAGTTATGATATGTACTTATTTGTTAGGCATGTCCTGGTAGTGACAAACAGCCTATTTGGTTTTTCACTACTGTGGCCGGCATTGGGAATACCTTAACACACTTTTAAGCTGTAATTCCTGTGCAGAAAGGAGTAGCTTTTTCATTTTTCATATGTTTGGAATGGTATTGATAAATCCTCTTTACTGGTGAAGTTGGATTTAACATTATTGTTTTAGAAATGCCACTTTTAGAAAGTGTACATATCTCTGAACTTTCTGCTCTATGTGCCTGACAGCCTGTCTTCAATACACATCTGGGTTGGGTGACACCTACACTTTGTGCGTTCCCTATAGCCAGCCACAAACACAGGAAGTTGAAGCTCATCTGCATCCTAAGCACTCACCTGCATTCATCTGCTTTCTGATGGGTCTTCCAGGGCAGGGAGAAATAGGAGGGGCTCACCCTTACACTTCAATAGGTGGTGTCTTGTCCATACACAAAGCATTAATTTACCCCCACAGATATCCTGGCAGACAGGACTGGATTGAAAGGGATCCTGGTGTACTTCGCAGAGTTGCTTTGAATTAACACCCCACATCAAAGGCACTTTTGGGTATAAGGACTGGGGGGGCATATTTACAAGCCCCTTGCACCGCCGGTGCATGACTTTTGTGACACACTGGTGGCACAGTGTGGTGTTCCATATTTACAAGGACACGTAAAGCCACCATGCGTGGCTTTTTGTGTCCTTGTAAATATGGACCATTTTCACGCAGCACTTTGCGTGAAAGGTGCATTCCATGGGTGTTGCTGTGGGTGTTCCCATGCAACACTTATGGAATCTGCTGCATTTGCAGATTTACAACGTTTCATAAACCTGGGAATGTGTCAGAATCCTATGCCTCCCCAGGAGAGGCGTAAGGAGGTGCAACAAGGAGAAATACTTTTATTTCTCCTTGTTTTTTCTATGCGTGCTGCATTCTGCTGCACACATAGAAAGAAGAAAACACCTCTTGTGATTGTTTTTGTGCAGAAAGATGTCCCTTCCTGCACAAAAACAATCATCCCCGCTATGCAGGCAATCTTGCAGGATGGTGCAAGGGTGCCTGCGTTGGTGCATGGCATACATTTGTGCACCAGCATGCGGGAGAGCTCAGGAATACATCATATTGTTGTAAATATGACACATCCCTTTGCTTCGGAAGTAACACAGCGCGGCACAGCCAAATGGTTTGCGGCACCGTGTTGCATTACTTCCTTGTAAATATGGCCATGGGTTTCTGACCCCTGAAATCAGACACTTATGGATCTTGAACTGAACCTCTGTCAGAAGTCCTGCTGTGCTGCTTAAAGGACTCAACTGGACTGCTTTACTGGAAGGACTGCTTTTCTGCTTGTTGCCCTGCTGCCTGCTGCTCCCTGCTCTGCCAAAGGAAAGTTGGACTCTGCCTTCTCTCCAAGTGATCTCCAAGGGCTTGCTGGCTTGCCTCCTGTTTTCTGAAGTCTCAGAGACACAAAGACTTCCTGCAACTATGATGGTGCTCCTGGACTCTGCCTTCTGTGAGTCCCACCCTTGCCTGATGTTCCCTCTCAAAGTAGTGGGTCTCAGAAGTGGGTTCTGTAGCTGTTTGTCTACAAAACCAGTGCATCATCAACTTTGCGCTGATCGAGACTGACACATCACCCTGCAATGCTGACATAGAGGCTGTCGATTACAGGGCTTCTGCAGTCTGTGTGGCCCGATGACAACGCCCTGCGCAGCTCGACGACGATGCATTGCCTTCACCGCAGCGACCCGACTGCATGGAAAAGCTCGACTCATCGTGCCCTCAGCGTAGACACTTTGCTTCATTCAAGCTACTTTCTCAGAGGGTCCTGCATGGGGCCTGTAGCCGGCCTACCCTCCATCGCGGTCAGCATGAACTTTGAGTTTGCACAGGTCCCTCGCAACCTCATAACCTTTTGACCGCTTGTAACTTATAAGCACGTTTTTTTGCGTTTAATCTTTAAAAATTCCTATCTCTACTGCTACTGATTGGATTTTAGTTGTTTTGGTCTTATTTTACTCATATAAATATTCTCTATTTTTCTAAACCTGTGTGGAGTTCTTTTGTGGTGTATTCATTGTGCTACTGCATCAGTGTGTTGCATAAATACTTTACACATTGCCTCTTTAGATAATCCTTACTGCTCTGTGCCAAGCTGCCAGAGGGAGAGCACAAATTATCTTGTAGTGTGTATCTAGCTTACCCTGACTAGAGTGGTGGTTCCTGCATGGCCTTGGTGCATGCCTCAGCCAACCAGGAATACCATTTCTAAAATAAACCAATATGCACAACCCTCTGGCCCACAACAAGCCCATCAGGGAAGTAAAGAACGGCAGGACCACAGAAGGCACCACAAACAAAGGCCACAAGGACAGAGGGGAAGGCAAGGGAATTCAAGGCCCATATCAACACAAAAAGGAAGACCCACTCCTAAAGCAAACACCATAATCTACAAAGCACCACAGTCCTTCGCAAATTTACCAGGGAGAGAGAAGACAGGTCTAGTGAGTGGAGTAAGAACCAAAGACAAAAGAAAAAGCTAAAGAGAGGGGAAGAACCAACCGGGATCCCCATCATTGTACCCTTTACATAGACAAAGACAACAATACAGGCTCCCCCTGTAAGGGAAGGGGCTTCAGGAGGACAGAGAAGGCAGCAAGGGAGATTTTTTTCTCTTTAAGCTAATTCAAGTGGTGCCTGGGAAAAGGTGGACACATCTCATTCAGTGAGAACTTGGATGAGAAAAATCTGAAATGGAAATATGTCATTTTGTATTTTGGTAGTAACAAGTACCCTCTTCAATCTGCTTCTTTTTTCTAACTTCATATGGCCATTACCCCTTTGTTTTCTTTTTTTTTTTACATTCTATGAGTTGATTATTTTATTTGACCCATCCCAGACAATACAATGTCTATCACGAAGCATGAGCAATCTGTTACTGTGGTTGGAGTCCCTTATTTCTGTGTGGTTTAAAAGGTACTGCAATAACAATAATGATCATTTGAGCCCTATGACAAAAAACATCAAAGACTAACTCATGGAGCCATGGACACCTATAAATGCATGCTATAGTATACAAAACATTATGGATGGAATGCTTGAATTATTCTCAGCCACTGTTAGTTACTCGGGCCGCATCCCAGTCCATTGTTATTTTGCACTCCCTGCCACCTCAGTTTGGACCCAGCTGTATGCAAATACGTCTTGACTGTGCTCCAATGGGCACAGTCCAGCCCAAACTGCCAAGCCAGGTCCTCCCTGAACTGAAACACCCATAAAAGAAGACATCCTAGGACTAATAGCCTGACACTCTGGGCCATATTATCAAGAACGGCGATAACATTATCGCCGCTTTAGCAGCAGGAAACTGCCGCTAAAGCGGCGATAAGGGCTTGATAATATGCTCTATAGAATTCAATAGAAGCCCAGGTTTGATGTCCTTCACACCAGAACCTGGGCTTCTATTGGAATTCTATAGGGCATATTATTAAGCCTCTTATCGCCGCTTTAGCGGCAGTTTCCTGCGGGTAAGCGGCGATAATGTTATCGCCGTTCTTGATAATATGACCCTCAGTGTTTTGATTTCATTGACAAAAATATCATGAGAAAATAAATGATGCTGTAGCATTTTTTTCTGAAAAGCCAGATACATTGGTAATTTGTACCTAGTGTTCTGCATATAGAAAAAGTTCACTGTCTGAACCAAGTGAAAATCTCTCAAGCTTTGCTTCAAAGCCTCAAAAAGGCAAGTTGTTGTAATATGTTTTAAAGAGATCTATACATACAAATCCAGTGCCCAATTTACTGCCTTATCTAAGGTCAAGTGACATTCATCAAATTAGTTTTCACTGCCCTGCCTCAAGGTTTTGAGGGAGATCTGATTCTGGACGGCAGTTTCAATCTATTAGAGAGGCAGGGAAGCCCTGAATAACTATTGCTAATACATCTGCAGGCAATGGTCTGAACACTGAAAGCAATTACGGTACCATGATCACATCATGTCTAACCATGGATCTTGAGGTATGATACATTTTGACAATAGTTTTCTAGATAATCTTACCCTCTCTAACCGTGTAGCTCATGCCCTTGTAGAGCATTGTCCCTTAACAAAAATATGTAGATGGACAGTAGGATGGGATGGTAGGCTTTTAATTTGTTGGTATTGGCAAATTATGATTGGCAGGATTGGAAGTTCGAAATATGAAAATAAATTTACTGTAATCAGTGTGAATTTAACAGGACAATCACAAATCGTTGTTACTCTCAATTAACTCTATGACAAACACAGATTTCAGTTGACAAGCCGAAATCTACACAGAATAGTGAAGCAGAGAAGTGAATGAGGACATCAGTTCAAATTTATTAAAAAATTTAGAACTAGAGCCTATTTAGAATGAAAATAGCATTCAAGCACAGGTGTTAGTGGGTTAGTGGAATGGGGATTTCAGAGGGTGATTGCTTTGCTGATTCCCATGACAGTGCTGCATCAATGTTAAGTGTTTACTATCACAACATTCAAATTTTAGCGCTGAATCTCAAAAAACATCCATTGAGCTCCTCACTCTTACTGTGAGCCTTACCCCTCCAGTGTCGCTTTGGTCAACAGTTAACCCCTAGCTGCTTGGTAAATTAAAATGTTTGATACCTGCCCTCAATGTAGGCCAATGCCCCCAGTGCCCTGCTCCTGGCATTGGTTCAATCTCCAATAAGATAAGAGGGGGGTTCCTACAACTTGTCTGGTCCCCACCAAGAGACTCCTTTGACCCTCAGCTTCAAACCTTTCACTGCTGCACCAGCCTCCACTTTTTCCTTTAAGTTTCTCCCGTGCCTGAGGGCTAGCCAATAATTGCCAAGCTTTCATCCTGAATGCAGGTGAGCATGACAAAGGCTCCAACGCTGGCTCCTTGTTTAAACATCAAAACAAACACTTCTCTCCCATTTGAAAGAAAGTGCTAAAATTGAGGGAAAGTGCATCGGGAGACTCTAAAATTAAAGAATTATTGTTTTAATTAAATTGATGCATTTGAAGTATGAATTTTACTAATTTGCAGAACATTTAAAGAGCCTAAAGATTGGCGACTGGTCAATTTGAGAAAGGCTGTTTGATTCCTGGTTTGGAGTGTTGGCAGCCAATCAGATTTGAGCATTACATTTTAAAAGAACATTTTAAATACTCACCGTGCAAACTGGTACATTTGTAAATATTACGTTTATTATGATGAGCCAGTTTGCTACAAATAAACGGAGGGTATTTCCTCCATGTTTATGGAAAGATAATTTGCATTTATTAAGCACCCATGACATCAATCCAGATTGAAAAAGGCAATTAATTGCCGAAACGCATCTCTGTGTGAAAGTGGCAAATAAAATAAGGAGGAAAACTCTCCCTAGAGTGAAAGGACTCTTTTTGATTCAGAATGAGACAGTAGTAATGTATATTTTGCACATATTCGTTGTGAGGGTTTAGTGTTCTTATGTGTGTGTCAATCATATATATACATTATGTATTTAATTTTATTCATTGTGGTTATTGACACTCATGGATGTATTATCTATTCTCCCTCCTTCTTTTTAATGTGGTTTTAAATATTTATTGTTTTTACTCCATTATTTGTATTTATATTTGGTGTAGATTTTCAAATATTTATTCCACATTTAAAATGCATTTTAGGTACTCTTTATTCATTGTGTAGTAATATTTTATAGTATGTTTTCCATGTCTATATGTCATGTGACTTTGGTTGAAATGTACACAGGTGTGTTGCTTTTTTAACATTTTTTCTAATCACTTGCACTATTTAATGACATAATGTCTTGTAGCGCGTTATGTGAACAAGACCGAGTTGCTTCGGTCGAAACGCGTCATGCTGGGGCACTGGCCAGGACTGACTGGTTGCTGTTGTCATTTTCAATAAAGCACAGCATTTTTTTCAATTTTGTCCCTTGTGTGGTCCGTACCTGTGTTTGTACGCCGTGGAGGTCTGGTGACAACCGGGATTTGCTTTTCATATATATATATATATATATATATATATATATATATATATATATATATATATATATATATATTACCTACTGATGGTTGTCAGTAGGTAGTTATAGTTTTTTACTTGCCTATATCTTTGGAGCTGTTTGACGAATCTTCAGCGAAAAATCAGGGCGATCTGTCAAGCAGGGACAGAGAAAAAGGGGGTGGTCAAAAAAAGTGTGTTTGGCATGTTAGTTCTCATAGGACATTTAGTTGAAGCTGAAGCCCAAACCGCTGGATGGAATTACAAGTTTGGCAGAAGGGTAGATTTGGTTACGCAGATCAAGCTTTCATTTATTTGGTGTAAATCCATTAAGTAGTTGTTGGGAAATTTAAGAGAAAAAAGTGAGTGATATCTGTGGCCTTGAGGACTCCTCGAATAATGACGAGCTCATGCAGGGAAATGCAGAGCTGCAATTGACTGCCAAACCTTCAACCAGAAAGTGTTGGCAACTATCTTGGGACTCGCTTCAGCCGAGTCCCACAAAAAAACAATTTAAAAAAAAAATAAAAGTTGGTCCTGGCCTCCTAGATGGATCCCACTGCAGGAGGGTCCATTCCGCCCACCAGCGCACGAGAACCACCACCTCCCAAGGGCAAAAGTAATTAAATGAATGCAGGAGGGCCAGCGTGGCCCCCTCGCAGCCTCAGGGATGCCACCTCTGCAGGGCACTGCTCATAATGTATGTGGGCGGGTCCGCTTGGCCCGCCTGTGCCCCAGGGACGCTACCTCCCTGGGGCTAAATATGAAATTTACGGGGGCTCATGAGGCACCCCCACAGCCCCGGGGACTGCCAGCTCCCCAGGGCACTACTTATAATGTATGTACAGGCCCACTCGTGCCTCGGGACTGCCACCTCACTGGGGCTAAATATTAAATTAATGTGGGGGACCGTGTGACAGCCCTGGGGAATGCCACCTCCCCCAGACAATTATTTCAAAATAAGAGTGGGGGCTGCAAAGCCTCCACATAGCCCTGGGGACCACCACATCCCCGGGGCTGTGTACTGCAATGGAGGTGGGTGGCACGGCCCTCTCCTGGAGCCATAGATGGCCCTGGGTACCGCCTTCCCCACGGCTAGCTCCTGCTATGCCCCGGGGTGCCCACCACTGGAAAATAGCTGTTTGCTGTGGCGTGGCGGGATCTTTAACTGCTCCCTCTAAGCTATAGCAAATACTCCACTTCCAGTAAGTGAGAGCAGTGAAAATGCTCTCACTTGCTGGAAGCGGAGCATTCGTCTGTTTCCCTGCCCTCTGTCAAGTGAGCAGGGAAACAGAAAAATCGCTTTCAGACACAGGGAGCTGCATGTTTAGCAGCTCCCTGTGTCTGAAGGCAAACCCATCTCCCGCAAGAGGTGAGGAGCTGCAAGGGACCGTAGAGGTCTTCATGCTTCTCTTGGTCCCTTTCACCCAGGAAATCATGGCCAGGCACCAGGCATGGGGTCCCCAGGGCTCAAATCGGCCCGGGGAGGGGGCCAGTGGGGCGCCACTCCCCTATTATAAATACAATTTTTAAAAAGGCCAGGCCTCAGGGGATGGGGTCCCCGGGCTGAGATTGGCCCAGGGAGGGGGGCCGCGCTGCCCCCTCCTCTAACAAAAAAACATGTTAAAATAAAGGCCGGCCCAGGGGAAGTCGTCGGAGGCCCCACCATCTGTCTCAACCACTCTGCAAAGGGGCCTCCTGGAGCACAACTGGTTGGAGGATGAAGTCCCCTTGGCAGCTGAGGGCCCTTGGAGGCCAACAATCCCTCCTGTTACCTCCAGTAAGTCCAACACAGTGGAATTGCTGAGAGGTCATCCGAGGCCCACCCCCTTTCTCCATCATTCTGCAGACGGGCCTCCAGGCACACTGCTGCTTGGGGATGAAGTCCCCTTAGGTGCGGAGGCTCCTTGGGTGCCAAGAACCCCTCCTGTTACCTCCAGTAAGTCCCGTACAGCTGGATTCCTGAGAGCTCATCCGAGGCCCCACCCACTTTCTCCACCACTCTGCAAACACGGCTCCTGGTGCACTACTAGTTGGAGGATGAAGTTCCTTTGGATTTTGAGGTTCTTTGGGTGCCAAGAACCCCTCCTGTTAGCTCCAGTAAGTCCCATACAGCTGGTTTCCTGAGAGCTCATCCGAGGCCCCACCCACTTTTTCCACCACTCTGCAAAAGCGCCTCCTGGTGCACTACTAGTTGGAGGATGAAGTTCCTTTGGATTTTGAGGTTCTTTGGGGGCCAAGAACCCCTCCTGTTACCTCCAGTAAGTCCCACACAGTGGGATTGCATGAGAGATCATTGGAGGCCCGCCCCCTTTCTCCACCACTCTGTAAACACGCCTCCTGGTGCACTACTTGTTGGGGATGAAGTCCCCTTGGATGCTGAGGGTCATTGGGAGTCAAGAACCCCCCCTGTTGCCTCCAGTAAGTCCCACAAAGAGGGAATGCTGAGAGCTCATTTGAGGCCCTCCCCCTTTCTCCACTAGTTAGGAAATAGAATTAAAAAAACCTTATAAATTCACTGAAAGAACCAAACGTTGCAGGGCCATTAGAGTTACAAATTAACATTATTTTATTTTTTTAGAGTTTTATATAGCGCAAACTAGACCCAAGAAATTGGGTATCAGAGCGCTTTACATGAGCACCAGTTTTGTTATAGACGGACACATTCATTTTTGTTAGGCACGGGGAGATTAAGTGATTTGCCCAGAATCACAGGATGTTTTAGCGTCATTGCCGAGACTCGAACCTGGTTCCCCAGCTTTGAGGTCGACCGCTCTAGCAGTAAAGCTACATCCTCTCCCCAATTGAAAAACCTTATAAATTCACTGAAAGAACCAAAGGTTACAAGGATGTTATAGTTAGGCTCAGATTTCCCACAAACAAAACCATAGAAATTCAGCAGTTATAGTTACCTGAGCTAACTGTACCTTACTCCCACGCAATGCACTGCTTATGACCTCACATATTACATCACTCATGACATGGTCAGTTCCATCACTGATGATATCTCAAATAACAGCATCCACAGAAACACTCACACACCCACTCACACCCCCATACATTTTCTAATACACTCACTCACACACCTACAGAACCATTACATACCTATCATATATCCTTACAACTTTTCACACATCCACTCACTCAGCCATGCAAACACTCACACACCCATACAGCCACTCACACAACCACTCACTCATTCATGCAGCTACTTATACAGCCACTTAGTCACCCATACAATAACTTACACAGCCATACAACCACCCATACAGCTACTCACACACCCACTTAATTACTCATACAATCACTCAGACAGCCAGCCACTCACCCATCCAGCATCTCAACAGACCTATTGACACACCCATACAACTACTCACACACCCACTTACACACTCACAACCACTTACATACCCATTCAGTCATCCCTACAAGCACTCAGATGACCACTCACCCACCCATACAGTCATTCACTCACCAATACAGCCACTCACACACCTATGCGGCCACTCACACAGCCACACAGTCACCCACACAGCCACTCACATACCTACTCACACACTGATACAGCCACTCACACACCTACTCACTCTCCAATACAGCCACTCATACAGCCACTAACTCACCCAAACATCTATCACATACCCACTAACACATCCATACAGCCGCTGACACACCCACTCATACGTCTATACAGCCACTTGGACATCCACTCACACACTGATACAGACAGACAGACAGACACTCAGATAAGATATTTTAGAAATAGTATGGCTTATTACTAGTACAGAATTAATAGTAATTTAACTTATGCTGTAGCTTAGTATGTATCTTTAAGTTTCAGAAATGTTTATGAAACACTTACAGTCACGGAATGCTGTAATCAGTGATGTAATTTGAGATGTTGTCCGTGATGTCACTGTCCATGCCTTGAGTGATGTAATATTGGAGGTCATAAGCAGTGTATTGCAGGGGCCTAAGTTATAGTTAGCTCAGGTAACTATAACTGCTAAATGTCTATGGTTTTTTATGAGTAAAATCTGAGCCTGACTATAAATAAAGTCCCTGTAAACTTTGTTTTTTCAGTGAATATATATATATATATATATATATATTCACTGAAAAAACAAAGTCGCCAGTAGATAGTTATAGTTAGGACCTTTATCCATAGGAAATCCGCAACATTCTATTCCCAATAAGTTTGGCGTCGTTTGACAAATCTTCGCGAAATTTTCAAAACTAGTGGGGCGCTCTGGTCCGCTCCTGTCTTGAAAGTTTCGGGGTGATTCATCAAGCGGCGGCCGAGAAAAAAGGGGGTCCCAAAACGCGTTTTCTCCATGTTAATTCCCATAGGAAATTTTAGCCACGGCTACAGCCCAAACTGCTGAACGGAATTACACCAAATTTTGCAAAAAGGTAGCACTTGGTTCAGAAAGCGACCTTTTTTAAATGGTGTAAATCCGTTCAGTAGTTGCGGAGAAATTCAAAAAATAAGAGTGAAAAATCAATTTCTTATAGGAAACTTTATGCAAGGCTACAGCAAAAACTGCTGAACGGAATTACACCAAATTTGGCAAAAAGGTAGTGCTTGGTTCAGAAAGCACCCTTTTTAAAAATGGTGTAAATCCGTTCAGTAGTTGCTGAGAAAATCCAAAATAAAGTTTCAATATCTATGGTCATGGTGGATCCGCGCACCCTCCCGACCACGAGCTGCATGCTAATTGGCTGTCAACACTCCAAACCAGGAAGTGTTGGCAGTTATCTTATCTCTCGGTAGAACCGAGGGACAAGAAAAAGACAAAAACAAGGGCGTAGAACGCAAAAGGGGGCAGGGTAGAAACACCCTGACCCCTAGGCCTGCTCAGGGGTCCTACAAGGACCCCAGGGCCAAAATAAAAAAATTAAAATCTGCAAAAAACACGCTGGGTGCGCGGATCCTGCCGATAAAAAAAAAAACGAAGCGTGGGCTCCCGCGCTTCGTGGTTAATTGGCCCCCGGGTGGGCCAAGTCCCGGGGGCATGCGGGGATCATTAATAATTTTATGGGGGCCTCTAAGGCCTCCCAAGCCCCGGGGACCACCACCCCCGGGGCTTTAAACAAAATGGTGCGGGAGGGCTCTGAGCCCTCCCGCAGCCCCTGGGACCGCCACCCCGGGGCTTCTTTTAAAAAATAAATTACCTGTGTGGTGGGACTCGAGCCCCCACATGCCCCGGGACCGCCACCTCCCGGGGCACTAAATATTTCAATATGGGGGTCCGTTACGGACCCCGAGCCCCGGGACCACCACCTCCCGGGGCTGTGCATTGGCTGGGAGGGGGCCGCGCGGCCCCCTACTGGAGACCTTGATGGCCCTGGGGACCACCACCCCCAGGGCCGGCTCCTGCAGTGTCCCGGGTGCCTACCCCGGGACACTGTAGTTTGCTATGACAGGACGGAGCCTCGCAGCTCCCGTCCTGTCATAGCAAACTGCTTTGTTTTTGGAAGAGAGAGCAGGAAACCTGCTCTCTCTTCCAAAAACCAAGCCTATTGCTTTTCTACACAGGGAGCTGCATCTTAGCAGCTCCCCATGTGAAAAGCAATGCCGGCTCCCGAGGGACGCGGGGAGCCAGCGGGACCGTGGGGGATTGGGGACCCCCACAGTCCCCAACGGAGAGGACAGCCCCGGGGATGGGGTCCCCGGGCAAGTAGTGGCTCGGAGGGGGCCACGCGGCCCCCTCCCCCAAAAATAAATAATTTTAAAAATAGGAAAAATAAAGGCCTGCCCCGGGGGATGGGGTCCCCGGGCAAAGAGGCCTGAGGAGGGGGCCACGCAGCCCCCTCCTTAAAAAATTAATAAAAAGTGGCCATGCCCCGGGGATGGGGTCCCCGGGCGGATCGGCCACGGGAGGGGGCCACGCGGCCCCCTTCCCGTTTAAAAAAAAGAGAAGGGTAAGGCCCTGGGGATGGGGTCCCCAGGGCCCAAAACAAGGAAAGGAAGGGGGCCACACAGCCCCCTTCGAAGAAAAAAAAACGATTGTGCCGCAGGCCCCGCCCCCTTCCTTTACAACTCTGCAAACGCGCCCTGGCGCGTTTGCAGAGAGGGAACAATTCCCCTTGAATACTGGGGTCCCTGGGGCTAACTAGCCCACCAGGAACCTCCAGTATGCGCCAGGGGCTGCGTTGCAGAGAGGTGTACAGAGGCCACGCCCCTTTTTATGCCTCTCTGCAACACAGCTCTGTGGTGCTTACTGGAGGTACCTGGTGGGATAGTTGGACCCCAGGGACCCTCAGGATTCAAGGGACTTAATCCCCAACTTAAAACGCGCCACGGGCGCGTTTGCACTGTGGTGAAGGGAGGGGGCCGGGCTTCAGGTGACATGTGTGCAAACAGGCCCCGTGGCGCGTTTTAAGATGGGGAATTAAATCCCCTTCAATCCCGAGGGTCCCTGGGGGCCAACAAGCCCACCAGGTACCTCCAGTAAGCGCCACGGAGCTGCGTTGCAGAGTGTTGTAAAAAGGGGCGTGGCCTCTGAACACCTCTCTGCAACGCAGCTCTCTGGCGCATACTGGAGGTATCTGGTGGGCCAGTTGGCTCCTAGGGACCCTCGGGATTGAGGAGGAATTAATTCTCCAACTTAAAACGCGCCACAGGGCGTGTTTGCAGACATGTCACCTCAGGCCCCACCCCTTCCTTCACCATTGTGCAAATATTCCTCTAAAATCAGCCGAACTACGAATTCCGATTTACCTACCTGTTATCAGGAGAGACCTCAGTGCTGCATCTTTGAGCCCAGTACTGATCCTGAAAAGTAATTTTAACCGTACTTACCAGTAACTTGAATTTCCTTCCATAGGATATCATTGCCTGCTTTTTGCTGAAAAAGTTTCTAAGTGTCGATTTTTGAAACATACAAATATTCCTCTAAAATCAGCAGAACTACGAATTCCGATTTACTCATCTGTTATCAGGAGAGACCTCAGTGCTGCATCTTTGAGCCCAGTACTGATCCTGAAAAGTAATTTTAACCGTACTTACCAGTAACTTGTATTTCCTTCCATAGGCTAACATTGACTGGTTTCACTTGAAAATTCTTGTGTGTGGAGTTTTGGAACTTTATAATATTCCTCTAAAATCAGCCGAACTACGAATTCCGATTTACTCACCTGTTATCAGGAGAGACCTCAGTGCTACATCTTTGAGCCCAGTACTGATCCTGAAAAGTAATTTTAACCGTACTTACCAGTAACTTGAATTTCCTTCCATAGGCTAACATTGACTGGTTTCACTTGGAAATTCTTCTAAGTGTGGAGTTTTGGAACTTTATAATATTCCTCTAAAATCAGCTGAACTACGAATTCCAATTTACTCACCTGTTATCAGGAGAGACCTCAGTGCTGCATCTTTGAGCACAGTACTGATCCTGAAAAGTAATTTTAACCGTACTTACCAGTAACTTGAATTTCCTTCCATAGGCTAACATTGACTGGTTTCACTTGGAAATTCTTCTAAGTGTACAGTTTTGGAACTTTATAATATTCCTCTAAAATCAGCTGAACTACGAATTCCAATTTACTCACCTGTTATCTGGAGAGACCTCAGTGCTGCATCTTTGAGCCCAGTACAGATCCTGAAAAGTAATTCTAACCGTACTTACCAGTAACTTGAATTTCCTTCCTTAGGCTAACATTGACTGGTTTCACTTGGAAATTCTTCTAAGTGTGGAGTTTTGGAACTTTATAATATTCCTCTAAAATCAGCCGAACTACGAATTCCGATTTACTCACCTGTTATCAGGAGAGAACCCAGTGCTGCATCTTTTAGCCCAGCACTGACCCTGAAAAGTAATTCTAACCGTACTTACCAGTAACTTGTATTTCCTTCCATAGGAATCCATTGTCTGGTTATCAGCAGAAAAGTTTCAAAGTGTCGATTTTCACAAACTACAAATATTCCTTAAAATCGCCTGTATGACTTAAACGCATTCTTTCAACTGTTTTACAGGAGATGCACCAGTGCTGGATCCAGGATCCACCACTGAGTAAGAAAAAGTAACTTGATAACACTACTTACCTGCTAAGTGAATTTCCTCCCATAGGATAACATTGGTGATTCTATGTGAAAAAGTTTCTAAGTGTCAAGTTTTAAAATACAATAATATTCCTTAAAAATCACTACTGTAACCAAAACGCTTTTACTCAACTGTTTACAGGAGATGTCCCAGTACTGAATCTAGGATCCAGTCCTGTGGTTAGAAAAGTAATCCATAAAGTAACTAATTGCATTTAACTAGAAATTCACATTGCGCTCAATGTTGCATTGTGTTTGAAAATGTGTTGCCCATTGCAACAACTGTAACTACTGTACTTAAAAGTCTATTGCCTATTTGCAAAGTATTTAAACTAAAGTAATTCATTCTGAGAAAGTATATTTTGTAATGTAATGTATAATGTAACTACAATGTAATTTAAAAAATAAAATATCTAAAAATAAATAGTTTAAAAAAATTTAGTAAATCAGTATCAAAAAAATAAATATAACAATTAATACATTTAAAAATTGTCATTTACAAAACCTTTGAAATTCACTGAAAAAAACCATAGGTTTCAGACATGTTATAGGTAGGAATTAGCATTTAAAAAACCTTTGAAATTCACTGAAAAAACCATAGGTTTCAGGCACATTATAGTTAGGAATTAGCATTTAAAAAACCTTTGAAATTCACTGAAATAACCATAGGTTTCAGGCACGTTATAGTTAGAAATTAGCATTTAAAAAACCTTTGAAATTCACAAAAAAAACCATAGGTTTCAGACACGTTATAGTTAGAAATTAGCATTTAAAAAACCTTTGAAATTCACTGAAAAAACCATAGGTTTCAAACACGTTATAGTTAGAAATTTGCATTTAAAAAACCTTACAAATCACTGAAAAAACCATAGGTTTTAGGGACAGTTATAGTTAGTTGGACATTGCACTCGTACAAAACCTGTGAAATTCCCCGTTATAGTTAGTTCAGCTAACTATAACTCGCGCCCGCAATGCACTGCTGATGACGTCACATATTACATCACTCATGACATGGTCAGTGACATCACTGATGACATCACTGATGACATCTCAAATTACATCACTGATGACATCACTGATGACATCATCCACGTGATAATCTGATGCACCTCCTCACACCCTAATATAACCTTTGATACACCCACTCTAAATTACAGACTGCCATTCGCAAAACCATAGACACTCCAACACCAATAACTACATACCCACTCATTGATTCTTAGGTCTACACACACATCCACTCACTCACCTGTACAGTCACTCATACTTACGGTCACTCAGTACAGGACTATCATATGCACTCATACTCCTATATAGACACTCAAACACCGCCACTCATCCATAGAGGTACTCACACACCTAGTCAGTCATGCAAATAATTAAACACACTGCCATTTACTCACCTATACAGTTATACACACACCAGCTCACTTACTCATACAAATACTAGCACATTCTTACGCTCTTATACAATCACTGATGCAAGCACACACTCTTCCATACAGTCACTCTCACAATCACACACTCTCGCTTATAGCTATTTATATACTCCAACACACATATATACTGCCTTTCACATATGTAGTTACTCACACATGTACCACTGGGACATACATTCACTCACTAATACACTCTTACACACACTTACCCACCCATACAGTCTATCACAGATGCATTCTTGAAACCATCCACCCAGTGAATCACCCACTCACACATCTATGCACAGAGTCGCACCCACCCCACCCACACAAACGCTCAGGCACCCATACAGATACTCAGACAACCAATCAATAACTCATATAGACACTCATGTAGCTATTCACAAACCCATGCAGCCACTTACACAGCAACAGACAGACGGATACAGACATTCACCCAGTTTAGTCACTAACCCATGCATTCAGTAAGATACGTTTAATCACTCACTTATAGAGTTTGTCACGCACCTACTAAATCATCCATACAGACACTTATACACCCACTCATTCTTCAATACGCCTTTCCCTATATATATTAAAAATATTTAAACTTTACAGAAACACACAGTCACTGCATGATGTCATCAATGATGTCATTTGAGATGTCATCAGTGATGTCATCAGTGATGTCACTGACCATGTCATGAGTGATGTAATATGTGACGTCATCAGCAGGGCATTGCGGGCGCGAGTTATAGTTAGCTGAACTAACTATAACGGGGGAATTTCACGGGTTTTGTACGAGTGCAATGTCCAACTAACTATAACTGTCCCTAAAACCTATGGCTTTTTCAGTGAATATATATATATATGAAAACATGCTGCTCATTACCCAATACATTACAAGTCTTTATACGTGCATAGCACATAAAAAGGGATTACAAGCCATAACATTATTTTGAATGAAAGAGCTCTTAAACATCAGGAACATATTCAGATGCTATTAGAAATGATTTCATTCTGTCTTACCAATAACATTTTTGTGTTTGCAGGACAACTCTCTCAGCAGAGGCAAGGTACTGCCATGGGCACGTGCTTTGCCCCCAGTTACGCAGACTTGTTTGTGGGCTGGTGGGAGAAGCACGTGGCCTGGGCAGGGGAAAATTGGCGATGGATGGATAGTACGGCCCTATGGGCCCGCTATATAGATGATTTATTTATCATCAGGAGAGGTTCCCATATAGATGCTGAGAGATATATAGCGGCCCTTAACAACGATTTAAACATGCATTTCACGGGGTGTATAAATGAGACCCAAGTAGTGTATTTGGATCTGACTATCTATCAGTAAACCAACAGCAGGAAACTCTATACTCCATGCGGGGAGTTGTCATCCTTGCAGTGTGATTGATAATATTCTGTATGGAGAATTGTTGTATATTAAGCGTAAGTGTTCCACATCTATGAAATATCATAAATCCAAAGATAACACATTGAAGAGATTTAGAGCAAGAGTGTATCCAAAGGGGATCCTCATGAAGGCAGTTAAGAAAACTGAGGGCACACTTAGAGGTCAGTTACTCCTAGATAAGGAGAGACATAGAAAGAAGAATGAAATGCAAGAAAAACATATGGTGAGAAGGATCACGGATTATACAGCAAATGCATCTGCGGTATATCAGATTTTCGAATAAATAGATGTATCCTCAAAAATGACAGCATTATTGGGGAACATTTATCGCCATCACGAGCAATCACTTATAGAAGAGGCTCCTCAATAAAAGATCACTTGGTGCGAAGCCATTATATGGAGAGGACTAGCAAAGGTGATCCTGTAACAGGCTTCTTTCCATGTCAAAATGTATGTAAGTATAAAGTTCCAAGGAGAAAAAACAAGAGGAAGATAAAGAAGCTATTAAATTGCAATTCTGAATTCACGATTTACTGTTTGGTCTGCCCTTGTGGAAAACAATATATAGCAAGTATGATGCACCCCGCGAAAAAGAGAATATTAGAGCATATGTGAGCCATCACTAATAGAGACCATACATATCTGGTGGCACGCCATTTTGAAGAAGAATATAACAGTAATTCGGGCCTTTTGAAAGATTTTTGTTTGTACCGGATACAGAAAGAAAAGAGGGGTGGAGACAGAGTGAAAAAAACATAGAATTCTGGAGTTCAATTATATAATTGAACTACAAACTAAGACCCTGAAGGGACTGAACAACGATTAGGAGTCATGGGAACATATAGGCTAATTGCGTGAGTATAGAACAGCGAGGTTCCCGATGCAGAGTCTTTACTGTAAACATCTTAATAATTGAGCGGTGTTATTAAACAAAACCCCCTTCTGATATATTTCTTTCAATGTTTTCAATATTAGGACTTGTCGTGTGGTTTGTGGCCTCATGGTCTGCCTTGCTTAGTTAGCTTGGGCCTGGCTGCCATGATGCCTTTTTTGCACACGTTACTTTGTGACTTTGTTTTTCCAGCCTCTGCTTATGCCCGGCTATTTTAGACCTGTCTGCATTTCTGCCTTTTAACTTTTCTCTGTGGGTTACATCTGCACAACATGTACAAGGTCGAAAAACAACGTCCCTTGTTCTTGCTGATCTGGCCAGTCCCTCGCACCTAGACATAACACTACGTACAGCTGCACTGGAGAAATTCGTGTGCTTTTTAATATTGTGATTTCACTGTATAGGGGCACTTGGAGAAATACCTTTCCAGAGAGAAGAGCTGTGCTTGTCTGATGATGTAAACCTTGCATCTAGATATTGAGGTATGAGGGTCTGCCTGAAAATGACCAGAGGTCTTCTATTTTTATAATAAACTAGTTATTAGCACGGGGAAGGTGGCAAGGCCATTTAGTCCTATATCCACTGTCTTTATAAAATGCTTTCCCCGTTTGTATTCTATGGAAGTGTAACTATGCTTATTATTTTATTCTTATGCATTATGCTGATAGTGCTGGCACGTGTACTGTATCTTAGAGCACGATAGTTGAAATAAACATTTTAAACTATACTGTGTCTCTTATTACGCACGTTGTGGACAGGTATGAGTGAGTTATGAAAGGGTGTCCTTGCTCCCGTGAGTCCTGAGAGAGAGAGACCGTGTTCTGGGTTGTCTAATCATTGGTAGCTGTGCTGCTAATGAGACGCTAAAGCTAGTCGGATTGGGATTGTGGGTACTAAGGTGTATGGTTGGCTCACCACTATGCTCAGGGGTCCTATTATCCTGTGCATAGCTCTGTGTATGTGCAGAATCCCTACAACATGGCGCCACCAACGAAGTGGGCTGCTTATCTGCGAGACGCTTGAGTAGTTCTTGTGCTTGTCCACAACTCCCTTCATGGACGCTTCCGGAGGCGTGTGTGAAGGTGGTACCTCCTATATTGACGTTTTTATAGGTTCTTTCAAGCTTGAAGTTGTTAAAAGGTGTTTAAATATAACCCTATATTGTGCTGCCTCTTACTACTAGGTTGTCGAATATTTTTAGCCTTACATGGCTGTCCAAATTGCGGCACATAGCCGCGCAGCGCTCAAAGCTCATTTAGCAGCGTATGGAGTGCCTGACGCGGGTGTCGATCTGATCTTTGTGGTACAAGCGGATCCTGCTTACCACTTCGAGGTATTTTACTCTTGGATCACCTTTCCGGCAGTGGATGGGAATGATAATTTGTTCCATGAATATACAGAAACCGCTCTTCCTAATCTTTATAGACCTTATCGGAATCTTGAAGTACCGCTCACGGCATGGCAACACTGTGTTTGGTTTGATGGCGCCCTCCACCAACCGATTACCTCGGTACGTTTAGGCCCCTTATCGATTGAAGGGGCCACTTGGCCTGTTTTGGCCGGGTATACCCCACATCCGCGTTATGACGCTTCCAGACGCTGACCTGCGTAATTTGCATTCGTCTTTGATATGTGATAGAGCTTTAGTACAGTATGTTACAGGCAACATCCAGGCAGCCCCGCCTGGTGTTGCAGCGCATCCAGCTGGACCAGGCAGTGTAACCATAAGTCCCGTCATGGTTAATTCAGTGATGGGCAAGCGCCCACAAAACAAGGACGATTTACCTTATTGGCTTGCAGAGAAATTTGACCAGCTGGAGGCAGTTTTCCCAAATACTTCTCCTGTGGAGAAACACAGGATCTTGACGATTAGTTTACCAAAAGATTTAATTCCCGAGTTGGCAGATTGCAACAACTGGGGTAAGGTATTCGCAGCAGTATATGCGAAGTGTTTCGGCACTCCTTCCATGATAGTTCTCCCTCTGTAATTAAACGAGTACAGGACGAGCATGGCCCTGAAGCGGCTGTGGAGTTAGGGATGAGACTAGTGGGAGTGTTCGATGTAGTGGCTGACCTAATCCTTGCTAATGTCAAGGGTGATGCAGTTAACTTTCAAGTAGCTAATGCTTTGGCTTTGATCCCAGAACCGGACAAGCAGCGCGAATTACCAAACATTATTGCACAGGCTTACAAAACCATTGGCCGCAATAGCCTGGGAGTCAAGCCTTTTGCTAAAACGCAAACACAATTGCAAACTCAACCAAAAACTCAATCTGAGAAAGATGAGAAACCGTTCTTTACTAAGAAGAGCTGGAGGTTGAAAAAACAGGGCAAGCAACAGCAGAAGAACCCAGGGTCGCGAGGCGCATCCCCGGTTTCCGTAGCTTCTGAACGCACATATGATTTGCGCGATAGAGCGAGAATAAAATCTCCGGAGAGATTCCAAATCCCTGACCCGCGTTCTCCTCATTCTCCACAGGTACCAACGTCCTCACAGACTGGTGGAGGAGATCGCCAGGATAGAGGCAGGGGTCGTGAGGCTCCACAGGGACGAGACCAACCTCGACAACAAGTACGAGGGCCACCAGAAGAATTTCAACGTTCTCGCCCACAGTTTCAGAAGAAAAAAGTTGCAGCTGTAACAGCGAGGTATGCCACAGACGGTGAGAACGAGACTCCTGAATTGGACATTGGACGTGGGCAGTGACGCTCCTAGACAGTGCCGCAAAAGTTACCATAGTGCGAGAGGCACTGCGTCCTCATGTGGAGGTGACAGCAACTGAAACATTCATTACGGTCGAGACAACTGACACCCGAGTGGCACCCCCTGACAGACTATATAATATTGTCATTCAAATTGAAGGTGACATACAGCGTGTTATTAAAGGGATTTTTTGGGAAAATCTGACCTCTTCTTACGACATTTTGTTAGCTGATGCGGATTGGCCGCCCCCATTCGTGATTGCTGCGCGTAGAGGGGAGGAGGTAATCCTTCCGAGCTTTTCTCGTCATGTCCCCAAGGACAAAGCGGAGGCTCTCGCAGCTGAGTGGGCTGTGTCCCTGGCTCCGGCGTTATACCGCAACCACGTGGGCTGGGATGAAGATTCTCCCCCCCATGATATTCCTTTGCGGTCGCTGCCACAGCCACAACCCCAATATCCCATCAAGCGGGAAGCTAAAGGTCCCGTTTCAGACATTCTGACACAGTTAGAATATCAAGGAGTAATAGAAACATGCGTATCACCAATGAATAATCCCCTTTTCGCGGTTTCTAAACCCGATGGATCGTACCGCCTAGTTTTGGATTACCGTCATTTGAACTCTCATTGTCGGACCTTTGTGGTACAAAATACACACAGTTCTGCGCTTGTAGACAGTCTTGTTCGTAAAAAATATAAAACGACGCTTGACCTATCCAATGGATTTTATACGCACAACGTGTCCCCTGAGTGCAGCCAATGGAGCGCTTTCACTTCCGGTGGAAAAAATTCATATTCCGGCGTTTACCCATGGGCTACAAGAACAGTCCGGGTGTATTCGCCGCCCGTGTTGTCTCTTTGTTGGACAACATAGACCCAGATGCGTGTTCGTACGTCGACGATATCTATCTGACAGACGACGAATTATGGCCGCATCTTTCCCGAGTTGACCGCATTATTCTTGAATTTGCGGTCCTAGGATACAAATTTAATTTTGCCAAATCTCACATTGCAGAATTTACT
Organism: Calotriton arnoldi; assembly: GCA_963921515.1. Taxonomy (NCBI): domain Eukaryota; kingdom Metazoa; phylum Chordata; class Amphibia; order Caudata; family Salamandridae; genus Calotriton; species Calotriton arnoldi. Next base: position 1,034,792 of record CAWUFW010003917.1, on the reverse strand, counting down.
GTTTTGTTTTTGGGCTATGAGCTCAACAATGAAGGCAAGGGCTTAGCACCCCATTTCTTGGAGAAATGCCCGATCTTGTGCCCTCAAACTACACTGAAGAAGCTTCAGTCATTACTGGGTTTTCTAAACTTCGGGCGTACTTACATTCCTGAATATGCCCAGCGTATCAAGCCTCTTTATGCCTTGATACAACCTAACTTTTCGAAGTCATGCTGGCTTCCTGAGCATTCCTCTATACTGCAATCTTTGCAGTCCGATCTACTTGAATCTAAATTTTTGTTGACTCGTGACAACCGCACAAACCTGGTAATTAGAATTGTGCCAGGGGCAGTAGGTTTCACGTACCTAACCTTTAATGAAGGTGACACAGTACCGATTGCATACAAGTCACATCTTTACACTTCTGCAGAAATGCGCTTTTCCTCTGTGGAGAAAGTTTTGACTGCAGTGCAAATGGCGATCCTAAAGGAACGCACACTGGCACAGGGAAAACGCATTTTGGTGGTAACACCACATCCTGCCCTTAAGGCAGTGACAAAGGCAAGTGTACCGAACTCTAAAGCGTTGCACCCCCGTTGGATACAATGGGCTACATCTCTGACATCTCCGGATGTCACGTTTATCTTTGATTCTTCACTTCAGACACAGGAGTTTCTACAGTATGAATTTGTTCATCCTCCTCCTCTGTCTTTGCTACCGCTTGAGGAGTACGAATGTATTATCTATACCGATGGTTCGGCACAACCGGCCACGGGTTCCAAGCATGCTTATTCAGCAGCATGTGCTATTGTTGCGAGTACTATGGTGAACGGTGAGTTCAAACAAACTGTAGTGCACACTCAGGCACTAGGAGACAGTACAGCACAATTGGCCGAGCTGCGCGCTTTGGTGCTTGCACTTGAGTTCGCTAATCCAGACATGACTACCCTTATTGTATGCGACTCTTACTACTGTGTTCAGTCTTTCAATGACAATCTATTCTTTTGGTCACAAAATGACTATAGAGATGCTAAAGGCAACACAATCAAGCATAAGATGCTTTGGGTTCGAGTGGCAGATCTTAAACAACGTCTGCCTCTCACACAGGTGATTCACACCCTTGGCCACCAGCGTGTGGGCGCACACGCTGTCGGTAACGGTTTGGCTGACGAAGCTGCCAAATCAGCAGTAGCCACATGCTCAGTCGCAGCAGTTACAAGATCCATGACTAAAATAGAAAATGATATTTTGGCAGCTATTGCTGCGACAAAGGAAGGTACTAATTACCCACGGGGTTTCCCTTCCAAATACTCTTATCAATTAGGTCCCGAACAGGCTCCTTACGTAAGAATTCCAGACATTGGTGATCGGCTGATTCCCAAAGCGGACCGCAGACTTTCCTTGATAACTGCCGCACACGAAGGCATGGCTTCGGCTCATGCTGGCGTGTCTGCGACGGTTTCCATCTTGCAGCAGCGTTACTGGTGGCGTGGTTTATATAAACAAACCCGTACTTATGTGCTTTCTTGTGATGTTTGTCAGCAAATTAAGCCTTCCACGGTTACGAAGCCACCACAGACACCGCTCTGCATTTCAAACAGACCTTTTGGGTGTGTTTACCTGGATCACTGCGGTCCATTTTCTTCTGACACTGCATATAAGTACATCTTGGTTGCAGTGGATTCGTGCACACGTTTCATCTGGGTCTGGCCACAACGGAGTGCTGACGCTCGAAATGTCATCAGGGATTTGCGTGTCTTTGTGGGAATTTTCGCCTGTGGCACCTTCCATTCTGACCAAGGTCCAGCGTTCGCCTCTGAAGCTTACAAGGACGCAATGGGGTCACTGGGGGTGCAGGTGAAATTTTTGTCTCCATATCGGCCTGAGGGCAATTCGATTGTTGAACGAATGAACCGTGACTTAAAGCAATCCTTGACAGCTAGAGTCTTAGGTACTGTCAGGAACTGGCTGGCCCACTTGTATACCGTACAACGTGCACTTAATAATCTCCCTCTGGGTGGGCGGACCCCATACGAAATGCTCTTTGGCATACGAATGTTTGTGCCCAACCTTGATGGTCTAGACATGGCGGCGCAATCTGCAATCTTTGATGTAGATAACCATTCTACTATGTTACAGGACTTACAAGAAGCCCAAGAAAAACTTGCAATTGAACATTTATCTTCAGCCACAGACGCTGCTCTGCAAATTCCGGTTGCCGGCTGGCTTCCGAAAGTTGGAGACCTGGTCCGAGAGAAAGTGGAGAACAAAAAAGAATTTGGTCCCTCTTATCGTGCACCGGTTCCAGTCCTTGGCTTGAAGGGTACTCGTACAGTCATCTTACCACCGCTTCCTGGTCGCAAGGAAAACAGATACATCTCAGTGGAAAATGTCAAGCTACAACATCTGGCCGATCCTGAATAGTGTAACACCAGCGGTCTCTTGTCCAGTCATTTCCAGGACAAATGTTTGTGGCCTTCCAGCCCGAACGGTCACTGATGTTGCCATTGAGATGGTAGATTTGCCTGATCGCCTGCTCAACGACCCGGATTCCCCTGCAATGAGGAGACCGAGTATACCTACCCCGCCACCGAGTCCGTGGCTCATCTACCAACGATGCCACTGAGCCCAACACGTTATTCCTTTGACTCGGATTCCACCTCAGCACTTATCCCGTCCAGATTCAGTATTTTTGTATCCTGGTTCAGAGACAATTTTTAATTCCACCATGGACATACATCTGGTTGGTACTATTCCTGATTTTTCTGTTCATGTCCATTGGCTTTGTGACAGTTTTTTTCTTGCTCATCAATGGTCACTATTTACCCGAACGCTCTGCTGTGAACTGTGTCGCTGGAACTTTGGCTCCGCATTCTTCATCTCACATCATGAAGCGTGATCACACATTTGGGAACATTTCAGTGTTTCCAGTTGCTGATGGCATCATATGGGATGCGGTAAATTTCCAAATACATGGCCCAACTGAGATTATTAATGTACCAAATGTCCTCCGTGTTTCAATGGGTGATGTTATTAAAAGTAATATTCATTCTGACGATTGGGATGTACATGCCGTTGAATCATTATTTTCTGATTTGAAATATTATGCTGCATTCAATGCTGAGGATCTATATTTAAATTCTGCAAGTTATGCCGACTTATATTGTTACCAGCATTGGGGCAACCACTTTCTCCATAAACCAAGTACCCTTCGGGGTCCTTTTAATTACACCCAATGGGAACATTGTCCGACCCCTTTGCCAGGTAGTTCCCAGACTCTTAGGGATAAGTTTACTTATTTTACTGACTTTGATAGATCAAACCCTGGGTCCTATTATTTTAAATTAAACACATCGTCCACTCAGAAAATTATGTTGACCCACACCAAATTGCTGTATTCTGGTTCCTTTTTGAACGCCTTAGCTGTGGGTGGGTATGAACATTGGCGGGATACCATTGATTTGAAATCTATTTGGGGCACCAAAGCATGGCAGATGTAAGGCACAGAAGCATTGCACCGTGCTTGTCTCATTCCGGCCCAGATTTTATTTTTAAATCATACCATCTATCAAACAACATGTTGGGGTTTGGCAACGTCCAAACAATTAAATGCCCCATCCATTCCTGTATTGTCTTCCACTCCCAATGACAGCTTGCACTTCAATTTGTCCCTTACCGATTTGCAAGTTTTGTTTCAGAACAATTCGTTTAATATTTCTACATTTGGTCAGTCGCCCTGGTTGGCATGGCCCATAGCATCTAATGCCTGCCAACTGCGTTTTCATGACAGGGGTCCTGGCTATAAACAGGATAGGCCGGACCCCAGGTTTTCTGACTCTCGTCCTGTTACAACATATTCTGTTGGTAAATTATGTAAACAGTGGTTGCAGCACTCTTCCTTAGATTCTGTTAAACAACATTTATCCCTCCTATCAGGCAACATTGATCTGTCCGATTTTGTGCTGGGGCCTCGTGGTCCTCGACCTAAGAGATTCATTTATGAAACTTATAATGAACTCTGGAAGTTTTCGCAAATTGAAGCTGCTTCCCGTCTTCGGGAAATAGATCAAGCAAATCTAGAAAAGGTACTTGCTGTTGTTGACAATAGTATTAATACCCTGTCTTCCCGCATTTACACCTTGGAGAATATTGTTTCATCTGTTGTTGATATTGTACAAGATGATGTTTCTGTGTTATATCATGGTCAAAATCAATTGCGTTCAGTAATGCAGTTTGCATGGACTTTGCAAACACTTAAAATGGGTAAGGTTCCTTGGCACTTTTTGAACACCTCCGCCTTATTCTTACCTTTTAATTTGACTGAGAAACAGCAGTTCATGTCCATGAAGGATGCAACATACAGTCTGTTACATATCGAAAAGATAGAACCCTTACCATTCTCTGTGGCGGAATTAGATTCTGCAGTGTGGTTAGTACACGGGGTTATCGCATTGCCTTTTTCTTTATTCGAATTCAGTTCATGCATGAAGCATTATCCTGTGGGCTGCTTTCAGCCTTTAGGAAGTGCTTTCCTGCATGAACTTTGGTCCCTGCCTTTTATGTACAAATGTCTTAGGGACGGGAAGGAAGTTTTTCTCACGGGGGAGTCATGCGATTCTACTGTGGGTCATTCTCTTGTTTGCAAACACATTAGAGTACACGGGGCCTGTAATGTTTCGGCTCCGAATCTTGCCTGTGTTTTAAAAGGCATTCCTGCTCCTTCTATATCTCCTACTTTCACTGTGCTTGCAAATGGTAGCTATCTCCTTCTAAATAATCAGGACTGCTGTGGCATGCTAGCCGGCATACCCTATATTGTAACAGTTTCCCACAGAGTTGTCTGCTGCAAAAATGTGCTTTTTCCTCCTCCGCACGACATCGTAGATAGTTCCATTTGGCCTTCCATTCCAACTTTGAAGGCAGATTTCAATAAATTGAGCAGAATAAAGGCACTATTATTGAATCAGGAGGTTATGCTCACATCCGCCCGGGAGACGTTCATTCTCCAGGTGGCGAGTACCCACAGTGAAATACAGGCCCTGTTGAACACCAACCTCCCACAGCATTTCGGTGAACTGATTCACCGTGTTTTCAATGCATCGCGCACCGAAGGTCTTGTGCACTTTTTTAAAGTTGTGGGCTCTGACCTTGTTACCTCCTTTCAAACTATCTTTGGTGTCATACCAGCTTTTATTCATTCCATTTTTTCCAGCGTCTTTGGCGGCTTTCCGTTGATCCTCGCCTTAGCAGCTGGTGTTTTGCTTTTGGTCTGTTTACTACGCAATGGCTGCACTTCCTGGAGCCCACCTCGACCACAGTCGCCTTCGGGTGCTCAGTGAATGCCTCCTCGCCGGCTTCGGCGTCCTGCCTTTGGCGACACTTGGTGTGTCCTATAGACTTTCTTTTCGCTTTGCGTATTTCACTTACGTGCAACCTGTGATGTCTTGCATCCGATGTCCTATCTGGTGGTCCTTGGATTATTGCCTCTCCAATACGTCTCTGTCTCGCCCGGATTTTGTCCAGTTGGTGGGTCCCTTAGAGGCCCATGAACGGGACTGTTCCGGTCCTGGCTACATGGCGTTTGCGGCTGCACTTGGAATTTTGGCACATTAGGATGTCTGGGCGGCTGCTCAGACTCTCCTACGACGCAGCTATATTGAGTATCACGCAAGTTGTCCCGCAATGCTGTTTGCTGCTCCCTCTTGCGAGGACCATGAATGCAGTTTTGATTTACTGGACTGGATGGCGTCTCTTTTTTCTGACGATTCCAACGATGTCCTTTTGGATGGTGTGGCGTTTTTCTGCACTTACACTCTATTGGATCAGAGGGCCTCCACGTTCGGCGCCCTGCCTCACTGGATTGTTTTTTATTTTTGTTGGTGGATTTATTTCTTTGTCCCACTCATTGTCCTTCATTGGGGACTATTCCGAAGAGGACATTTCCGTTCTGCTCCATCGATTTGAACTCTGTCTTCGTCCTAAGTCTTCACCTATGGACTGACCAGGGGAGAGTGTCGTGTGGTTTGTGGCCTCATGGTCTGCCTTGCTTAGTTAGCTTGGGCCTGGCTTCCATGATGCCTTTTTTGCACACGTTACTTTGTGACTTTGTTTTTCCAGCCTCTGCTTATGCCCGGCTATTTTAGACCTGTCTGCATTTCTGCCTTTTACCTTTTCTCCTGTTCCCTGTGGGTTACATCTGCACAACATGTACAAGGTCGAAAAACAACGTCCCTTGTTCTTGCTGATCTGGCCAGTCCCTCGCACCTAGACATAACACTCAATCAATCAATCAATCACGGCATTTATAGAGCGCGCTACTCACCCGGGAGGGTCTCAAGGCGCTGGGGGAGGGGGTAAGTTACTGCTCGAACAGCCAGGTCTTGAGCTGCTTCCTGAAGGAGAGATGGTCCTGGGTTCGCCGAAGGTGAGTGGGGAGGGAGTTCCAGGTCTTGGCTGCCAGGTAGGAGAAGGATCTTCCTCCGGCGGTGGTTCTGCGGATGCGTGGTACGGTGGCGAGGGCGTGGCTGGTTGATCGTAGCTGGCGGGTGGGCGTGTAGAAGGTCATGCGGTCGTTGAGGTACTTTGGGCCCAGGTCGTGGAGGGCCTTGTGTGCGTGGATGAGGAGTCTGAACGTGATTCTCTTGCTGACGGGGAGCCAGTGCAGGTCTTTCAGGTGTCCGGTGATGTGGCTGTGTCGGGGGATGTCCAGGATGAGTCGTGCGGAGGCGTTCTGGATGCGCTGGAGTCTTTTGAAGTTTGGCTGTGGTTCCGGCGTAGAGGGTGTTCCCATAGTCCAGTCGGCTGGTGACGAGTGCCTGGGTGACGGTCTTCCTGGTTTCAGTGGGGATCCATCTGAAGATCTTGCGGAGCATGCGCAGGAGTGTTGAAGCACGAAGATGAGACAGCGTTGACTTGTCTGGTCATCGACAGGGAGGAGTCCAGGATGAAGCCCAGGTTTCGTGCGTGGTCCGTTGGCTTGGGCACGGTGCCCAGGGCCGGGGGCCACCAGAGAGTCGTCCCAGGCGGAGGGTGATGAGCCCAGGATGAGGACTTCCGTCTTGTCTGAGTTCAGTTTAAGGCGGCTGATCCTCATCCAGTCGGCGACGTCTTTCATCCCGTCGTGTAGGTTGGCTCTGGCGGTGGTGGGGTCGTTGGTGAGGGAGAGGATCAGCTGGGTGTCGTCGGCGTAGGAGATGATGTTGAGGTTGTGTTGGCGTGCGATGGCTGCGAGGAGGCTCATGTAGACGTTGAAGAGGGTTGGACTGAGTGAAGATCCTTGTGGAACGCCGCAGATGACTTCGGTGGCCTCGGATCTGAACGGGGGAGGCGGACTCTCTGGGTTCTTCCGGCGAGGAACGAGATGATCCATTCCAGTGCTTTCTCTCGGATTCCGATGTTGCTGAGGCGCTTCACTAGGGTGCGGTGGCAGACGGTGTCGAACGCCGCGGAGAGGTCCAAGAGGATGAGGGCTGCTGTTTCCCCGTTGTCGTTTAGGGTTCTGATGTCGTCGGTGGCTGCGATGAGGGCGGTCTCGGTGCTGTGGTTGGCCCGAAACCCGGACTGCGAGGGGTCGAGGGATCCATTCGTCTCGAGGAAGGCGGCAAGCTGTCTGTTGACGGTCTTCTCGATGACTTTGGCCGGAAACGGAAGGAGCGAGATGGGACGGTAGTTCTTGAGGTCGGTGGGGTCCGCCGTTGGTTTCTTCAGGAGGGCGGTAAGCTCGGCGTGCTTCCAGCTCTCCGGGAAGGTGGCGGTGTGGAAGGAGGAGTTGATGATGTCCCGGAGATGGGGTGCGATGGTGGCGTCGGCTTTGTTGAAGACGTGGTGTGGGCAGGGGTCGGTTGGTGATCCGGAGTGGATGGAGTTCATCGTGCGGGTGGTGTCTTCGGTGCTGATCGGGGTCCAGTTGCAGAGGGTGGTGGTGGCGGGCGTTGGTTCGGCGGTAGGGTGCGTGGTTTGTGCGTCGAAGCTGTTATGTATGTCGGTGATCTTGCGGTGGAAGAACGCGGCGAGTGAGTTGCAGAGGTCTTGCGAGGGGTGATGTCGTTGTTTCCGGCGCTGGGGTTGGAGAACTCTTTGACGATGCTGAAAAAGTTCCTTGCTGTCGTGGGCGTTGTTGTCCAGTCGTTCTTTGAGTGCCGACTTCTTGGTGGCACGGATCAGCTGGTGGTGTTTGCGGGTGGCGTGCTTGAGGGCGGTCCTGTTGTCTGTGGTCTGGTCGAGTCGCCAGGTTTTCTCGAGAGTGCGGCAGTTCTTCTTGGATTCCTTGAGTTCGTTGGTGAACCAAGGGGTTTTCTTGCTTCCGGGTCTGCTGGGAGGGTTTTTGCGGTGCGAGGTCGTCGGCGCAGGCGGTCAGCCACTTGGCGAGGTTGCTGGCTGCTTCGTTTGGGTCCGTTGTGTTGGTGGGTGTGTTCTGGCTGAGGAGGCGGTGAGCTGCTCGGCGGTGATCTTGCTCCAGCTCCGGCGGGGAGCCTGTTGCGGGTGGTGGTGGGTCGCAGTCTTTCTGAAGCTGAAGTGGACGCAGCTGTGGTCGGTCCAGTGGAGTCCGGTGGCGTGGCTGAAGGAGATGTGCTTGCTGGAAGAGAAGACGGGGTCAAGCGTGTGGCCGGCGTAGTGGGTGGGCGTGTTCACCAGTTGCTTGAGTCCGAGGTTGGCGAGGTTGTCCAGCAGGGCGGTGGTGTTTCTGTCGTTGTTGTTCTCCAGGTGGAAGTTGAGGTCCCCTAGGAGGATGTAGTCGGCGGAGGGCATGGCGTGCGGGCTGATGAAATCTGCGATGTCTTCGCTGAATAGTGTGCGTGGTCCCGGGGGTCTGTAGATGAGGGTGCCTCGGAGGGTGGTCTTGGGGTCAGTGTGTATCTGGAAGTGTAGGTGTTTGGCGGCGGTGAAGGTCTCGTCGGAGTTAGTCGAGATGCGGATGGTGTTCTTGTGTACGATGGCGATGCCTCCTCCCGTCTGGTTGACGCGGTCCCTCCGGGTGATCTTGTATCCATCCGGGATGGCTATGGCTATGTCGGGCGCTGAGGAGGCGTTCATCCAGGTTTCGGTGAGGAAGGCGGCGTCCGGTGCTGTTGCGTCGAGCAGGTCCCAGAGTTCCACGGCGTGCCTGTGGACGGAGCGGGTGTTCAACAGGATGCATTTCAGGTGGTTGCTGCTGGTGCACGTCTTGGCGGGGGTGGTGCACGTCCGGGGGCAGGTGAATCGGCAGGCTTGGCAGGTGAAGGGTCCGTGGGTGCGTCTCGGTGAGGCTCGGTAGCAGGCAGGGTTCCGGCCGGCATTGAGTGCGGTGAGGGTGGCGGCGTCGTAGGTCCGTCGAGTAGTGTTGCATCGGTGGGATCCAGGGGTTCTGGCGCTGGGCGCGGTCCAGTCGCGGACGGGCGCAGACGGGCTTGCCTTAGGCGCGCCTTCGGCGCGCCAGCGGCACGTCCGCTGCGCGGCCGCGCAGCGGCCGCCATTTATGGGGAGGTGGGAGGGAGGAGCAGCTGGGAGGCGGGAGGCAGGGGCAGCGAATGGGCAGTCAGGGGGGCGGGGCCGCAGGGGACGCAGCGGCGGGAATGGCGAGAGGCAGCGGGGGCACAAAGTACAAGGGAGAGAAAAACAGACAAATTACAGTACAACGCTAATGGGGCAGCGAGGGGCACAGAAAGGAAAAAGGGGGGAGAAAACAGACAAATTACGAGTACAACGCTAATGGGGCAGCGAGGGGCACAGAAAGGAAAAGGGGGGAGAAAACAGACAAATTACGAGTACAACGCTAATGGGGCAGCGAGGGGCACAGAAAGGAAAAAGGGGGAGAAAACAGACAAATTACGAGTACAACGCTAATGGGGCAGCGAGGGGCACAGAAAGGAAAAAGGGGGAGAAAACAGACAAATTACGAGTACAACGCTAATGGGGCAGCGAGGGGCACAGAAAGGAAAAAGGGGGGAGAAAACAGACAAATTACGAGTACAACGCTAATGGGGCAGCGAGGGGCACAGAAAGGAAAAAGGGGGAGAAAACAGACAAATTACGAGTACAACGCTAATGGGGCAGCGAGGGGCACAGAAAGGAAAAAGGGGGGAGAAAACAGACAAAATACGAGTACAACGCTAATGGGGGCAGCGAGGGGCACAGAAAGGAAAAAAAAAGGGGGAGAAAACAGACAAATTACGAGTACAACGCTAATGGGGGCAGCGAGGGGCACAGAAAGGAAAAAGGGGAGAAAACAGACAAATTACGAGTACAACGCTAATGGGGGCAGCGAGGGGCACAGAAAGGAAAAAAGGGGGAGAAAACAGACAAATTACGAGTACAACGCTAATGGGGGCAGCGAGGGGCACAGAAAGGAAAAAGGGGGGAGAAAACAGACAAAATACGAGTACAACGCTAATGGGGCAGCGAGGGCACAGAAAGGAAAAAAGGGGGAGAAAACAGACAAATTACGAGTACAACGCTAATGGGGCAGCGAGGGGCACAGAAAGGAAAAAGGGGGGAGAAAACAGACAAAATACGAGTACAACGCTAATGGGGCAGCGAGGGGCACAGAAAGGAAAAAAAGGGGGAGAAAACAGACAAATTACAGCACAACGCAAATGGGGCAGCGAGGGCACAGAAGGAAAATGGGGAGACGGGCAAGAAATACGGGCACCGGGGCCACAAGCGGAGGGCGATCTTACCTGCAGAAGCAGCGGGCAGACAACACAGGCGGAGCTGTGTGGTGGGGGAGCGACCTACCTGGCAAGGTCAAGGGTCGCTCTCCTCACCGCGCAGCGGCCGCCATTTATGGGGAGGTGGGAGGGAGGAGCAGCTGGGAGGCGGGAGGCAGCTGCACTGGAGAAATTCGTGTGCTTTTTAATATTGTGATTTCACTGTATAGGGGCACTTGGAGAAATACCTTTCCAGAGAGAAGAGCTGTGCTTGTCTGATGATGTAAACCTTGCATCTAGATATTGAGGTATGAGGGTCTGCCTGACAATGCCCAGAGGTCTTCTATTTTTATAATAAACTAGCTATTAGCACGGGGAGGGTGGCAAGGCCATTTAGTCCTATATCTACTGTCTTTATAAAATGCTTTCCCCGTTTGTATTCTATGGAATTGTAACTATGCTTATTATTTTATTCTTATGCATTATGCTGATAGTACTGGCACGTGTACTGTATCTTAGAGCACGATATATTGAAATAAACTTTTTAAACTATACTGTGTCTCTCATTACGCACGTTGTGGACAAGTATGAGTGAGTTATGAAAGAGTGTCCTTGCTCCCGCGAGTCCTGAGAGACCGTGTTCTGGGTTGTCTAATCATTGGTAGCTGCGCTGCTAATGAGACGCTAATGCTAGTCGGATTGGGATTGTGGGTACTAAGGTGTATGGTTGGCTCACCACTATGCTCCGAGGTCCTATTATCCTGTGCATAGCTCTGTGTATGTGCAGAATCCCTACAACATGGCGCCACCAACGAAGTGGGCTGCTTATCTGCGAGACGCTTGAGTAGTTCTTGTGCTTGTCCACAACACCCTTCACGAACGCTTCCGGAGGCGTGTGTGAAGGTGGTACATCCTATATTGACGTTTTTATAGGTTCTTTCAAGATTGAAGTTGTTAAAAGGTGTTTAAATATAACCCTATATTGTGCTGCCTCTTACTACTAGTTGTCGAATATTTTTAGCCTTACATGGCTGTCCAAATTGCGGCACATAGCCGCGCAGCGCTCAAAGCTCATTTAGCAGCGTATGGAGTGCCTGACGCGGGTGTCGATCTGATCTTTGTGGTACAAGCGGATCCTGCTTACCACTTCGAGGTATTTTACTCTTGGATCACCTTTCCGGCGGTGGATGGGAATGATAATTTGTTCCATGAATATACGGCCACCGCTATTCCAAATCATTATAGACCTTATAGGAATCTTGAAGTACCGCTCACGGCATGGCAACACCGTGTTTGGTTTGATGGCGCCCTCCCCCAACCGATTACCTCGGTACGTTTAGGCCCCTTATCGATTGAAGGGGCCACTTGGCCTGTTTTGGCCGGGTATACCCCATCATCCGCGTTATATGACGCTTCCAGTCGCTGACCTGCGTGATTTGCATTCGTCTTTGATACGTGTGCATAGAGCTTTAGTACAGTATGTTACAGGCAACATCCAGGCAGCCCCGCCTGGTGTTGCAGCGCATCCAGCTGGACCAGGCGGCGTAACCATAAGTCCCGTCATGGTTAATTCGGTGATGGGCAAGCGCCCACAAAATAAGGACGATTTACCTTATTGGCTTGCAGAGAAGTTTGACCAGCTGGAGGCAGTTTTTCCAAATACTTCTCCTGTGGAAAAACACAGGATCTTGACGATTAGTTTACCAAAAGATTTAATTCCCGAGTTGGCAGATTGCAACAACTGGGGTAAGGTATTCGCAGCAGTATATGCGAAGTGTTTCGGCACTCCTTCCATGATAGTTCTCCCTCTGTAATTAAACGAGTACAGGACGAGCATGGCCCTGAAGCGGCTGTGGAGTTAGGGATGAGACTAGTGGGAGTGTTCGATGTAGTGGCTGACCTAATCCTTGCTAATGTCAAGGGTGATGCAGTTAACTTTCAAGTAGCTAATGCTTTGGCTTTGATCCCAGAACCGGACAAAGCCGCGCGAATTACCGAACATTATTGCACAGGCTTACAAAACCATTGGCCGCAATAGCCTGGGAGTCAAGCCTTTTGCTAAAACGCAAACACAATTGCAAACTCAACCAAAAACTCAATCTGAGAAAGATGAGAAACCGTTCTTTACTAAGAAGAGCTGGAGGTTGAAAAAACAGGGCAAGCAACAGCAGAAGAAGCCAGGGTCGCGAGGCGCATCCCCGGTTTCCGTAGCTTCTGAACGCACATATGATTTGCGCGATAGAGCGAGAATAAAATCTCCCGAGAGATTCCAAATCCCTGATCCGCGTTCTCCTCATTCTCCACAGGCACCAACGTCCTCACAGACTGGTGGAGGAGATCGCCAGGATAGAGGCAGGGGTCGTGAGGCTCCACAGGGACGAGACCAACCTCGACAACAAGTACGAGGGCCACCAGAAGAATTTCAACGTTCTCACCCACAGTTTCAGAAGAAAAAAGTTGCAGCTGTAACAGCGAGGTATGCCACAGATGGTGAGAACGAGACTCCTGAATTGGACGTGGGCAGTGACGCTGCTAGACAGCGCCGCAGAAGTTACCATAGTGCGAGAGGCACTGCGTCCTCATGTGGAGGCGACAGCAACTGAAACATTCATTACTGTCGAGACAGCTGACACCCGAGTGGCACCCCCTGACAGACTATATAATATTGTCATTCAAATTGAGGGTGACATACAGCGTGTTATTAAAGGGATTTTTTGGGAAAATCTGACCTCTTCTTACGACATTTTGTTGGCAGAGGCGGATTGGCCGCCCCCATTCGTGACTTGCTGCTCGTAGAGGGGAGGAGGTAATCCTTCCGAGCTTTTCTCGTCATGTCCCCAAGGACAAAGCGGAGGCTCTCGCAGCTGAGTGGGCTGTGTCCCTGGCTCCAGCGTTATACCGCAACCACGTGGGCTGGGATGAAGATTCTCCCCCATGATATTCCTTTGCGGTCGCTGCCACAGCCACAACCCCAATATCCCATCAAGCGGGAAGCTAAAGGTCCCGTTTCCGACATTCTGACACAGTTAGAATATCAAGGAGTAATAGAAACATGCGTATCACCAATGAATAATCCCCTTTTCGCGGTTTCTAAACCCGATGGATCGTACCGCCTAGTTTTGGATTACCGACATTTGAACTCTCATTGTCGGACCTTTGTGGTACAAAATACACACAGTTCTGCGCTTGTAGACAGTCTTGTTCGTAAAAAAATATAAAACGACACTTGACCTATCCAAAGGATTTTACACGCACAACTTGTCCCCGGAGTGCAGCCAATGGAGCGCTTTCACTTCCGGTGGAAAACAATTCAAATTCCGGCGTTTACCCATGGGCTACAAGAACAGTCCGGGTGTATTCGCCGCCCGTGTTGTCTCTTTGTTGGACAACATAGACCCAGATGCGTGTTCGTACGTCGACGATATCTATCTGACAGACGACGAATTATGGCCGCATCTTTCCCGAGTGGACCGCATTATTCTTGAATTTGCGGTCCTAGGATACAAATTTAATTTTGCCAAATCTCACATTGCTGAATTTACCGTTTTGTTTTTGGGCTATGAGCTCAACAATGAAGGTAAGGGCTTAGCACCCCATTTCTTGGAGAAATGCGCTATCTTGTGCCCTCCAACTACACTGAAGAAGCTTCAGTCATTACTGGGTTTTCTAAACTTCGGGCGTACTTACATTCCCGAATATGCCTAGCGTATCAAGCCTCTTTATGCCTTGATACAACCTAACTTTTCGAAGTCATGCTGGCTTCCCGAGCATTCCTCTATACTGCAATCTTTGCAGTCTGATCTACTTGAATCTAAATTCTTGTTGACTCGTGATAACCGCACAAACCTGGTAATTAGAATTGTGCCAGGGGCAGTGGGTTTCACGTACTTAACCTTTAATGAAGGTGACACAGTACCGATTGCATACAAGTCACATCTTTACACTTCTGCAGAAATGCGCTTTTCCTCTGTGGAGAAAGTTCTGACTGCAGTGCAAATGGCGATCCTAAAGGAACGCACACTGGCACAGGGAAAACGCATTTTGGTGGTAACACCATATCCTGCCCTTGAGGCAGTGACGAAAGCCAGTGTACCGAACTCTAAGGCGTTGCACCCCCGTTGGATACAATGGGCTACATCTCTGACATCTCCGGATGTCACGTTTATCTTGGATTCTTCACTTCAGACACAGGAGTTTCTACAGTATGAATTTGTTCATCCTCCTCCTCTGTCTTTGCTACCGCTTGAGGAGTACGAATGTATTATCTATACCGATGGTTCGGCACAACCGGCCACGGGTTCCAAGCATGCTTATTCAGCAGCATGTGCTATTGTTGCGGGTACTATGGTGAACGGTGAGTTCAAACAGACTGTAGTGCACACTCAGGCACTAGGAGACAGTACTGCACAATTGGCCGAGCTGCGCGCTTTGGTGCTTGCACTTGAGTTCGCTAATCCAGACGTGACTACCCTTATTGTATGCGATTCTTACTACTGTGTTCAGTCTTTCAATGACAATCTATTCTTTTGGTCACAAAATGACTATAGAGATGCTAAAGGCAACACAATTAAGCATAAGATGCTTTGGGTTCGAGTGGCAGATCTTAAACAACGTCTGCCTCTCACACAGGTGATTCACACCCTTGGCCACCAGCGTGTGGGCGCACACGCTGTCGGTAACGGTTTGGCAGATGAAGCTGCCAAATCAGCAGTAGCCACGTGCACAGTAGCAGCAGTTACAAGATCCATGACTAAAATAGATAATGATATTTTGGCAGCTATTGCTGCGACAAAGGAAGGTACTAATTACCCACAGCGGTTTCCCTTCCAAGTACTCTTATCACTTAAGTCCCGAACAGGCTCCTTACGTAAGAATTCCAGACGTTGGTGATCGGCTGATCCCCAACGCGGACCGCAGACTTTCCTTGATAACAGCCGCACACGAAGGCATGGCTTCGGCTCATGCTGGCGTGTCTGCGACGGTTTCCATCTTGCAGCAGCGTTACTGGTGGCGTGGTTTATATAAACAAACCCGTACTTATGTGCTTTCTTGTGACGTTTGTCAGCAAATTAAGCCTTCGACGGTTACACGACCACCACAAACAAAGCTCTGCATTTCTAACAGACCTTTTGGGTGTGTTTACCTGGATCACTGCGGTCCATTTTCTTCTGACACTGCATATAAGTACATCTTGGTTGCAGTGGATTCGTGCACACGTTTCATCTGGGTCTGGCCACAACGGAGTGCTGACGCTCGAAATGTCATCAGTGATTTGTGTGTCTTTGTGGGAATTTTCGCCTGCGGCACCTTCCATTCTGACCAAGGTCCAGCGTTCGCCTCTAAGGCTTACAAGGACGCAATGGGGTCACTGGGGGTGCGGGTGGAATTTTCGTCTCCATATCGGCCTAAGGGAAATTTGATTGTTGAACGAATGAACCGTGACTTAAAGCAATCCTTGACAGCTAGAGTCTTAGGTACTGGCAGGAACTGGCTGGCCCACTTGTATACCGTACAACATGCACTTAATAATCTCCCTAGAAGACCTCTGGGTGGGCGGACCCCATATGAAATGCTCTTTGGCATACGAATGTTTGTGCCCGACCCTGATGGTCTAGACATGGCGGCGCAATCTGCAATCTTTGATGTAGATAACCATTCTACTATGTTACAGGACTTACAAGAAGCCCGAGACAAACTTGCAATTGAACATTTATCTTCAGCCACAGACGCTGCTCTGCAGATTCCGGTTGTCGGCTGGCTTCCGAAAGTTGGAGACCTGGTCCGAGAGAAAGTGGAGAACAAAAAAGAATTTGGCCCCTCTTATCGTGCACCGGTTCCAGTCCTTGGCTTGAAGGGTACTCGTACAGTCATCTTACCACCGCTTCCTGGTCGCAAGGAAAACAGATACATCTCAGTGGAAAATGTCAAGCTACAACATCTGGCCGATCCTGAATAGTGTAACACCAGCGGTCTCTTGTCCAGTCATTTCCAGGACAAATGTTTGTGGCCTTCCAGCCCGAACGGTCACTGATGTTGCCATTGAGATGGTAGATGTGCCTGATCGCCTGCTCGACGACCCGGATTCCCCATGCAACGAGGAGACCGAGTATACCTACCCCGCCACCGAGTCCGTGGCTCATCTACCAACGATGCCACTGAGCCCAACACGTTATTCCTTTGACTCGGATTCCACCTCAGCACTTATCCCGTCCAGATTCAGTATTTTTGTATCCTGGTTCAGAGACAATTTTTTAATTCCACCATGGACATACATCTGGTTGGTACTATTCCTGATTTTTCTGTTCATGTCCATTGGCTTTGTGACAGTTTTTTTCTTGCTCATCAATGGTCACTATTTACCCGAACGCTCTGCTGTGAACTGTGTCGCTGGAACTTTGGCTCCGCATTCTTCATCTCACATCATGAAGCGTGATCACACATTTGTGAACATTTCAGCGTTTCCAGTTGCTGATGGCATCGTATGGGATGCGGTAAATTTCCAAATTCATGGCCCAACTGAGATTATTAATGTACCAAATGTCCTCCGTGTTTCAATGGGTGATGTTGTTAAAAGTAATATTCATTCTGACGATTGGGATGTACATGCCGTTGAATCATTATTTTCTGATTTGAAATATTATGCTGCATTCAATGCTGAGGATCTATATTTAAATTCTGCAAGTTATGCCGACTTATATTGTTACCAGCATTGGGGCAACCACTTTCTCCATAAACCAAGTACCCTTCGGGGTCCTTTTAATTACACCCAATGGGAACATTGTCCGACCCCTTTGCCAGGCAGCTCCCAGACTCTTAGAAATAAGTTTACTTATTTTACTGACTTTGATAGATCAAACCCTGGGTCCTATTATTTTAAATTAAACACATCGTCCACTCAGAAAATTATGTTGACCCACACTAAATTGCTGTATTCTGGTTCCTTTTTGAACGCCTTAGCTGTGGGTGGGTATGAACATTGGCGGGATACCATTGATTTGAAATCTATTTGGGGCTCCAGAGCATGGCAGGTGCAAGGCACAGAAGCATTACACCGTGCTTGTCTCATTCCGGCCCAGATTTTATTTTTAAATCAAACCATCTATCAAACAACATGTTGGGGTTTGGCAACGTCCAAACAATTAAATGCCCCATCCATTCCTGTATTGTCTTCCACTCCCAACGACAGCTTGCACTTCAATTTGTCCCTTACGGATTTGCAAGTTTTGTTTCAGAACAATTCGTTTAATGTTTCTACGTTTGGTCAGTCGCCCTGGTTGGCTTGGCCCATAGCATCTAATGCCTGCCAACTGCGTTTTCATGACAGGGATCCTGGCTACAAACAGGATAGGCCGGACCCCAGGTTTTCTGACTCTCGTACTGTTACAACGTATTCTGTTGGTAAATTGTGTAAACAGTGGTTGCAGCACTCTTCCTTAGATTCTGTTAAACAACATTTATCCCTCCTATCAGGCAACATTGATCTGTCCGATTTTGTGCTGGGGCCTCGTGGTCCTCGACCTAAGAGATTCATTTATGAAACTTATAATGAACTCTGGAAGCTTTCGCAAATTGAAGCTGCTTCCCGTCTTCGGGAAATAGATCAAGCAAATCTAGAAAAGGTGCTTGCTGTTGTTGACAACAGTATTAATACCCTGTCTTCCCGCATTTACACATTAGAGAATATTGTTTCATCTGTTGTTGATATTGTACAAGATGATGTTTCTGTGTTATATCATGGTCAAAATCAATTGCGTTCAGTAATGCAGTTTGCATGGACTTTGCAAACACTTAAAATGGGTAAGGTTCCTTGGCACTTTTTGAACACCTCTGCCTTATTCTTACCTTTTAATTTGACTGAAAAACAGCAGTTCATGTCCATGAAGGATGCAACATACACTCTGTTACATATCGAAAAGATAGAACCCTTACCATTCTCTGTGGCGGAATTAGATTCTGCAGTGTGGTTAGTACACGGGGTTATCGCATTGCCTTTTTCTTTATTTGAATTCAGTTCATGCATGAAGCATTATCCTGTGGGCCGCTTTCAGCCTTTAGGAAGTGCTTTCCTGCATGAACTTTGGTCCCTGCCTTTTATGTATAAATGTCTTAGGGACGGGAAGGAAGTTTTTCTCACGGGGGAGTCATGCGATTATACTGTGGGTCATTCCCTTGTTTGTAAACACATTAAATTGCACGGAGCTTGTAATGTTTCGGCTCCGAATCTTGCTTGTGTTTTAAAGGGCATTCCTGCTCCTTCTGTATCTCCTACTTTCACTGTGCTTGCAAATGGTAGCTATCTCCTTCTAAATAATCAGGACTGCTGTGGCATGCTAGCCGGCATACCCTATATTGGAACAGTTTCCCACAGGGTTGTCTGCTGCAAAAATGTGCTTTTTCCTCCTCCGCACGACTTCGTAGATAGTTCCATTTGGCCTTCCATTCCAACTTTGAAGGCAGATTTCAATAAATTGAGCAGAATAAAGGCGCTATTATTGAATCAGGAGGTTATGCTCACATCCGCCCGGGAGACGTTCATTCTCCAGGTGGCGAGTACCCATAGTGAGATACAGGCCCTGTTGAACACAAACCTCCCACAGCATTTCGGTGAACTGATTCACCGTGTTTTCAATGCATCGCGCACTGAAGGACTTGTGCACTTTTTTAAAGTTGTGGGTTCGGGCCTTGTTACCTCCTTTCAAACTATCTTTGGTGTGATACCGGCTTTTATTCATTCCATTTTTTCCAGCGTCTTTGGCGGCTTTCCGTTGATCCTCGCTTTGGCGGCTGGTATATTACTTTTGGTCTGTTTGCTACGCAATGGCTGCACTTCATTGAGCCCTCCTCGACCACGGTCGCCTTCGGCTGCTCCGTGAGCGCATCCTCGCCGGCTTCGGCGTCCTGCCATTGGCGACACTTGGTGTGTCCTACAGTCTTTCTTTTCGCTTTGCGTATTTCACTTGCGTGCAACCTGTGATGTCTTGCATCCGATGTCCTTTCTCATGGTCCTTGGATTATTGCCTCTCCAATACGTCTGTCTCACCCGGATTTTGTCCAGTTGATGGGTCCCTTAGAGGCCCATGAGCGGGACTGTTCCGGTGCTGGCTACATGGCGCGTGCGGCTGCACTTGGAATTTTGGCACAATGGGATGTCTGGGCGGCTGCTCAGACTCTCCTACAACGAAGCTATATTGAGTATCACGCAAGTTGTCCCGCAATGCTGTTCGCTGCTCCCTCTTGTGAGGACCATGAATGCAGTTTTGATTTACTGGACTGGATGGCGTCTCTTTTTTCTGACGATTCCAACGATGTCCTTTTGGATGGTGTGGCGTTTTTCTGCACTTACACTCTATTGGATTAGAGGGCCTCCACGTTCGGCGTCCTGCCTCGCTGGATTGTTTTTTATTTTGCTGGTGGTTTTATTTTTTTGTCCCACTCATTGTCCTTCATTGGGGACTATTCCAAGACAGACGTTTCCGTTCTGCTCCATCTATTTGAACTCTGTCTTCGTCCTATGTCTTCACCTATGGACTGACCAGGGGAGGGTGTCGTGTGGTTTGTGGCCTCATGGTCTGCCTTGCTTAGTTAGCTTGGGCCTGGCTGCCATGATGCCTTTTTTGCACACGTTACTTTGTGACTTTGTTTTTCCAGCCTCTGCTTATGCCTGGCTATTTTAAACCTGTCTGCATTTCTGCCTTTTACCTTTTCTCCTGTTCCCTGTGGGTTACATCTGCACAACATGTACAAGGTCGAAAAACAACGTCCCTTGTTCTTGCTGATCTGGCCAGTCCCTCGCACCTAGACATAACACTACGTACAGCTGCACTGGAGAAATTTGTGTGGTTTTTAATATTGTGATTTCACTGTATAGGGGCACTTGGAGAAATACTTTTCTAGAGAGAAGAGCTGTGCTTGTCTGATGATGTAAACCTTGCATCTAGATATTGAGGTATGAGGGTCTGCCTGACAATGCCCAGAGGTCTTCAATTTTTATAATAAACTAGTTATTAGCACGGGGAGGGTGGCAAGGCCATTTAGTCCTATATCCACTGTCTTTATAAAATGATTTCCCCGTTTGTATTCTATGGAATTGTAACTATGCTTATTATTTTATTCTTATGCATTATGCTGATAGTGCTGGGACGTCTACTGTATCTTAGAACACGATAGTTGAAATAAACATTTTAAACTATACTGTGTCTCTTACTACACACGTTGTGGACAGGTATGAGTGAGTTATGAAAGGGTGTCCTTGCTCCCGTGAGTCCTGAGAGAGAGAGACCGTGTTCTGGGTTGTCTAATCATTGGTAGCTGCGCTGCTAATGAGATGCTAAAGCAAGTCGGATTGGGATTATGGGTACTAAGGTGTATGGTTGGCTCACCACTATGCTCCGAGGTCCTATTATCCTGTGCATAGCTCTGTGTATGTGCAGAATTCCTACAACAGACTAGATGTGTCAGACACCCCATAGGATTCCTCCACAAGATACAAATAGGGTAACATCAAGGAATAAATGAATTAAATATCATGTCAGCCCATACAGTTCACAATTGTAGTACGATATTTAATTTAATCAGAAGATAGAGGCATGGAGGTGTGAGATCACTGTGGGCCAGACCACACAGGGCATAATTTTGGAATAAGAACAGCTGTGTATATATTGCTGTATGTATTGAGTATTGAATGAATTTAATTATTGAAAATGAATATTTGTGATTTTCGACTGAAGAAAAGCAGCAATTATTGTACGGTAAATATTTAAGTTGGATAGGCTAGCCATCATTGGCATTCAGTATCTTTGTATTGGAGAAAGATAATTTAGACAAAATGAATTGGTGATCACTCCAAGATGACAGCCGCGTAAATTCGGACATGTAATATAATGTGAGTCCTCTTTTATGTTGTTGGAATCTTCAACTAATGAAATGCCTTTCTACTTTTTACATTTTTGAATAGAATACAGTCGCACTGACATTGAAAAAGGCGACTGTGCCGATACGCGTCTGTCCAGTGTGCTATTTGCGGTGTGGCAATAAACCTTGATCGAATACAAACTTCATAGAGTGTGCTTCATCTATACGCAGCCAGGATTGGGCCGCGAATTCTGTAGCTTTACGTGACTCACCTTCATAGGTAGAGGCACCCGCGGCGAGTGGAGCAGCAGCAGTTGAAAACACAGGAAGGCATATATATATATATATATATTATCTACTGGCGGTCGCCAGTAGATAGTTATAGTTACAACCTATTTACCATAGGAAATCCGCGACATTCTATTTGAAATAACTCTCTTGCCGGTTGACGTATCTTCGCAAAATTTTCAAACTTTGTGGGGCGCTCCGGTCCGCTCCTACCCTGAAAGTCTCGGGGATTCGTCAAGCGGGGGCCGAGAAAAAGGGGGTCCCAAAACGCGTTTTTCCCATGCAATTTTCCATAGGAAACTTTAGACACGGCTACAGCCCGAACTGCTGAACGGAATTACACCAAATTTGGCAAAGAGGTAGTTCTTGGTTCAGAAAGAACCCTTTTTGTTAAATGGTGTAAATCCGTTCAGTAGTTGTTGAGAAAATCAAAAGTAAAAGTACATATATATCTATGGCCGAGTAGGGTCCGCGTACCCTCAGCGCACCCTGCGCGCACCGTCCCGATCTGCATGTTAATTGGCTGTCAGCTGGCTGTCAACATTCCGATTCAGGAAATGTTGGCAGCCATTTTGTCCCTCGGTAGAACCGAGGGACAGAAACAAGTGCGCAAAGCGCACAAAGGGGGCAGGGTAGAAACACCCTGACCCCCTAGGTTTGCTCAGGGGGTCCCACAAGGACCCCCTGGGCAAAAAATAAATAATTTTTTTTTAAAAATCAGCAGGATGCGCTCAGGGTGCGCGAATCCTGCCGAAAAAAAAATCGAAGTGCGGTCTCCCGCGCTTCGATTACATTTGCCCGGGTGGCCCAAGTCCCGGGGGCATGGTGGAGGGGGGTTAAATTTATGTATGGGGGGCCTCAAAGGGCCCCCAAGCCACGGGGACCGCCACCCCCGGGGCTTTCTTTTGAAAATGGTGCGGGAGGGCTCTGAGCCCTCCCGCAGCCCGGGGACCACCACCTCCCCGGGGCTTCTTTTTGACATTCAAAAACCTGTGTGGGGGCTCCAGCCCCCACACGCCCGGGACCGCCACCTCCCCGGGGCACTAACAAATTAAAATGGGGGTCCGTTTTGGACCCCCGAAGCCCCGGGGACCACCACCTCCCCGGGGCTGTGCTGATGTAGGGAGGGGGCCGCGCGGCCCCCCTCCTGGAGCCCTTGATGGCCCTGGGGACCGCCACCCCCAGGGCCGGCTCCTGCAGTGTCCCGGGGTGCCTACCCCCGGGACACTGTAGTTTGCTATGGCAGGACGGGAGCCTCGCGGCTCCCGTCCTGTCATAGCAAACTGCTTGGATATTGGAAGAGAGAGCAGGGAAACCTGCTCTCTCTTCCAATATCCAAAGCCGATTGCTTTCCACATGGGGAGCTGCATCTTAGCAGCTCCCCATGTGAAAGCAATGCCGGCTCCCAAGGGACGCGGGGAGCCGGCGGGACTGTGGGGATTGGGGACCCCCACAGTCCCCAACGGAGAAGGGCCAGCCCCGGGGGATGGGGTCCCCGGGGCCTTAAATGGCCTGAGGAGGGGGGCAACGCAGCCCCCCTCCATTTATTTTCTATTTTTTAAAATAAAGGGCATGCCCTGGGGGATGGGGTCCCCAGGGCCAATATAGGATCAGGGAAGGGGGGCCATACAAAAAAAAAAAAAAAAAAAGACCGGCATCGTGCCGGAGGCCCCGCCCCCACAATGCAGCAGTCTGCAAACGCGCCCCCTGGCGCGTTTGCAGAGGGGGAACGAATTCCCCTTGAATACTGGGGGTCCCTGGGGGCCAACTAGCCCACCAGGAACCTCCAGTATGCGCCAGGGGGCTGCCTTGCAGAGAGGTGTACAGAGGCCACGCCCCTTTTACACCTCTCTGCAACGCAGCTCTGTGGCGCTTTTTGAGGTATATGGTGGGCTAGTTGGACTCCGGGGACCCTCAGGATTCAAGGGGACTTAATCCCCCAACTTAAAACGCGCCACGGGGCGTGTTTGCACAGTGGTGAAGGGAGGGGGCGGGGCTTCAGGTGACATGTGTGCAAACAGGCCCCGTGGCGCGTTTTAAGATGGGGGATTAAATCTCCTTCAATCCTGAGGGTCCCTGGGGGCCAACTAGCCCAACAGGTACATCCAGAAAGCGCCACAGAGCTGCGTTGCAGAGAGGTGTAAAGGGGTGTGGCCTCTCTATACGTCTCTGCAACGCAGCCCCCTGGCGCATATTGGAGGTTCCTGGTGGGCTAGTTGGCCGCTAGGGACCCTCAGGATTCAAGGGGACTTAATCCCCCAACTTAAAACGCGCCACGGGGCGCGTTTGCACAGATGTCACCTCAGGCCCCGCCCCCTCCCTTCACCATTGTGCAAATATTCTTCTAAAATCATCCGAAATACGAATTCCGATTTACTCACCTGTTATAAGGAGAGACCTCAGTGCTGCATCTTTCAGTCCAGTACTGGTCCTGAAAAGTAATTTTAACCGTACTTACCAGTAACTTGAATTTCCTTCCATAGGATATCATTGCCTGCTTTTTGCTGAAAAAGTTTCTAAGTGTTGATTTTTGAAACATACAAATATTCCTCTAAAATCAGCCGAAATACGAATTCCGATTTACTCACCTGTTATCAGGAGAGACCTCAGTGCTGTATCTTTCAGCCCAGTACTGGTCCTGAAAAGTAATTTTAACCGTACTTACCAGTAACTTGAATTTCCTTCCATAGGATATCATTGCCTGCTTTTTGCTGAAAAAGTTTCTAAGTGTTGATTTTTGAAACATACAAATATTCCTCTAAAATCAGCCGAAATACGAATTCCGATTTACTCACCTGTTATAAGGAGAGACCTCAGTGCTGTATCTTTCAGCCCAGTACTGGTCCTGAAAAGTAATTTTAACAGTACTTACCAGTAACTTGAATTTCCTTCCATAGGATATCATTGCCTGCTTTTTGCTGAAAAAGTTTCTAAGTGTTGATTTTGAAACATACAAATATTCCTCTAAAATCAGCCGAAATACGAATTCCGATTTACTCACCTGTTATCAGGAGAGACCTCAGTGCTACATCTTTCAGCCCAGTACTAATCCTGAAAAGTAATTTTAACCGTACTTACCAGTAACTTGAATTTCCTTCCATAGGATATCATTGCCTGCTTTTGCTGAAAAAGTTTCTAAGTGTTGATTTTTGAAACATACAAATATTCCTCTAAAATCAGCCGAAATCCGAATTCCGATTTACTCACCTGTTATAAGGAGAGACCTCAGTGCTGCATCTTTTAGCCCAGCACTGACCCTGAAAAGTAATTTTAACCGTACTTACCAGTAACTTATCTTTTCTTCCATAGGAATCCATTGTCTGGTTTTCAGCAGAAAAGTTTCAAAGTGTCGATTTTCACAAACTACAAATATTCCTTAAAAATCGCCTGTATGACTTAAACGCATTCTTTCAACTGTTTACAGGAGATGCACCAGTGCTGGATCCAGGATCCAACACTGAGTAAGAAAAAAGTAACGATAACAGTTTTTACCTGCTAAGTGAATTTCCTTCCATAGGATAACATTGGTGACTCTATGAGAAAAAGTTTCTAAGTGTCAACTTTTAAAATACAATAATATTCCTTAAAAATCACGACTGTAACCAAAACGCTTTTACTCAACTGTTTACAGGAGATGTACCAGGACTGAATCTAGGATCCAGTCCTGTGGTTAGAAAAGTAATCCATAAAGTAACTAATTGCATTTAACTAGAAATTCACATTGAGCTGAATGTTGCATTGTGTTTGAAAATGTGTTGCCCATTGCAACAACTGTAACTACTGTACTTAAAAGTCTATTGCCTATGTGCAAAGTATTTAAACTAAAGTAATTCATTCTGAGAAAGTATTTTTTGTAATATAATGTATAATGTAATTACAATGTCATTTACAAAATAAAATATGTAAAAAAAAAAATTCTAAAAATGTAATAAATCAGTATGAAAAAAATTAATATAACAATTAATACATTTAAAAATTGTCATTTAAAAAACTTTGAAATTCACTGAAAAAACCGTAGGTTTCAGACATGTTATAGTTAGGAATTATCATTTAAAAAACCTTTGAAATTCACTGAAAAAACCATAGGTTTCAGATATGTTATAGTTACAAATTAGCATTTAAAAAACCTTTGAAATTCACTGAAAAAACCATAGGTTTTAGGGACAGTTATAGTTAGTTGGACATTTCACTCGTACAAAACCCGTGAAATTCCCCCGTTATAGTTAGTTCAGCTAACTATAACTCGCGCCCCGCAATGCACTGCTGATGACGTCACATATTACATCACTCATGACATGGTCAGTGACATCACTGATGACATCACTGATGACATCTCAAATGACATCACTGATGACATCATCCACGTGATAATCTGATGCAGCTCCTCACACCCTAATATAACCTTTGATACACCCAATCTAAATTACAGACTGCCATTCGCAAAACTATAGACACTCCAACACCAATAACTACATACCCACTCACTGATTCTTAGGTCTACACACACACATCCACTCACTCACCCGTACAGTCACTCATACTTATGGTCACTCAGTACAGGACTATCATATGCACTCTTACTCCTATATAGACACTCAAACACCGCCACTCATCCATAGAGGTACTCACACACCTAGTCAGTCATGCAAATAATTAAACACACTGCCATTTACTCACCTATACAGTTATACACACACCAGCTCACTTAATCATACAAATACTAGCACATTGTTACGCTCTTATACAATCACTGATACAAGCACACACTCATCCATACAGCCACTATCACAATCACTCACTCTCGCTTATAGCTATTTATATACTCCAACACACATATATACTGCCTTTCACATATGTAGTTACTCACACATGTACCACTGGGACATACATTCACTCACTAACACACTCTTACACACACTTACCCACCCATACAGTCTATCACAGATGCACTCTTGAAACCATCCACCCAGTGAATCACCCACTCACACATCTATGCACAGTCGCACACACCCCATCCACACAAACACTCAGGCACCCATACAGATACTCATAGAACCAATCAATAACCCATATAGACACTCATGTAGCTATTCGCAAATCCATGCATCCACTTACACACCAACAGACGG
The DNA here is from genome assembly GCA_963921515.1 of Calotriton arnoldi. Taxonomy (NCBI): domain Eukaryota; kingdom Metazoa; phylum Chordata; class Amphibia; order Caudata; family Salamandridae; genus Calotriton; species Calotriton arnoldi. The sequence continues at coordinate 1,007,920 of CAWUFW010003917.1, read as the reverse complement.
ATACAGACATTCACACAGTTTAGTCACTAACCCATGCATTCAGTAAGATACGTTTAATCACTCACTTGTAGAGTCAGTCACGCACCTACTAAATCATCCATTCAGACACTTATACACCCACTCATTCTTCAATACGCCTTTCCCTATATATATTAAACATATTTAAACTTTACAGAAACACACAGTCACTGGATGATGGCATCAGTGATGTCATTTGAGATGTCATCAGTGATGTCATCAGTGATGTCACTGACCATGTCATGAGTGATGTAATATGTGACGTCATCAGCAGTGCATTGCGGGGCGCGAGTTATAGTTAGCTGAACTAACTATAACAGGGGAATTTCACGGGTTTTATGCGAGTGAAATGTCCAACTAACTATAACTGTCCCTAAAACCTATGGTTTTTTCAGTGAATATATATATATATATATATATATATATATATATATATATATATATATATAATCACGTAGTCGCCGCTGTATTACAAGGATTTCTCCACAGTACGAACACGGACCTAAGTTGGTGCTTCTTTTAAAATGCTTTATTTAATCGCCATAACGCATTTCGGCTCCCTTGAGCCTTGTTCACATGACATGGTTTGATAACTAAGTGCGGTTTTTATAGTGCCAATAACAACCAATTAAAATATCACGTGATGCCTTCAACAGCAGACATAGAAGATACACTTTATCTTTTACACAATTGAATTTCTAGTCCAACCTGGTTATTGTTTCTGTTGCAGATACTTGTATTGCGATAATTCGTACCATTATCATATCATAGATTGCAACTATTTTTGCCCTTTAATCTATTGATAAATAACTTTTTAATATATGGATAAATCCAGATTGGCAAATTGTGTTATATAGCTACCTGCTAGTCCTACTGTTGTGGTATTGGTTGTGATAAATAGGATTACGTGTTAAAAAGTGAAAAAAGTGCAAAGTGCTAAAATATTAGTGCTTTTATGTTTCTATTAAAATAGTTCCATTCTATTGTATGCTCTTATATAAATAAAATAGATAAATCATGTACCATTGTTACGTTTTCCCTTAATTGAATCTGTATATGTATCGTGCCTTTTTATACAACTATATATATATATGATTGTACCATAGCCGGGTATCCTCCAATAGTTTTACAATAATCTGTCCCTTATGTATGTAATATTGTCCCTTGTTTGGATATATAGCTGTATCAGTGTTTAAATGTAACAAAATGTGCAAATTGCAATCAGTGCATGTACATTATTAAATAAATATATAAATACATTTTTAGACTCATTACATGTATAAAATAAGGTCATAAAAATATTTCATTATATACGTTAAATACTGTATAAAAAGATCGACCTTGAATAAATAAATACATATATAAATACAAATCTACATAAATACATATACCAATTCTGTCTATACACTCAAAAAACACTTGATAAAAATATATCTAAGTGACTAAAACACTGAATCACCATATAAAGGATACCCATGCTATATCAGTGGCCTAAATCTATGGCTAAAATATATAAATAGATCACAGAACATCTCCTAATTTCATCTTCTCCAGTGATTCTATGTTAAGCAAGTGTGCAGATCCTCAGTTGCGTTTAGACCTCCCGGGTGTTTAGAATCCAACTGTAATATATACCTTGTCTCTAGCTTTCTTAATTTGTTGGTTCTATCACCACCCCGTCTACTCGGAGGGACAGCGTCCAATACAAAATATTTTAGATCTGTGTTGTTTGAATTGTGTTTCTTTAAAGTGCCGAGCCACCGGATATGTGTTGTCCTGATTCGTGATGGCTCGTAAGTGCTGCAACACTCGCTTGTGTACCTGCAAGACCGTGCTGCCCACGTACTGCAAGCCACATGGGCAAACAAGTACGTAGACTGCAAAATCGGTCTTGCAAGTCAACAATTTAGTAATCTTAAATTCCCTGTCACTGAAAGGTGTTCTGTATGTGCTGCTATTGATGCCATGTGTACAAGCCTTGCACGTTTTGCATCTATAAAAGCCTTTTCTCATGTTAAGCCAGCTGCCTCCCTCAATTATTTCAGAACGGGTCTTGACTAACTTGTCTCTTGTCGATGGAGCCTTGCTATAGGTAATGGACACCCTCTGCGGTAGCAGGGGTCCAATTACCGGGTCCGATAATACCATGGCCCAATTCCTCTGTATGATTTTCTGTAAAGATTTCTGCTGTCTGCTATACTTCATGATCAAACGAAATGCCCCACTGTTATTTTCTGGCTCACTCTTTTTTGCTGCTTTCTCTTTGTCTTGCAAGGCCTCAGTTCTGGGTAGACGCATAGATTTTGCAATAGCTTTATCTATGATGTTCTCAGGATACCCTCTTGCTAGAAATCTTGTTTTACTGTCATTCTGTGCTCTAACTAATTCCCCCAATATATATATATATATTCCATCCGATATCTGCAATCCCAGCACAGTAAGAATTCACTGGCCAAAGCACCACAGTACCGCCACTCGGTAGTTGTAACAGCGCGTTTATTTCGACACTGGCAACAGATAATCCCCCTGAGGGGATTATCTGGCAGGGGGATTATCTGTTGCCAGTGTCGAAATAAACGCGCTGTTACAACTACCGAGTGGCGGTACTGTGGTGCTTTGGCCAGTGAATTCTTACTGTGCTGGGATTGCAGATATCGGATGGAATGTGTTGAGGCTCGCTACCTCGCCGCCAACTCATCGTGCAAGCAGGCTGGGGCATAAGCGATTACTATTGGATGGATATATATATATATATATATATATATATATATATAACGAAAGAGCGGAATACCAGCATGCTCTCGGGTCATGCAAAAACCAACCAACACTCCAAGGTAAGGAAAAGGGAGTTTATTACGGCATAAACCCTCCGTGACGCGTTTCAACCCCGAAAGGTCTTGATCACACAACGGAGTGACAAGATTCAGTCTCTTACATACATTTTCTGGAAAAGGGTGAAAATTAACAAAGGACTAAACATCCATGTGAGTTTGCATTTCCTCACATTTGGTCGCCATATGATAAATACATATAAAATACATGTTGCTAGGGCATTGTATCTCCACGACAAGAATACTATTTCTACTAGTGAAATACAGTCTAAGTTGTCAACCTTGAACTGCCTAGTGAAATGGGTGGGGTACGCCAGTCGGAGTACTATCTTGTGCATATTCTTACCGTGCGCGCGCTGTACCAAGTGCCTTAAACATGTGTCAGACATCGTAAGCTATGGGCCGCGTATGCCTCCTTCCTACCTGGAAGATATGTGTCTCATGTTGCCCCAAATCACAAGCCAATAATGATGGGTAGATGCTGGGCTGTGGCGGTGCATGCTGGTACTTGTAGTACGTCCTTGCCCATCGTGTAATATCCTAACTATGGTGATATAATGATAACACGCTATCCTCCCCTTGCTAGTGGGAACTATGCATACCTTCCTTAGTAGGTGTAAGCCCAGTGTACCGGCTGGTAATCTGTACTTACTCCTTGGCAGTGTACTTGTTCATCAGTTAGGATATGGCTCAGGGTTGTGTATATCACCATAAGGCCCTGTAGTATGGGAGCTACCCATACTGCTCTGTTATCTGATCTATCCAAATGGATCAAGATCTCCTTATTGCGCTACGCTCACAGTGAATACCATGTTATACCTGGATTGGAATCTGTTGTCACCGCCCATCTAGACATATTGGTTACAATGCATTCGCCAAGTGGCACATTGACTAGAAAATAATCATTACCAGGAACTGTTGTGGACCCAATCACAATCAAACAACCCCTATGTCATCTATTGTAAGTGCACAGTAGTAATGTATTCAAATTAAAAAATATATAGTGCAAGATGTCTTATCTGCGAGCTGAGTTGCCGCGCAAATGTGTCAAGAAGAAAAGGGTAGGGACCCCGTTGTCACAGGCACGAGACATGGTTTCCCTTCCTTTCCTCCTGAAAAAGATGTGAAAAGAGAGCAAAGTGTCAGAACCTAGCAGATGTAAAAACATACAGATGTGAAAACATTTGTAAAAACATTGGCAGACAAAGTCCTACAAGATAAATACAGTACTGTAATTCTCAGAACCAGGTGCAGGACGAACTACATTGATGGATAATATTAATTAAATTAACTGCATTGTCTCGGATGGTGAGTCAGTAGATCCGCAGGTGGACATACAGGTTGGTGTGAACATAAGTATGATGGTCTACCCGTTCTGCCACCCTGAATCTAATGAGGTCCTAGCCTTCCTACAGATGTATTGCCATTTCCGCATCCAGGTTATGTCCATTGGGATGGCGAGTACCCATCCCTATGATGTGCCTAGACTCACGCTGTCTGAGTCTTAAGGTGCGGTTACCTCCTCTCCTGTTTCCCACCACCTGTTCTATGGCATAATACGACAGTTTGGAACTGTCTGAGTAGTGGTGTGTCTCAAAATGCCGGGCAATCGGATACTGTTGATCCCTGTTTGTGATAGCTCTCATATGCTCGAGGATTCTTTTTTTCGCCATATGAGTCACGTCAGTCCAGTGTGCTATTTGCGATGTGGCAATAAACCTTGATCTAATACAAACTTCATAGTGTGTGCTTCATCTATACGCAGCCAGGATTGGGCAGCTATACGTGACTCACCTTCACAGGTAGAGGTACCCGCGGCGAATAAAGTACTGAGTTTCACCCCCAACAGAGTGCGGTCTCTTCACTTGCCTAGGTTTGTGAGGTTTGGAGCTTCTATATTCACGTGGTACCACCGCCACGAATTCTGACCGGCACCCATTCCGGAGTGCTCACTGCGACTACTGGTGGACTTGAGCTGATATATATAAATATATATATATATATATATATATATATATATATATATATATATATATATATATATATATATATAAATCCAAAATGCAAAGTTTCCCATTTAGAAGAGCCAACATCCAGGTAGGTAAATCTTCGTGTTTATTATGCAGAAAAACAGCGCAGTGGAGGGAAACAATGTCCAAATAAATCTGTCTGCCTTGCCTGACGCGTTTCATGCTCCTCGAGCATTTCTTCAGAGGCTTCACTTAAACACACTGCGTGGAGCACCGGCCTCATTAAATCATTTTCACCTGCCCCAGTGGGCGTTGGCTCACCATGAGCCTGCTGGTATATGTAGTGCCAAAATATCACTCCAGTGAGCTGTTCCTTAGCAGTGTCAATGTTCAGCAAATAAAAACCCCAGTGGGTCTGGAAATTGTCACACAGCCTCAGCGCTGCATGTTGCAAACCTGCATCACGACCTTCCTGCCCTTCATGCTGTTCGCCCAATGACTCCAGCTCGGTCCACTTCTATGTGGCAGGGCTCTTCCATGACCGGGATCGGCCGTTTAACAAATCCAAAATGCAAAGTTTCCCATTTAGAAGAGCCAACATCCAGGTAGGTAAATCTTCGTGTTTATTATGCAGAAAAACAGCGCAGTGGAGGGAAACAATGTCCAAATAAATCTGTCTGCCTTGCCTGACGCGTTTCATGCTCCTCGAGCATTTCTTCAGAGGCTTCACTTAAACACACTGCGTGGAGCACCGGCCTCATTAAATCATTTTCACCTGCCCCAGTGGGCGTTGGCTCACCATGAGCCTGCTGGTATATGTAGTGCCAAAATATCGCTCCAGTGAGTTGTTCCTTAGCAGTGTCAATGTTCAGCAAATAAAAACCCCAGTGGGTCTGGAAATTGTCACACAGCCTCAGCGCTGCATGTTGCAAACCTGCATCACGACCTTCCTGCCCTTCATGCTGTTCGCCCAATGACTCCAGCTCGGTCCACTTCTATGTGGCAGGGCTCTTCCACGACCGGGATCGGCCGTTTAACAAATCCAAAATGCAAAGTTTCCCATTTAGAAGCGCCAACATCCAGGTAGGTAAATCTTCGTGTTTATTATGCAGAAAAACAGCGCAGTGGAGGGAAACAATGTCCAAATAAATCTGTCTGCCTTGCCTGACGCGTTTCATGCTCCTCGAGCATTTCTTCAGAGGCTTCACTTAAACACACTGCGTGGAGCACCGGCCTCATTAAATCATTTTCACCTGCCCCAGTGGGCGTTGGCTCACCATGAGCCTGCTGGTATATGTAGTGCCAAAATATCGCTCCAGTGAGCTGTTCCTTAGCAGTGTCAATGTTCAGCAAATAAAAACCCCAGTGGGTCTGGAAATTGTCACACAGCCTCAGCGCTGCATGTTGCAAACCTGCATCACGACCTTCCTGCCCTTCATGCTGTTCGCCCAATGACTCCAGCTCGGTCCACTTCTATGTGGCAGGGCTCTTCCACGACCGGGATCGGCCGTTTAACAAATCCAAAATGCAAAGTTTCCCATTTAGAAGAGCCAACATCCAGGTAGGTAAATCTTCGTGTTTATTATGCAGAAAAACAGCGCAGTGGAGGGAAACAATGTCCAAATAAATCTGTCTGCCTTGCCTGACGCGTTTCATGCTCCTCGAGCATTTCTTCAGAGGCTTCACTTAAACACACTGCGTGGAGCACCGGCCTCATTAAATCATTTTCACCTGCCCCAGTGGGCGTTGGCTCACCATGAGCCTGCTGGTATATGTAGTGCCAAAATATCGCTCCAGTGAGCTGTTCCTTAGCAGTGTCAATGTTCAGCAAATAAAAACCCCAGTGGGTCTGGAAATTGTCACACAGCCTCAGCGCTGCATGTTGCAAACCTGCATCACGACCTTCCTGCCCTTCATGCTGTTCGCCCAATGACTCCAGCTCGGTCCACTTCTATGTGGCAGGGCTCTTCCACGACCGGGATCGGCCGTTTAACAAATCCAAAATGCAAAGTTTCCCATTTAGAAGAGCCAACATCCAGGTAGGTAAATCTTCGTGTTTATTATGCAGAAAAACAGCGCAGTGGAGGGAAACAATGTCCAAATAAATCTGTCTGCCTTGCCTGACGCGTTTCATGCTCCTCGAGCATTTCTTCAGAGGCTTCACTTAAACACACAGCGTGGAGCACCGGCCTCATTAAATCATTTTCACCTGCCCCAGTGATTTATTTGGACATTGTTTCCCTCCACTGCGCTGTTTTTCTGCATAATAAACACGAAGATTTACCTACCTGGATGTTGGCTCTTCTAAATGGGAAACTTTGCATTTTGGATATATATATATATATATATATTCACTGAAAAAAACCATAGGTTTTAGGGACAGTTATAGTTAGTTGGACATTGCACTCGTACAAAACCCGTGAAATTCCCCTGTTATAGTTAGTTCAGCTAACTATAACTCGCGCCCCCGCAATGCACTGCTGATGACGTCACATATTACATCACTCATGACATGGTCAGTGACATCACTGATGACATCACTGATGACATCATCCAGTGACTGTGTGTTTCTGTAAAGTTTAAATATGTTTAATATATATAGGGAAAGGCGTATTGAAGAATGAGTGGGTGTATAAGTGTCTGAATGGATGATTTAGTACGTGAGTGACTGACTCTACAAGTGAGTGATTAAACGTATCTTACTGAATGCATGGGTTAGTGACTAAACTGTGTGAATGTCTGTATCCGTCTGTTTGTTGGTGTGTAAGTGGATGCATGGATTTGCGAATAGCTACATGAGTGTCTATATGGGTTATTGATTGGTTCTCTGAGTATCTGTATGGCTGCCTGAGTGTTTGTGTGGGTGGGGTGTGTGTGATTCTATACATAGATGTGTGAGTGGGTGATTCACTGGGTGCATGATTTCAAGAGTGCATCTGTGATGGACTGCTTGGGTGGGTGAGTGTGTGTATGGGTGTGTTAGTGAGTGAATGTATATCTCAGTGGTACATGTACGAGTAACTACATATGTAAAAGGCAGTATATATGTGTGTTAGAGTATTTAAATGGCTATAAGTGAGAGTGTGTTATTGTGAGAGTGGCTGTATGGATGCATGTGTGCTTGTATCAGTTATTGTATAAGAGCGTAAGAATGTGCTAGTATTTGTATGAGTAAGTGAGCTGGTGTGTGTGTAACTGTATAGGTGAGTAAATGGGTGTGTGATTAATTTTTTGCATGACTGACTAGGTGTGTGAGTACCTCTTTGGATGAGTGGCGGTGTGTGAGTATTTATATAGGTGTATGAGTGCATATGATAGTCCTGTACTGAGTGACTGTAAGTATGAGTGACTGTACAGGTGAGTGAGTGGATGTCTGTGTAGACCTAAGAATCAGTGAGTGGGTATGTAGTTTTTGGTGTTGGAGTGTCTATGGTTTTGAGAATGGCAGTCTGTAATTTAGAGTGGGTGTATCAAAAGTTATATTAGGGTGTGAGAAGATGCATGAAATTATCACATGGATGATGTCATCAGTGATGTCATTTGAGATGTCATCAGTGATGTCATCAGTGATGTCACTGACCATGTCATGAGTGATGTAATATGTGACGTCATCAGCAGTGCATTGCGGGGCGCGAGTTATAGTTAGCTGAACTAACTATAACAGGGGAATTTCACGGGTTTTGTACGAGTGCAATGTCCAACTAACTATAACTGTCCCTAAAACCTATGGTTTTTTTCAGTGAATTTCAAAGGTTTTTTAAATGCTAATTTCTAACTATAACTTGTCTGAAACCTATGGTTTTTTCAGTGAATTTCAAAGGTTTTTTAAATGCTAATTTCTAACTATAACGTGCCTGAAACCTATGATTTTTTCAGTGAATTTCAAAGGTTTTTTAAATGCTAATTTCTAACTATGCCAACAGAGGTAGGACATGTGAAGAAAGAAGAAAAAACGCACAGAAAGAAGCAAAAGATGTGCAGAAAGAACCAACAGAGGAGCAGAAAGAGGCCTTGTTGCAAAATCATCCTGTGCCCACAACTTTTTCAGACGGGTACTGGTGGTAACTGACTGACTAACCAGAGCCAGTGCGCGTTTGCACAGTGGTGAAGGGAGGGGGGCCTGAGGTGACATGTGTGCAAACGCGCCCCGTGGCGCGTTTTAAGTTGCGGGATTAAGTCCCCTTGAATCCTGAGGGTCCCTGGGGCCCAACTATCCCCCCAGGTACCTACAGTTAGGACCACAGAGCTGAGTTGCAGAGAGGCGTTCCGAGGCCACGGACCTTTTTTCACACCTCTGCAACGCAACTCTGTTGTGCTTACTGAAGGTACCTGGTGGGCTAGTTGGCCCCCAGGATTCAAAGGGAATTAACTCCCCAACTTAAAACGCACCACAGGGCGTGTTTGCGCACATGTCACCTGAGGCCCCGCCCCTTCCTTTCACCACTGTGCAAACGCGCCCCGTGGCGCGTTTTAAGTTGGGGGATTAGGTCACCTTGAATCCTGAGAGTCCCTGGGGCCCAACTAGCCCACCAGGTACTTCCAGTAAGCACCACAGGCCTGTGTTGCAACGCCTGTAACAAATTGTGCAGTTGTGTTTAGGTAGTGAAGAGGGTCGTGCTGGGGGTAGTGTTTTAGGGTTTAGGGTAGTGCAGTGGTGTTTGTGTAGTGTAGGGGGTCATGCTGGGGGTAGATTTAGGGTTTAGGGTAGTGCAGTGGTGTTTGGGTAGTGTAGGGAGTCGTGCTGGGGGAGTGTTTTAGGGTTTAGGGTAGTACAGTGGTGTTTGGGTAGTGTAGGGGGTCGTGCTGGGGTTAGTGTTTTAGGGTTTTAGGGTTTAGGGTAGTGCAGTGGTGTTTGGGTAGTGTAGGGGATACTGCTGGGGGTAGTGTTTTAGGGTTTAGGGTAGTGCAATGGTGTTTGGGTAGTGTAGGGGGTACTGCTGGGGGTAGTGTTTTAGGGTTTAGGGTAGTGCAGTGGTGTTTGGGTAGCATAGGGGGTACTGCTGGGGGTAGTGTTTTATGGTTTAGGGTAGTGCAGTGGTGTTTGGGTAGTGTAGGGGTTCGTGCTGGGGGTAGTTTTTTAGGGTTTAGGGTAGTGCAGTGGTGTTTGTGTAGTGTAGGAGGTCGTGTTTTAGGGTTTAGGGTAGTGCAGTGGTCTTTGGGTAGTGTAGGGGGTTGTGTGGGGGGTAGTGTTTTAGGGATTAGGGTAGTGCATTGGTATTTGGGTAGTGTAGGGGTCATGCAGGGGTAGTGTTTTAGGGTTTAGGGCAGTGCAGTGGTGTTTAGGTAGTGTAGGGGGTCGTGCTGGGGGGAGTGTTTTAGGGTTTAGGGTAGTGCAGTGGTGTTCGGGTAGTGTAGGGGGTCATGCTGGGGGTAGTGTTCTAGGGTTTAGGGCAGTGCAGTGGTGTTCGGGCAGTTTATGGGGTCGTGCTGGGGGTGGTGTTTTAGGGTTTAGGGCAGTGCAGTGGTGTTCGGGCAGTGTAGGGGGTCATGCAGGGGGTGGTGTTTCAGGGTTTAGGGCAGTGCAGTGGTGTTCGGGCAGTGTAGGGGGTCATGCAGGGGTGGTGTTTTAGGGTTTAGGGCAGTGGTGTTCGGGCAGTGTAGGGTGTCATGCTGGGGGTGGTGTTTCAGGGTTCGGGGCAGTGCAGTGGTGTTCGAGCAGTAAAGGGGGTCATGCTGGGGGTGGTGTTTCAGGGTTTAGGGCAGTGCAGTGGTGTTCGGGCAGTGTAGGGGGCGGTGCAGGGGGTGGTGTTTCAGGGTTTAGATCAGTGCAGTGGTGTTCGGGCAGTGTAGGGGGTGGTGCAGGGGGTGGTGTTTCAGGGTTTAGGGCAGTGCAGTGGTGTTCGGGCAGTGTAGGGGGTCGTGCAGGGGGTGGTGTTTCAGGGTTTAGGGCAGTGCAGTGGTGTTCGGGCAGTGTAGGGGGCGGTGCAGGGGGTGGTGTTTCAGGGTTTAGGGCAGTACAGTGGTGTTCAGGCATTGTAGGGGGTGGTGCTGGGGCTGGTGTTTCAGGGTTTAGGGCAGTGCAGTGGTGTTCGGGCAATGTAGGGGGTCGTGCTGGGGCTGGTGTTTCAGGGTTTAGGGTAGTGCAGTGGTGTTCGGGCAGTGTAGGGGGTCGTGCTGGGGCTGGTGTTTCAGGGTTTAGGGCAGTGCAGTGGTGTTCGGGCAGTGTAGGGGGTCATGCTGGGGCTGGTGTTTCAGGGTTTAGGGCAGTGCAGTGGTGTTCGGGCAGTGTAGGGGGTCTTGCTGGGGCTGGTGTTTCAGAGTCTAGGGCAATGCAGTGGTGTTCGGGCAGTGTAGGGGTCTTGCTGGGGCTGGTGTTTCAGGGTTTAGGGCAGTGCAGTCGTGTTCGGGCAGTGTAGGGGGTCGTGCTGGGGGTGGTGTTTCAGGGTTTAGGGCAGTGTAGTGGTGTTCGGGCAGTGTAGGGGGTCGTGCTGGGGCTAGTGTTTCAGGGTTTAGGGCAGAGCAATGGTGCTCAGGCAGTGTAGGGGGTTGTGCTGGGGGTGGTGTTTCAGGGTTTAGGGCAGTGCAGTGGTGTTAGGGCAGTGTAGGGGGTCATGCTGGGGGTGGTGTTTCAGGGTTTAGGGCAGTGCAGTGGTGTTAGGGCAGTGTAGGGGGTCGTGCTGGGGGTGGCGTTTCAGGGTTTAGGGCAGTGCAGTGGTGTTCCGGCAGTGTAGGGGGTCGTGCAGGGGTGGTGTTTCAGGGTTTAGTGCAGTGGTGTTCGGGCAGTGTAGGGGGTCATGCTGGGATGGTGTATCAGGGTTTAGGGCAGTGCAGTGGTGTTCGGGCAGTGTAGGGTGTCGTGCTGAGGGGTGGTGTTTCAGGGTTTAGGGCAGTGCAGTAGTGTTTGGGCAGTGTAGGCGGTCGTGCTGGGGCTGGTGTTTCAGGGTTTAGGGCAGTGCAGTGGTGTTCGGGCAGTGTACTGGGTTGTGCTGGGGCTGGTGTTTCAGGGTTTAGGGCAGTGAAGTGGTGTGCGGGCAGTGTACGGGGTTGTGCTGGGGCTGGTGTTTCAGGGTTTAGGGCAGTGCAGTGGTGTTCGGGCAGTGTAGGGGGTCATGCTGGGGGTGGTGTTTCAGGGTTTAGGGCAGTGCAGTGGTGTTCGGGCAGTGTAGGGGGTCGTGCTGGGGCTGGTGTTTCAGGGTTTAGGGCAGTGCAGTGGTGTTCGGGCAGTGTAGGGGGTCGTGCTGGGGCTGGTGTTTCAGGGTTTTGGGCAGAGCAGTGGTGTTCGGGCAGTGTAGGGGTCGTGCTGGGGGTGGTGTTTCAGGGTTTAGGGCAGTGCAGTGGTGTTCGGGCAGTGTAGGGGGTCTTGCTGGGGGTGGTGTTTCAGGGTTTAGGGCAGTGCAGTGGTGTTCGGGCAGTGTAGGTGGTCTTGCTGGGGGTGGTGTTTCAGGGTTTAGGGCAGTGCAGTGGTGTTCGGGCAGTGTAGGGGGTCGTGCTGGGGCTGGTGTTTCAGGGTTTAGGGCAGTGCAGTGGTGTTCGGGCAGTGTAGGGGGTCGTGCTGGGGCTGGTGTTTCAGGGTTTTGGGCAGAGCAGTGGTGTTCGGGCAGTGTAGGGGGTCGTGCTGGGGGTGGTGTTTCAGGGTTTTGGGCAGTGCAGTGGTGTTCGGGCAGTGTAGGGGGTCTTGCTGGGGGTGGTGTTTCGGGTTTAGGGCAGTGCAGTGGTGTTCGGGCAGTGTAGGTGGTCTTGCTGGGGGTGGTGTTTCAGGGTTTAGGGCAGTGGTGTTCGGGCAGTGTAGGGGGTCTTGCTGGGGTGATGTTTCAGGGTTTAGGGCAGTGCAGTGGTGTTCGGACAGTGTAGGGGGTCTTGCTGGGGGTAGTGTTTCAGGGTTTAGGGCGGTGCAGTGGTGTTTGTGTAGGGGGTCGTGCTGGGGGTGGTGTTTCAGGGTTTAGGGCAGTGCAGTAGTGTTCGGGCAGTGTAGGGGGTCGTGCAGGGGGTGGTGTTTCAGGGTTAAGGGCAGTGCAGTGGTGTTCTGGCAGTGTAGGGGTCATGCTGGGGGTGGGGTTTCAGGGTTTAGGGCAGTACAGTGGTGTTCGGGCAGTGTAGGGGGTCATGCAGGGGGTGGTGTTTCAGGGTTTAGGGCAGTGCAGTGGTGTTCGGGCAGTGTACGGGGTCGTGCTGGGGCTGGTGTTTCAGGGTTTAGTGCAGTGGTGTTCAGGCAGTGTAGGGGGTCTTTCTGGGGGTGGTGTTTCAGGGTTTAGGGCAGTGGTGTTCGGGCAGTGTAGGGGGTCTTGCTGGGGGTGATGTTTCAGGGTTTAGGGCAGTGCAGTGGTGTTCGAGCAGTGTAGGAGGTCTTGCTGGGGGTAGTGTTTCAGGGTTTAGGGCAGTGCAGTGGTGTTCGTGCAGTATAGGGGGTCGTGCTGGGGATGGTGTTTCTGGGTTTAGGGCAGTGCAGTAGTGTTCGAGCAGTATAGGGGGTCGTGCTGGGGATGGTGTTTCAGGGTTTAGGGCAGTGCAGTGGTGTTCGGGCAGTGTACGGTGTTGTGCTGGGGCTGGTGTTTCAGGGTTCAGGGCGGTGCAGTGGTGTTCAGGCAGTGTAGGGGGTCGTGCTGAGGCTGGTGTTTCACGGTTTAGGGCAGTGCAGTGGTGTTCGGGCAGTGTAGGGGGTCGTGCTGGGGCTGGTGTTTCAGGGTTTAGGGCAGTGCAGTGGTGTTCGGGCAGTGTAGGCGGTCGTGCTGGGGCTGGTGTTTCAGGGTTTAGGGCAGTGCAGTGGTGTTCGGGCAGTGTAGGGGGTCGTGCTGGGGCTGGTGTTTCAGGGTTTAGGGCAGTGCATTGGTGCTCGGGCAGTGTAGGGGGTCGTGCTGGGGGTGATGTTTCAGGGTTTAGGGTAGTGCAGTGGTGTTCGGGCAGTGTAGGGGGCCGTGCAGGGGCAGGTGTTTCAAGGTTTAGGGCAGTGCAGTGGTGTTCGGGCAGTGTAGGTGGTCGTGCTGGGGCTGGTGTTTCAGGGTTTTGGGCAGAGCAGTGGTGTTCGGGCAGTGTAGGGGGTCATGCTGGGGGTAGTGTTTCAGGGTTTAGGGCAGTGCAGTGGTGTTCGGGCAGTGTAGGGGGTCGTGCTGGGGGTGGTGTTTCAGGGTTTAGGTCAGTGGTGTTCGGGCAGTGTAGGGGGTCTTGCTGGGGGTGATGTTTCAGGGTTTAGGGCAGTGCAGTGGTATTCGGGCAGTGTAGGGGGTCTTGCTGGGGGTAGTGTTTCAGGGTTTAGGGCAGTGCAGTGGTGTTTGGGCAGTGTAGGGGGTCATGCTGGGGGTGGTGTTTCAGGGTTTAGGGCAGTGCAGTGGTGTTCGGGCAGTGTAGGGGGTCGTGAAGGGGTGGTGTTTCAGGGTTTAGGGCAGTGCAGTGGTGTTCGGGCAGTGTAGGGGGTCGTGCTAGGGGTGGTGTTTCAGGGTTTAGGGCAGTGCAGTGCTGTTCGGGCAGTGTAGGGGGTCATGCAGGGGCTGGTGTTTCAGGGTTTAGGGCAGTGCAGTGGTGTTCGGGCAGTGTAGGGGGTCATGCTGGGGGTAGTGTTTTAGGGTTTAGGGTAGTGCAGTGGTGCTTGTGTAGTGTAGGGGGTCGTGCTGGGGGTAGTGTTTTAGGGTTTAGGGTAGTGCAGTGGTGTTTGTGTAGTGTAGGGGTCATGTTTTAGGGTAGTGCAGTGGTGTTTGGATAGTGTAGGGGGTCGTGCTGGGGTAGTGTTTTAGGGTTTAGGGTAGTGCAGTGGAGTTTGTGTAGTGTAGGGGGTCGTGCTGGGGGTAGTGTTTTAGGGTTTAGGGTAGTGCAGTGGTGCTTGTGTAGTGTAGGGGGTCATGCTGGGGGTAGTGTTTTAGGGTTTAGGGTAGTGCAGTGGTGTTTGTGTAGTGTAGGGGGTCATGTTTTAGGGTAGTGCAGTGGTGTTTGGGTAGTGTAGGGGGTCGTGCTGGGGGTAGTGTTTTAGGATTTAGGTTAGTGCAGTGGTGTTTGGGTAGTGTAGGGGGTCGTGCTGGGGGTAGTGTTTTAGGGTTTAAGGTAGTGCAGTGGTGTTTTTGTAGTGTAGGGGGTCATGTTTTAAGATGTAATGCTCCAATACCTGACCAGTCTGCACTACATAAAACTGCAAAAAAACTAAAAATAAAAAGTGTTTTGCACACTTTTGTCATTGGGCTATATGTGGGCTACATCTGGGTAATATTTGTGCTACATTTGGGCTCTTTTTTCACTGGTGGCCATCTTGGAAGACTTCTTTGTTATGAAGTTTCCTAATTTCTTCATTTACTGCAGTCTCCTCAGTAGGAAATGCTTTCAGTTTTTTACTTTGATTCCATCAAGAAGGCATTCAGATGTGTCTCACATCTGCCATAAATTCAGAATGTTAGCACTCTAGTTGCTCATTAGATCACTGGAGTAAAGCTACTGCTCACCAGGGAGTTAACTGGTAGTCTGCTGCTGGTATTGAAAGTGATTGTTTCAGTCTGCATGTCAGAATTTTCTAATGAAATAGAAGAGGATTTGAGATCTCACTTAAAACATGCCCTAATTTTTCTTTCTGCAGCACTAACCATAATTTCTGTTTTCAAAAGAACCCCTCATTTTGTTCCTTTTTAAATTAAATGTTTTAAGTGTTACCGGTTTATTCCAATCAAGATGGCTTCAGGTGTGCCATACTTTTGTCATAAGTAAGGCTGTTAGCGCTCTAGTTGTTCTTTAGAACACTCTGGGAAGCTGCAGTAGAACACAAAGGCATCAACTGGCAGGCTGCTCCTGTTGAAATATAACAGGAAGATATTTGAGATCACACTTGAAATATGTCCTAATTTTTCTTTCTACAGCACTAACCATAATTTCTATGACAAAATGAACCCCATCATTTTGTTCCTTTTTAAATTAAATGTTTTAAGTGTTACCAGTTTATTCCAATCAAGATGGCTTCAGTTGTGCCATACTTTTGTCATAAGTAAGGCTGTTAGCACTCTAGTTGTTCTTTAGAACACTCTGGGAAGCTGCAGTAGAACACAAAGGAATCAACTGACAGTCTCTGCCCTTGTTGGATGTACATGTTTTACTGAGAATGTCAGACTTCATTCTCACATGAGTGAGAAAGATAATGTGAATTTACAGAAAATATGCTCTCATTCTAGCTTCTGGAGCACCTTCCAAACCTACATGGGACAAGCATGAGAAAATAGTGTTCTCTCAAACATGATTCATGATATCCCAGCAGAAGGTTTTTCACATGGTAAAATCACCTTAGAATACACCACAATTCCTAAAATTAGTATGGTACCATCAACAAATAAATTCTAATGTAACTAAAGCCTGTTATCACCCTTTATAGTTCTCCTTTTGGTGACCCTCAAAATCTTCTATTCACTACAATGCATTTCAATGAGGTACTATCATTTATATTGGTCCCAAGATGGCTGCCAGCAATTCCAGGATGAAGTGCTGACAGCCAATCAGATCTCACGATGACATGTGTGGTTAGGCTCCGCCCAGATATATATGTGACTATACTTTTGATTTTCTCAGGAACTACTGAACGGATTTACACCATTTAAGCAAAAGGCACGACACTGAACCAAGGGCTACCTCTTTGCCAAATTTGGTGTAATTCCGTTCAGCAGTTCGGGCTGTAGCTGCGACTAAAGGTTCCTATGGAAAAATGAATGGGGAAAACGCGTTTTGGGACCCCCTTTTTCTCGGCCCCGCTGACGTATCACCCCGAGACTTTCAGGATAGGAGCGGACAGGAGCGCCCCAACAAGTTGGAACCTTTCGCAAAGATTCATCAACCGGCGCCAACGTTATTTCAAATAGAATGTCGCGGATTTCCTATGGATAATAGGTTTTAACTATAACTATCTACTGGCGACCGCCAGTAGATAATATATATATATATATATCAGCTCAAGTCCACCAGTAGTCGCAGTGAGCACTCCGGAATGGGTAATATATATATATTACCTACTGGCAGTCGCAAGTAGGTAGTTATAGTTAGGACCTAGATTCCATAGGAAAAGCGTTTTCTGATTTGCTAATATCTTTGGCGCCGTTTGACAAATCTTTGAGAAATTTTCAAAGCTAATGGGACGCTCCGGTCAGCTCCTGTCTTGAAAGTTTCGGGGTGATTTGTCAAGTGGGGGCTGAGAAAAAAAGGGGGTCCCAAAACGCGTTTTCTCCATCTTAATTTCCATAGGAAACTTTTGTCACGGCTACAGCCCGAACTGCTGAACGGAATTACACCAAATTTGGAAGAGAGGTAGCTCTTTGTCCAGAGTGCAATCTTTGCTTTAAATGGTGTAAATCCGTTCAGTAGTTCCTGAAAAATGTAAAAATAAAATATTGATATCTGGTGACTGCGGCGGATCTGCGAACCCTCCTGATCACGAGCTTTATTTTGATTGGCTGCCAACACTTCAAACCAAGAAGTGTTGGCAGCCATCTTGTGACTCAGTAAAACTGAGTCACAAGCAAAAAGGGAACAAAATGATTTAAAAAAAAGAAAAGGGGCAGGGTAGAAACACCCTGACCCCCTACGCCTGGTGAGGGGGTCCCACACGGACCCCCAGGGCCAAAAAAAGCATTTTTTTTTTGGACGGGATTTGCGCTGGGTTCACGAATCCTGCAGAGAAAATGTAAAAAAATGAAGCACGGTGTCCCACGCTTCGTTTTAATGAGACCCCGGGTGGGCCATGTCCCGGGGGCATTCCTGTATGTTTATGCAGGGGCCCTGCGGGGGCCCCCGCAGCCCCGGGGAACACCACCTCCCCAGGACGATACTTATTTAAATGCGGGGGCTCACGGCCCCCCACAGCCCCGGGGACCACCACCTCCCCAGAGCTTTATAAATTTTTTTTTAAAAAGCATGGGGGGGCTCCTGCCCCCCTCACACAGCCCCGGGGACCGCCACCTCCCCGGGGCTTTAATTAACAAATGCGGAGGGGCACATGGCCCTTCCACAGCGCCGGGGACTGCCACCTCCCCGGGGATCTGCTTAACATACAGTAGTGTGGGGGCTCGAGCCCCCCACATGCACCGGGGACCACCACCCCCCAGGGCACTAATTAAAAGAAGCTGGGGGTCCGTTGCATACCCCTGGCCCCGGGAACCACCACCTCCCCGGAGCTTTGCATACGTTGGGAGGGGGGCCACGCGGCCACCCTCCTGGAGCGCTCCTTTGCCCTGGGAACTGCCACCCCCCAGAGCCGGCTCCAGCAATGTCCCGGGGTGCCCACCCCCAAGACATTGCAGTTTGCAATGGCAGCGCGGGAGCACTACTCCCACCCTGTCATTGCAAACTTCTGCTTTGCTTCATGGAAGCAAGAGCAGGAACCCTGCTCTCCCTTCCACAAAGCAAAGCAGAATTGCTTTTGGGCAAAGGGAGCTGCATATCAGCAGCTCCCTTTCCCCAAAAGCAATGTCGTCTCCCGCAGGAGGCAGGGAGCCGGCAGGGACCACGGGGGCATTGGGGCTCCCCCCGCAGTCCCCACTGTGAGGGCCGGCCCCTGTGGATCGGGTACCCGGGGCCAAAAGTGGCCCAGGGAAGGGCGGCCACGCGGCCCCCTCCTGAAAAAATAAGAAATGTAAAAAAAATGAGGCAATGCCCCGGGGGATGGGGTCCCCGGGGCAGAAAAAAGCCCTCAAGAGGGGGGCAGCGCTGCCCCCCTCCTTTAAAAAAAAAAATTATTATATATAAACTAATGGCCATGCCCCGGAGGATGGGGTCCCCGGGTCCGAAATCGACCTCGGGAGGGAGCCCCTCCCCTTTTTTTTTTTTTAAACCATAAAATATGTCTAAGGCCCTGGGGGATGGGGTCCCCAGGGCCCACAAAATATTATGAGACACCGGGCCACACAGCCCCCTTCTAAGGAAAAAAATAGAAAAAACTCCCGGCATCTCGCCGGAGGCCCCTCCCTGCACCACTCTGTAAACAGGCCTCCTGGTGCGTTCTGGATTGGGGGATTAAGTCCCCTAGAATCTTAAGGGTTCTTAGGGGCCAACTAGCCAACCAGGTACCTCCAGTAAGCCCCACACAGTGGGATTGCTGAGAGGTGGTCCGAGGCCATGCCCCTTTTTACACCACTCTGCAAACAGGCCTTTTGGCAATGAGGTCCACATGTGTCCTGAGGACCTCAGGACTAAAGTGGACTTCATCCCCCGAGCAGCAGTGCGCCAGGAGGTGCGTTTGCAGAGTGGTGTAAAAAGGGGGCGTGGCCTCGGACCACTCTCAGCAGTCCAGCTGTGTGGGGCTTACTAGAGATAACAGGAGGGCTAGTTGGTCCCCAGGGATCATCAGAAGGCAAGGGGACTTCATCCCCCAACCAAGAGCATGCCAGGAGATGCGTTTGCAGAGTGGTGCAGAAAGGGGGCGTGGCCTGTGTGCAGCTCTCAGCAATCCAGCTATCTGGGGCTTACTGGAGGTGTCAGGTAGGCTAGTTGGCCCCTAAGGACCCCAAGCAGCGAAGGGGATTTTAATCACCCTCCCAGATCGCGCCAGGGAGCACGTTTGCAGAATAGTGGGCAAAGGGGTCGTGGCCTGTTATGAAAACTTACCAATGCTGCTGTGTGGGACTTACTGGAGGTAATAGGAGGGGTAGCTGGCCCCCAAGGTCGTCCTTGGGGAGTAACTACCTCTCCTGTTACCTCCAGTAAGTCCCACACAGTGGTATTGCTAAGAGGTATTTGGAGGCCATGCCCCCCTTTCTCCACCACTCTGCAAACGCACCTCCTGGCACATTACAGGTTGGGGGATGAAGTCCACTTTACTCCTGAGGGACTTTGGGGGCCAAGAAGCCCTCCTGGTACCTCCTGTAAGTCCTACGCAGCAGAATTTCTGTGGGTTGGTCGGAGGCCCAGCCCCCTTTCTGCACCACTGTGCAAATGCAACTAGTTATAAATTATAATTTAAAAAACCTTAGAAATTCACTGAAAAAATGATAGATTTCAGGGACGTTATAGTTAGAAATTAGCATTTAAAAAACCTTAGAAACTCACTGAAAAAAACACAGGTTTCAGGGACGTTATGGTTAGTTGGACATTTCACTCATTCAAAACCAGAGAAATTCGGCCGTTATAGTTAGTTGAGCTAACTATAACTCGCGCCACCGCAATGCACTGCTGATGATGTCACATATTACATCACTCATGACATGGTCAGTGACATCACTGATGACATGACTGATGACATCTCAAATGACATCATTGATGAAATCATCAACTTAATATCTGATGCACCTCCTCACACCCTAATATACATACACCCACTCTAAAATACAGACCACCATTCTTAAAACCATAGACACACCAATACCAGTTAGTACATACTCACTCACTGATTCATAGGTCTACACACATCCACTCACTCACTCTTACAGCCACTCATACATGCAGTCACTCACCAATACAGCCACTGATATATGCACTCATACACCTATACAGATACTCACACACCACCACTCACCCATAGAGTTACTCACACACCTAGTCAGTCGCCCAAAGACTCAATCACAGTGCCATTTACTCACCAATACAGTTATATACACACCACCTAACGTTTTATACAGATACTAACACATACTTACTCTCTTATACAATCACTGACATAAGCATACACTCATCCATACAGCCACTCTCACAATCACTCACTCTCACATATAGTCAGTTATATACTCCAACACTCACATATACTGCCTTTCACATATGTAGTTACTCACACATATACCACTGAGACATCCATTCACTCTCCAACACAGCCATATGCACACTCACTGACCCATAGAGCCCCTCGCAGATGTACTCATGAACACATACATCCACTGAATCACCCCCTCACACATCCATGCAGGGAGTTACACATCCCACCCACCCACACAGACACTCAGGCACCCATACAGCTACTCAGACAACCAATCATTAACCCATATAGACACTCATGTAGATACTCACCAACCCATGCAGCCACTTACATACCAACTGACAGACTGATACAGACATTCACACAGATTAGTCATTCACCCATGCATTCACTAAGATTTGTATGAGTGAAATGTCCAACTAACTATAAAGCCCCTGTAACCTGCGGTTTTTTCAGTGAATATATATATATATATATTCACTGAAAAAACCATAGGTTTCAGGGACATTTTAGTTAGAAATTAGCATTTAAAAAACCTTAGAAATTCACTGAAAAAACCATAGGTTTCAGGGACGTTATACTTAGAAATTAGCATTTAAAAAACCTTAGAAATTCACTGAAAAAATCACAGGTTTCAGGGACGTTATAGTTAGTTGGACATTTCACTCGTACAAAACCAGAGAAATTCGGCTGTTATAGTTGGTAGAGGTAACTATAACTCGCGCCCCCGCAATGCACTGCTGATGACGTCACATATTACATCATTCATGACATGGTCAGTGGCATCACTGATGACATCTCAAATGACATCACTGATGACATCACTGATGACATCATCCATGTGATAATCTGATGCACCTCCTCACACCCTAATAAAACCTTTTATACACCCACTCTAAAATACAGACTACCAATATCGAAACCATAGACAGACCAATAGCAGTTAGTACATACCCGCTCAGTGATTCCTAGGTCTACACACACACATCCACTCATTCACCCGTACAGTAACTCATACATGCAGTCACTCATCAATACAGCACTATCATATGCACTCATACACCTATACATACACTCACATACTGCCACTCATCCATAGACTTACTCACACACCTACTCAGTCATGCAAAGAATCAATCTCACCCATTTACTCACCTATACAGTTATACACAGACCACCTCACTTATTTATACAAATACTAACACATACTTACTCTCTTATACAATCACTGATACAAGCACACACTCATCCATACAGCCACTCTCACAATCACTCACTCTCACATATAGTCATTTATATACTCCAACACTCACATATACTGCCTTTCACATATGTAGTTACTCACACATATGCCACTGAGACATCCATTCACTCACCAACACACACATACACACACCCACCCACCCATACAGCCCTTCACAGATGCACTCTTGAACCCATACACCCAGTGAATCACCCACTCACACATCTATGCAGTGTCACCCACCCCCCACCCACTCACACAGACACTCAGGCACCCATACAGATACTCAGACAACCAATCAATAACCCATATAGACAGTCATGTAGCTACTCACCAACCCATGCAGCCGCTTATACACCAACTGACAGACTGATACAGACATTTACACAGTTTACTCACTAACCCATGCATTCAGTAAGATACGCTTAATCAGTCACTTATACAATCAGTCACGCACCTACTGAATCATCCATTCAGACACTTATACACCCACTCATTCTTCAATACACCTTTGCATATATATATATAAAACATATTTAAACTTTACAGAAACACACATTCACTGGATGATGTCATCAGTGATGTCATCAGTGATGACATTTGAGATGTCATCAGTGATGTCATCAGTGATGTCACTGACCATGTCATCAGTGATGCAATATGTGACGTCATCAGCAGTGCATTGCGAGGGCGCGAGTTATAGTTACCTCTACTAACTATAACCGCCGAATTTCTCTGGTTTTGTACGAGTGAAATGTCCAACTAACTATAACGTCCCTGAAACCTGTGGTTTTTTCAGTGAAGTTCTAAGGTTTTTTAAATGCTAATTTCTAACTATAACGTCCCTGAAACCTATGGCTTTTTCAGTGAATTTCTAAGGTTTTTTAAATGCTAATTTCTAACTATAACATCCCTGAAACCTATGTTTTTTTCAGTGAATTTCTAAGGTTTTTTAAATGCTAATTTCTAACTATAACGTCCCTAAAACCTATGGTTTTTTCAGTGAATTTCTAAGGTTTTTTAAATGCTAATTTCTAACTATAACGTCCCTATTAAGTCCCCTTGAATCCTGAGGGTCCCTGGGGGCCAACTAGCCCACCAGATACCTCCAGTAAGCACCACAGAGCTGCGTTGCAGAGAGGTGTTCCAAAGCCACGCCCCTTTTTACACCACGCTGCAAATGCGGCTTCTGGCGCACTGCTGCTCGGAGGATGAAGTCCACTTGTGTCCTGAGGTCCTCAGGACACAAGAGGACCTCATCGCCCCACCAGCAGTGCACCAGAAGCCGCGTTTGCAGAGTGGTGTAAAAGGGGCATGGCCTCGGACCACCTCTCTGCAACACAGCTCTGTGGTGCTTACTGGAGGTACTTGGTGGGCTAGTTGGCCCCCACGGACCCTCAGGATTCAAGGGGACTTAATCCCCCAACTTAGAACGCGCCAGGGGGCACGTTTGCAGAGTGCTGCAGGGAGGGGGCAGGGCCTCCAGCGAGTTGCCGGTTTCTTTTCTTTTTTTTAAATTCTTATTTTATGGGAGGGAGCTGCGTGGCCCCCCTCCCCTGGGCCATTTCTGGCCCCGGGGACCCCATCCCCGGGGGCCTGGCCTGGTTTATTTATTTCATTAAAATTTTGCAGGAGTGGGGTCGCGCGGCCTCCCTCCCCAGGCTGATTTCGGCCCCAGGGACCCCATCCCCCGGGGCCCGGCCTTTTTTTTTTTTATTACACAGGAGGGGGGCCGCATGGCCCCCCTCCCGGGCCACTCCTGGCCCCAGGGACCCCATCCCCCGGGGCCGGCCCTTTGCGTTGGGGACCATGGGGGGAGCCCCAATACCCCCACGGTCCCGCCGGCTCCCCGCCTCCTGCGGGTGTCGGCATTGCTTTATATATATATATATCACCACCACCGTCAATTCCAGGTTTTGTATATCCACTAAAAACGGCTACGGACCACGCTTCTGTGCTTCTTTATTGCTTTGTCGCCATTACGCGTTTCGGCTCCAACGAGCCTTGATCACATGACATGGTAACATTTTTGCTTTACGTATTTAAAGTGACGAGTGCTCTTGTGATTTAGTCACGTGTACAACCAACAATAGACATGGAAAACAGCGCTTGTGTTCCTTCGTTGTTTCATTTGCTTAGTGTTCACCGCTAGTTGTACATTCAAAACCTTGTATTTGTTGATTTGAGTAACATTTAGCGATTACAATTGATAAATGGCATTTTTAAATAGTTATCTCATTATTTTAAAGCCCTTTCTGTTATACAGTCAAAATCAATTTTAGATACGATCGTAACACAAGTAAATGGGACTCATTTTGCCACACCGCCAAGGAGCATAAATAATTGGTCAAACAATACATGTACAATACAAATATCTGAACTTGTTAGTGTTCTTATGTATTGTCTAAGGTCTATAATTTGGTCTCTAACGGGACTAAGTGCTTGAGTTGATACTATGAGTGCTAAAGTGAGTAAGTGCTAAGTGCAAATAAAACATTATGTAAACATATTCCTCCAACAATTCCTTTTTATCACCATTGCGGAGTTATTCAAAGCAGTGGTTCATAATCTCATTTCCGCACCTAAATTGGGACATTAAGACATTCTTGACTTGCCACTTTGTCCCCTTTGTATTCTCGCTCACTTAGAAGGAGATGCTTGTCTAATCTGATTGGTTTATCAGATATGTGAAATGTGCAAAATATGCAAAATGTGCAGAGATACATCAGAACTGTACTACATCAGATATCAAGCAAGAAAAAAGGGGGTCCCAAAACGCGTTTTCCCCATGTTAATTTCCATAGGAATTTTGGAACAGGATATAGCCCGAACTGCTGAACGGAATTACACCAAATTTGGCAAAAAGGTAGCTCTTGGTTCAGAAAGCGCCCTTTTTTGTAAATGGTGTAAATCCGTTTAGTAGTTGCTGAGAAATTCAAAAAATAAAAATGTATATATCTGAGCACCGAGGAGGATTCACAAACCCTCCCGAGCATGAGCTACATTCTGATTGGCTGCCAACACTCCAAACCAGGAAGTGTTGGCAGCTCCTGCCCCCCCACACTGCCCCGGGGACCGACACCTCCCCGGGGCATTATTCATTATATGCGGGGGCCTCACGGGCCCCCTCAAGCCCCAGGGACCGCCACCTCCCCGGGACTTAAATGAAAATTATGAAGTGTGGGGGGGCTCCTGCCCCCCCACACTGCCCCAGGGACCACCACCTCCCCGGGGCACTAATTATTTAAATACGGGGGTCTGTTGCGGACCCGGAGACCCCAGAGACCACCACCTCCCCAGGTCTTTGCATACATTGGGAGGGGGGCCGCATGGCCCCCCTCCTGGAGCCCTTCATGGCCCTGGGGACCGCCACCCCCCAGGGCCAGCTCCTGCAATGTCCCGGGGTACCCACCCCCAGGACATTGCCGTTTGCTATGACAGGGCAGGAGCACCGCTCTCGCCCTGTCACAGCAAACACTGCTTTGCTTCTTGGAAGCGAGAGCAGGAAACCTGCTCTCGCTTCCAAGAAGCAAAGCAGAATTGCTTTTGGGCAAGGGGAGCTGCATGTTAGCAGCTCCCTTTGCCCAAAAGCAATGTCGGTTCCCACAGGAAGCGGGGTGCCGGCAGGGACCGCAGGGGCATTGGGGCTCCCCCGCGTTCCCCATCAAGGAGGCCAGGCCCCAGGGGATGGGGTCCCCGGGGCCATTATTGGCCTCAGGAGGGGGGCCACGTGGTCCCCCTCCTTATTTTAAAAAAAAATAAATGCTGGCAGGCCCCGGGGGATGGGGTCTCCTGGACGAATACCGAATTATGGAAGTGGAACTTTTTTTTTCTTTCGAGTTTGGATTCGCGACTCCAGCGCGGCTCTCAGCGTGCCCCCCCTTGTAATCGCGATGGGTTCGCTACTCCAGGCAAAAATTTTAAAAAGAGTATATATGTTTTTTAAAAAATGTAAGATTATATGTTGGATTATAGGGTGGCTCTAAAAAGAGCCCTTGTTTTCATTTTGACTTTGTTGAAGCTACATGTAAGTGCAGACGCACAGCTTAAGGTTGTTGAGGAAGACTCTGTTCCCTTGATCTGTGAAGTGCACTTCATCACTTCTGTAGATGTCGTCCATATCAAAACGTAGATTGTTGTTGTAGATGGACCCCATTCTATGATCTCTGAGGTATGCAGAAACAGCTTTATTGACATTCTTTCTAGCTTTCTCAATCTGTGGACAGAATTGATTTGACCACTTCCATTTCTGTCTTTTTGCATTTATTAGAGTATACAAAGACAGTTTGAGGTAAAATCAACATCAATTGTGCAAAGGTGTCCTTCATTAGCATTTCCAGTCCTACCCCAGTCAATGTGCCTAGGTCATTGCCACCACAGTGCACAATCATGAGGTCAGGGGGTTGGAGATGCAAAAAGGTTTTAACCAAAGGCATCAATTGGTGCCACTTTAATCCTCTCTGTGCAATCCATTTAATATCCACATTTTGCAAAGCTAGGTCTTTGTCAATACCTCTGCGTTCAGCATACCTTTTGTACCAGAAAACATAGCTGTGCCCAACAATCCATACTGTAAGCATCTTGAAGGGATGTCTGGAAGTAATGAAAAGAGGTCTGTAGCTGAGGTAGTCAGTTGGTAGAATGAGAGGTATCTAACATGGTGGACAAGATGCTGTTTTTTAGAAAGTAGATAATTGATTGGCTGTTTATGAACATTGTACACTCAAAAATAGGGTGCATGTTACTTTCTTTAAAAAGCATGGGGCATATTAGCAAGACCGGCGATAAAATTATCGCCGTTTTACCGGCAGGAAACTGCCGCTAAAACGGCGATAATGGGCTTGCTAATATGCGCTATAGAATTCCAATAGAAGCCCAGGTTAGATGTGCAGGACATCTAACCTGGGCTTCTATTGGAATTCTATAACGCATATTAGCAAGCCCATTATCGCCGTTTTAGCGGCAGTTTCCTGCCGCTAAAACGGCGATAATTTTATCGCCGGTCTTGCTAATATGCCCCCATGTTTCTTATTGGTTTCTTAAAAATGTTTGAAAGGTACAGTAGATAGGATATGGTCATATTTTGCAATTGTCAACCGCACCTGCTGTTTGCATTTGTAAGCTTGTGTGCTGAACTTGAGGATATGGTGAACTTGTGACCTGTCAGTTCACTTCAATGTTCCATGAACTGTTGCTATGGAAACTGGCATTAGGCAAAAGGGGAGAAGTGTTGAATGTTATCTGTGGTTTTAAAATGTGAAATTGTAATCCATATATAAGTGATATGTTATTAAAGTAAGATTTCCCAAGTCAGTACTTTCTTTAGAAGTGGTGTGTTCTTAAAAAATAGTGGTATTTTTATCTGTAATATATTTTTGAACTCCCGTATGGATTCGGGGCTCCATCGCGTTGGTGCACGGTGGAATCGCGACTCCAAAAAATTCTAGAACCAGTTTGGGCACTTTTAGAAGTCAGTTGGTAAGGGTTAATATGTCAAACCAATAGAAATGTGTTTTACAATTTGAAATAATGTAGGAAGCAATGTGATTTGTTACTTATATTTATTTGTTTGGAGAAAGAGAGGGAAAGTTTGCCATTACTGGTTTTACCTTGTTGAGAGAGGTGCATTACATTGATTCTGTGCATAAGAAAATCTTTTATGAGTTTCTGATATTTCATATTCTACAAATCAATTTGGAAGGTGAGTTATATATTTGTGAGGTGTATTATGTATTAGCTTTATTTTTAAACTTTATAAATTATTGAAGAACTGTGATGTTTGAAATATATTATCAAATGTAGAGATGTGTATTGTAGTTTGTTTTATTGTAGTTAAATGTTGTTTGAAATAGATTTTGTATAGTAATATGTGTATATTGGAAGATGGATTAGTGATTATGGTAGTTTGTTTTAGTGTGTGCATATGTACATTTGTAGTATACCGCATAATTTCAGGTGTTGCTTTAAAATTGGAAGTGGAGTCTGTTAAGTTTTAAGGTGTACATGGAATTCTGTCTCAAGTATGTCTCTAGTTGTATATGTAAATTCATATGTCTTATACATTTGAAGGTGCATGATGTATAACAAAGAGGTGTTGTTGGTTTTTATGTGGTAGGCTCAAGACTGTGAGTAGTAGTAGAATGGTAAAGATGCAGCATAATAGTGTGGTTTAAAAGATGTTGAGATAAGGTTTTAGTGACTACGCTACTTTTTTATAAGTCTCTAGAGAGGTACAGTTAAAATATGCCACATAATTTTTGGTGTTTGCTTCAAATTTGAAGTTTGTTTTGTGAATTTTTGAGGTGTGCATAGCGTTGTGATAGAGACATATGCATGCATGCTTTCAGGATGTTGCACTTTTTCACTCACTCAGGCACTACCACAGTACTACTCCAATCTCCCAGGCAGTACCCATGCACTTATAAAATCACCCAGGCACTTCCTATGTACTCTTGTAATCCCCCAGATATTACCCCTCAACTTATGCAAGCACCCAGGCATTATGTATGTACTCCTTAATCCCCCAGACATTGCCTTTGCACTCATGTAATCACCAATACATTAGCTATATACTGATTCAATCACCCAGGCACTACCCTTGCACTCCTCCAATCACTCAGGCACTACTGCAGTACTACTCGAATCACCCAGGCAGTACACATGCACTTATAAAATTATCCAGGTACTTCCTATGTACTCCTGTAATCTCCCAGATATTACTCCTGTAATAATGGAATCACCAGGCATTACCTATGTACTCCTCTAATCCCCCAGACATAACTCGTGCAATCATGCAATCACCAATGCGTTAGCTATACACTGGTTTACTCATGCAGGCACTACCCTTCCACTCCTCCAATCACACTGTCAGGTTCTATGCACTCCTCCAATCACTTAGCCAGTGCCTATGCACTTATAAAATCGCCCAGGCACTACCTTTACACTCTTCCAATCACTGAGGCAGTACCACAGTATTACTCCTATCACCCAGGCAGTACCGATGCATTTATAAAATCACCAAGGCACTTTCTATGTACTCCTGTAGTCCCCAGCTATTACCTCTGAACTCATGCAATCACCAATGCATTAGCTATACACTGGTTCAATCACCCAGGCAATACCCTTGCACTCCTCCAATTAACTTTTCATGATCTATGCACTCGTCCAATCACTTAGCTAGTGCCCATGCACTTATAAAATCACCCAGGCACTGTTTTTACACTCCTCCAATCATTGAGGCACTACCACAATAGTACTCTAATCACCTATGCAGTATCGATGCACTTATAAAATCAAACAGGCACTTCCTATGTACTCTTATAATGCCCCAGATATTATCCCTAAACTCATGAATCACCCAGACATTACCTATGTACTCCTGTAATCCTTTGACATTACCTCTGCACTCATGCAATCACAAGTGCATTAGCTATACAGTTGTTCAATCACCCAGGCACTACCCTTACACTCCTCCAAACACCCTCTCAGGATCTATGCACTCGTCCAATCATTTAGCCAGTACCCATGCACTTATAAAATCACCCAGCCACTTCCTATGTAGTCATGTAAATCCCCAGATATTACCCCTGTAGTCATATAATTACCCAGGCGTTACCTATGTACTCCTTTAATCCCCCAGACGTTAGTCCTGTACTCATGCAATCACCAATGCATTAGCTATACAGTGCTTTAACCACCCAGGCACTATCCTTGCACTCTTTCAATCATGCATGCACTACACTTGTACTTATGTAATCACTCAGCCAGTACTCATGCACTTATAAAATTACTCGGGCACTACATTTGCACTCTTGTAATCACTCAGGCACTACCTTAGTACTTCTGTAATCACCCAGGCAGCACTCATGGACTTATAAAATCACCCACTCACTTCCTATGTACTCCAGTAATCCCCCAAATATTACCCCTGCAGTCATGCAATAACCCAGGCACTACTTATGTACTATCCCTGCAGTCTTGCAATCATGCAGGCTGTACCTATGCACTCATGTATTAAACCAGGCACTAGCCTTGCAGTCGTAGAATCACCCAGGCCCTACTGTTGCACTCATCTATTCACCTAGGCACTACTCCAGGACTCATCTTTGCCTTCAGGTGCTATTTATACACTTATCCATGCACTCAAACTCTATGTGTGCACTCATGCAATTAGCCAGTCACTATCCATCTTCTTCTTTGATTACCCAGCGACTACCCTTGCACTCATACAATCACCCAAGCACTACCCATGCAGTTATGCAATCACTCAGGCAGATATATTACATGTCTCAGTTTCTAGGTTTCACTATATTCCAGAAATATTGTTTATATATTTCTTTTAGATATCATGATGATTTGAAAAGGTAGAGACATATGTATGCATGCTTTTAACAATATGGAGAGACTTATAGTTGAGTCATGTAATAGTCTGCTGCTATATATTTGGCTAGGCCCAACACTCATGCAGTTATAAAAACACCCAAGTTCTTCCCATGCAGTCTTCAAATGATCCAGGCACTACATATGCACTGCTGTAATCACTCAGGCATTACTCCTGCACTTATGCAATCATGCAGGCACTACCTATGCAGTCATGCAATCACACAGGTATTACCCATGCACTCTTTCAATCACCTAGCCACTACTCATGCACTAATATAATCACCCAGGCACTACCGTTGCACTCCTTCAATTACGGAGGCACTACCCTTGTACTTATGTAATCACTCAACCAGTAGTCATGCTGTTATGAAATCACCCAGGCACTATCTTTGCACTTATTTATTCACTCAGGCACTACCTCAGTAGTCCTGTAATCACCCAAGAAGTACCCATGCACTTATAAAATCACCCAGGCACTTCCTATGTAGTCATGTAAATCCCCAGATATTACCCCTGTAGTCATCCAATCACCCAGGCGTTACCTATGTACTCCTTTAATCCCCCAGACGTTAGTCCTGTACTCGTGCAATCACCAATTCATTAGCTATACAGTGCTTTAACCACCCAGGGACTAGCCTTGCACTCTTTCAATCATGCATGCACTACTCTTGTACTTATGTAATCACTCAGCCAGTACTCATGCACTTATAAAATCACTCAGGCATTACATTTGCACTCTCGTAATCACTCAGGCACTACCTTAGTACTTCTGCAATCACCCAGGCAGTACTCATGGACTTATAATATCGCCCACTCACTTCCTATGTACTCCAGTAATCTCCCAAATATTACCCCTGCAGTCATGCAATAACCCAGGCACTACTTATGTACTATCCCTGCAGTCTTGCAATCATGCAGGATGTACCTATAAAGTCATGTATTAACCCAGACACTAGCCTTGCAGTCGTAGAATCACCCAGGCCCTACTGTTGCACTCATCTATTCACCTAGGCACTACTCCATGACTCATCTATGCCTTCAGGTGCCATTTATACACTTATGCATGCACTGAAACTCTATGGGGCCGATTCCGATTCGGGCCGGAAAAATACCGACCGACTCGGAGCCGGAATAAATACCGACCGACATGTACAGGTGCAGCCCGACCCGCAAAGTACGATTAAAAGCGTGCTAAATCCGAACGACCGAGCCGCGCGGAAAACAGCCATCCGGCCGGAAAACCACGTGAATCGAACCGACCGACACGCACCAGGAAGAATCCCGAACGAAACGTACCCACGAACTCTGACCCGCCAAGTACGATGCAACGCGTGGAAAACACGACCGAGTCGCACGGAGCCCAAGCCGCACGATCGACACGCATTCAAAACAGCGAGCCGAAGCAACCCAAAACCCCGCGACCGACGCGTACGCAGCACAGAAAACAGCACAAACACAGCGTGAACGAATCGGAGAGGCTCGCACGAGACAACTGAAGGGTCCGACTCGGTCAGAAGAACGTCTCCTACACGCACAAAAAGAACCAAGGAAAAAAAAACACAAAAAAAGGCCAAACAAGCAATCACAAAGCAAATAAATACTGGGTGGGGAAACAGGGAACAAAGACACACCCACAATTCCACCCATATAAAGGACACAAATCCCTACCATGATCCTTTGCAAATTCAAATTACCTGCCAGCACTCAACAGACAGCAACCACACACCCACAGCTCATCCATCACACAAGCCACACACCATCAGCACCTCAACAAATAGCACCCTCACATACACCCAGCAAAACACACACTCACACACCCTCACTTGCACACCAACACACACACCACTCACCACCACCACCCATCACCATGCCCCCCAAGAAGAATCCAAAGTTCCTAGATAGTGAATTGGAAGTCCTGGTAGATGAGATCCTCAGGGTAGAGCCACAGCTGTTTGGTACACGGTCCAACAGACCCCCATGTCGCAGAAAACCAAGATATGGGCGAGGATCGTTGAAAGGGTGAACGCACAATCACCATGTTTGCGCACAAAGGAAGACATCCAGAACAGGTGGTATGACGTGCGCAGGAGGGTCAAGGAGCTGTTGAAGAAGGACTACCTCTTGAGCCAACACACCGGCAGTGGCCCTCCTGCCAAACCACTATACCTCAGGCCCTGGGAGGAGAAGGTGCGGGCCATCCTACCACCAGTGAGCGTCTATGGACTAGAAAACATCCCAGAGCCTGGTGAGTATACAACAAATGTACACAATATTGTGCCACAATACACACACATCACTGTCAAGGGGAGAGTCAAACCATGCACCCTAAGCAAATACACACCAACCAGAACAGAATCATCCCAAAATGTGTATGTCAGTCAGATAAACACAACACATGCCATCTCATAGTGATACGTAACTGTGTCATCACATGTACAAACACAACTACAACTACAGCTAGGCAGTGGCACAAACATAACTAACAAACACATCCAGACATGTAGCCACCACTACAACACCACCTCACAGTGAAGCCCACTGAAAGGAAGGAATCCTGTGTATGCTGGGCAAGTCAGTGTAGCCAATAGCATCATGGGAGTCGTAGTCACAGATATTGCCCACCCTCACAATGCGCACATCAACACCACCATGAACCATGCTCACATCACAGGGAGTGGAAAACAACTGACAAGATGGCTGACACTGGCTACTGCTGTGGGGAGCACATGGCCCTGCTGGGAACTGGGCACCAAGCAACAGCAGGACACCACTGTCAGCCATCTTGCCATTGCTCTCACACTCACACAGAGTGAAGTCCACCCAAACAGCAAGTAAGTATGGGCATGCTGGGAAGTGGGGTGGAGGCAATAGAATGATGGGAGTGGTAGTCACAGATATTGGTCACCCCCACAACTGTCCCATCAACACCACCCTGAACCATGCGCACATCACAGGGAGTGGAAAACAACCGACAAGATGTCTGACACTGGCTACTGCTGTGGGGAGCACATGGCCCTGCTGGGAACTGGGCACCAAGCAACAGCAGGACACCACTGTCAGCCATCTTGCCATTGCTCTCACACTCACACAGAGTGAAGTCCACCCAAACAGCAAGTAAGTATGGGCATGCTGGGAAGTGGGGTGGAGGCAATAGAATGATGGGAGTGGTAGTCACAGATATTGGTCAGCCCCACAACTGTCCCATCAACACCACCCTGACCCATGCCCACATCACAGGGAGTGGAAAACAACTGACAAGATGGCTGACACTGGCTACTGCTGTGGGGAGCACAAGGCCCTGCTGGCAACTGTGCACCAACCAACAGCAGGACACCACTGACTGACATCCTGAAAGACAACTTGCACTCCCTGCAATGGAAGCACGTTCCATGGTGGGATATCTGGCTGGGTGTGAAGGAGGACTCACAGCACTGACCATAGTTACAAGGACCTCCCCTCACACACCCCCTCAACACCAACTCCACATAACCCACCTGGGAGAATGCAATGCCTCACATCCTAACTGAAGATCCCACAAAGAACCACCACCCTGGGTTATGCTGTGTGAAGCACAGGGACACACTTGGGACTTGTAGCCAAACAACTGCCAGGACAACACTCCCAGCCATCCTGTCAGCACAGGCACCCCACCCCACAGGGAAGCAGAGTCAAAAGGAAGGAAGGATGGGCATGCTGGGAAGGGGGGTGGAGGCAATAGCATGATGGGAGTTTAGGCACAGATATTGCTCACCCTCACAATTGGCCCATCAACACCACTCTCAACCATGCTCACATCACAGGGAGTGGAAAAGGACTCACAAGATGGCTGACACTGGCTACTGCTGTGGGGAGCACAAGGCCCTGCTGGCAACTGGGCACCAACCAACAGCAGGAAACCACTGACTGACATCCTGAAAGACAACTTGCACTCCCTGCAACGGAAGCACTTTCCATGGTGGAGAATCTGGCTGGGTGGGAAGGAGGACTCACAGCACTGACCATAGTTACCAGCAGCACCACTCACACACACCCCTAACACAAACTCCACACAACTCACCTGGGAGAATGCATTGCCTCACACTCAAATCAAATATCCCACAAAGAACCACAACCCTGGGTCATGCAGTGTGAAGCACAGGGACACACATGGGACGTGTAGCAAAACTAACCCCAGGATAACACTGTCAGCCATCTTGTCAGCACAGGCACACAACCCCACAGGGAAGCAGAGTCAAAAGGAAGGAAGCATGGGCATGCTGGGAAGTGGGGTGGAGGCAATAGCATGATGGGAGTGTTAGTCACAGCCCAACATCCCCCACCCACATGGCCCATCAAGAACACACCCAAGCATGCACACCTCACAGGGAGTCAAAAGCCACTTCAAAGATGTCTGACACTGGTGCTCTTTTGTGGGGAGCACAAGGCCATGCTGGGAACTGGGCACCAACCAACAGCAGGACACCACTGTCAGCCATCTTGCCATTGCTGTCACACCCACACACAGTGAAGTACACTAAAAAGGAAGGAAGTATGGGCATGCTGGGAAGGGGGGTGGAGGCAATAGCATGATGGGAGTGGTAGTCACAGATATTGGTCACCCCCACAACTGTCCCATCAACACCACCCTGAACCATGCGCACATCACAGGGAGTGGAAAACAACTGACAAAATGGCTGACACTGGGTACTGCTGTGCTGAGCACAAGGCCCTGCTGGCAACTGTGCACCAACCAACAGCAGGACACCACTGACTGACATCCTGAAAGACAACTTGCACACCCTGCAATGGAAGCACGTTCCATGGTGGGATATCTGGCTGGGTGGGAAGGAGGGCCGGATGTCAACCATATACAACCGATGCAGACCATGTACACACCCCAACATTCACATAGAAATGCCCAAATAATGCAGGACAATGTGCTACACCAATTTCAACCCCTGACTGTGACAACTTAGGACAATGCAATGTACAGGCCCGTATCCAGAGGCACAGTCACAACTGTCAGGTGTGTCAAACATTGATGCCTGCAGAAACATAACATACATTGTGTGTGTCTCCCAAAAACAGGTGATGATGGGGACACAGCAGCAGACGCTGAGGAGTCCCCGACCCAGGCTCAAGAGGATACAGAGCTCACTGGTGTGGAACAGCCTCTGCCCTCCTCGGATGAAGAAGACCAACCTGGCACCTCCGGAGCAAGTCATCATGCAGCACCAGCAGGACCACCAGCTGCACCCCTGCACCCACCCCTCCAACGACTGTCAACACACATACCACCCCTGCCGACATGGAAAGACCAAGGAGCACCACCACCACCAGCACAGGGACCCTGGACCAACGTGGGGCCATGGACACCAACACCACCAACAACCCCCAAGGGGGCCCAGGGTCACCTGTGCATGCCACCTCAGGTACTGCACGTGTCGCCAGGGGTGGTGGGAGGGGTGGGAGACAAAGGTCGCTGCTTGCAGAGGGGACTGGACTGCATGATGAACCCCCAACTGGCACGCATAGCCGATGCGTACCAGTCCAGCACCGGAGAGCTCAGCCAGGTAGTGGGGCTCCTCAGGGACATTAAACAGCAGCAGGCTGCCCATCATGCCCGCTTGGACTCACACATGTCTCGCGCGGAGTCCAAGTGGGACACACTGCAAGAGATGACGGCGGTGCATAGGGACATATTACAATGCCTCCGCCAGATGAGCAGCAACCAGTCAACACCTCCCT
The DNA here is from genome assembly GCA_963921515.1 of Calotriton arnoldi. Lineage (NCBI taxonomy): Eukaryota > Metazoa > Chordata > Amphibia > Caudata > Salamandridae > Calotriton > Calotriton arnoldi. Next base: position 972,175 of record CAWUFW010003917.1, on the reverse strand, counting down.
GTGTGCCCACAACATCTGCTGCTGAAACAACTGCAACTGCCACAGGGAGGGAGGATGACTCTGGCGGAGATTCCCCTGCACCGCAGCAGCCTGCACTTGAGGGTCCCCCCCCAAAGAAGAGGGGTCGTCCGAGGAGAGGCAAGTGAGAGGCCGATGGCCATGTGCAACCCCCAGGAAGCCAAAACCTGTTCTGGATAATCACCTTTGTGCGCAAACTGTTCACCCTGTTGACTGCAACACAACTCTCCCACATGACATGGGGAGCTCAAGTTGGACCAATGTCTCAGATGACTGTGGACTCTACTCTGGACATTTCTGCTACCAGGACTTCCAAATCATCTAGGAACTTTGGATTATATTCACAATGTACAGCACCCACCATCCTGTGCACTATACTCACACATGTATGTCAATAAACTCACTAATACACCATACTTGCCTATGTTGTGATTCCTACGTTGTCTCTGAAGTGGCGATGTTGATCTGGGAAATGACACTGTGCATGCTAACTGCTACAGCAAGTACAACACCGGCATGTGAGTCATGGCGACGTCACACATATGAGGGAGGCACACCACCAGGGCTACACAACACATACACACCATGGCCATCTGACTCATCGCCTACACTGATGTTGCCAGGAAATATGTTGCATTGCACAGACCCAACACCTATTCACAGTCTGTGTCAACTAGCTCACTGGTGCAGTAAGCAAATGTCAGTCAGATGTGTGACCACAGACAACGCACATCCCAAAGTGAAGCACAGGTTTATTACACATTTGCAACATGTTGTAACCACCACAGATGCAAGGTAATCCCACCTGGCAGCGGGCACACTGTCAACAAGTGTAGAAGGAAGGAAATCCATGGGTGTGGTGCACATCACCTGTAGGGACACGACAGCTACCACCCTGGAAGTCGAATCACGGAGTTGGGGATCACAGTTGACCAAACGACTCAGAAAGTACCCTGTGAAGGACAGAAATGACACACAGTCAAAAGCACTGAAGAACAGCACAGAACTGCAATACTCATGCCCAATACATGTCACAAGATACCCACCCAGAACCAAGTTAGCATGTCAACACTGTTGGGGAGTACAGACTACCTGTAAGGACACATCGCTACACGCATACAGTCATGTAGCACATGGACACACTCAAACAGCACCAGAGCACCACCAACACATATCATGCATACTCACATCATTGACATGACATCTCTGGATACTCACATTCAGCTGAAGAAGTTGGTGATGAGCTGTGTGCGGACATCACCATCATCATCATCATCATCACTGGCATCGTGGTCCAGGCCAGGATCCTCCACAGGTGGCGGACATTGGTCATCGTCATCCAGGATGAGAGGCAACTCCTTCCGCACTGCCAGGTTGTGTAGCATGCAGCAGACGATGACAATCTTGCACACCTTTGCCGGGGCATATGGGAGGGACCCTCCTGTCTTGTCCAGGCAGCGGAAGCGGCTCTTCAGGAGACCAAATGTCCGCTCAATCACTCTCCTCGTCCGACCATGTGCCTCATTGTAGCGCATCTGGGCTGGTGTCACAGGGTTCCTGAGGGGCGTCAGCAACCATGGCATGTTGGGATATCCGGAGTCACCTACAGACAGACAATTGAACATTAGCTGAGTTGGAAAAGAGGGTGGAACACTACATTGCAGAACACACACAATGGTACAAAGTCAGTACACACCAACAAGCCAGGCACACTGGTTACGCATCTGTGACATCATCCTCGGGATGCGACTACTCCTCATCACGTAGGCATCGTGTGCAGAACCGGGGAAACGGGCACACACGTGTGTGATGGTCCTATCTGCAAGACAGACCACCAGTGCATTGACCGAGTGGTAGTGCTTGCGGTTCCTGTATGCCTGCTCCTGGGCCTGTGGTGGTACCAAAGCCACATGTGTCCCATCAATGGAGCCAATGACATGCGTCATCCTCCCCAGGGCATAGAAGTCACTCTTCACGTCAGTGAGTTGCTGGAGTCTTGGGAAATAGATGTACTGGTTCAGGTATATCAACATAGCCTCCAATACATCGCGGAGCACACGGCTGAACATGGTCTGTGACATCCCACCAGCAGTCGCCAGAGTCTGTTGAAAGGTACCGGTGGCAAAGAAGTGTAGGGCTGCCATCACCTTCACCTTGGGGGTCAGCGCTGTAGGGTACGGCCGGCCAGGTTGCAGGTGTGGTGCCAAGCGCACTGCCACATCATCAATCAGCTGCCTGGTGAAGCGGTACCGTCGGATGCTGTCACGTTCCACCATCGTTGCCAGGTCAGGGAATGGTCTATGGACAGCTGGTGCCCTGCAGTGCATAGGTGAAGAAAGAAAGATTGTCACTCACCCCACATATGTGGCATTGTACACACTCAATATCACACGATACATCATTATGAGGCACAAGTACATGATGTGTGCAGTTCCGTAAGGACATGTATGGCACATACATGGCCAACATCCAACATCACAGTTCAACAAGTGGCATCAACAAGTCCCAGGTTGTGCCATTGGGTATCATGAGGACGTGTCACATTTCCCATCTCCTGCTGCCACGTTACAAACACACCCCACAGTGACATGTGAGGACAGATGTGCCCCAGGCATCACAGCTCAACAACAGGTAGATTTCCAGGGACCCTGTATTGCCACATGGACACTGGCATGACATGGCGTATCATGTATACACCACAGCAAACAACCATGACCCCCACAGGTAGTGGTCCCTGTTGCCTCGGCAGTACAGACATGGACGTCTGTGACACACACACACACAACATCAAAGTCCATGCACAAACAACGTGGGTGTGGAGACTGTCTCCCATTGTGCACATGAAATCAGAGACATTGTAAACACAACATGCACACAGACTGTGGAGGACCATCACTATTGTGCCAATGGGTCACCCTGGGTTAAACATACTGTCCCACATGGGACACAGGGGGCATGTGACATGACATACACATACACCACCGTGAAATGTGACCATGCCACATGCTCAGATATGAACAGTTGCACATCACAGTGGTCATGTACACGAAACACCAAGGATACTGTCCCCATGAACACATGCACAGCCTGGGGGTGGCTGCCCCAAGTGACACCCACAGAACAACATGTTCACCCCCATACACGGAATAGGTGATGCAGCCTTACATGCCTTAGGATACAGTTTGGACAGGCTGTGGTGTTGTAGGTGTGCCCCTCACTCCCTGGGAAGTATATGTGGCTGGCATATGTTCACCTGTGACAGGCATGGTGACATATGCCAGTGACATGTACAGGGACGCGTTGGACAGCAATGGACCGATCGGTGCGCACACATTGTCCATTGCATTCAATGTGTGCTGGTACGCGTTGTATTCGCAATACGCGTTGGACAGCAATGGGCCGAACGGTGCGCACACATTGGCCATTGCATTCAATGTGTGCTGGTACGCATTGTATTCGCAATACGCGTTGGACAGCAATGGGCCGATCGGTGCGCACACATTGGCCATTGCATTCAATGTGTGCTGGTACGCGTTGTATTCGCAATACGCGTTGGACAGCAATGGGCCGATCGGTGCGCACACATTGGCCATTGCATTCAATGTGTGCTGGTACGCGTTGTATTCGCAATACGCGTTGGACAGCAATGGGCCGATCGGTGTGCCCGGCCGGCCCATTGCATTCAATGTGTATGGGAACGCGTTGCATCCCGGGTACCCGTTGAACAGCAATGGACCGATCGGTGTGCCCGGCCGGCCCATTGCATTCAATGTGTGCGGGTACGCGTTGTATCCTAGGTACGCGTTGAACAGCAATGGACCGATCGGTGTGCCCGGCCGGCCCATTGCATTCAATGTGTGTGGGTACGCGTTGTATCCCGGGTACGCGTTGAACAGCAATGGACCGATCGGTGTGCACCCATTGGCTATGGCCTGGCCTGGCAACGGACGCGTTTTCAAATTTTGAACGAGTCTGATGCTGGAAATTCAGTTGGTCACCCACAACAATGTTGCAAATTCTTGGGTGTCATGAAGTTGAACATTTGAAGGATGCTGTGGGCGTGTGTAAGTGGTGCATTTCCATGGATTGGCCAGATTCAGAAGATGCTAACGACTTGGACCTATCACTTTGGACACATGGGACAGTAACTGCCTCTGCAGCACACATATAATGCTGGCTGTTCCCCTGAGAGCTCACTTGCCTGCACTACATGCTCCAGGACGACATCTGCCACCACCACTGCTGCTGTATCTGGACCCTGCAATGGCACGTACTGTGGAGAGAGCCACAGCCTTCAGCACTGAGGAGAACCAGGCCCTGCTGGACAGCCTCCTTCCACAGTACAGCAAGCTGTATGGGAAAGCAGAGGAGCAGGTGATTGTTCTGTCCACTGCCTTTCTGAATGTGCATATTGTCTGACTAGCAAGGCTGAAAGTCTGCACGCCACTGGCTAGCAGGCTCACTGAGTAGTTGTCACCCCCCATAGTGTGTAGTCACATGCACTGGACAGGTATGGTGCAGTGACAGTGCATTTGAACAAGGTTTTACTTCCCATGCAATGATACCATGTAGTGACGTCTGGCAAACTGTCCATGGGCAGCTTTGCACTGCCTGTGTACATCATGTGCCCCTGTGATTGAGACATGTATACACAACTGTGTCATGCACGGATATGTTGCATGTGTAGTAATAGCATTCTCACTTTGTCATCCTCACAGGTTGATGCCCACCAGAAGCAGAAGATATGGCTGACCATCGTCCGGGCAGTGAGATCCGTGGGGGACTACAAGCGCCGGATCCGCAACTGCCAGAAGAGGTGGCAGGACCTTCGGGGCTGGACCCGGAGGATCGCACGGGTCCAGCTGAAGCTGTCGCCTCCTCGCAGGAGGGGCGGACACCGGACCCTGACCCCCACATGCTCAGGATCCTGGCGGTGGTCTTCCCTGATCTGGATGGGCAGCTGAAGGCCAGGGAGCAGCACGGAGGGGTGAGTCCATGACTGCATTGTGTACTCTGTCTGCCATGCTATGTGCCCTCCTCTGGCCTGGTTAAACTTCCACAGCACATCAGTCATGTGGTCCAGGACCCATGTCCCTCGATTGTGCACTGCCCACTCCTCATCTGATACCCAGGTGTGGCCCTTGCAGTCAGGGAATTGTGTCACTTGGGTACTGTGTCCTAGCAGTTTGCTTGACTCAAGGTGGGGGACAGCATCTGTTCCCCTAACTGTGGTGGGCATCATGGGTGGGTCCATTGCTTACACAATGCCTGTGTTCTGACATGTAATCTGCGTGTTACTTTGATCTGTGGTCCAATTGCTGAGCTGATCCACCACATGTGCCTGGGGTAACTGGCACACACCCAAGCTGCGGGTGGGAACAATGTTTGGGCCCCAGGAGTGTGTATATTACGTGTGTCACACATACTCCGCCAGCTGCCTACTGTCCAGGGTTCATCCCTCATTCATGTGGGGCAGGACAGTCATGCCTACTCCAGGCCATGCAATGCACTCTGTATTCCCTCTCCCGTGTATCAGCTGACACGTTGTGCTCAGTGATATGTCCCCTCAGGTGTCAGCCTCTGTGTCAGTGTGCTGTGGCTTCGATGTCAGTACTGCTGGGGTGTTTATCGGTTGGGGCTCAGCATGCCACCGGAGATGTGACCATAAGAGACGATACTTGTGTGACACATAGGTGTTTGAACACCTGACCGTGCAGACTGGGGTATGCAAATGTGAGGTCCATGCAGCTGTTTCCCATTCACAGCAGATTGTGAGGTGCCCAGGTTCAGAGGCTTGTGTTACAGGTCACCCATATGTCCAATCAGTATGACCTGGACAGATAAGGGTTCAGATGATGTGGTGTGTGGGGGATGTACATGTGCACTTGTTCAGCTCCAGGACTTGCATTCCCCATGACCTACTATTGTGACACAGTGCAGACTGTTGTTGTGTGGCTGCCCTGCCCATGTGACTGGAGACAGTGATGTATGACTTAGCAGGCATGCCTGTGCCATGGCATGTGACTTCCTATGAGTGATCCTGCAGGGGAGTGGCATGTGCTACATGCACACCATAGTGGCAATGGCTATCTGCACGTGGGTGCATCGTGGTGTCTGTCGCTGGTATGCATCACATGCATTTCATATATCTGACTCTGGGCATCACTTTAATCCGGGCACCTGTACTGACTCAGTGGCAAGAGATGTGATGTGTGCATGTTCACATGCTTCACCGTGTTCTCTGCACCGTCCAACTACTGTGTAGGTGGTGCATGTGTCCACACTGGGGTATTGCCAGCCAACGGACGCCAGACAGATGGGTGCAAGGCTAGGTGTGATGTGAGTGCCATGGTTGACGATCAGACTGACAATTGGCTTCTCCTATTCTGTTTGGGAAATTTTAGCAATGTTCAACTAAGGATGCCAGGCCTTGCTCTGTATTGTGCTGTACTTACTGTGGTGTGTGCGTTCGGTGCAGGTGACTGATGTCTGTCTGTCTCCCTATTGTTTGCAGATACATCCACGGCCACAGGAGGGGACAGCTCCACGGACCAGGAGGAGCCGCAGAGCCAGACTGGGTCAACAGCCGAGGAGTGGTCGGAGGGACCCAGTGGCACGGAGGGCGAGGGGAGCCACACCGAGGAGTCCGCAGCACCATCCACCTCAGCTGAGGAATACAGCAGCTCGAAGGATGACTCCCTTATGGAGGCGGGTGTCAGCAGCCACCACACCCCAGCTAGTGTTGCTGTCCCCGCCACCACCACCACCACCGCCCTCCCATCGGCTCCCATTCCCGAGGTCCGTGGAGGCTCCCATGTACGGGAGCGTGTCTCCTTCGGGCCAGGCACCGCACCCCCTGCCCCTGTGTCCCCTGCTGCCCTGAGTGAGGAGTCTGTGTACCTCCTTCGGCAGCTCCATGTAGGGCAGACAGCGATGCTGAGTGTCCTCCATGCACACACCACTCTGTTGACTCAGCTGGTGTCGTTCATGGAGGGCATCTCATCGGGCATGTCTGCCCTACAGAGGGGCAATAGGTCCATGGACTCCTCCCTGATGGCAGCAGTGTCCCTCCTCCAACAGTCCCTCACCCCTCCTGTCTCTGCCCCATCCACACTCCCCAGCACCTTACCTGTCCCAAGCACACACACACCGGCACAGGCACACACCAGCACAGACACGAGCAGCACACACACACACACGCCACAGACAAGACGCACACGCACGCACAGTCAGGGGACTGAAACCACACTCACAGGGGATGGGGCCCAGTCACACACACACGCATCCACGAGCACTGCGCAGTCCACAGTTGCCTCTCCCTCCAAAGCCCCCTCCGTTGCCTCACCTGCAACCCCAAAGACCCAGCGGCTCTTCCTCAGTGACCTCGGCCTCTTCCCCTCCGATCCAGCTGATCCAGCATTCAGGGGGAAGAGGAAGCCCACCCACACAGAGTGGAGTGCCCTCGCCACCGGACACCCTCCCCCAGGCGCAGACCGACTGACGCCCCCATCCACAAGTCCCCCCGGACCCGGAAGAGCAAGACCCCGCCGCCGCCCTGCAGCTCAGGCACCAAGTCTCCTTCCTCCATCCCTCAGGCCCCCACTCCACAGGTGCCCCCACCACACCCTGCCCCAGGTTCCCCCACCCACAGATACACCATCCCCAAAAGGATCAGGCCTTCTCCCCCTGCCACTTGCTCTTCCGGCACCCACACCCCCGCTGCGCTTGTCTGTGCCACTGGTGTGGAGACGGTGTCCTCCCCCTCTGTCCTGCCCACCTTACCTGATCCCCATTCTCCTCCCCTGGAGGTAGGCACTGCAGTGGAGTCCACTACCACCCTGTCTGACTTGGGCACTGCAGTGGGGAACCTGTCCACTCCATCTGCACGGTCCCCTGCAGTCTTGCCGGCACCCACACCATCAGAGTCATGCCCCCCAGTTGTGCCAGCACACACCATGTCAGACAACTCCACTGCAGTTGTCAGTGGCTCTCCAGCACCCACCACCCCTTCCCTGCCTCCTTCTGGTGAGCCATGATCCTGTCCCTGCGGTGCCTGGCCTGCCCCCCCGTATGCCCCTCCGAGGGGATTGTCCCTGGCTTTCATCAGTGCAGGCATGTGTAGGGTGACATCTGCCACTGTCACCCTGTTTTGACTTTCAAGTTGGACTGGCCATTGGCCTTTGTTAATTTTTTGCTGGACATCAACTGTTAGTCCCACAAATGCTGAATAAAGCACCTTTCTGTTCTCTAGTGCTTTTGCTTCTGATGTACATGTTGTTGATGATGCTAACCGTGCCCTTGCTGCAGTGATGGTGATATTTGGTCTCATGATAATGAAGTGTTACTGTGCAGGTACACATGTGGTCCAGGGGGAATGTGTCCTATCCTGTGGTGTATCCATGTCATCCTTAGCAGCATCTGAGGGTGTCATGTGTTCAATATTTGGCAATGGGATTTCCTACTTACATTAGCAATTTCACATCTGTGGCTTCCACCCCTGCACATCTGTTGTGCCTGCCATTGTTCAATTCGTCTACTTCCCTGACCGTGTGGCCATCTCCACTGGACATGCAGGTGTGGGCATCAATGGGGAAGGACTCATCTGTGTTGTCAGTGCAACATTGCTATACAAGTGTGTTGGATCTGTGCTGATGATTTCGTTGGCACTCCCATGACCAGGCTGATGTGACGGGAGCATTCATTTGGTGCTAATTGTTGACTGTGTGACCAAGTGCTCAGCTGACATGATGGAGCCCTACTGAGGCAACATATGGCACAGCTTTCCTCACACAGGAGTGGAGTCCCCTCATGGCAGTGTGTACTCCTGTGACATTGCCTGCACCCAAGGTGTGTGTTATATGAGCATGTCTGTGTGTTCACTTCCGTTTTGCTGTGCATGCTGGGATCCCTAGTGTTGTACCTGTTTGTGTTGCTTGCTGAGTTGACCTATGTTCCCCCCAAGTCTTCTCCCTGGATTCTCTGTGATGTGGGTGCATGGCACATTACTGGTCATCAGGGTGTCACCCATAGGTGTGTTTGCTGTCAGGGCTGAGTTTGTGTGCAGACGCAGATGGGTCACAGTCAGGATTCCCCTTGGCACTTGTTGTTTACACCTGTCATGTGATTTCCAGTTTGTGTTATCTTTCAGTGATTGTGACACGTTGTGTGTGTGACTGCTGGCACTCCTCAGGGTCCGGGCTGCAATGTTGGTAGTTGTGTATGTGTGTTCTTTGTGGGTGTCCTTGGCTTCCTCATTGGTGTGTGACTGTGGCTGGGATCCCATTGGTTGTTGTGGTATTGCCGTCATGTCCATGTACAGCGTAGTGTGCAGTGTGTCAGACATTCAGGAGTCTTGTTGAGTGGCCATGTGTGATGTGTTTCTGCACCTTGGTTCCCACCCACCAGCCTGGGATTGTCATGGGTGCATGTGCAATGTCACCAGTGCATGTGTGCTTCACTGCTGCACATTGTTGGAGGTCGAGGTGTGTGGTGTTGAGTGTGTGCAGATGAGAGTTCTTGCCCGGCTAGACCCCTGCCTCCATGCTGGCCTTGGCTTACTGGCTATGCTGATTGATTTGTGCTTGTGTAGGTGTGATGGTAGTTTGTTGCTCAGGACACATGACTGTGGTTCACAGTGTGAACGACATTTGGCTTTGTCATCACAGTGGGTTTGTAATGCAGCCCATGGTCACCACATTGTGGGGGCCCTGGGGGTAGTGCTGTGGTGTGTCTGTGTCTTGCTGTGTCAGTTGCTGTTCCTACATGCTTGTGTGACATGTGTGATTTGTGCTCCCTCTCATCTGACAATGCCTGATTGCCCACATATGGGATTTGGATCCATGAGTTACCTTTGTGTGGCACTGTATGCACATCTGTGTAATTGGTATTCAGGCATCCTCATGTGTTGTGTGGTTGCCTGGGGACACTGGCACCCCCCCTCACATGTTGTGTTTGATGTGCAGTGTGGGTCTGCCTGTTTGTGTTTGTGCATCTGCACCGCTGCATTGGCATTTCTTTGGTGTGCCATTGGCTGTATGTTGTTTGGTGGGTTTCCCCTGCTGTCCCTGGGACTCCTAGGTCATCGGTCAGCACAATGAACATGGTTTGTGTGTCCCATTGCTGCCATGGTATGGTATCTGTTCACCTCACATCTTCAGTCTCCACAGGGTATCTGCATTTGTGTGCCCATTGGTGCAAATATGTGGGTCTGCATTCTGATGGTCACTTCTGTCATTGTGTCATTGATGAATGTTGACAGTGTCAGCCCCCATGGGTGTTGTTTGTCTGCACATGGCCAAAGGTATGTCTTATTTGCACTGCAGTATTTGCCTCCCCCAATCTATGTTGCAATGGGACACATGCACTACTTTGCCACTGATGTGTTTTATGTTCTGTGACCAGGAATCATCCATGCAGTTTGGCAGATGCAGCTTTTTCTTTGTCAACACTTGCATTTTGGTCACTGTGATGATGGGGGTTTAGGCCCCATTGCCACAATGTTCAAAATGTGCTTCAGCTATGGAACCCACACTTACCTTTTGGTCACTGTGATGATGGGGGTTTAGGCCCCATTGCCACAATGTTCAAAATGTGCTTCAGCTATGGTCCCCATACTTACCTTTTGGTCACTGTGATGATGGGGGTTTAGACCCCATTGCCACAATGTTCAAAATGTGCTTCAGCTATGGTCCCCACACTTACCTTTTGGTCACTGTGATGATGGGGGTTTAGACCCCATTGCCACAATGTTCTGAATGTGCTTCAGCTATGGACCCCACACAAACATTTTGGTCACTGTGATGATGGGGTTTTGGACCCCATTGCCACAATGGTCATGGCCTGCTTGCATTGTGGGGGCCACACACATATATGTGTGGCACAGGTGATAGGGGGTCACATTGTATGTTCAAAGTCATGTTCAGTGTTGTAGGCATTTGACACAGTCTACTCACGCTTGTCATGGTGTTGGGGGGATGTCTTTTTCTTGCATTCTCTAGGTTGTGGTGTGCTGGTTGTGTCATGCATTGTCCATCCTATGAGTGGGGGTGGTGTTGGTGGTAGGCATCCAGCCCCCCATGGGTAGGGGTGGCAGTAGTGGTAGGCATCCAGCCCCCCATGGGTAGAGGTGGTAGTAGTGACAGGCATCTGGCACACCATGGGTAAGGGTGGTAGTAGTGGTAGGCATCCAGCCCCCCATGGGTAGAGGTGGTAGTAGTGACAGGCATCTGGCACCCCCTGGGTAAGGGTGGTAGTAGTGGTAGGCATCCAGCCCCCCATGGGTAGAGGTGGTAGTAGTGACAGGCATCTGGAACCCCATGGGTAAGGGTGGTAGTAGTGGTAGGCATCCAGCCCCCCATGGGTAGAGGTGGTAGTAGTGACAGGCATCTGGCACCCCCTGGGTAAGGGTGGTAGTAGTGGTAGGCATCCAGCCCCCATGGGTAGAGGTGGTAGTAGTGACAGGCATCTGACACCCCATGGGTAAGGGTGGTAGTAGTGGTAGGCATCCAGCCCCCCATGGGTAGAGGTGGTAGTAGTGACAGGCATCTAGCACCCCCTGGGTAAGGGTGGTAGTAGTGACAGGCATCTGGCACCCCCTGGGTAAGGGTGGTAGTAGTGACAGGCATCTGGCACCCCCTGGGTAAGGGTGGTAGTAGTGACAGGCATCTGGCACCCCATGGGTAAGGGTGGTAGTAGTGGTAGGCATCCAGCCCCCCATGGGTAGAGGTGGTAGTAGTGACAGGCATCTGGCACCCCCTGGGTAAGGGTGGTAGTAGTGACAGGCATCTGGCACCCCCTGGGTAAGGGTGGGCACCCCCTGGGTAAGGGTGGTAGTAGTGACAGGCATCTGGCACCCCCTGGGTAAGGGTGGTAGTAGTGGTAGGCATCCAGCCCCCCATGGGTAGTGGTGGTAGTAGTGACAGGCATCTGGCACCCCCTGGGTAAGGGTGGTAGTAGTGGTAGGCATCCAGCCCCCCATGGGTAGAGGTGGTAGTAGTGACAGGCATCTGGCACCCCCTGGGTAAGGGTGGTAGTAGTGGTAGGCATCTGGCACCCCCTGGGTAAGGGTGGTAGTAGTGGTAGGCATCTGGCACCCCCTGGGTAAGGGTGGTAGTAGTGACAGGCATCCAGCACCCCATGGGTAGGGGTGGCAGTAGTGGTAGGCATACAGGCCCCTATGTGTATGTGTGGCATTGGTGAGGGCCATCCCGCCCCTATGGTGCTGCTGTTGCTGGTGTAGGTATTTCTGCATCCCTCTGTGTGTGATGTGTCGGGTACGTGTAGTTTGTTTTTGTTGTTGGTGTCTGACTTACCTTCTGTGCCGTACGCGTCCGTGCCTGTTCCGGTAATAGAGGTAGAATATTGGTAGGATAGGCACGAAGGGATTCATGGTTGGTTCGTCTCGTTCGTCTTTCTCTTTGCTTCGCCTCGTCCTCGTCGCTGGCGTGTTCGTCTCGTAGCCGTGGATCGTGTTGTGGCGCGAATCGGAGCTTATGTGCGCCTCGCCCGGATGCTTTGACGTGCCGTGCGTAGCGACGGGTTCGGCGCATACGGAAAGCGCATTGTACTTGTCCGGCCGGACGGGGCTGCGTTTTTGCTTCCGTGCGGCTCGATTCTACGATTCCGGATTTGGCTCGGTCGGGGAACAGGACCTGGATTGGGTGAGTACGACTGGGTCGGAATCTATGCTGTTGTGCGCATCGTACTTGCTCGTTCGGAATGATGTGCGGATCGGTCGGGAAACAGGCATTCGCATGGCTTTTTTCCCGACCGAATGGTGTTAGGTGCGCCTCCGACCGAGATCGGAATCGGCCCCTATGTGTGCACTCATGCAATTAGCCAGTCACTATCCATCTTCTCCTGCAATTAACCAGTGACTACCCTTGCACTCATACAATCACCCAAGCACTACCTATGGAGTTATGCAATCACTCAGGTAGATCTATTACATGTCTCATTTTCTAGGTTTCACTATATTCCAGAAATATTGTATATATATTTCTTTTAGATATCATGATGATTTGAAAAGGTAGAGACATATTTATGCATGCTTTTAACAATTTGGAGAGACTTATAGTTGAGTCATGTAATAGTCTGCTGCTTTATATTTGGCTAGGCCCAACACTCACGCAGTTATAAAAACACCCAAGTACTTCCCATGCAGTCTTCAAATGATCCAGACACTACATATGCACTGCTGTAATCACTCAGGCATTACTCCTGCACTTATGCAATCATGCAGGCACTACCTATGCAGTCATGCAATCACACAGGTATTACCCATGCACTCTTTCAATCACCTAGCCACTACTCATACACTAATATAATCACCCAGGCACAACCGTTGCACTCTTTCAATTACAGAGGCACTACCCTTGTACTTATGTAATCACTCAGCCAGTAGTCATGCTGGTATGTATTCACCCAGGCACTATCTTTGCACTTATTTATTCACTCAGGCACTACCTCAGTAGTACTGTAATCACCCAAGAAGTACCCATGCACTTATAAAATCACACCGTCACTTCCTATGTAGTCATGTAAATCCTCAGATATTACCCCTGCAGTCATGCAATCACCCAGGCATTGCCTATGTACTCTTTTAATCCCCCATACGTTACTCCTGTACTCATGCAATCACCAATGCATTAGTTATACAGTGCTTCAATCACCCAGGCACTATCCTTGCACTGTTTCAATTACGCACGCACTACTCTTGTACTTATGTAATCACTCCGCCAGTACTCATGCACTTATAAACTCACCCATGCACTACATTTGCACTCCTGTAATCACTCAGGCAGTACCTTAGTACTTCTGTAATCACTCAGGCAGTACTCATGGACTTATAAAATCACCCACTCACTTCCGATATACTCCAGTAATCCCCCAGATATTACCTCTTTAGTCTTGAAGTCACCCAGGCACTAGTTATGTACTACCCTTGCAGTCACAGAATCATGCAGTGTGTACCTATGCACTTATGTAATAACCCAGGCACTAGCCTTGCAGTCATAGAATCACCCAGGCCCTACTGTTGCACTCATCTATTCACCTAGGTACTACTCCATGACTCATCTATGCCTTCAGGTGCTATTTATACACTTATCCATGCACTCAAACTCTATGTGTGCACTCATGCAATTAGCCAGTCACTATCCATCTTCTTCTTTAATTACCCAGTGACTACTCTTGCACTCATACAATCAACCAAGCACTACCCATGCAGTTATGCAATCACTCAGGCAGATCTATTACATGTCTCAGTTTCTAGGTTTTACTATATTCCAGAAATATTGTTTATATATTTCTTTTAGATATCATGATGATTTGAAAAGGTAGAGACATATGTATGCATGCTTTTAACAATATGGAGAGACTTATGGTTGAGTCATGTAATAGTCTGCTGCTTTATATTTGGTTAGGCCCAACACTCATGCAGTTATAAAAACACCTAAGTGCTACCCATGCAGTCTTCAAAGGATCCAGTCACTACATATGCACTGCTGTAATCACTTAGGCATTACTGCTGCACTCACGCAGTCACCAAGGTATTACCCATGCACTCTTTGAATCATGTAGTCACTACTCATGCACTTATATAAACACCCAGGCACTACCGTTGCACTCCTTCTATCATGGAGGCACTACCCTTGTACTTATGTAATCACTCAGCCAGTAGTCATGCTGTTATGAAATCACCCAGGCACTACCTTTGCACTTATTTATTCACTCAGGCACTACCTCAGTAGTCCTGTAATCACCCAAGAAGTACCCATGCACTTATAAAATCACCCTGTCACTTCCTATGTAGTCATGTAAATCCCCAGATATTACCCCTGTAGTCATGCAATCACCCAGGTGTTACCCATGTATTCCTTTAATCCCCCAGACGTTACTCCTGTACTCGTGCAATCACCAATGCATTAGCTATACAGTGCTTTAATCACCCAGGTACTATCCTTGCAACTCTTTCAATCATGCACGCTCTACTCTTGTACTTATGTAATCACTCAGCCAGTACTCATGCACTTATAAAATCACTCAGGCATTACATTTGCACTCTTGTAATCACTCAGGCACTACCTTAGTACTTCTGTAATCACCCAGGCAGTACTCATGCACTTATAAAATCACCACTCACTTACTATATACTCCAGTAATCCCCAAAATATCCCCCAATAGTCATGCAATAATTCAGGCACTACTTATGTACTATCTCTGCAGTCTTGCAATCATGCAGGCTGTAGCTTTGCACTCATGTATTAACCCAGGCACTAGCCTTGCAGTCTTTCAATCACACACGCACTAGTCTTGTACTTATGTGATCACTCAGCCAGTACTCATGCACTTATAAAATCACTCACTCACTTTCTATGCACTATAGTAAACCCCCAGATATTACCCCTGCAGTCATGCAATAACCCAGGCACTAGTTATGTACTATCCCTGCAGTCTTGCAATCATGCAGGCTGTACCTATAAAGTCATGTATTAACCCAGACACTAGCCTTGCAGTTGTAGAATCACCCAGGCCCTACTGTTGCACTCATCTATTCACTGAGGCACTACTCAATGTATTTCTTTATTTATAGATGACAATTTTTGTATATAATTATTTTAATAATAAATAATTTTTAGAAAGTTTATAAACTTTTCTTTTTATTTAGATATTCTCCATAATTATTAAGAAACATTCAGTATGACAAGAAAAGTTGAAAAGAAAAGACAACAAAGAAAACAGAACTATTTAAAGGAGAGAAAAAAGCAGAAATTAGATGAAGTACAACATGTGACGTTGAGGAAAAAGTCTTCTGGTAAGAAAACGAAAACATTTATTAAAAGTCTTTTAAAAAATGTAATCGTTTTTCAAAATGGAGAAAAGAGAAAGACAGGTACTACAAGCTATCAGAAGGAAATAAAAAAGGACAAATTAATAGAAAATCAGGTTATAGGAAAACAATCCATGTTGAAAAAAGGATGAAACAATATAAAGACATTAAGAAGAGAATGTATAAAAGTAGAGTACTACAAAATGTATTGAAAGATTGCAAAAAATATAAAAGAAGATCAGCATTTTACAAGAAGAAACAACAGATTGAAGGTGTAGTCGAAAAGGCTTTTGAATTGAAAAGAAAATTGTTTATATTAGTTTTGAAGAGAATGAAAACATTGAATAAAACAATGCACTTTATGAAGGAGAAAAGTAAAGGAAAAAGACTGGTTAATAGAACTAACTTTTGCAAAACTATTTCGGGTGAATGGAAGCATACTTCTAGTACCGAACCTTTTTTTAATGAAGAAAGCTATTTTCAACAAAATACATTAGTTCATGCAGTTGATACCAGTGGTCGTTGTTATGAAGTTAAAAACAGTTATCCAATTGAAAAAGAAAAGATGGTTCCTAGAAATGTGGAAGAAGTAATAGCTGAAGAAGTTCAAGGGAGACATACACAAGCTCCAGTGTATAAGTGGGATTGTAGTAGTATTTGTAGTATACGACAGGAATCTATTGATATATTACGAAATTTCTTACGAGATTATGGTAAAAAAAGTGGTAAACAGAAGACTAAGATGTTGCAAGGACTATATCCTTGTAAAGTGAGAAAATATACTAACTTGCAGGGGTCATTCTCTGGCTTGTCTTTCTAGAAAAGTGTGTCAAAGTACTTTTCATCATTTAAGAATGTTAGCAGTACATCACTCTGAAATGCGGAAGTTAGTAAGAAGATTGTACTATGTAAAAAGTCCTGCATTATCTTTAAGTGAAATAAACACAGCTCTTTTGCATGGTATAGTGTTGGATGTAAAAAAAGTTTCTGATGAAATAGAGTTTTGTTTCTTTGGTCCTCAAGAGGAGTGTAGAGAAAGTGAGAGTTTGATAAGTGTAGGTGTTGAAAAAGAGATGGAAGATACTACTACTGTGAATTTTGCAGAAGAAATTATAAAGTTTAAGGTAGTTTCTTGTGAAATCCAAACTATGTTTGTATTTGTTGTCGACGTACTCACTATAGCAGGCAAACTAGGAATGTTGATGTGTATTTAAAAAGTGAAAAAGAAAACAATGATAAGTGGGAGTAATTTGGTGCTTATTTGTTGGTGGAAGGTCGTTTTGAGTTGGGTAGTGATCAACGTATTTGTAAATATTGTTACAACAAATTAGAAGAGAACAAAATGCCAGCTAGAGCTGTCCATAACCTAGAGTTGGTAGCTATTCCTCCGGAACTGGTAGATTTAAATACGTATGAGTCCATTCTTATTCAATCTGTGCACCCGTTTCAGGCTATAGTTCGTATGGAGCCTAAAACAGGTAAGCTGCCTCCAACAGATTTACAAAGAGGTTTAAAAGGAAGAGTTGTGTATTTACTTTTAGATTTTAATAAAAATATTGAAACTGTTGGTGTAGAGAGAGAGGAAAGTGAACCTGTAGTTATTCTAGTTAATGGTGTACCAACAAAGAGTCAGAAAATATGCAAGAGTTAGTAGATGTCACCAAACTTCAAAAGGCAACAATATATCTTGTGCAAAACAATATCTATTATAAAAATGTATATGTGGAAGAAGAAAAAATATCTTTAGAAGATGAAAGAGAAATTTCAACTGGCCAAATAGAAAAAGTGGATAACTCGAGGAGTGAAGAAATTTATGAACATTATAGTATACATCCTCTACATTCAAAAGAAGTGATAGGAAACACTATTGAATTATTCCAAATGAAGAAAGCAAAGGGAACTCCCATGAGTGTATGGGAAAAAAGTTTGGAAGCTCGTTGTTTTCCACAGCTCTTCCCCACTGGAAAAGGTGGACGATATGATTCCAGCTTCAGAATATCGTACAACAAGATTGTACTCAGAAGATCCAAGATTTCGTCAGTGTATTCCATATTTATTTCATCTTCTGTTTGAAAATGACTTGTCTGGACTTTCATATGCAGTGAACCACATATTAAAAACAGGAGTTCATCTTACACATCTTTCTGCAAAGGAATTTTTGGACAAAGTTCAACAAAGAGACGATCTTTTAGAATCTCAGTGAATTAATTTGATGTCGTGTCAACGTGGTACTAATGAGTATTGGTATCATCGTCACGGAGAACTTAAATGTATGTTAAGGAACTTAGGAACCCCTACATGGTTTGTTACGCTTAGCTGTGCTGAATACTCATGGGATGATTTACTTGAATTTCTACAACAAGCAAATTTAAATGTAAAAAATATTGAATTGAAGACAGCTGGAGAACTGTGTTCCTTGGATCCTGTAAATGTGTGCAGATATTTTAATCATAGGTTTCAAGCTATGATGTATTTTATCTGCAATAAAAAATAATCCACCTCTTGGAGAAGTTATGGAGAAAGGAGTACCAAGCCAGAGGTGCTCCTCATATACACATGTTATTACAGATCAAGGATGCACATAAAATTGGAACTGATACTGATGAAAGAGTTTTGTCTTTCATTGAAGAATATGTTTCCTGTGCCATTCCAAAAGAAGGAGGAGAAAACAATTTGAGACAGCACGTTTTACGGTTTCAAAGTCATCGATGTGGAGAATATTATCGATGGAAATACAAGTCAAAGGGAAGATCTTATACAAAATGTCGTTTTAGATTCCCACGTCCAGTAATTTCAAAAAGAAGAGTAAACAGTTTCATGTCAGCAGTAAGGCATACTATAACTCGAAAATCTCAGAAGAATACTTACAACATGAAAAGAACTGAAGATTCAAAGTATATTAATGACTACAATCCAGTGATTTTGACAATGTGGAATGCAAATATGGATATCCAGTATTTTGCAGATAATTCGATTGCTGTTGCTCACTATGTTACGTCATATATAACCAAATCTGAAAAGACGGAGTTGAAAGAAATGTGGGAAGAAATTTCACAAGAGAAGACTCTTAGTAACAAATTGTACAGCTTTAGTTTGAAGATGCTTTCCCATTGAGAGATTGGATCCTACGAATGTTCGGATCGGTTGAGCTCTGCAATTTTATATTCAAAGTCAAGAGGAATCATTTGGGTAAGTCTAGGTCTTGTTGCAACACGAAATAGAGTATTGAAATCTCTACAAGAAATTGAATACTTAGCATTGAATGAACCAGAAAGTGCAGATATTGTTAAAACGAATATGTTGGATATGTACTATCCTAAAAGAAGTCCACATCTGGAAAACATATGTCTCTATGAAGAACTGCAACATTACAACATTAAGAGAAATGTTACAGAAAATATAAATGAAGACAAATATGCAGTAATTGGATGTGATGGATGTTTGGTAAAACATGCCAAAGGAAATCTTATTAACCACAGGAAACTCAGTTGCAAAACTCCAGATAAAAGGGAATTTTTCTATTTAGCACTTCTGCAACTTTTCAAGCCTTGACGTAGTGAAATGGAATTACTTGGAGATTTTGACTGCTATGAAGATTCTTTTAATGCATGTAAAGAGAGCATTCAATGCACAATTTTTCCAAATTATCTACAAATGTTAAATGAAGATTGTACAAGTTTCTACTATTGCAGCTGAAATAGCTAGAGACAGTTCTCAAGATAGTAAAAGTTCTGCTCCACTAAGTCAAGATCCACTAGGACAACCAATTATTGAAAATGAAGCAGCAATAGCCATGAATGAAGTAGAAACGGCAATGCAACAAGCAAAACAGGATATTATTGACTTGGGAAACTTGGAAGAAGAACTAAATATTGAACAAAAAGAAATATATCAGCAAGTGACAGAACAGATAAAGGATGGTTTACTAAATGAAAAAAAAGAATGCCAATGTGTAGTGATGAAGGTTGTAATGACCATAGGGAGACAGATGTTCTTTAAGCTTAGTATTTATTAGCCACAGCTTCTCAAAGTCCCAGAGTAACTGCCCAACATAGAATCCCTCACTTAGCAACCCTCACTGGACATTCTGCATTCTACTGACATGATGTCATGAAACTATGAACACTAGATCACCACAATATCTCCCTTCTTTACAACAACAGAAACAGAACACAGAGTGGATAAAATAACATACACAAATACAAGAATATGCAGTAAAATATACAACTGAACAAGAGCATCGGTGAAAGGAATAACACTGCACAAATACAAAAATATGCAGCAAGAGATACAGTGACTATGATCATCAGTCACGAAACCTTAATGGTTTGGTAATGTTCCGTTCACTACTCCTACGTTCAGGTTCAGGCTTGGAAGGAGAAGGTGAAAAAGGAACACCACGAGATTGCAAAGACGGCTTGAATGAAACACTAGAATCGTGGGGAGGGACAACAAAATGCACCTTCACCACTCTTCCCCTGTTCCACCATTCGTTTCTGCTAGTTCTCACCGCATTCCTGGTAACAACTTCAACTCTGACCGGGGATTTGAATTTCGACATCCCCTTAGGAACATGATTCAGATCTTTTACACGAATCCAATCTCCAACACATAATTCCTGTCTTACAGGTTTGACTCTGTGTAGAGTGTCATAGTGACTTTTCATTTTACTCTGAGATGCTTCAACTTTGGGTCTCACAACTTGGTCTATAAGTGACATGTGATCACTTTTATGCTGACACTCTCTTAACCATGCAGGGCATAACCTAGAAGCAGGTGGGCGTCCTCGTAACATTTCAAAAGGTGATAAACCAGACACAGCATTTGGACTACATCTATGTGACCACAACATTTCATCAACAGAGTTGGAAAGGTCAAACTTGTTCTGAATGGCCCACTGGATACACTCTGACAGTGTGCGATTCATCTTCTCCACAAGACCATTGGCCTGAGGATGATATAGGGCAACGCACATGTGTTTGATGGCATTGCTGTCGAGGAAGCTTTTCATTTCTTTGGACACAAATTGGACACCATTGTCCGAGACAATTTCTTTAGGAAAACCCTCTCTTAAAAATAAATTTTTTAGAAATCTTACAACAGAGAGAGTGTTGGGTTCTTCTACAAATTTTACTTCCCACCATTTGCTGTAGTAATCAACAATTACAATAGCAAATCTTAACTTTCTTGGAAGGATACCGAAAGGACCAATGAAGTCAATGGCAAGCTTAGACCAAACGGTGTTTGGTAATTCAACAGGCTGTAAAGGCACAGCTTCGGTTTTAAGTCCTTTGTCACTAGACGCACAAACAACACATCCCCTAACACTAGCTGTAATGGCAGAATCCATCCCTGGCCATCAATAACTATCTCTGATTTTCCTTTTAGTTATAGTTTGGCCCAAATGTCCTTCGTGGCCATAGATAATGATCCTAGGCCTCAAAGAAACGGGTGGAATAAATTTATCTCCCCGTACCAACATCCCCTTTTCTTCAATAGACAGTTCATCTGCTACTTTGAAGTAGGGTTGTAATTCTTGTGCTAGTGTTTTTTCCTTTGGCCACCCATACATGACATACTTCCTTACACTTTCTAATTCCATATCTTTTGTGGATTCAGAAAACCATTCATGCTCTGAAAAAGTAGTGTCATGACAAATGTCAACACTGGCAATTAAGCATTCTTCGTCATTTTCTTCACAGTTTTCTGGATAATCAGTAAAACTTAAAGGTGAGCGAGATAAGTAATCTGCTCTTATGTTTTTACCGCCAGGGATGTGCTCCACAGTGAAATTGTACTGTAGAAGTTTTGAGCTCAATCTTGCTATTCTTGGGGTATGGTCTTTGATGGTCGTCCCGCTCAAAATACTGACTAAAGGTTTGTGGTCAGTTTTTAGCATAAATTTTCTACCCCATATAAAACATTTAAATCTTTCAACTGCCCAACAACAACTCAAAAGTTCCTTTTCAATGACAGAGAATATTTTCTCATTAGCCCTCAAGGATCTAGAAGCAAAGCCTATAGTCACTTCAGTTTTTCCTTTAATCTGAGCAATGGTAGCGCCCAAACCCTCATTACTTGCATCCACAGTTATTATACACTCTTGTGAAGGGTCGAACGGTGCAAGGACCCCAGCTGAGACAATTTCTTTTTTAAACCTTCAAACTCATCTTGGCAGACTTTCTCCCATGCAAATTTTTCTCTTTCTTTAATAATTCTCTTAACACTACGGTTTTTGCCGAGAAATTATGAATAAATTTAGAGTAAAACTCACAAAGGCCTAAGAAAGAAGCTACATTCTCCTTACTCTTGGGAGTAGGTGCTTTGGTTATGGCATCAACTAAACCTGGTCTTGGTTCAATCCTCTCTCTGAGATGACATGACCCAGATACTCTATAGTATGCTTTCCAAATTCGCACTTCCCTCGATTAGCCACAACTCCAAATATCTCTAATCTTTCTAAGACTTCACACATGCGTTTATCATGAATGGATTGATTTCCTCCTGCTATTAAAATGTCATCTTGGAATGTTACCACCCCTTCAATCCCTTCCAAAACATTCTCCAATACACGTTGGAAAACGGCCGCCGCCGAAGCAAGACCGAAAGGCATCCGTTTAAATTGATAAGAGCCCATAGGTGAAACAAAAGCTGTAAGGTGTCGTGAGCCCTCTTCAAGTACTATCTGATGATAGGCGGAGGCTAAATCGATTTTTGAAAACATTTTGGATCCCGAAAATGTGCTGATAATATTGTCTATCCTGGGTAGTGGGTGTGAGTCAACCCAAATGACCTTGTTGAGACTCCTCAAGTCCACACACACTCTCAATTGCCCATTCTTCTTCCTTGCGATAACTAAAGGACTTAACCATAGAGATGACTCAATAGGTTCTATCACACCTTCAATACACATTTTTTTAAGTATGTCTGCTAAGTCTTGACGTACACTGAAAGGTACATTCCTCAGTTTGTGTTTCACAGGTGTAACATTATCTTTTACTTTAATCTTATGTTTAAACCCCTTAATTTTCCCCAAATTGTCGCCAAACACATTAGGAAATTTGTCAACCCATTTTGTACTATTTTCACATTTCGCAAATGATCCCTTGTTTTCTTCTGCATCAGCCACTAAGGAAACCTGCACATCTCTACCAGGTCTAAGGGTCATCCCAAATAGGCCTTGATGATACCATCCAAGGATATCCAACCCTTTCCTGGCTACATATACTTTTCCTGAAATGGTACGCCCCTTAAATTTGAGTTGGCATTCAAAATATCCAGACAACTCAATCTTCCTTCCATTGTATGTAACTGGATTCCTATCTGGGGGAAGTAACACACGTTTTCCCCATACCTCCTCAAACAGCTCTTCAGTTATCATAGTCATTCTTGCACCGGAATCAATGAGAAGTCTGAGATCCTTGCCATCCACCTCTATGTGTTCATACGGATCCACACAATCAGACTCTTCATCCCGTACCACAACAATCATGTCTCTAATTCCTCTAGCACAATCTTGTTCTTCATCTGAGCTGTCACTCACATCACCCTCTGGGACCGAATTAATTTTGTCTCTTGGTGTTTGACAAACTTTCGCAAAATGCCCTATTTTATTGCAAATTTTGCATTTCACGCTCTTTGCAGGACAAGGTTTACCGTTCTGTCCATGCCTTGAATTACCACATCTAAAACAAATGTTCTTCTGTGTAAAAAAACTGTTTTTATACTCTTTTTTTTTTGTAAATCTTTTTAAGTTATTGTTCTGCTTAAACGTGGTACCCTCATTCACCACAGACACTCCACTAGCCTCCTTGCGTGCGAGTTCTCTAAGTGCTTTGCATGAAACTTCAATCCCCTTAACTATATCTATTGTTTCAGTGAGGTTTGGGTTTCTCAGTGTTAGAAGTTTTTCCTGAACTCTTTTGTCCCAACACCGTACAACTATCTGATCACGTATGAGTTGGTCTGTAAAATTTTCGAATTCACATTCCGCTGCCAACATACGTAAAACAGCTACATAAGTATCTATAGATTCGTCCTGTAGCTGCTCTCTTGTAAAGAACTTGTGTCTATTCACAATCAAACTGGGTTGTACATCAAATTGCTTCTCTAATTTCTTAACGGCTAATTCAAATTCATCTAAATCCTCTTCATTTTGGGTAATGATATACGGCGGGAGATGTTCATAAATATATTGGCCTTCGAAACCCAAATTGTGCTCCAATAAAAATCTTTTACGCTCAGGTCGATATCTATTCCCACCAATTGCCCCTAAATACTTTGTAAAAGCTCTGTACCAATTTCTCCACGGTACAGGCGGATCACCTGGAGATTGGAGAAAAGGGGGAGGAGCACCCACATTTTGCATAGTTGCCATTTCACCTATTTTACAGGAATCTTGCTTCCTTTCTACTCAAATCTATATTTCTCTTGAAATGTGCACAGTTTAACAATAATATTCAATATACATAAAAAACAAAATTTGCTTCAATTAGAAAACAATCTGTTTTCCCTCTGCCCACTCAATTTTAAACAAAAATAAATAAAAAAATAAATATTTAAATGTGGTCTCTAAAGTAACTTCTATAAGGTTCCCACTTTAGATTTCCTCTTATAACTCTTCTTTGAGTTTAACTGTTTATCCTGAGAACAAAATGCCCTCCAAAGAGCTTCCTTTTGTGTATAAAGTCAGCGTTCTAGTTGTTCACAGTGTTTTGTATGTGATGTACTTCCTGTAGTCCATCTTCTATTCATTTGTTTCAAAAACGGACGTGAGAACAGTTTATGCACAACATGAGGTAAGACAGAGTTCTTCGCGTTGCTGTGTACTTTTTCTTTTGCTCTCTTTGTTTCTTCCTTATCCTTCACTGTTTCCAGTATACTGTCACAACCTTCTTTTTTTTTTTATTTATTATTGCTGCACGCTTGCTTTGCCCCAACGCTCGACTGCACCTCATTTAAAATTGTCTTTTTGTTTTCTCTTTGGCTTTTCGTTCGCGCCTGACTTGTTTGTGGTGTGGTTTCTTGCCAAACTGTGACAACTTCACACTGGCTTCAATCTTTTATTTTTTTAATCGTTCTTGGCTCGAAACGCGCTAGACTGAACGCGCGCTGTTGGCTTGTTGTTCACTAAAGTCTCGCGCTTGGTACGACGCGCATGGCTGGCTTGTTTAACGTTCTCTGCCTCGCGCTCGACTCTGCGCTCACATAATTTCTTCTAATATCCGTAAAGGTGACAGTTGATGGCAGCCACGCGCGTTACAATAAACACAGGAATGCAATTAATTAGGAATAGATGTCCGACACAGACATCAAACACAGTCTGTCTGCTTTCCCGATGTTAATCTCTCACACTCGGCGGGGAGCCAATTCCCTATACAACGTTGCTGAGTACACCCAGAGCGGGATGTTTCCCAGAAGAGTAAATAATGTGGTAACCTTGCCCCAATTTTATCAGTCACGGAGGGGACACATACACATCCACACTCAAATCAGTTAATCCGGTTGAGCAGGCACCACTCTTCTATTTTTCCGAGAATGTGCAGCGCGATGAGACGCGATTACACGACACTTAGTTGTCACAATCTTTTGTCATAGCGTTTGTTTTCAGTCTTGCGCTTATTTGCGGCTTAAAATGAAAATATACAAGCCTGCCATTCTGTTTCCGTTGAGTTCTAGTCTGGGACGGCTTCTACTTGGTTGTTTTTTCTTTTTTTTTCTTGAGGCAGTGCTTCTTGGTGCGTGGGTTCTTCGCTGTGGCTAAATCGTCGCCAAATTGTAGTGATGAAGGTTGTAATGACCATAGGGAGACAGATGTTCTTTAAGCTTAGTATTTATTAGCCACAGCTTCTCAAAGTCCCAGAGTAACTGCCCAACATAGAATCCCTCACTTAGCAACCCTCACTGGACATTCTGCATTCTACTGACATGACGTCATGAAACTATGAACACTAGATCACCACACAATGCACACCATTTAAACCAAATCGAATGTACATCAGTGGTCAAGCTGGAACAGGAAAAAGTTTCTTAATTAAAGTTTTGACCAGTTATCTACAGAAAACTACTGAATCACATTTATCTTGTGTTGTAACCGCTCCAACTGGGTTAGCAGCACACAACATTAAAGGGATTACATTACATCATTTACTCATGCTACCAGTTGAACTTGAAAATAAGTTGGAATATCACAAGCTATCTGGAGAATCTTGTTATGAAGTCTCAAGAGTACAGAAGAAAATGAAACTTCCTATCATTGATGAGGTGAGCATGGTCTCAAACTTAATGCTTGCCTTTGTACATTTAAGAATGCAACAGATTTTAAAAACAGATTATGATGTTTTATGTGGAGGAAAACATGTAATTGTATTCGGCGATCTACTACAACTTACTCCTGTGAAAGGACAACCAGTTTTTAAAACACTTGACGATGAAGACACTAGGAAATCTTTAGGACGTGTTCGAAATGTAAACATTTGGTCTCATTTTGAATATAAAGAACTTATTAAGAATATGCGCCAAGCAAGTGATGAACATTAAGGAAACATTCTTCAAGATATAAGAATTGATGTTTTGACAAAACTTGGTAAAGAAGCTTTACAAAGTCGGCTACTAACAAACTTGTTTCCAAATGAAAACATTGCACCTGAAATAATGTACAAAAAAATTGGAGAAAAGAACTCTATAGTTTGCCTAATGCCAACACTGCAAGAGTGTTCTACATTAAATCAAGAACTTTTGAAACTGGAAAAACAACCAATAGTGAAAAATGGAACACAAAGGAGTTACTATTCTTCTCTCAGAGAAATTACATTCAAAATTGGATTCTTTGGAAAACTCTGTGTCTAAGACTGCAGGTTTAGAAAAGATTTTATATGTTTGTGAAAACTGTCGGGTAATTTTACGGCATAATTTGGATGTAGAAAAAGGTTTAGTAAATAGAGCAATGGGAAAAGTTGTTGATTTTGTTAATTATCAGAACAGAGGTGGAATTGAATTTTTGAAGATTAAATTTGATCAGATTGAAGAGGTAAAACAGATTGTACATTGTGCTGTTCGTTTTTTGCTTTTAAAAGACTTGTATGTTCGTAGAAAACAGTTTCCTCTTTCTTTAGCATATGCAGTGACCATTCATAAATCTCAAGGTTAAGTGTAGGCAATGCTTTGGTAAATATTGGAAGTACAGTGTTTAAAGAGGGCATGGCATACGTTGCATTGTCTTGAGTAAGAACATTATCTGGTTTGTATTTGATTGATTTTGATGAGAAAAAGATTAGTGCTGAAGCAAATTGTGTAAAAGAGTATAATAGGTTAAGAAGACTTTATGCTCCTAACTTAGGTGAATATCCCATATATGAGAAACGTGTACTATGTCCAAAACGGAAATATGGCAAACATTCTAGTGAGATTCAAAAAAAGAAAACAATTCAAGAGAATGATGAAGCTGCAAAGAAAATGAAAATGGACACTGTTGATGATATTGTAGGATACCAGTTAGAAAATAGTTCAGGTATCAACTGCTATGCTAATGTAATTGTGAATGTTGTTTTTTATCTAGAAGATCTTCATCATGAAATTATGGAAAATCGAGACAAAAGATTCTGTTCTTTACTACATTATATTTTTCAAAAGTTGGTAACTGATAGAAGTAAAATCCATACTGCTTCTGGCATTCGACATCTTTTGGATATATGTACTGGTTCTTCGCAATTTACACTCAATATACAACAAGATGCACAAGAATTTCTTATGTTTATGCTTGCAGTATTGGAAGATGAAGGAATAGAAATTGAAAATTTGTTTGGACTAAGTTACAGATGGGATCGTAAATGTGAAGAGTGTTCATTTTCTTCTACCACTGAAATAGACACTGAACGATTCATATATATGACAATACCAGATTGCAAATAAGTGTCTTTTAACAAATTAGTAAAATCAGCTAATCAAGATATGAAATGCTCTCATTGTAAATCAGAAATTTTGTCAACGTTATATATAGAAAGATTTGGAAAATATGTCATTTTAATGGTACAACGTTGTAGAGCAAATGGAAGAAAATTGGAAACCAAAATTAAAACTTTTGTGGCAAGTCAACTATCAATTTCAGGAAGAACTTTTAAAGCTGTGGCTATTATTTTCCATGATGGACCTACTACAACATCTGGACACCATACTATGTATTTAAAAGGCAATAAAGGATGGACACATTGCAATGATGCCCATTTGGAATTCAAATGTAGGTTGCTTTTCGAATTACCAGATTCATATCTGATATTTTTGATGCCAAAGTTTTGAAAACATCATTCGGCTTATTGGGAAGATGTAAACACAAATTAATGAGTTTATTTTGGATATTTTCAATGCAAATTGATTTGGAAACATTATTCGGCCTATTGGGAAGATGTGAAGAATTACTGTTTGGATTATTGTTTTTGAAAATTCTTATTGCATTTGCAAAATTGTGTTTGAAAGAAATAGTTTATATATTTGATCTTTATATTATACGTGATGTAAATGAGAATGTACTTCTGAGAAATAAATGATTTATTGTAGTTGAAGAATGTAATTTAGAAACTGTAGATAGGTAAACAGATAGTTGAACTTGTTGTCAATATTTTCAACGCAGATTTTTTTTTTTTTTACAATCTCATTGATTGTATTTTTTCCCCCGCTGTTATATGATGATCTACATTGAAATCACTGTGTATGGTGAAATTCAGTAGAATCTAAGAACAGCAAAAAAGGGAAACTGAATATGTTATATAATTCTAAAATTATGTTGTGTTCCTAAAACTATAATATTATATGCAATAACAGTTTTTCTTCTTCTTTTTTACAGAAAGTAATACTAAAGCTTGAAAAGATTTTAAATTCAGTTTACAATAAAACTACTGTAAAATATTTTCAATGAGTTTGGTATCTACTTTATTAAAGAAGGTAAGACGAAATAATGTATTAAGCTTAATAATATGAAGTAATGTTTACAGTCACTTTTATAGCAGTCATCCATTTTTTCAAACACTACCCATGCATTGATCTATACCATTAGGCACTATTCCCACACTCCTGCCATCACCCATGCACTGTCCATGCATTTCTCCAATCACCTAGCCTGTATTCATACAGTTATAAGATCACCCAGACACTACCTATGTACTTTTCAAATCACCCAGGTACTATCTGTACACTCATGCAATCAGCTACACATTATCTGTACACTCTTCCAATCACCCAGGTAGTACCTATACACTTCTCCAATACCTTAAACATTATCCCTGCACTGATGCAATCACCTAGACACTACCCTTGCACTCTTTCAATCATCCAGGCAGTATCTATACAATGCTCTATTCATTCAGGCAGTACACATACACTTATAAAATCACCCAAGCTCTATTTATACAGTCCTCCAATCACCCAGGTACTACTCTTGTACTCCTCCAATCACCCAGCCAGAACCCTTCAAGTTTTAAAATCACTCAGGCACTACCTATGTACTCCTCCAATCACCCAGGCCCTACCTCTACACTCTTGCAATCAGCAAGACATTATCCCTACACTCATGCAATTACCAAGGTGTTAACTATGTATTCCTCTAATCCCCTAGACATTACGCCTGCACTCATGCAATCACTTAGGTATAAGCCATGCACTCCTGCAATGCCACAGACATTCGTCTGCACTCATGCAATCACTTAGGCATTACACATGCACTCTTCCAATAACCCTGATATTACCCCTGCACTCATACAATCACCCAGGAATTACCCATGCATTCCTTCAATCACTCAGGCAGTACCTGTGCATTTATAAAATCATCCAGGCACTACCTATGCACTCATGCAATCATACAGGCATTACCCATGCACTCCTCCAATCGTCCAGCCAGTACCCATGCACTTAAAAAGTCACCCAGACACTACTTATACACTTTTGCAATCACCCACACACTACAAGTTCAGTCATGCAACAACACAGACATTACTTTTGCACTCATGCAATCAGTCATGCATTTCTCATGCAGTCCTTCAATTAACTACACATTACCCATGCACTCATACAATCACTTAGGCATTACCTTTCCACTCTTTCAATGACCCAGACATTACCCCTGCACTCATGCAATCACACAGACACTACCCATGCACTCCTCCAATCGGCCAGCCACTACCCATGCACTTATAAAATCACCGAAGCACTACCTATGCACTTGTCTAATCACTCAGACACTACCCATGCACTCCTTCAATCTCTCAGGCGGTGCCCATGCAGTCTTCCAATCATCCAGGCACAACCTATGCACTCATGCAATCACCCAGGCACTACCCTTGCACTCCTTCAGTCATCAAGGCACTATCCATGCACTCCTCCAATCGGCCAGCCACTACCCATGCACTTATACAATCACCTAAGCACTACCTATGCACTCGTCTAATCACTCAGACACTACCCATGCACTCCTCCATTCACCCAGACATTACCCCTCCATTCATGCAATCACCCACGCATTACCCATGCACTCCTTCAATCTCTCAGGCAGTGCCCATGCAGTCTTCCAATCATCCAGACACTACCTATGCACTCATACAATCACCCAGGCACTACCTATGCACTCATGCAATAACCCAAGCACTACCCATGCACTCCTCCAATCACCCAGGCACTGCCCATGCACTCATGCGATCACACATGCACTACCCATGCACTCATACATGCACTCACGCACTTCTGCTGCACTTATGCAAACACTCACGCACTACCCATGCAGTCATGCAATCACCCAGGTACTTCTCACGCACTCCTTCAATTACCCAGAAACTACCCATGCACTCCTCCATGCACCAAGGCACTACCCATGCACTCTTCCATGCACCCATTCATTACTCATGCACTCCTCTAATCACCTAAACATTACCCCTACACTCATGCAATCACTCAAGCATTACCCATGCACTCCTTCAATCACTCAGGCAGTACCCATGCACTCATTCAATTACCCAGACATTACCCATGCACTCCTCCAATCACCCAGACATTACCCCTGCACTCATAAATCACCCAGGCATTACCCATACACTCATGCAATCACCCAAACACAACCTATGCACTCATGCAATAATGCAGACACTACCCATGCAGTCTTCCAATCACCCAGGCACTACCCCTGCACTCATGCAATCACCCAGGTACTACTCATCCACTCCTCCAATCACACAGGAACTATCCATGCAGTCCTACATGCACCCAGGCATTACCCACACACTTTTCCATGCACCCAAGCATTACCCATGCACTCCTTCAATCACCCAGATAGTATCCCTGCACTCATGCATTAGCCCAAGCACTAACCATGCACTTCTCCAATTACGCAGGTAGTACACATGCACTCATGCAATCACATATGCACTACCCATGTACTTTTCCATATATTACACTTTCTGCAATTTATACAACACATAGAAATTTGTCTTTTTTTTAACCAAATAGGCGGTTCTAACAAGAACCATTTTTTTGCTTCTTTTTTTGTTTTATAATGTTTTTGTTTTTCTAACTCTTTTTTGTATTTTTTGGGTGTTTTGTTTTTAAAAATGAACAAACAACTGAAAAAACTAAGAAAACGTTTGTCTAACCTTTTGCAATTAACAAAATCATTGCAAAAACAAATTAACAATAGTGGCTTTTTGCTGCGAAAACTATTGCGTCAACAGACTGCTCACCATAACAAATAAGTTGCTTGCATTTCATATATCTTTGTTCTAGACCAGCAAACTCTGGCCGAATATCAGGTCCTCTGCTTGAACTTGAAGGACCAGCTGAGGTGCTAGGTCCTGCGTCGTGATCACCTTGCTGGGCTTGTTGTTCCAGCTCTCGTCGATGTTGTTCTCGTGCTAGCCGACAAGGGTGCATGGTTTGGAGGTGCTTCAACATCGACAAAATACTGCACGAGTATTTTTTCTCGGAGCCCCGAGATATAATTTGTTCACAAACAGTGCAGGTCACCTTCCTCGCGTTGACCTTCTTTTCTCCAGGTGGAAAGGTAAAGAAGGCCCAAACGATACTCTCCTTTCTTGTTTTTCTTGGTTCCTCCAAGTCATCTTCTTCACCAAGGATGTCAGCTGGTGGATTTGAAGATGCCATTCTCCTAGTTTTTTCCCAAAAAACCACCAAAAAAATGCAACTAGAGCAGTAAACACAAAAGGTGTGTCTCCTGCCAATGCTGTTGGAGGAATGAGAAATTTGGGTGGGTCGCTGTAACTTCTAGAATAAAAAGCTTCTTAACCAATGAAATGCTTTCTTTTGAAGTCACATGGGTTCGCGCACCCGGCGCGCAAGCAGCGCGCACCCGACGCAATTTCGGGAAAATATATTTAACAATAATATATCTTTATTGCAGTTACAAATATTTGATATTTACCATTTTTTTAAAATAATCTCTTGGTATAATATATAATAAAGTTATATACATATACTTTTAAAACTTAAAGATTGGCAATGGATTCGCGCACCTGGTGCGACCCCCGGAAATACATACGTGACGTTACGCGGGGCAGAGAACCGCGCACCCATCGCATACCGAACGTGCATCGTACACGACTTAACCAATATGGCGATATTAAACATGGGTAACCCAGTTACATGCAGAACCTGGGGATCAATACGTTAAACGAGCAATGGTTCTGCCACAAAAACAAACTACAATGAACTCTTTTTCTGTCCCCCCTGAGGAAGGGATTTCAATAAATGATAAACACAAAGATCTGTCTAAACACTGTTTTTAGAAAAAAAAAAAAATTACTATTTGAAATGCGTTTAAAGTTTATATGAAAAATCATATTTTAATAAAGAGCAGGACATATACACACAAAGATATAAATCATGCAATTCTACTTCTTGCATGGGTGAAACACAGGGAAAGTGAAACAAGGGTGTTTTACATATACATCACAACACAGTTGAAACATAACAAATACTACATATAACACAATAATACATTTAGGCACAGCATCAGATTCATAGAGAATGTGCTTCTCAACAGGACCAAGAATTTATCCTTTTAATGTGTGATGGTCAATTTGGGCTGTAACGCTTATAAATACACGTCGACGTTTCGACCCCTTTAGGATTTAGTGTAAGTAAAGAAGCATCATCATGGGGTCTTCCTCAGGACTAAAAACAATGTCTGTGTATTGCCTGCAGGAAGGAAGAAATAAATGTACTTTAATTTTTTTTATTTGTTTGTGTTCAGACAGTGTTTCAATGTAAAATTAGAGGTGATGACTTTTAGATCGCTGCTCACCTTCTGAATTGGTTCCAAATGAATACCAAGGGAGTAAAATGCAGTCACAGCAAGGCGGCTTGAATATATAAATATATGGCGTTCTCCTGTCAAAAATAAATGTGTTTGACAGTAAGCACCGAATACGTTGTATTTGTCAAAAAATGAATTAAGTACCTTACAGCATAACCAAGAATGGACTATACCTTAAGTTGGAGTTTAAGTATCCTCCGATAAACTATCACTGGTGATTCTGGATGAAGGGCACGGCGTGCTCACAAAGAGAAAATCTATAAAGATACATAAATCACCCCTTAATAAATAAAACGGGTATGGCCATCTCTGTGGAATTTATGGTGAAGATTGAGAGGAACAAAAATAATCTTACTAACCTCCGGTGTCATGCGCTCGGGGTCATCTGTTTCTTCTTTTTCATCAAAAAGTAAGTAGGGGCTGACAGCCTCCATACATGCAATTCGGTAAAGTCCAGGTGCAAACTTGCTCCCTTGGACCCTATGAGGAAGAATATCAATTAGAATATCAATTAAAACCGTATTTTAACATGTAAGAAAACCGGGAAAAAGCAGTTCAAATGAACTCATCTCTGGCCATATGCGCTCAGAGTATAATCGAGAAACGTCCTCAAGGAGTGAACAAACACTCTTACTGAAATAACTTCCCGGACGGAGCGTCAGCGTTCAGCTGGCGTCCTCGTGTACGGCAAGCACGTTAGGAATGTAAATTCCTACGTGCTTGTCATGGCTGCAGCCCGCCAGGGTAATGCTACAAATTCTCACCCTGATTCTCTGTGTTCCTCTAGGGACCGTGTGAGAGTGTCCAGGACCTAACAAGTACCGGCGAAAATGTGCAAATAAATGTATTTGCATGGTGAATATTGAAAAACGGGCAATGAGGATTTAAGCTTTAGAATGGCCCGGATGCACCCAACGTGAGGGGATACCTATGGGGCTAGTACAAGTCCTGATTCACGTCATGTGAGAAGATGACTAAATAGAACACCTATCAACAAGTGCTATTTTTGACCCACAACAGAATGAAATGGCACACAATAGTCATAGATAACGCTCTCATTGAGAGCTGAAAGCTAATAGCGATATTTTGAAAAAGCATTACATGCATGAATATCACAATCATTATAAACAGCTTTATGTAGGTGTTGGAAACGAATTATACATTTGATTCAACATACACCGTATTTAGTTACATTTATGATCTAATGGCATATAATACAGTGTAATTTTGCATCATTGTGTTTACATACAGAGAAAAGTGTGTGATTCTAAAGTAACAGAAAACCTGTCAGCCTTCAGGATTGTACATACCCTGAATTTTAAGTTCTTTAAACAGTACATAGGAGAGAAATTTGTCTAGAGATTTCTTCCAGTTCATTCAGAACCCCATGGACAGAGTCCAAAAGATGGATCCATTTGCACTCTTGCAAGTTCATGGTGGATGTAATAGCTCCCCCTCTCGGGTTAGGTAGGATCCTTTCTAGCACCCACAACTTCAAACTGTCATAGGGGTGAAGCATCTCGTTGAAATGTTCCACCAATGGGGCACCTTGTACTTTACAACGAATACGTGAGCAATGTTGTAAGATTCTTGTTTTGATTTTTTGTTTGATCTGACCAACATATACTTTCTGACATGGACATCTGATAAGGTAAATCACATCCTTGTTGTTACAATTGGTGTGATGATGTAAAGTATACTACCTGCCATTGTGCATGAAATCCTTTTGTTCAACCGTCAGATCACAGGCTTTGCAACGCCCACATCCAAAATGACCTTGCAATGGTGGCAACATTAGTAGAGAGCGTGTGTCTGACACTGGTTTTTCTTTTAGGTACGAACTGACCACACAATTCCTGATGTTTCTTCCTCTTTTAAAGGCAAAGAGAGGATGGTCAGTGGTGCCTATTTCATCTGCCACAAGAGACCAATTGTGATTTGTGATTTGTTTGATTTCATTACTTCTATTGCTGAATGTGGAGGCACAAACAATCCTGTCATTTTCAGTTTTTTTGTTCTGGTTACTCTGTAGTAATATATCTCTGTGACAATACCATGCCCGCTTCCTTGATTTCTTTAGGTGACTGCGCGGATAGCCACGATCCATCAGTCTAGACATGAGAAAATCAGATTCTTTGAAGAAATCTGACCTCCGGCTACAGTTCCTACGAAGCCTTAGGAACTGACCGTAGGGCAGATTGTCTCTCAAGTTTCTAGGGTGGCTGCTTGTGTAACCTAGTAACGCGTTCCGTTCTAATGGTTTTCTATACAATGAAGTGTATAACACATTTTCTTCAGTCTGAATGGTGCGATCCAGGAAATGTATCTGTTCATGGCTGTGTGCCATTGGTTTTTTCAGTGAATATATATATATATATATATATATATGAAGACCAAGTTCTCTCCCAGGTAAGGACAGAATGCAACACAGCTCCGGGGTAAACTTGAAAATGGCTTTATTGATTGTCTTGCGCTCGGCATTAAAAGTCCTTGAAACTCTTGGCAGACGCGTTTCAGCCTCCAATGGCTTTCATCAGTGCCCATTTCAAATGGCTTCTCATTATCCCTGGGGGTCAGTTGGTACGATGATTTAACTGTGACCACTCCCAGTCAGGTGGTCACTTGCCCCTCCTCTGCCTCAAAGATGCAAGGCACCTCGCGCTCCTCCTGCCAAGCCGCTGCATGCTGGGAGTTGGAGACCTCCGTGAAAGCCCATTCAGTGATGGGGCTTTTCAAACATCAGGTGATGTCCCACTCTTTGTTGGCTGGTGAACCCCACACCTCCGCAGTTGCTTGGAAGAGCCAAAGCCATTTCCAGTCCCCCTTCTCAGGCAATCAGTATTGCCTCCTCTCTCCCCATATAGCTGTAACTTCCGAGTGGAGATAAACAGTACCGGGGGGGCTCCGCGTTGCAGTTGTATGCACAGACCAAACGTGCAGGTATCCCGCGTGGCTCCAGAACGAGAGGGCGTGTCGCTGGCCAGCCCCTGCTTTGCTGACTAAACATGAAGACCAAGTTCTCTCCCAGGTAAGGACAGAATGTGACACAGCTCCGGGGTAAACTTGAAAATGGCTTTATTGATTGTCTTGCGCTCGGCATTAAAAGTCCTTGAAACGCTTGGCAGACGCGTTTCAGCCTCCAATGGCTTTCATCAGTGCCCGTTTCAAATGGCTTCTCATTATCCCGGGGGTCAGTTGGTACGATGATTTAACTGTGACCACTCCCAGTCAGGTGGTCACTTGCCCCTACTCCGCCTCAAAGATGCAAGGCACCTCGCGCTCCTCCTGCCAAGCCCCTGCATGC
Organism: Calotriton arnoldi; assembly: GCA_963921515.1. NCBI lineage: Eukaryota > Metazoa > Chordata > Amphibia > Caudata > Salamandridae > Calotriton > Calotriton arnoldi. The sequence goes on along the minus strand of CAWUFW010003917.1, from coordinate 935,716 downwards.
TGGGAGTTGGAGTCCTCCGTGAAAGCCCATTCAGTGATGGGGCTTTTCAAACATCAGGTGATGTCCCACTCTTTGTTGGCTGGTGAACCCCACACCGCCGCAGTTGCTTGGAAGAGCCGAAGCCATTTCCAGTCCCCCTTCTCAGGCAATCAGTATTGCCTCCTCTCTCCCCATATAGCTGTAACTTCCGAGTGGAGATAAACAGTACCGGGGGGGCGCCGCATTGCAGTTGTATGCACAGACCAAACGTGCAGGTATCCCGCGTGGCTCCAGAATGAGAGGGCGTGTCGCTGGCCAGCCCCTGCTTTGCTGGCTAAACATGAAGACCAAGTTCTCTCCCAGGTAAGGACAGAATGTGACACAGCTCCGGGGTAAACTTGAAAATGGCTTTATTGATTGTCTTGCGCTCGGCATTAAAAGTCCTTGAAATGCTTGGCAGACGCGTTTCAGCCTCCAATGGCTTTCATCAGTGCCCGTTTCAAATGGCTTCTCATTATCCCTGGGGGTCAGTTGGTACGATGATTTAACTGTGACCACTCCCAGTCAGGTGGTCACTTGCCCCTCCTCCGTCTCAAAGATACAAGGCACCTCGCGCTCCTCCTGCCAAGCCGCTGCATGCTGGGAGTTGGAGTCCTCCGTGAAAGCCCATTCAGTGATGGGGCTTTTCAAACATCAGGTGGTGTCCCACTCTTTGTTGGCTGGTGAACCCCACACCGCCGCAGTTGCTTGGAAGAGCCAAAGCCATTTCCAGTCCCCCTTCTCAGGCAATCAGTATTGCCTCCTCTCTCCCCATATAGCTTTAACTTCTGAGTGGAGATAAACAGTACTGGGGGGGCTCCGCGTTGCAGTTGTATGCACAGACCAAACGTGCAGGTATCCCACGTGGCTCCAGAATGAGAGGGCGTGTCACTGGCCAGCCCCTGCTTTGCTGGCTAAACATGAAGACCAAGTTCTCTCCCAGGTAAGGACAGAATGCGACACAGCTCCGGGGTAAACATTAAAATGGCTTTATTGATTGTCTTGCGCTCGGCATTAAATATATATATATATATATATATATATCCAAAAGAAGCAAAAAGCGTTCCTCCGTTTCCGGAGCCCCAGGCCCTACAGGGCGGCCTCACTGCATGGGCACGGAGCAGCCCACAAACATCACACTGGAAAGACAAACAATGTGAGGCCCATTGCCATGGAATTCGCTTTATTACGAGAGTTTTGAAAGCGCCAGTTCCCTCTTGCCCAACGTTTCAGCTAGTTGCCTTGATCACGGACAGGAACGTAAGCGCCCAGGTGCGCTCGGGCGTGATTTGAAAGGTAGATCACGTGACTGCAATCATCAATACTACCGTTCCCATAGTGCATTGTGCATGAATGTTTTGCCTCAATGGTGATTTGGTTGCACAAGCACTAATGGTGTTATGGAATCGTTTTTGCAGCAGACAGGTGAGTTTTGTCCAATACGCAAATGTTCTTAAAAGTTTAACTCACGAAAGAGAGCTTCTTCCAGGCACGATCGAAGCTGGAATCATCCCGCTTCGAATCCCTTCCAAGAGCCATACCTTTTTGCTGAGTAGCATCCTTGGTAGGTTGGAAGGCGCAAGTGAGCCGGGCTCCTCAATTAACATCCAAAAGAAGCAAAAAGCGTTCCCCCGTTTCCGGAGCCCCAGGCCCTACAGGGCGGCCTCACTGCATGGGCACGGAGCAGCCCACAAACATCACACTGGAAAGACAAACAATGTGAGGCCCATTGCCATGGAATTTGCTTTATTACGAGAGTTTTGAAAGCGCAAGTTCCCTCTTGCCCAACGTTTCAGCTAGTTGCCTTGATCACGGACAGGAACGTAAGCGCCCAGGTGCGCTCGGGCGTGATTTGAAAGGTAGATCACGTGACTGCAATCATCAATACTACCGTTCCCATAGTGCATTGTGCATGAATGTTTTGCCTCAATGGTGATTTGGTTGCACAAGCACTAATGGTGTTATGGAATCGTTTTTGCAGCAGACAGGTGAGTTTTGTCCAATACGCAAATGTTCTTAAAAGTTTAACTCACGAAAGAGAGCTTCTTCCAGGCACGATCGAAGCTGGAATCATCCCGCTTCGAATCCCTTCCAAGCGCCATACCTTATATATATATTCACTGAAAAAACCACAGGTTTCAGGGACGTTATAGTTAGTTGGATGTGATGTCACTGACCATGTCATGAATGATGTAATATGTGACGTCATCAGCAGTGCATTGCGGGGTCGTGAGTTATAGTTAGCTTAACTTACTATAAAAGCCAAATTTCTCTGGTTTTGTACGAGTGAAATGTCCAACTAACTATAACGTCCCTGGAACCTGTGGTTTTTTAAGTGAATTTCTAAGGTTTTTTAAATGCTAATTTCTAACTATAACGTCGCTGAAACCTGTGGTTTTTTCAGTAAATTTCTAAGGTTTTTTAAATGCTAATTTCTAAGTATAACGTCCCTGAAACCTGTGGTTTTTCAGTGAATTTCTAAGGTTTTTTAAATACTAATTTCTAACTATAACGTCCCTGAAACCTATGGTTTTTTCAGTGAATTTCAAAGGTTTTTTAAATGCTAATTTCTAACTATACCTACAGAGGTAGGACATGTGCAGAAAGAAGCAAGAGAAATGAAGAAAGAGGCAACAGAAGTCCAGAAAGATGAAGAAAAGTGCAGAAAGAAGCAAGAGATATGCAGAAAGAACCAACAGAGGTGCAGAAAGAGGCCTTGTTGCAAAGACATCCTGTGTCCCCAACTTTTTGCTGACTGGTACTGGTGGTAACTGACTCTGACTAACCAGGGCCGGAGCTAGTGCTATGCTGAAAGACACTTAGAGGACAGTGAAAACACCTACATACACTAGGGTACACTATGGATTGAGGTACCCTTGTGATTGACATGACCTCCACTGTAAGGCCTTAGTACATAATAGGGCAGGGGGATTAAAACTAACTCTAAATCAGAGGTGCAGAAAGAGGCAAGAGAAGTGCAGAAAGAAGCAACAGAGGTGCCGAAAGAGGCAAGAGAGGTGCAGAAATAAGCAAGTGAAGTGCAGAAAGAGGCAAGAGAGTTGCAGAAAGAGGCAAGAGAGGTACAGAAAGAGGCAGGAGGGGTGCAGAAAGAAGGAAGAGAAGTGCAGAAAGAGGCAAGAGAATTGCTGAAAGAAGCAACAAAGGTGTAGAAAGAAGCAAGAGAAGTGCAGAAAGAGGCAAGTAAGGTGCAGAAAGAAGCAAAAGCAGTGCAGAAAGAACCAACAGAGGTGCAAAAAGAGGCAAGAGGGGTGCAGAAAGAGGTAGGAGGGGTGCACAAAGAGGCAGGAGAGGTACAGAAAGAGGCAGGAGGGGTGCAGAAAGAAGGAAGAGAAGTGCAGAAAGAAGTAACAGAGGTTCTGAAAGAGGCGCGAAGGGTGCAGAAAGAGCAAGAGAAGTACAGAAAGAGGCAACAGAGGTACAGAAAGAGGCAACAGTGGTGCAGAAACAGGCAGGAAAGGTACAGAAAGAGGGAACAGGGGTGCAGATAGAGGCAAGCGAGGTGCAGAAAGAGAAAAGAGGGGTGCAGAAAGAGGCAAGAGATCTGCAGAAAAAAGCAACCGAGGTGCTGAAAGAGGCAAGTGGGGTGCAGAAAGGGGCAAGAGATCTGTGGAAAAAAGCAACAGAGGTGCTGAAAGAGGCAATTGAGGTGCAGAATTAACAGAGGTACAGAAAGAGGCAAAGGGGTGCAGAAAGAGGCAAGAAAAGTAAAGAAAGAGGCAACAGAGGTACAGAAAGAGGCAAGAGAGGTGCAGAAACAGGCAAGAAAGGTGCAGAAAGAGGGAACAGGGGTGCAGAAAAAGGCAAGAGAGGTGCAGAAAGAGAAAAGAGGGGTGCAGAAAGAGGCAAGAGATCTGCAGAAAAAAGCAACAGAGGTGCTGAAAGAGGCAAGTGAGGTGCAGAGAGAGGCAAAAGATCTGTAGAAGAAAGCAACAGAGGTGCTGAAAGAGGCAAGTGAGGTGTAGAAAGTAGCAAGAGAGGTGCAGAAAGAAGGAAGAGGAGTGCAGAAAGAAGTAACAGAGGTGCTGAAAGAGTCAAGAGATGTGCAGAAAGAGAAAAGAGGGGTGCAGAAAGAGGCAAGAGATCTGCAGAAAAAAGCAACAGAGGTGCTGAAACAGGCAAGTGAGGTGCAGAAAGAGGCAAGAGATCTGCAGAAAAAAGCAACAGAGGTGCAGAAAGGGGCAATTAAGGTGCAGAAAGAAGCAATAGCAGTGCAGAAAGAGCCAATAGAGGTGCAAAAAGAGGCAAGAGGGGTGCAGAAAAAGGTAGGAGGGGTGCACAAAGAGGCAAGAGAGGTACAGAAGGAGGCAGGAGGGGTGCAGAAACAGGCAGGAAAGGTGCAGAAAGAGGGAACAGGCTTACAGAAAAAGGCAAGAGAGGTGCAGAAAGAGAAAAGAGGGGTGCAGAAAGAGGCAAGAGATCTGCAGAAAAAAGCAACAGAGGTGCTGAAAGAGGCAAGTGAGGTGCAGAGAGAGGCAAGAGATCTGTAGAAGAAAGCAACAGACGTGCTGAAAGAGGCAAGTGAGGTGCAGAAAGTAGCAAGAGAGGTGCAGAAAGAAGGAAGAGGAGTGCAGAAAGAAGTAACAGAGGTGCTGAAAGAAGCAAGAGCAGTGCAGAAAGAACCAACAGAGGTGCAAAAAGAGGCAAGAGGGGTGCAGAAAAAGATAGGAGGGGTGCACAAAGAGGCAAGAGAGGTACAGAAGGAGGCAGGAGGGTGCAGAAAGAAGGAAGAGATGTGCAGAAAGAGAAAAGGGGTGTAGAAAGAGGCAAGAGATCTGCAGAAAAAAGCAACAGAGGTGCAGAAAGAATCAAGTAAGGTGCAGAAAGAAGCAAGAGCAGTGCAGAAAGAACCAACAGATGTGCAAAAAGAGGCAAGAGGGGTGCAGAAAAAGGTAGACGGGGTGCACAAAGAGGCAAGAGAGGTACAGAAGGAGGCAGGAGGGTGCAGAAAGAAGGAAGAGAAGTGCAGAAAGAAGTAACAGAGGTGCTGAAAGAGGCATGAAGGGTGCAGAAGGAGCAAGAGAAGTGCAGAAAGAGGCAACAGAGGTACAGAAAGAGGCAAGAGGTACAGCAACAGGCAGGAAAGGTGCAGAAAGAGGGAACAGGGGTGCAGATAGAGACAAGAGAGGTGCAGAAAGAGAAAAGAAGGGTGCAGAAAGAGGCAAGAGATCTGCAGAAAAAAGCAACAGAGGTGCTGAAAGAGGCAATTGAGGTGCAGAAAGAAGCGAGAGGTTCAGAAAGAGGCAATAGAAGTGCAGAAAGAAGCAACAGAGGTGCAGAAAGAGGCAAAAGGGGTGCAGAAAGAGGAAAGGAAAGTGCAGAAAGAGGCAACAGAGGTACAGAAAGAGGCAAGACAGGTGCAGAAACAGGCAGGAAAGGTGCAGAAAGAGGGAGCAGGGGTGCAGAAAGAGGCAAGAGAGGTGCAGAGAGAGAAAAGAGGGGTGCAGAAAGAGACAAGAGATCTGCAGAAAAAAGCAACAGAGGTGCTGTAAGAGGCAAGTGAGGTACAGAAAGAGACAAGAGATCTGTAGAAGAAAGTAGCAGAGGTGCTAAGAGAGCAAGTGAGGTGCAGAAAGTAGCAAGAGAGGTGCAGAAAGAAGGAAGAGGAGTGCAGATAGTAGTAACAGAGTTGCTGAAAGAGTCGAGAGGTGCAGAAAGAGAAAAGAGGGGTGCAGAAAGAAGCAAGAGATCTGCAGAAAAAAGCAACAGAGGTGCTGAAACAGGCAAGTGAGGTGCAGAAAGAGGCAAGATATCTGCAGAAAAAAGCAACAGAGGTGCTGAAAGAGGCAAGTCAGCTACAGAAAGAAGCTAGAGAGGTGCAGAAAGAGGCAATAGAAGTGCAGAAAGAAGCAACAGAGTTGCAGAAAGAGGCACGAAGGGTGCAGAAAGAGCAAGAGAAGTACAGAAAGAGGCAACAGAGGTACAGAAAGAGGCAACAGAGGTGCAGAAACAGGCAGGAAAGGTGCAGAAAGAGGGAACAGGGGTGCAGATAGAGGCAAGAGAGGTGCAGCAAGAGAAAAGAAGGGTGCAGAAAGAGGCAAGAGATCTGCAGAAAAAAGCAACAGAGGTGCTGAAAGAGTCAATTGAGGTGCAGAAAGAAGCAAGAGAGGTGCAGAAAGAGTCAATAGAAGTGCAGAAAGAAGCAACAGAGGTGCAGAAAGAGGCAAAGGGGTGCAGAAAGATAAAAGAGGGTGCAGAAAGAGGCAAGAGATCTGCAGAAAAAAGCAACAGAGGTGCTGTAAGAGGCATGTGAGGTACAGAAAGAGACTAGAGATCTGTAGAAGAAAGTAGCAGAGGTGCTGAGAGAGGCAAGTGAGGTGCAGAAAGTAGCAAGAGAGGTGCAGAAAGAAGGAAGAGGAGTGCAGAAAGTAGTAACAGAGGTGCTGAAAGAGTCGAGAGGTGCAGAAAGAGAAAAGAGGGGTGCAGAAAGAGGCAAGAGATCTGCAGAAAAAAGCAACAGAGGTGCTGAAACAGGCAAGTGAGGTGCAGAGAGAGGCAAGAGATCTGTAGAAGAAAGCAACAGACGTGCTGAAAGAGGCAAGTGAGGTGCAGAAAGTAGCAAGAGAGGTGCAGAAAGAAGGAAGAGGAGTGCAGAAAGAAGTAACAGAGGTGCTGAAAGAAGCAAGAGCAGTGCAGAAAGAACCAACAGAGGTGCAAAAAGAGGCAAGAGGGGTGCAGAAAAAGATAGGAGGGGTGCACAAAGAGGCAAGAGAGGTACAGAAGGAGGCAGGAGGGTGCAGAAAGAAGGAAGAGATGTGCAGAAAGAGAAAAGGGGTGTAGAAAGAGGCAAGAGATCTGCAGAAAAAAGCAACAGAGGTGCAGAAAGAATCAAGTAAGGTGCAGAAAGAAGCAAGAGCAGTGCAGAAAGAACCAACAGATGTGCAAAAAGAGGCAAGAGGGGTGCAGAAAAAGGTAGACGGGGTGCACAAAGAGGCAAGAGAGGTACAGAAGGAGGCAGGAGGGTGCAGAAAGAAGGAAGAGAAGTGCAGAAAGAAGTAACAGAGGTGCTGAAAGAGGCATGAAGGGTGCAGAAGGAGCAAGAGAAGTGCAGAAAGAGGCAACAGAGGTACAGAAAGAGGCAAGAGGTACAGCAACAGGCAGGAAAGGTGCAGAAAGAGGGAACAGGGGTGCAGATAGAGACAAGAGAGGTGCAGAAAGAGAAAAGAAGGGTGCAGAAAGAGGCAAGAGATCTGCAGAAAAAAGCAACAGAGGTGCTGAAAGAGGCAATTGAGGTGCAGAAAGAAGCGAGAGGTTCAGAAAGAGGCAATAGAAGTGCAGAAAGAAGCAACAGAGGTGCAGAAAGAGGCAAAAGGGGTGCAGAAAGAGGCAAGGAAAGTGCAGAAAGAGGCAACAGAGGTACAGAAAGAGGCAAGACAGGTGCAGAAACAGGCAGGAAAGGTGCAGAAAGAGGGAGCAGGGGTGCAGAAAGAGGCAAGAGAGGTGCAGAGAGAGAGAAAGAGGGGTGCAGAAAGAGACAAGAGATCTGCAGAAAAAAGCAACAGAGGTGCTGTAAGAGGCAAGTGAGGTACAGAAAGAGACAAGAGATCTGTAGAAGAAAGTAGCAGAGGTGCTAAGAGAGCAAGTGAGGTGCAGAAAGTAGCAAGAGAGGTGCAGAAAGAAGGAAGAGGAGTGCAGATAGTAGTAACAGAGGTGCTGAAAGAGTCGAGAGGTGCAGAAAGAGAAAAGAGGGGTGCAGAAAGAAGCAAGAGATCTGCAGAAAAAGCAACAGAGGTGCTGAAACAGGCAAGTGAGGTGCAGAAAGAGGCAAGATATCTGCAGAAAAAAGCAACAGAGGTGCTGAAAGAGGCAAGTCAGCTACAGAAAGAAGCTAGAGAGGTGCAGAAAGAGGCAATAGAAGTGCAGAAAGAAGCAACAGAGTTGCAGAAAGAGGCACGAAGGGTGCAGAAAGAGCAAGAGAAGTACAGAAAGAGGCAACAGAGGTACAGAAAGAGGCAACAGAGGTGCAGAAACAGGCAGGAAAGGTGCAGAAAGAGGGAACAGGGGTGCAGATAGAGGCAAGAGAGGTGCAGCAAGAGAAAAGAAGGGTGCAGAAAGAGGCAAGAGATCTGCAGAAAAAAGCAACAGAGGTGCTGAAAGAGTCAATTGAGGTGCAGAAAGAAGCAAGAGAGGTGCAGAAAGAGTCAATAGAAGTGCAGAAAGAAGCAACAGAGGTGCAGAAAGAGGCAAAAGGGGTGCAGAAAGATAAAGAGGGGTGCAGAAAGAGGCAAGAGATCTGCAGAAAAAAGCAACAGAGGTGCTGTAAGAGGCATGTGAGGTACAGAAAGAGACTAGAGATCTGTAGAAGAAAGTAGCAGAGGTGCTGAGAGAGGCAAGTGAGGTGCAGAAAGTAGCAAGAGAGGTGCAGAAAGAAGGAAGAGGAGTGCAGAAAGTAGTAACAGAGGTGCTGAAAGAGTCGAGAGGTGCAGAAAGAGAAAAGAGGGGTGCAGAAAGAGGCAAGAGATCTGCAGAAAAAAGCAACAGAGGTGCTGAAACAGGCAAGTGAGGTGCAGAGAGAGGCAAGAGATCTGTAGAAGAAAGCAACAGACGTGCTGAAAGAGGCAAGTGAGGTGCAGAAAGTAGCAAGAGAGGTGCAGAAAGAAGGAAGAGGAGTGCAGAAAGAAGTAACAGAGGTGCTGAAAGAAGCAAGAGCAGTGCAGAAAGAACCAACAGAGGTGCAAAAAGAGGCAAGAGGGGTGCAGAAAAAGATAGGAGGGGTGCACAAAGAGGCAAGAGAGGTACAGAAGGAGGCAGGAGGGTGCAGAAAGAAGGAAGAGATGTGCAGAAAGAGAAAAGGGGTGTAGAAAGAGGCAAGAGATCTGCAGAAAAAAGCAACAGAGGTGCAGAAAGAATCAAGTAAGGTGCAGAAAGAAGCAAGAGCAGTGCAGAAAGAACCAACAGATGTGCAAAAAGAGGCAAGAGGGGTGCAGAAAAAGGTAGACGGGGTGCACAAAGAGGCAAGAGAGGTACAGAAGGAGGCAGGAGGGTGCAGAAAGAAGGAAGAGAAGTGCAGAAAGAAGTAACAGAGGTGCTGAAAGAGGCATGAAGGGTGCAGAAGGAGCAAGAGAAGTGCAGAAAGAGGCAACAGAGGTACAGAAAGAGGCAAGAGGTACAGCAACAGGCAGGAAAGGTGCAGAAAGAGGGAACAGGGGTGCAGATAGAGACAAGAGAGGTGCAGAAAGAGAAAAGAAGGGTGCAGAAAGAGGCAAGAGATCTGCAGAAAAAAGCAACAGAGGTGCTGAAAGAGGCAATTGAGGTGCAGAAAGAAGCGAGAGGTTCAGAAAGAGGCAATAGAAGTGCAGAAAGAAGCAACAGAGGTGCAGAAAGAGGCAAATGGGGTGCAGAAAGAGGCAAGGAAAGTGCAGAAAGAGGCAACAGAGGTACAGAAAGAGGCAAGACAGGTGCAGAAACAGGCAGGAAAGGTGCAGAAAGAGGGAGCAGGGGTGCAGAAAGAGGCAAGAGAGGTGCAGAGAGAGAAAAGAGGGGTGCAGAAAGAGACAAGAGATCTGCAGAAAAAAGCAACAGAGGTGCTGTAAGAGGCAAGTGAGGTACAGAAAGAGACAAGAGATCTGTAGAAGAAAGTAGCAGAGGTGCTAAGAGAGCAAGTGAGGTGCAGAAAGTAGCAAGAGAGGTGCAGAAAGAAGGAAGAGGAGTGCAGATAGTAGTAACAGAGGTGCTGAAAGAGTCGAGAGGTGCAGAAAGAGAAAAGAGGGGTGCAGAAAGAAGCAAGAGATCTGCAGAAAAAAGCAACAGAGGTGCTGAAACAGGCAAGTGAGGTGCAGAAAGAGGCAAGATATCTGCAGAAAAAAGCAACAGAGGTGCTGAAAGAGGCAAGTCAGCTACAGAAAGAAGCTAGAGAGGTGCAGAAAGAGGCAATAGAAGTGCAGAAAGAAGCAACAGAGTTGCAGAAAGAGGCACGAAGGGTGCAGAAAGAGCAAGAGAAGTACAGAAAGAGGCAACAGAGGTACAGAAAGAGGCAACAGAGGTGCAGAAACAGGCAGGAAAGGTGCAGAAAGAGGGAACAGGGGTGCAGATAGAGGCAAGAGAGGTGCAGCAAGAGAAAAGAAGGGTGCAGAAAGAGGCAAGAGATCTGCAGAAAAAAGCAACAGAGGTGCTGAAAGAGTCAATTGAGGTGCAGAAAGAAGCAAGAGAGGTGCAGAAAGAGTCAATAGAAGTGCAGAAAGAAGCAACAGAGGTGCAGAAAGAGGCAAAAGGGGTGCAGAAAGATAAAAGAGGGGTGCAGAAAGAGGCAAGAGATCTGCAGAAAAAAGCAACAGAGGTGCTGTAAGAGGCATGTGAGGTATAGAAAGAGACTAGAGATCTGTAGAAGAAAGTAGCAGAGGTGCTGAGAGAGGCAAGTGAGGTGCAGAAAGTAGCAAGAGAGGTGCAGAAAGAAGGAAGAGGAGTGCAGAAAGTAGTAACAGAGGTGCTGAAAGATTCGAGAGGTGCAGAAAGAGAAAAGAGGGGTGCAGAAAGAGGCAAGAGATCTGCAGAAAAAAGCAACAGAGGTGCTGAAACAGGCAAGTGAGGTGCAGAGAGAGGCAAGAGATCTGTAGAAGAAAGCAACAGACGTGCTGAAAGAGGCAAGTGAGGTGCAGAAAGTAGCAAGAGAGGTGCAGAAAGAAGGAAGAGGAGTGCAGAAAGAAGTAACAGAGGTGCTGAAAGAAGCAAGAGCAGTGCAGAAAGAACCAACAGAGGTGCAAAAAGAGGCAAGAGGGGTGCAGAAAAAGATAGGAGGGGTGCACAAAGAGGCAAGAGAGGTACAGAAGGAGGCAGGAGGGTGCAGAAAGAAGGAAGAGATGTGCAGAAAGAGAAAAGGGGTGTAGAAAGAGGCAAGAGATCTGCAGAAAAAAGCAACAGAGGTGCAGAAAGAATCAAGTAAGGTGCAGAAAGAAGCAAGAGCAGTGCAGAAAGAACCAACAGATGTGCAAAAAGAGGCAAGAGGGGTGCAGAAAAAGGTAGACGGGGTGCACAAAGAGGCAAGAGAGGTACAGAAGGAGGCAGGAGGGTGCAGAAAGAAGGAAGAGAAGTGCAGAAAGAAGTAACAGAGGTGCTGAAAGAGGCATGAAGGGTGCAGAAGGAGCAAGAGAAGTGCAGAAAGAGGCAACAGAGGTACAGAAAGAGGCAAGAGGTACAGCAACAGGCAGGAAAGGTGCAGAAAGAGGGAACAGGGGTGCAGATAGAGACAAGAGAGGTGCAGAAAGAGAAAAGAAGGGTGCAGAAAGAGGCAAGAGATCTGCAGAAAAAAGCAACAGAGGTGCTGAAAGAGGCAATTGAGGTGCAGAAAGAAGCGAGAGGTTCAGAAAGAGGCAATAGAAGTGCAGAAAGAAGCAACAGAGGTGCAGAAAGAGGCAAAAGGGGTGCAGAAAGAGGCAAGGAAAGTGCAGAAAGAGGCAACAGAGGTACAGAAAGAGGCAAGACAGGTGCAGAAACAGGCAGGAAAGGTGCAGAAAGAGGGAGCAGGGGTGCAGAAAGAGGCAAGAGAGGTGCAGAGAGAGAAAGAGGGGTGCAGAAAGAGACAAGAGATCTGCAGAAAAAAGCAACAGAGGTGCTGTAAGAGGCAAGTGAGGTACAGAAAGAGACAAGAGATCTGTAGAAGAAAGTAGCAGAGGTGCTAAGAGAGCAAGTGAGGTGCAGAAAGTAGCAAGAGAGGTGCAGAAAGAAGGAAGAGGAGTGCAGATAGTAGTAACAGAGGTGCTGAAAGAGTCGAGAGGTGCAGAAAGAGAAAAGAGGGGTGCAGAAAGAAGCAAGAGATCTGCAGAAAAAAGCAACAGAGGTGCTGAAACAGGCAAGTGAGGTGCAGAAAGAGGCAAGATATCTGCAGAAAAAGCAACAGAGGTGCTGAAAGAGGCAAGTCAGCTACAGAAAGAAGCTAGAGAGGTGCAGAAAGAGGCAATAGAAGTGCAGAAAGAAGCAACAGAGTTGCAGAAAGAGGCACGAAGGGTGCAGAAAGAGCAAGAGAAGTACAGAAAGAGGCAACAGAGGTACAGAAAGAGGCAACAGAGGTGCAGAAACAGGCAGGAAAGGTGCAGAAAGAGGGAACAGGGGTGCAGATAGAGGCAAGAGAGGTGCAGCAAGAGAAAAGAAGGGTGCAGAAAGAGGCAAGAGATCTGCAGAAAAAAGCAACAGAGGTGCTGAAAGAGTCAATTGAGGTGCAGAAAGAAGCAAGAGAGGTGCAGAAAGAGTCAATAGAAGTGCAGAAAGAAGCAACAGAGGTGCAGAAAGAGGCAAAAGGGGTGCAGAAAGATAAAAGAGGGGTGCAGAAAGAGGCAAGAGATCTGCAGAAAAAAGCAACAGAGGTGCTGTAAGAGGCATGTGAGGTACAGAAAGAGACTAGAGATCTGTAGAAGAAAGTAGCAGAGGTGCTGAGAGAGGCAAGTGAGGTGCAGAAAGTAGCAAGAGAGGTGCAGAAAGAAGGAAGAGGAGTGCAGAAAGTAGTAACAGAGGTGCTGAAAGAGTCGAGAGGTGCAGAAAGAGAAAAGAGGGGTGCAGAAAGAGGCAAGAGATCTGCAGAAAAAAGCAACAGAGGTGCTGAAACAGGCAAGTGAGGTGCAGAAAGAGGCAAGAGTTCTGCAGAAAAAAGCAACAGAGGTGCTGAAAGAGGCAAGTCAGCTACAGAAAGAAGCTAGAGAGATGCAGAAAGAGGCAATAGAAGTACAGAAAGAAGCAACAGAGGTGCAGAAAGAGGCGCAAAGGGTGCAGAAAGAGCAAGAGAAGTACAGAAAGAGGCAACAGAGGTACAGAAAGAGGCAACAGAGGTGCAGAAACAGGCAGGAAAGGTGCAGAAAGAGGGAACAGGGGTGCAGATAGAGGCAAGTGAGGTGCAGAAAGAGAAAAGAGGGGTGCAGAAGGAGGCAAGAGATCTGCAGAAAAATGCAACAGGGGTGCTGTAAGAGGCAAGTGAGGTGCAGAAAGAGACAAGAGATCTGTAGAAGAAAGTAGCAGAGGTGCTGAGAGAGGCAAGTGAGGTGCAGAAAGTAACAAGAGAGGTGCAGAAAGAAGGAAGAGGAGTGCAGAAAGTAGTAACAGAGGTGCTGAAAGAGTCGAGAGGTGCAGAAAGAGAAAAGAGGGGTGCAGAAAGAGGCAAGAGATCTGCAGAAAAAAGTAACAGAGGTGCTGAAACAGGCAAGTGAGGTCCAGAAAGAGGCAAGAGATCTGCAGAACAAAGCAACAGAGGTGCTGAAAGAGGCAAGTCAGCTACAGAAAGAAGCTAGAGAGGTGCAGAAAGAGGCAATAGAAGTGCAGAAAGAAGCATCAGAGGTGCACAAAGAGACAGGAGGGGTGCAGAAAGAGGAGAGAGAAGTGCAGAAAGAAGCAAAAGAGGTGCTCAAAGAGGCAAGAGGGATGCAGAAAGAGGCAAGAGCAGTGCAGAAAGAACCAAGAGAAGTGCAGAAAGAAGCAACAGAGGTGCAGAAGGAGGCACGACGAGTGCAGAAAGAAGGAAGACAAGTGCAGAAAGAAGCAACAGAGGTGCTGAAAGAGGCACGAAGGGTGCAGAAAGAGGCAAGAGAAGTGCATAAAGAAGCAACAGAGGTACAAAAAGAGGCAAGAGTGGTGCAGAAAGAGGGAAGAGAGGTTTAGAAAGAGGCTAGAGAGTTGCACAAAGAGGGAAGACGGGTGCAGAAAGAGGCAAGAGGGGTGCAGAAACAGGCAAGAGAACTGCAGAAAGAGGCAAGAGAATTCCTGAAAGAAGCAACAGAGGTGTAGAAAGAAGCAAGAAAAGTGCAGAAAGAGGTAAGTGAGATGCAGAAACAGGCAAGAAAGATACTGAAAGAGGGAAGACGAGTACAGAAAGAGACAACAGGGGTGCAGAAAGAAGCAAGACAGGTGCAGAAAGAAGCATGGAAAGTGCAGAATGAAGCAACAGGGGTGCAGAAAGCGGCAAGAGAAGTGCAGAAAGAAGCAACAGAGGTGCAGAAGGAGGCAAGAGAACTGCAGAAAGAGGCAAGAGAGTTGCAGAAACAGGCAAAAGAGGTACAGAAAGAGGGAACAGAGGTGCCGACAGAGGCAAGAGAGGTGCAGAAACAGGTAAAAGGGGTGCAGAAAGAGGCAAGAGGGGTGCAGAAATTTGCAAGAGAGGTGCAGAAAGAAGCAAGAGCAGTGCAAAAGAACCAACAGAGGTGCAAAAAGAGGCAAGTGAAGTGCAGAAGGAGGCAAGAGCTGCAGAAAGAGGCAAGAGAGTTGTGGAAACAGGCAAAAGAGGTACAGAAAGAGGGAACAGGTGGGCAGACTGAGGCAAGAGAGGTACAGAAAGAGGGAAGAGGGGTGCAGAAAAAGGCAAGAGGGATACAGAAATTTGGAACAGAGGTGCAGGAAGAAGCCAGAGCAGTGCAGAAAGAACCAACAGAGGTGCAGAAAGAGGCAAGAGGGGTACAGAAAGAGGCAAGTGAACTGCAGAACGAAGCAAAAGAGGTGTAGAAAGAACCAACAGAGGTGGAAAAAGAGGCAAGAGGGGTGCAGAAAGGGGTAGGAGAGGTGCAGAAAGAGGCAAGAGGGGTACAGAAAGAGGCAGGAGGGATGCAGAAAGAGGAAGAGAACTGCAGAAAGATGCAACAGAAGTGCTGAAAGAGGCACGAACGGTGCAGAAAGAGAGAAGACAGGTGAAGAAAGAAGGAACAGAGGTACAGAAAGAGGCAAGAGTGGTGCAGAAAGAGGGAAGAGAGGTATAGAAAGAGGCAAGAGAGTTGCACAAAGAGGGAAGAGGGGTGCAGAAACAGGCAAAAGGGGTGCAGAAAGAAGCAAGTGAGGTGCAGAAAGAGGCAAGAGAGGTGCAGAAAAAGGCAAGAGAGTTACAGAAAGAGGCAAGTGAAGTGCAGAAGGAGGCAAGAGAACTACAGAAAGAGGCAATAGAGGTGCAGAAAGAGGCAAGTGAGGTGCAGAAAGAAGAAAGATAAGTGCAGAAAGAAGCAACAGAAGTGCAGAAAGAGGGAAGAGGGGTGGAGAGAGAGGCAAGAGGGGTGCAGAAAGAAGCAAGACAGGTGCAGAAACAAAAGAAGTGCAGAAAGAAGGAACAGAGGTGCAGAAAGAGGCAAAAAGGATGCAGAAAGACGTAAGAGGGGTACAGAAAGAAGCAAATGAGGTGCAGAAAGAGGCAACAGACATGCAGAAAGAGGGAAGAGAGGTGCAGAAAGTACAAGAGATTTGCAGAAAGAGGCAAGAGAAGTGCAGAAAAAGAAAGAAATGTGCAGAAAGAAGCAACAGAAATGCAGAAAGAGGCAAGAGAGGCACAGAGGGAAGCAAGAGTGGCTTGCACACCATTAGTACCAATTTAACACCCACATTTAGCAATAAGTAACAGATGACCATTTTAGGTTTGCAAAGGACCTTCCACCACACTGTAACACTTGTAGCTGCATTTTTGGTAACGTTTGAGCCGTTTGAGCTAGAAACAAGGCTTTTCTTGTTCAAATCTGCAGATTAGGGAGCAGATGATGAATTATGTGGCTAATGCAGAAAATGTATAATTGTGCGAAAGTCGGTGCAGCCAAACAGTCACATAATTCCAGTGGCCCTGCTCATATCTCTGACTAGGTCCACAAGTGCTCCTCAGTGATTCCTTCTTTTTTTGTCTCACTGAGTTCATAGTTGAGCTTCTATGGAATCGAGGAAGACTAAACCTGAGGTTACCACTCCACAACACAGACTACCATACCACATAATTATTCTCCATAACACATAATCTGACTCTACATAATTCCTATACACTAAATACCACATACTTTCTATCCACATAATTTCACTGCACAACATACCACATAATTCCACTACACACAACTTACATTCACTCCACTCCAAAAAACATTAGTAAAAAACTTTTGCATTTACAACGCCAATAGCTCTAATTCTAGCAAGTGCGAAACCCATTACATTGCAAACACTTCTTTAACTAGTAGTCACGTTTGCAGAGTGGTGGAGAAAGGGTGCTGGGCCTCCGACCAGCGCTCAGGAATTCCGCTGCGTAGGACTTACAGGAGGTACCAGGAGGGCTTCTTGGCCCCCAAAGTCCCTCAGGAGTAAATTGGACTTTATCCCCATCCCGTAGTCTGCCAGGAGGCGCGTTTGCAGAGTGGTGGAGAAAGGGGGGCATGGCCTCCGAAGATGTCTTAGCAATCCCACTGTGTGGGACTTACTGGAGGTAACAAGAGGGGCAGTTGGCCCCCAAGGAGATCCTTGGGGGCCAGCTACCCCTCCTATTACCTCCAGTAAGTCCCACACAGCAGGATTGCTAAGTTCTCATAGCAGGCCACGCCCCCTTTCCCACCACTCTGCAAACACGCTCCCTGGCGTGCTCTTGGATGGGATTGAAATCCCCTTCGCTGCTGGGGGTCCTTTAGGGGCCAACTAGCCTACCTCTTACCTTCAGTAAGCCCCACACAGTGGGATTGCTGAGAGGTGGACAAAGGCCATGCCCCCTTTCTCCACCACTCTGCAAACGCGCCTCCTGGCGTGCTCTTGGTTGGGGGATGAAGTCCTCTTTCCTCATGAGGGTCCCTGGGGGCCAACTAGCCCACCAGGTCCCTCCAGTAAGCCCCACACAGCTGGATTGCTGAGAGTGGTCCGAGGCCACACACCCTTTTTACACCACTCTGCAAACGCAGCTCCTGGCGCACTGCTGCTCGGGGGATGAAGTCCACTTGTGTCCTGAGGTCCTCAGGACACAAGAGGAACTCATTGCCCCACCAGCAGTGCGCCAAGAGGCGCGTTTGCAGAGTGGTGTAAAAAGGGGCACGGCCTCGGACCACCTTTCTGCAATCTAGCTATGTGGCACTTACTGGAGGTACCTGGTGGGCTAGTTGGCCCCAGGGACCCTCAGTATTCAAGAAGACGTAATTCCCCAACTTAGAACACACCAGGGGGCGTGTTTGCAGAGTGGTGCAGGGAGGGGGCGGAGCCTCCGGAGAGATGCCGGCTTTCAATCTTTTTTTGGGCCCTGGGGACCCCGTCCCCCAGGGCCTGCCTTAATTAAAAAAAAAAATGGGAAGGGGGCCGCGTGGCCCCCCTCCTGAGGCCAATTATGGCCCCGGGGAACCCATCCCCCGGGGCCTGGCCAGACTTCTTGTTTTTTTTAGAGGGGGCCGCGTGGCCCCCCTCCAGAGGCCAATTATGGCCCCGGGGACCCCAACCCCCGGGGCCGGCCTTCCATATTTAAAAAATAAAAAAAAGTAAATTAAAGGGGAGGGGGCTCCATCCCCCGGGGCATGCCCAATTCTTCATTTGTTTTTTGTAGGGAGGGGGGCTGCGTGGCACCCCTCCCGGGCCATTTTTGACCCCGGGGACCCCATCCCCCGGGCCATGCCCAATGCCTTTTTATTTTATTATTTTTAAGGGAGGGGGGCTGAGTGGCCCCCCTCCCGGGCCATTTTTGGCACCGGGGACCCCATCCCCCGGGGCCTGGCCTCTCGTTGGGGACCGCAGGGGGAGCCTTAATGCCGCCGCGGTCCCAGCCATCTCCCGCCTCCTGATGTCATCAGTGATGTCACTGACCATGTCATGAGTGATGTAATATGTGACGTCATCAGCAGTGCATTGCGGGGGCGCGAGTTATAGTTAGCTGGACTAACTATAACGGGGAATTTTACGGGTTTTGTACGATTGCAATGTCCAACTAACTATAACTGTCCCTAAAACCTATGGTTTTTTCAGTGAATTTCAAAGGTTTTTTAAATGCTAATTTGTAACTATAACGTCCCTGAAACCTATGGTTTTTTCAGTGAATTTCAAAGGTTTTTAAATGCTAATTTGTAACTATAACATGTCTGAAACCTACAGTTTTTTCAGTGAATTTCAAAGGTTTTGTAAATGACAATTTTTAAATGTATTAATTGTTATATACATTTTTTTCATACTGATTTCCAAATTTTTTAGAAACAATTTTTTTTACATATTTTATTTTTTAAATTACATTGTAATTACATTATACATTACATTACAAAAATACTTTCTCAGAATGAATTACTTTAGTTTAATTACTTTGCACATAGGCAATAGACTTTTAAGTACAGTAGTTACAGTTGTTGCAATGGGCAACACATTTTCAAACACAATGCAACATTCAGCTCAATGTGAATTTCTAGTTAAATGCAATTAGTTACTTTATGGATTACTTTTCTAACCACATTACTGGATCCTAGATTCAGTCCTGGGACATCTCCTGTAAACAGTTGAGTAAAAGCGTTTTGGTTACAGTCGTGATTTTTAAGGAATATTATTGGACTTTAAAAGTTCACACTTAGAAACTTTTTCTCATAGAATCACCAATGTTATCCTATGGAAGGAAATTCACTTAGAAGTTAAAAACTGTTATCAGTTACTTTTTCTTACTCATTGTTGGATCCTGGATCCAGCACTGGTGCATCTCCTGTAAACAGTTGAAAGAATGCGTTTAAGTCATACAGGCGATTTTTTAGGAATATTTGTAGTTTGTGAAAATCGACACTGAAACTTTTATGCTGAAAACCAGACAATGGATTCCTATGGAAGGAAATTCAAGTTACTGGTAAGTACGGTTAAAATTACTTTTGAGGATCAGTACTGGGCTGAAAGATGCAGCACTGAGGTCTCTCCTGATAACAGGTGAGTAAATCGGAATTCGTATTTCGGCTGATTTTAGAGGACTATTTTAAAGTTCCAAAACTCCACACTTAGAAGAATTTCCAAGTGAAACCAGTCAATGTTAGCCTATGGAAGGAAATTCAAGTTACTGGTAAGTACGGTTAAAATTACTTTTCAGGACCAGTACTGAGCTGAAAGATGCAGCACTGAGGTCTCTCCTGATAACAGGTGAGTAAATCAGAATTCGGATTTCGGCTGATTTTAGACGAATATTTGTATGTTTCAAAAATCAACACTTAGAAACTTTTTCAGCAAAAGCAGGCAATGATATCCTATGGAAGGAAATTCAAGTTACTGGTAAGTACGGTTAAAATTACTTTTGAGGATCAGTACTGGGCTAAAAGATGCAGCACTGGGTTCTCTCCTGATAACAGGTGAGTAAATCGGAATTCGTATTTCGGCTGATTTTAGAGGAATATTTTAAAGTTCCAAAACTCCACACTTAGAAGAATTTCCAAGTGAAACCAGTCAATGTTAGCCTATGAAGGAAATTCAAGTTACCGGTAAGTACGGTTAAAATTACTTTTGAGGATCAGTACTGGGCTGAAAGATGCAGCACTGAGGTCTCTCCTGATAACAGGTGAGTAAATCGGAATTCGTATTTCGGCTGATTTTAGAGGAATATTTTAAAGTTCCAAAACTCCACACTTAGAAGAATTTCCAAGTGAAACCAGTCAATGTTAGCCTATGGAAGGAAATTCAAGTTACTGGTAAGTACGGTTAAAATTACTTTTCAGGACCAGTACTGGGCTGAAAGATGCAGCACTGAGGTCTCTCCTGATAACAGGTGAGTAAATCAGAATTCGGATTTCGGCTGATTTTAGACGAATATTTGTATGTTTCAAAAATCAACACTTAGAAACTTTTTCAGCAAAAAGCAGGCAATGATATCCTATGGAAGGAAATTCAAGTTACTGGTAAGTACGGTTAAAATTACTTTTGAGGATCAGTACTGGGCTAAAAGATGCAGCACTGGGTTCTCTCCTGATAACAGGTGAGTAAATCGGAATTCGTATTTCGGCTGATTTTAGAGGAATATTTTAAAGTTCCAAAACTCCACACTTAGAAGAATTTCCAAGTGAAACCAGTCAATGTTAGCCTATGAAGGAAATTCAAGTTACCGGTAAGTACGGTTAAAATTACTTTTGAGGATCAGTACTGGGCTGAAAGATGCAGCACTGAGGTCTCTCCTGATAACAGGTGAGTAAATCGGAATTCGTATTTCGGCTGATTTTAGAGGAATATTTTAAAGTTCCAAAACTCCACACTTAGAAGAATTTCCAAGTGAAACCAGTCAATGTTAGCCTATGAAGGAAATTCAAGTTACCGGTAAGTACGGTTAAAATTACTTTTCAGGACCAGTACTGGGCTGAAAGATGCAGCACTGAGGTCTCTCCTGATAACAGGTGAGTAAATCAGAATTCGGATTTCGGCTGATTTTAGAGGAATATTTGTATGTTTCAAAAATCAACACTTAGAAACTTTTTCAGCAAAAGCAGGCAATGATATCCTATGGAAGGAAATTCAAGTTACTGGTAAGTACGGTTAAACTTACTTTTGAGGATCAGTACTGGGCTGAAAGATGCAGCACTGAGGTCTCTCCTGATAACAGGTGAGTAAATCGGAATTCGTATTTCGGCTGATTTTAGAGGAATATTTTAAAGTTCCAAAACTCCACACTTAGAAGAATTTCCAAGTGAAACCAGTCAATGTTAGCCTATGAAGGAAATTCAAGTTACCGTTAAGTACGGTTAAAATTACTTTTGAGGATCAGTACTGGGCTGAAAGATGCAGCACTGAGGTCTCTCCTGATAACAGGTGAGTAAATCGGAATTCGTATTTCGGCTGATTTTAGAGGAATATTTTAAAGTTCCAAAACTCCACACTTAGAAGAATTTCCAAGTGAAACCAGTCAATGTTAGCCTATGAAGGAAATTCAAGTTACCGTTAAGTACGGTTAAAATTACTTTTGAGGATCAGTACTGGGCTGAAAGATGCAGCACTGAGGTCTCTCCTGATAACAGGTGAGTAAATCGGAATTCGTATTTCGGCTGATTTTAGAGGAATATTTTAAAGTTCCAAAACTCCACACTTAGAAGAATTTCCAAGTGAAACCAGTCAATGTTAGCCTATGAAGGAAATTCAAGTTACCGGTAAGTACGGTTAAAATTACTTTTCAGGACCAGTACTGGGCTGAAAGATGCAGCACTGAGGTCTCTCCTGATAACAGGTGAGTAAATCAGAATTCGGATTTCGGCTGATTTTAGAGGAATATTTGTATGTTTCAAAAATCAACACTTAGAAACTTTTCCAGCAAAAAGCAGGCAATGATATCCTATGGAAGGAAATTCAAGTTACTGGTAAGTACGGTTAAAATTACTTTTGAGGATCAGTACTGGGCTGAAAGATGCAGCACTGAGGTCTCTCCTGATAACAGGTGAGTAAATCGGAATTCGTATTTCGGCTGATTTTAGAGGAATATTTTAAAGTTCCAAAACTCCACACTTAGAAGAATTTCCAAGTGAAACCAGTCAATGTTAGCCTATGAAGGAAATTCAAGTTACCGGTAAGTACGGTTAAAATTACTTTTCAGGACCAGTACTGGGCTGAAAGATGCAGCACTGAGGTCTCTCCTGATAACAGGTGAGTAAATCAGAATTCGGATTTCGGCTGATTTTAGAGGAATATTTGTATGTTTCAAAAATCAACACTTAGAAGACATTTCCAAGTGAAACCAGTCAATGTTATCCTATGAAGGAAATTCAAGTTACCGGTAAGTACGGTTAAAATTACTTTTGAGGATCAGTACTGGGCTGAAAGATGCAGCACTGAGGTCTCTCCTGATAACAGGTGAGTAAATCGGAATTCGTATTTCGGCTGATTTTAGAGGAATATTTGCACAATGGTGAAGGGAGGGGGCGGGGCCTGAGGTGACATCTGTGCAAACGCGCCCCGTGGCGCGTTTTAAGTTGGGGGATTAAGTCCCCTTGAATCATGAGGGTCCCTACGGGCCAACTAGCCCACCAGGAACCTCCAGTATGCGCCAGGGGGCTGCGTTGCAGAGACATGTACAGAGGCCACACCCCTTTACACCTCTCTGCAACGCAGCTCTGTGGCGCTTTCTGGACGTACCTGTTGGGCTAGTTGGCCCCCAGGGACCCTCAGGATTGAAGAGGATTTAATTCCCCATCTTAAAACGCGCCACGGGGCCTGTTTGCACACATGTCACCTGAAGCCCCGCCCCCTCCCTTCACCACTGTGCAAACGCGCCCCGTGGCGCGTTTTAAGTCGGGGGATTAACTCCCTTGAATCCTGAGGGTCCCTGGAGTCCAACTAGCCCACCATGTTCCTCCAAAAGCGCCACAGAGCTGCGTTGCAGAGAGGTGTAAAAGGGGCGTGGCCTCTGTACACCTCTCTGCAAGGCAGCTCCCTGGCGCATACTGGAGGTTCCTGGTGGGCTAGTTGGCCCCCAGGGACCCCCAGTATTCAAGGGGAATTCGTTCCCCTCTGCAAACGCGCCAGGGGCGCGTTTGCAGAGTGGTAAAGGAAGGGGCGAGGCCTGCGGGCCCGATCGTTTTTTTTTTTCCCCCTGAAGGGGGCCGTGTGGCCCCCTTCCTTTTTCCTATTTTTAGGCCCTGGGGACCCCATCCCCCAGGGCCTTACCCCTTTTTTTTAATTAAAATTTAAAAACAAAACGGGAAGGGTGCCGCGTGGCCCCCCTTCCCTGGGCCTGTATTGGCCCCGGGGACCCCATCCCCGGGGCATGGCCTCTTTTTGTTTTTATTTGGAGGGGGCTGCGTGGCCCCCTCCTCAGGCCATTTAAGGCCCCGGGGACCCCATCCCCCGGGGCCGGCATTGCACTTTTTTTTTTTTTACTTTTTGTTACTTTGGGGAGGGGGCTGCGTGGCCCCCTCCGTGGCCACTTATGGCCCCGGGGACCCCATCCCCCAGGGCCTGGCCTCTCGTTGGGGACTGTGGGGGGGTCCCCAATACCCCCACAGTCCCGCCGGCTCCCCGTGTCCTACGGGAGCCGGCATTGCTTTTACACATGGGGAGCTGCTAAGATGCAGCTCCCCATGTGGAAAGCAATCGGCTTTGGATATTGGAAGAGAGAGCAGGTTTCCTGCTCTCTTCCAATATCCAAAGCAAGTTTGCAATGACAGGACGGGAGCCGCGAGGCTCCGTCCTGTCATTGCAAACAGCAGTGTCCCGGGGGTAGGCACCCGGGACACTGCAGGAGCCGGCCCTGGGGGTGGTGGTCCCCAGGGCCACCACAGGCTCCAGGAGGGGGCCGCGCGGCCCCCTCCCTACATCGAGAAAGCCCCGGGGAGGTGGTGGTCCCCGGGGCTTGGGGGTCCAAAATGGACCCCCATTTTCATTTTCTTAGTGCCCCGGGAGGTGGTGGTCCCGGGCGTGTGGGGGCTGGAGCCCCCCACACAGGTTTTTCAAATATAAAAAGAAGCCCCGGGGAGGTGGTGGTCCTCGGGGCTGCGGGAGGGCTCAGAGCCCTCCCGCACCATTATCCATAAAGCCCCGGGGGGTGGTCCTCGGGGCTTGGGGGCCCTTAGAGGCCCCCACACATAAAATTAACCCCCCCAGCATGCCCCCGGGACTTGGCCCACCCGGGGGCCAATTAACATCGAAGCGCGGAGACCGCGCTTCGATTTTTTTTTCCGGCAGGGTTCGCGCTCCCTGAGCGCATCCTGCCGATTTTTTAAAAAAAAAAATTTTTTTTGCCCAGGGGGTCCTTGTGGGACCCCTGAGCAGACGTAGGGGTCAGGGTGTTTCTACCCTGCCCCCTTTGTGCGCTTTGCGCACTTGTTTCTGTCCCTCGGTTCTACCGAGGGACAAAATGGCTGCCAACACTTCCTGATTTGGAGTGTTGACAGCCAATTAACATAAAGCTCGTGCTCGAGAGGATCCGCGGCCCTAGATATACCTATCTTTTTTCTTTTGATTTTCTCAGCAACTACTGAACGGATTTACACCATTTAACAAAAAGGGTTCTTTCTGAACCAAGAACTACCTCTTTGCCAAATTTGGTGTAATTCCGTTCAGCAGTTCGGGCTGTAGCCGTGTCTAAAGTTTCCTATGGAAAATTGCATGGGGAAAACGCGTTTTGGGACCCCCTTTTTCTTGGCCCCCGCTTACGAATCCCCCGAGACTTTCAGGGTAGGAGCGGACCGGAGCGGGCCACAAAGTTTGAAAATTTTGCGAAGATACGTCAACCGGCAAGAGAGTTATTTCAAATAGAATGTCGCGGATTTCCTATGGATAATAGGTTGTAACTATAACTATCTACTGGCGACCGCCATAGATAATATGTATATATATATATATATATATATATATATATATATATATATATATATATATATATATATTTATATTCACTGAAAAAACCACAGGTTTCAGGGACGTTATACTTAGAAATTAGCATTTAAAAACCTTAGAAATTCACTGGAAAAAACACGTTTCAGGGACGTTATAGTTAGTTGGACATTTCATTCATACAAAACCAGAGAAATTCGGCCGTTATAGTTAGTTCAGCTAACTATAACTCGCGCCCGCAATGCACTGCTGATGACGTCACATATTACATCATTCATGACATGTGCAGTGACATCACTGATGACATCTATAATGACATCACTGATGACATCATCCAGTGACTGTGTGTTTCTGTAAAATTTAAATATGTTTTATATATATATATATATATATGCCAAGGTGTATTGAAGAATGAGTGGGTGTATAAGTGTCTTAATGGATGATTTAGTAGGTGCGTGACTGACTGTATACGTGAGTGATTAAACGTGTCTTACTGAATGCATGGGTTAGTGACTAAATTGTGTGAATGTCTGTATCAGTCTGTCAGTTGGTATGTAAGCGGCTGCATGGGTTGGTGACTAGCTACATGAGTGTCTATATGGGTTATTGATTGGTCGTCTGAGTATCTGTATGGGTGCCTGAGTGTCTGTGTGGGTGGGTGGGGGGTGTGTGACTCTGTGCATAGATGTGTGAGTGGGTGAATCACTGGGTGTATGGGTTCAAGAGTGCATCTGTGAAGGGGGGTATGGGTGGGTGTGTGTGTATGGGTGTGTTGGTGAGTGAATGGATGTCTCAGTGGTACATGTGTGAGTAACTACATTTGTGAAAGGCAGTATATGTGAGTGTTGGAGTATATAAATGACTATATGTGAGTGAGTGATTGTGAGAGTGGCTGTATGGATTAGTGTGTGCTTGTATCAGTGATTGTATAAGAGAGTAAGTATGTGTTACTATCTGTATGAATAAGTGAGGTGGTGTGTGTATAACTGTATAGGTGAGTAAATGGGAGTGTGATTGATTCTTTGCATGACTGACTAGGTGTGTGAGTAACTCTATGCATGAGTGGCGGTGTGTGAGTGTCTGTATAGGTGTATGAGTGCATATGATAGTGCTGTATTGATGAGTGACTGCATGTATGAGTGAATGAGTGGATGTGTGTGTAGACCCAGGAATCAGTGAGTGGGTATGTAGTAACTGGTATTGGTGTGTCTATGGTTTTGAGAATGGTAGTCTGTATTTTAGAGTGGGTGTATCAAAGGTTATATTAGGGTGTGAGGAGGTGCATCAGATTACCACGTGGATGATGTCATCAGTGATGTCATTAGTGATGTCACTGACCATGTCATGAATGATGTAATATGTGACGTCATTAGAAGTGCATTGCGGGGGCGCGAGTTATAGTTAGCTTAACTAACTATAACGGCCGAATTTCTCTGGTTTTGTACGAGTAAAATGTCCAACTAACTATAACGTCCCTGAAACCTGTGGTTTTTTCAGTGAATTTCTAAGGTTTTTTAAATGCTAATTTCTAACTATAACGTCCCTGAAACCTATGCTTTTTCAGTGAATTTCAAAGGTTTTTTAAATACTAATTTCTAACTGTAACGTCCCTGAAACCTATGGTTTTTTCAGTGAATTTCTAAAGTGTTCTAAATGCTAATTTATAACTATGCCTACAGAGGTAGGACATGTGCAGAAAGAGGAAGAAAGGCGCAGAAAGAAGCAAGAGAAATACAGAAAGAGGCAACAGAAGTCCAGAAAGAGGAAGAAAGGTGTAGAAAGAAGCAAGAGATATGAAGAAAGAACCAACAGAGGTGCAGAAAGAGGCTCTGTTGCAAAGTCATCCTGTGCCCTGGGTAACCCCAACTTTTTGCTGACTGGTACTGGTGGTAACTGACTCTGACTGACCCTGGGCTCTGCCTAACCAGGCCCAGAGCCAGTGCTATGCTGAAAGACACTTTGAATACAGTGAAAACACCTACATACACTAGGGTACACTATGGGTTGGGGTACCCCTGTGATTGGCATGACCTCCACTGTAAGGCCCTAGTACATAATAGGGCAGGGGGATTAAAACTACCTCTAAGTCCCTAGCATATAATAGGGCATGGCAATTTAGAGGCCAGCAGCCCTTTTCTGCATTTGCATGTGTGCACTGCTGAGTCTGAGGTCAGTTTAAAAGTAGCCCTGTGTGTGCAGAAAGAGGCAAGAGAGGTGCAGAAAGAGGCAAGAGAGGTGTAGAAAGAGGGAAGGAGGGTGCAGAAAGTGGCGAGAGGTGCAGAAAGAAGCAAGAGAGGTGCATAAAGAAGCAAGAGAAGTACAGAAAGAAGCAACAGAGGTGCAGAAAGAGTGAAGAGGGGTGCAGAAAGAGGCAAGAGAAGTGCAGAACGAAGCAACAGAAGTGCAGAAAGACGCAAGAGAAGTTCAGAAAGAGGCAGCAGAGGTGTAGAAACAGGCAAGAAAGGTGCAGAAAGAGAGAACCGGGGTGCATAGAGAGGTGAGAGGGATACATAAATTTGCAAGAGAGGTGGAGAAAGAAGCAAGAGCAGTGCAGAAAGAAGCAAGAGAAGTGCAGAAAGAAGCAAGAGAGGTGGAGAAATAGGGAAGAGGGGTGCAGAAAGATGCAAGACGGATGCAGAAATTTGCAAAAGAGGTGCCGAAAGAAGCAAGAGCAGTGCAGAAAGAACCAACAGAGGTGCAAAAAGAGGCAAGAGGGGTGCAGAAAGAGGTAGGAGAGGTGCACAAAGAGGCAAGAGGGGTACAGAAAGAGGCAGGAGGGGTGCAGAAAGAAGGAAGAGAAGTGCAGAAAGAAGCAACTGAGGTGCTGAAAGAGGCACGAAGGGTGCAGAAAGAGGCAAGAGAAGTGCAGAAAGAAGCAACAGAGGTACAGAAAGAGGCAAGAGAGGTGTAGAAAGAGGAAAGAGGGATGCAGAAAGAGGCATGAGGGCTGCAGAAAGAACCAAGTGAGGTGCAGAAAGAGGCAACAGAGGTGCAGAAACAAGCAAGAGAAGTACAGAAAGAAGCAACAGTGGTGTAAAAAGAAGCAAGAGAAGTACAGAAAGAGGCAAGTGAGGTGCAGAAAGAGGCAAGAGAGGTGCAGAAAATGACAAGAGAACTGCAGAAAGAGGCAAGAGGGATGCAAAAAGGGGAAGAAGGGTGCAGAAAGAAGCAAGAGAGGTACAGCAAGAGGGAAGACGAGTGCTGAAAGAAGTAACAGAGGTGCAGAAGGAGGCAAGAGAACTGCAGAAAGAGGCAAGAAAGTTGCAGAAACAGGAAAAAGAGGTGCAGTAAGAGGGAACAGGGGTGCAGACAGAGGCAAGAGAGGTGCAGAAAGTGGAAAGAGGGGTGCAGAAAAAGGCAAGAGGGGTGAAGACATTTGCAGGAGAGGTGCAGAAAGAAGAAAGAGCAGTGCAAAAGAACCAACAGAAGTGCAGAAAGAGGCAAGAGGGGTGCAGAAAGAGTCAAGAGAAGTGCAGAAAGAAGGAACAGATATGCACAAAGAGGCAAGAGGGGTGCAGAAAGAGGGAAGAGAGGTGTAGAAAGATGCAAGAGAGTTGCACAAAGAGGGAAGAAAGGTGAACAAAGAGGCAAGAGGGGTGCAGAAAGAAGCAACAGAGGTACAGCAAGAGACAAGAGGGGTACAGAAAGAGGCAACAGAAGTGCAGAAAGAAGCAACAGAGGTGCAGGAAGAGGCAAGAGAAGTGCAGAAAGATGAAAGAGGTGGAGAAACAGGCAGGAGACGTGCAGAAAGAGGGAACAGGGGTACAGAAAGAGGCAATAGGGATACAGAAAGAAGCAGTGAGGTGCAGAAAGAGGCAACAGAGATGCAGAAAGAGGCAAGAGAGGTGCAGAAAGTGCAAGAGATGAGAAAATGAGGCAAAAGAAGTGCAGAAAAAGAGAGAAAGGTGCAAAAAAGAAGCAACAGAAATGCAGAAAGAGGCAAGAGAGGCGCAGAAAGAAGCAAGAGTGGTTTACACACCATTAGTACCAATTTAATACCCACATTTAGCAATAAGTAACAGGTGACCATTCTAGGTTTGCACAGGGCCTTCCACCATACTGTAACACTTGTCGCTGCATTTTTGGTAATGTTTGAGCCGTTTGAGCTAGAAACAAGGTTTTTTTTGTTCAAATCTGCAGATTATGCAGCAGATGATGGATTATGTGGCCCCCTTTCCCGGGCCACTATTGGCCCCGGGGACCCCATCCCCCATTGCCTGGCCTCATTTTTATATATATTTTTATCTTTTACCAGTGAGGGGGGCTGCGTGGCCCCCCTCCCCTGGGCCACTTCTGGCCCCGAGGTCCCCATACCCCAGGGCCTGGCTGCGTGGCCCCCCTCCCCTGGGCCACTTCTAGCCCTGGGGACCCCATCCCCCGGGGCCTGGCCAGCCTGTTTTTTTGCTGGAGGGCAGCCGCGTGGCCCCCCTCCTGAGGCCAAATATGGCCCCGGGGCCCCCATCCCCCGGGGCCCGGCCTTATTTTTTTTTAAATCATGAAAAGGGAGGGGGCCGAGTGGCCCCCCTCCCGGGCTATTTCTGACCCTGGGGACCCCATCCCCCGGGGCCGTCCCTCAAGTTGGGGACCGTGGGGGGAGCCCCAATGCCCCCTCTGTCCCTGCCGGCTCCCCGCCTCCAGCGGGAGCCGGCATTGCTTTTGGGCAAGGGGAGATGCTAACATGCAGCTCCCCTTGCCCAAAAGCAATTCTGCTTTGCTTCTTGCAAGCGAGAGCAGGTTTCCTGCTCTTGCTTCCAAGAAGCAAAGCAGTGTTTGCTATGGCAGGGCGGGAGCCGTGCTCCCGCCCTGCCATAGCAAACAATAATGTCCCGGCAGTGGCACCCCGGGACATTGCAGGAGCCGCCCCTGGGGGGTGGTGGTCCCCAGGGCAATGGGAGGCTCGGCGCGGCCCCCCTCCAACATATGTGCAAAGCCCCAGGAGGTGGTGGTCCCCGGGGCCGGGGGTCAGCTACGGACCCCTGAATTTAAATTACTGTATGCCCCGGGGAGGTGGTGGTCCCTTCGGCAGTGTGGGGGGGGGCAGGAGCCCCCCCACCCACACTTTCTTTCTTTTTTTTTAGAAAGCCCCGGGGAGGTGACGGTCCCCGGGCAGCATGGGGGGCAGGAGCCCCTCCACGCATTTCATAAAAACACAGCCCCGGGGAGGTGGCAGGCCCTGGGGCTGCAGGGGGGCCTTGTGCCCCCGCATATTATAAATAAAGCCCCGGGGAGGTGGCAGTCCCACGGTACCTGGCCCACCCGGGGGCTTTAAGAAAATGAAGTGCGGGAGACCGCACTTAATTAATTTTTTTAATTTTCTTCCGGATTCGCGCACCCAGCACGACTCCAGACGAATGTTTTTTTTAGGAAAAGCTGTTTTTGGGCCTGGGGGTCCCTGTGGGACCCCCTGAGCAGGCCTAGGGGGTCAGGGTGTTTCTACCCTGCCCCATTTTCTTCATTTTTAACTTTTTTTTCCCTTTTTCTTGTGACTTGGTTCTACCGAGTCACAAGATGGCTGCCAACACTTCCTGGTTTAGAGTGTTGGCAGCCAATCAGAATGAAGCTCGTGCCCGGGAGGGTGCGCAAATCCTCCTCTGTGCTCAGATATTGATATTTTTATTTTTAGAATTTCTCGGCAACTACTGAACGGATTTACACCATTTTAAAAAAAGCATGCTTTCTGGATCAAGACCTACCTTTTTGCCAGATTTGGTGTAATTCCGTTCAGCAGTTCGGGCTGTAGCTTTGTCTAACATTCCTATGGAAATTAACATGGGGAAAATGTGTTTTGGGACCCCCCTTTTTTCTCAGCCCCCGCTTGACGAATCACCCCGAAACTTTTCAAACTGCAGCTGACCTGAGTGAACCATTAGTTTTGAAAATTTCGGGAAGATTCGTCAAACGGCGCCAAAGATATTGGCAAAAGAAAAAACGCTTTTTGAATAGAAACGAGGTCCTAACTTTAACTACCTACTGGCGACTGCCAGTAGGTAATATATATATATATATACATATATATATATATATATA
This sequence comes from Calotriton arnoldi, assembly GCA_963921515.1. Lineage (NCBI taxonomy): Eukaryota > Metazoa > Chordata > Amphibia > Caudata > Salamandridae > Calotriton > Calotriton arnoldi. The sequence continues at coordinate 905,713 of CAWUFW010003917.1, read as the reverse complement.
TATACATATATATATATATATATATATATATATATATATATATATATATATATATATATATATATATATATATATATATATATATAATATATTATCTACTGGCGGTCGCCAGTAGATAGTTATAGTAAGGACCTATTTTCCATAGGAAATTCACAACATTCTATTTGAAATAACTTTGGCGCCGGTTGACGAATCTTCGCAAAATTCTCAAAACTCGTGGGGCGCTCCGGTCTGCTCCTATCCTGAAAGTTTCGGGGTGATTCGGCAAGCAGGGGCCGAGAAAAAAGGGGGGTCCCAAAACGTGTTTTCTCCATGTTAATTCCCGTAGGAAATTTTAGACACGGCTACAGCCCGAACTGCTGAACGGAATTACACCAAATTTGGCAAAAATGTAGCGCTTGTTTCAGAAAGCGACCTTTTTTAAATGGTGTAAATCCGTTCAGTAGTTGCGGAGAAATTCAAAAAATAAGAGTCAAAAAATCAATTTCCCATAGGAAACTTTAGACACGGATACAGCCCGAACTGCTGAACGGAATTACACCAAATTTGGCAAAGAGGTAGTTCTTGGTTCAGAAAGAACCCTTTTTGTTAAATGGTATAAATCCGTTCAGTAGTTGCTGAGAAAATCAAAAGTAAAACCACATATATATCTATGGCCGCGGAGGGTCCGCGCACCCTGAGCGCACCTTCCCGATCACGAGCTGTATGCTAATTGGCTGTCAACACTCCAAACCAGGAAGTATCGGCAGCCATCTTGTTCCTCGGTAGAACCGAGGCACAAGAAACAAGTGCGCAAAACGCAAAAAGGGGGCAGGGTAGAAACACCCTGACCCCCTAGGCCTGCTTAGGGGGTCCCACAAGGACCCCCAGGGCCAAAAGCATTTTTTTTTTTTAAATCGGCAGGATGTGCTTAGGGTGCGCGGATCCCACCGTGAAAAAACGAAGCGCGGACTCCGCGCTCGAGGTATTTTGCCCCCGGGTGGGCCAAGTCCCGGGGGCTTGCGGGGTGGGTTTAAATGTTAGATGGGGGCCTCTAAGGCCTCCAAGCCCCGGGACGGCCACCCCCGGGGCTTTCAAATTATAATGATGGCAGGGGGCACACGGCTCCCACAGCCCCGGGGACCGCCACCCCCGGGGCTTCTTTTTTAATTAAAAATTACCTGTGTGGGGGCTCCAGCCCCCACATGCCCCGGGGACCGCCACCTCCCGGGTCACTAATTAAAGAAATGTGGGGTCCGTTTCGGACCCCGAAGCTCCGGGGACCACCACCTCCCTGGGGCTTTGTAGATTTTGGGAGGGGGCCGTGCGGCCCCCTCCTGGAGCCTGTGGTGGCCCTGGGGACCGCCACCCCCAGGGCCGGCTCCTGCAGTGTCCGGGGTGCCTACCCCGGGACACTGCTGTTGCAATGACAGGGCGGGAGCCGCGCGGCTCCCGCCCTGTCATTGCAAACTTGCTTTGCTTCATTGAAGCGAGAGCAGGAAACCTGCTCTTGCTTCAATGAAGCAAGCAGATTGCTTTTCCATAAGGGAGCTGCATGTCAGCAGCTCCCTTATGGAAAAGCAATGCCGGCTCCCGCAGGACGCGGGGAGATTGGGGACCCCCCCCACGGTCTCCAACGAGTGGCCAGGCCCCGGGGGATGGGGTCCCCGGGGCCATTAGTGGCCCGGGATGGGGGCCACACAGCCCCCCTCCCCAAAAATGTAAAATAAAAGTGGCCATGCCCCGGGGGATGGGGTCCCCGGGGCCGGAATCGGCCACGGGAGGGGGCCACGCGGCCCCCTTCCCGTACTGTTTTATTTTATTTATTTTTAAAAATAGGATCAGGCCCTGGGGGATGGGGTCCCCAGGGCACCAAAAGTGAAAGGAAGGGGGCCACACAGCCCCCTTCAAAAAAAGAAAAAAAAAGCGAATGAGCGTCAGGCCCCGCCCCTCCCTTAACCACTCTGCAAACGCGCCCTGTGGTGCGTTTTAAATTGGGGAAAGAATTCCCCTTCAATACTGGGGGTCCCTGGGGGCCAACGAGCCCACCAGGTACCGCCAGTAAGCGCCACAGGGCTGGGTTGCAGAGAGGTGGTCCAGGCCACGCCCCTTTTACACCTCTCTGCAACGCAGCTCTGTGGCGCTTACTGGAGGTACCTGGTGGGTTAGTTGGACCCCAGGGACCCTCAGGATTCAAGGGGACTTAATTCCCCAACTTAAAACGTGCCACGGGGCGCGTTTGCACAGTGGTGAAGGGAGGGGGCGTGGCTAAAGGTGACATGTGTGCAAACAGGCCCCGTGGCGCGTTTTAAGTTGGGGAATTAATTCTCCTTCAAACCTGAGGGCCTCTGGGGGCCAACTAGCCCACCAGGTACCTCCAGTATGCGCCAGGGAGCTGCGTTGCAGAGAGGTGTTCAGAGGCCACGCCCCTTTTTACACCTCTCTGCAACGCAGCTCTGTGGCACTTACTGGAAGTACCTGGTGGGCTAGTTGGACCCCAGGGACCCTCAGGATTCAAGGGGACTTAATCTCCCAACTTAAAACGCGCCACGGGGCATGTTTGCACAGAGGTGAAGAGAGGGGGAAGGGCCTGATGTGACAAGTTAGTTTCTTAGTTTTAATCCCCCTGCCCTATTATGTACTAGGGACTTACAGAGGAGGTCATGCTAATCACAGGGGTACCCCAACGCATAGTGTTCCCTAGTGTATGTAGGTGTTTTCACTGTATTCTAAGTGTCTTTTAGCATAGCACTGGCTCTAGGCCTGGTTAGTCAGAGCCAGTTACCACCAGTACCCGTCTGAAAAAGTTCTGGGCACAGGATGATTTTGCAACAAGGCCTCTTTCTGCTCCTCTGTTGGTTCTTTCTGCACATGTCTTGCTTCTTCCTGTACTTTTCTTCGTCTTTGTGGACTTCTGTTGCTTCTTTCTGCATTTCTTTTGCTTCTTTCTGTGTGTTTTTTCTTCTTTCTTCACATGTCCTACCTCTGTAGGCATAGTTAGAAACTAGCATTTAAAAACCTTACAAATTCACTGAAAAAACCATAGGTTTCAGGCACGTTATAGTTAGAAATTAGCATTTAAAAAACCTTTGAAATTCACTGAAAAAACCATAGGTTTCAGACACGTTATAGTTAGAAATTAGCATTTAAAAAACCTTTGAAATTCACTGAAAAAACCATAGGTTTTAGGGACAGTTATAGTTAGTTGGACATTGCACTCGTACAAAACCCGTGAAATATCCCCGTTATAGTTAGTTCAGCTAACTATAACTCGCGCCCGCAATGCACTGCTGATGACGTCACATATTACATCACTCATGACATGGTCAGTGACATCACTGATGACATCACTGATGACATCTCAAATGACATCACTGATGACATCACTGATGACATCATCCATGTGATAATTTCATGCATCTTCTCACACCCTAATATAACTTTTGATACACCCACTCTAAATTACAGACTGTCATTGTCAAAACCATAGACACTCCAACACCAATAACTACATACACACTCACTGATTCTTAGGTCTACATACATATCCACTCACTCACCCGTACACTCACTCATACTTACGGTCACTCAGTACAGGACTATCATATACACTCATACACCTATATAGACACTCACACACCGTCACTCATCCATAGAGGTACTCACACACCTAGTCAGTCATGCAAATAATTAATCACACTGCCATTTACTCACCTATACAGTTATACACACACCAGCTCACTTACACATACAAATACTAGCACATTCTTACGCTCTTATACAATCACTGATACAAGTACACACTCATCCATACAGCCACTCTCACAATCACACACTCTCACTTATAGCCATTTATATACTCCAACACACATATATACTGCCTTTCACATATGTAGTTACTCACACATGTACCACTGAGATATACATTCACTCACTAACTCACCCATACACACACTCACCCACCCATACAGTCCATCACAGATGCACTCTTTAAACCATGCACCCAGTGAATCACCCACTCACACATCTATGCACAGAGTCACACACACCCCACCCACACAAACACTCAGGCACCCATACAGATACTCAGACAACCAATCAATAACCCATGTAGACACTCATGTAGCTATTCGCAAACCCATGCAGCCGCTTACACACCAACAGACAGACGGATACAGACATTCACACAGTTTAGTCACTAACCCATGCATTCAGTAAGATACGTTTAATCACTCACTTATAGAGTTAGTCACACACCTACTAAATCATCCATTCAGACACTTATACACCCACTCATTCTTCAATACGCCTTTCCCTATATTAAACATATTTAAACTTTACAGAAACACACAGTCACTGGATGATGTCATCAGTGATGTCATTTGAGATGTCATCAGTGATGTCATCAGTGATGTCACTGACCATGTCATGAGTGATGTAATATGTGGCGTCATCAGCAGTGCATTGCGGGGCACAAGTTATAGTTAGCTGAACTAACTATAACGGGGAATTTCACGGGTTTTGTACGAGTGCAATGTCCAACTAACTATAACTGTCCCTAAAACCTATGGTTTTTTCAGTGAATATATATATATATATATATATATATATATATATATATATATATATATATATATATATAACACACCTTTTTCTTCGCGATTCCCTGCCACTGTAATCAAAAAGGAACGGACACCACTTTCTGCGTGCAATATCTTTATTCGTGCTCCGCCGCCATTACGCGTTTCAGCCCCTAGAGGCCTGTGACTTATGTTATTGGGTAGTTAAGTCAAGTGGGGGGTGAGAGAAAAGGGGGCCCCTAAATGCATTTTCTAAAGTTCTTTTTCTCATGCGTAAACTGAACGGTGGTACCACAAAAACTGCTGAAATTTAACAAGGGATTTTCATGCTATATGTGAACCCTCTTCTGCCAAGTTGAGAGAAAACAATTTAGTATATGCTTTATGGGGAATTCATGCTACGTTTCATCTTTTTTAAACATAGTAATGGTTGTGGAAAGATACTGGAGGGTTTAGCAGCATTTTCAAGTAACCATCTTAACTGAAGGAAATATCTTGCTATCCTAGCCCACCCAACACATTTTCCTAGCTTTACAGGCTTTTGTTTAGATTACGCATTTGTAAGTCTAAACAGTTCTAAGCATTAACATTCATTTACACATAATATCCTCATTGAAAGGTGCACATTTGAGAGAGAAAGTTATTTTAGCTTTAGAGTAGGAGTAGTGTGTAGAGTTGAAAATGTGAGAAAATAGTAGAGATGTTTGCTAGCAAATGTTTTATTTGCACACAACAGTCCTCTGATTGTTACAATATTTGGAAAAGTGAATTGAGTACCCAGTTTCTATCAATATTTATGCAGGGTAAGGGGAGCAATGAAATCATACAATACAATGGAGGAAGATGTGAGTAATGTGTAAGATACAATGGTGAAAAATAAGAGTAACTGTTCTTTTGGTCACATGCAACCCTCGTTTAAGAGCGTAAAATAGTGTAGCATCAACAAATGCTTTCGTCCAGCTCTCAGGAAGAATAAAAGATCCATACCAGTCTGTTAAAGAACATTTTAAAAGACAAGAGTTGGATAGTAGATAGTAAAATAACTGAAGGTCCTTACAAAAAGTTAGAATAGGGATATATAGATTCCTTTTTTAACAGGAGATGGAATGATATTTTACAGATTCCAAAAATAAGGCCCCAACATATTTTTGAGAAATGATAAATGATCTGGATGACAAATGTGATAATTTATTACTAAACTTAATTCAAGCTGAGGACTGGATTAAATGTGCTAAATCCTCATATTATGATCTGGCTAACGTTACCTGGACTCCATAAGAGACCATGTCATATAAAGGTCTCAGAGAATTTTGGCGGCATAATATCTGTTCTTGGGAGCACCAAGACTAAACTGAGTCCTAAGAAATTTGTTTGAGAAAGACCCTGATTATAGGTAACCTATTTGACAACTCTGTATACACTTCCTCTAGATTTATACTCTATCCCTGATTGTTTGAGGGCCATAATTTTACATCCTATATTTAAAGAAAGCCAATACTAGCAATGAATGAAACTATCCTCTTATAACTCTACTTGATAGAGTAGCAAACATCTTTGGCAAGATCCCATTGATCAAGTTGGAAACCTGGCTTGAAGACAAAAACATTCTATCATTCCCTCTGGTTGGATTTAGAAATGTATTTGAAAGTCAGGATAACATAATGGCACGGAATATGTGCAGTGAGAAGGCAGCACAATGTAGAGTGTGGAGATTGTTTGCTTTCTTTCAGGACTATTCAGTTGCCTTTGACTGGGTAAATAAGGTATTCTTCTGGAAAAAAAGCTTGTGACCTGGTGTATAGCGCCAACTTTGCTTAGAGCAATACAAGTACTTCTTTGGGAAATCCTACTTTGCATTAAGATAGGAATTGGCTCAACAACAACTAACAGTATTTTGACTAACCATGTCCCGAAAGCATGCTGTATGCTTGCACCTCTACTTTTTGACCTCTGTACAGCTGATATTGGTAGCAGTGTGGAGGGGATAAAGAATTTTCCACCGAAACTGGGTTGTGAGCACATTTCACTGATCTCATATGCACATTATACTTTAATACGTAACAGCATCTCTATAGATGATCAATAGCACTGACAGTGAAAATCAATTACAACCATAACAACCAACTGTTCATAAATGCCAATAAAACCAAGATAATTGTGTATGGTAGGAAGAAATCAACCATTTAATGAGTGTTAGGAGGCAAAACTATTGAACAAGTGGACACATAAATATATTGGTGTTAGGCAAGAGAAGCACTTAATATAATAACAGCCCTGCTGTAATATTTAGTGAGAATTTTTTTTCTGAAACTTAACAGTCCAACAGTATTGCATTGTCAGGAATAAGCAGAATATGCAAGCACTTCCTATGGGAGGAAGACCCCAAAAACCTGCAGTAGAATCTCTGACTATGACAGGCCAGTCTATGGCAGCTGGGGCACACCAAAGTGTAAAGAAACTATACTGACTACAAATTACTTTAATGGGCAGCTGGGGCACCAGGACTGCTAGCTGTGGTCAACATTGGATAGGCTGGGTATTCTGTCCAATCTATTGGTGATCTTAGCATGTCTGCACGAAGAGAACCAGGCTAGGGTTCGGTGGGGGGAACAGGGGCATCTCACTTCCCCAATAAGCATTCAGAAGGGGATCAGGCAGGGTTTCATCCTGGCCCCCACATTATTTTCACTTTTTATCAATGATGTGGTGAACTGCTTGGATAGGGATGGCTGCGATACACCCTGGGTGGGTGTCAGGAGAGTGCCTGCTCTGCTTTTTGCAGATGACACTCTCCTGATCTCTGAATCACTTAAGGTTAAGGGTCTTCAACAGTTATTTGCTGATTTTAATATCTTTTGCAACAAGCTGGGGTTAGAACTTAATAGCTCTAAGACAAAAATGTTGTATTCCACTCGAAAAGGAGCGAGAGATACAGATGGAAGCTGTATGTTGATAGAGTCCCAATAGAGCAGGTTCCTAATTTAGATTACTTAAGAATAAGATTACCACCAATCTGCATAAATCAGATTGCTCATTGACTTATTTTATGTCAAGATTGCTGACGACCTTTAGCCAAATATTCTCCAAGAAAGCTACCCCAGCGATAGAAATCTATAATGTAAAGGCACTGGGAGCTGCTTTGTATAGAGCTGAGATATGGGGCCATGTTAATTGTAATATATTATTGTCTACAGAAAACAGATTTAGTAGACTACTGTTGTCCCTTCCAAAAAGTATGCCCTCGACCCTATTATTTCTTGACTTGGCGCTTAAGAAAATAACCTGGAAAGTTGCCCCTAAGCCTTTCCTCTAATGGCACCGGATATGGTCATCTCCTGACCTAGTAGCATATAAAGAAACCCTTAAAGATGTATTGGCTCTGCCTAGTGCGGGATCCACTCCTTCCTTACCGGCCGAACACATCGAGTCAGACTACCCCGTTCCCCTCAGAACCTACAGAGATCATCTGTATAGTGCCACAGGGCTCCTCCCTGAGCCCCACCCTCTATGGACCCGGCACGGCCATCGTCCGAAACCACGGACTCAGCATCGTCTCCTACGCTGATGACACCCAGCTGATCCTCTCATTCACCAATAAACCCACAGCCGCCAGAATCAACTTTCACAGCGGAATGAAGGGCACTACCACCTGGATGAAAGACAGCTGCCTCAAGCTCAACTCAGACAAGGATAAAGTACTCATCCTGAGACCCTCCCCCTTAGCCTGGCATGACTCCTGGTGGCCCACCGCACTGGGATCTCCTCCCACACCAAAGGACCACGCATGCAACCTCGACATCATACTGGACTCCTCGCTCACAATGACCCGGCAAATCAATGCCATATCCTCATCCAGCTTCCACACGCTCTGCCTGCTTCGAAAGACTTTCAGATGGATCCGCCACAGAATCCAGAAAGACGGTCACCCATGCACTCATCATCAGCAGACTTAACTACGGCAACGCACTCTACGCCGGCGTCACCCAGAAACAGCTCAGGAAACAACAGAACGTCCAAAACCCTGCTGCCAGTCTGGTCCTCGACATCCCCCACCACAGCCACATAACACAACACCTCCAACAACTCCACTGGCTCCCAATCAAGAAAATCACCTTCACGCTCCTCACACATGCCTACAAAGCTCTTCATGACGCATGACCAGCATATCTGAAACACTGCCTCTCATTCCACATACCCGCCAGACAACTTCGCTCCACACAGTTTGCCCTGGCCACCATCCCACAGATTCACAAGACCAGAACCGGAGGAAAATCCTTCTCCTACCTCGCTGCCAAGGCCTGAAACACCCTGCCCCTGCACCTCAGGCAAACCCCATCGCAGACCCAATTCAGGAAGGACCTCAAGACCTGGCTCTTTGACTGAGCCTCCACGCCCAGACATATCAGCAGCCCCCCCCCCCAGCACCTTGAGAACCCTCACAAGTGAGTAGCCGGGCTATACAAACTCCTGATTGAGTGATTGAAAGTGCTCAAAATCTACAGTGGTTCCTGCATGTAAGAACTATGCTTAATAAGCTGGGGATGAAAGAATTTTGCGCTGACCCAGAAGACATTGCCTCCACTACCAAAATGGCTCTAAAATCAGCATACTGGCTGAAAGTATGTGTTGACACTATGTTCAATAGTAGAGGGACTCTGACTCTTGATTTTATGAATTTTAAAATGTTTCCCAGCTATGAGGAATCAATTAATGAGATTACACCACCCTTGGCCCGGAAATTGCTCTTATAATTTAGGTATCAGACTCTCCTTATTAGGGTATTCTGTGCCAAGTGGGACAATGAAAAATGTAGGAGCATGGAGTGCCCGTCATGCAGAGGCCCATGTGAAACTTTGGAACATTTGCTTTTCTTCTGCCCTGCATACAATCCTCAGCGGAGGAAATGACTACTGCCTTTATTTACGAAACTGGGTACAAGGAGGAACTTAGATGCCCTTAGGGTCCCAAGGACTGATTCCACAAGGTTTGTGGCTTTCACTGTTACAAGATACCTCCAGGTAATATGAATCTGGCGATCCAAGTGCATCCATGCTTCTGTTATTTAGAACCGTTAGGATGAGCTTGAGGGAGAGACAAGGTTGCCCTCCTTCTTTACCAATGTGATGTTCTCCTTATTCACCTGGGTTTTTTTTTTTTTTTCCTATCAGACTTAGCTTTCCATGCTAATAGTTTGCTAGCTCCCTCTCCATATTCAAAGTGAGCCATTTTGCTAACCTCCCATTTTTTTATGATCCTCAGCTGAATGGTGGTATCTAACTGATCTTTCAAGGTTTTTAATTCTGCAATATACTCTTGCCGCTTTTCAAGGACAATCTCTCTGTTCAAGCTCAATTCTATTTTCTTCATCTCAGACTCCGTCTGGGCCACCTCTTCCCTATATTGTTTGTTCTTATAACATATCCTACTTGTGACCAAGCCTCTCAAACAAGCCTTCCAAGCATCACACACGACAGAGATTTCGGCCGAACCGATGTTAGTATTGAAGAAACACTCTGTTTCTGACAATAGATACTTAACTTCAAGGTCATCTAGAAGTAATGAGCGATCAAACGTCCATACCCTTGATTGATCCTTCTCTATCAAGCCCAAATCCAACCAAACAGCCGCATGGTCCGACAGGTGAGGAGTCAGATATCCGATGTTCTTAATCTTACCCCTTAGATCATGGCTCACTAAGAAATAGTCAATCCTTGACTTATGTCTATACTTGTTATTGTAGAAGGAGACGCCTAACTGCAAGCCGGACCTTTCCCTCCAGACGTCACATAGTCCCAGCTGTACCATCATTGTTTGCAGATATACCCGAGACTTGGACAACACATTTGCTCTACTACTGGGAGATTTGTCAAGTAAGGGATCTAAAACTATATTAAAATCGCCAGCCATAATAACTGGTTCTGGAAAGTCGAGCAAATTTGAAAAAATAGATTTCAGGGCAGAAGGGTCATCTCGATTCGGTCCATAATAACCCACCACTGTTATGAGGAAACCTTGAATGGACAATTCAGCAATAACCCACCTGCCTCCTGGGTCTACCATTGTTTTTAGAACTCGTACATTGGCTTTTTTTTTACCAGGAAAGCTACACCTCTAATATTAGCGCTCTGATTAGTACCAATAACGTGTTCCACCCACTTTACTTTGCTAAAGATTCCAACCAACTCCTCTTTTAGGAGATGCGTTTCCTGCAGAATGATAACCTGTGCCAGAGAGTCACTAAGATATTGCAAAATTTTTGCCCTTCTACTTTTAACTCGCAACCCATTGACATTCCAAGATAAAAACTGTATCAAGGTCATGGCGGTTTAAGCAACCAAACTTCGAATATGCCGGAGTACCAAACCCGGGCGCAACATAGCCACAGTGCATAGACCAACCTAAAAGGCAAATGAGGATTTTTTTTTCTTTTTCTACCCTTATGCTCCCCACCCCGTGCTCCCCCTTCAGACCTCCCCTCCTTACCCCACCCCTGGAGAACCCTACCCCCATTTACCTGGACTACTAGTCCAGTTTCTGCCTGCCGGGACAACCTACGCCTATCCTTCCTTACATTACATAAAAGAACAGAAGACTAAGTTTCCGAAAAGAAAACCCTCCATTTCTAATCACCTGTAAGACTAGTTGTGCAAGAAATATCTCCCTCATCCTTAGATAAACCCAGTTGTAATTGACAATTCAATATATTGTGTATCTTGAACTTAGCTGTTCTAATGTATTGCTTTGTGATGATAATTTGTTTTAAACTTTTATGAACTTTGGTTTGCCTGCTTTAATTCTAGATGCATTGACACTTTACATGAATTATGCGGACTAAAATGTGCAATATTTGCTCTTAAGGAAATTTGTATACGTGCTTTTATGATCTGTTATGATCTAAATAAAGCTATGATGAAAATAATGCTAGCATAGAAGGTCAAGGGATGAGGCTTGCAGCTCATGAGTAGCAGATATTTTTTTTATAAACGATTAACTTCCCTTGGGAAGATGCCTGGCAAGTTCTTATGTTAAATGGGCTCCTTTGCTGTCACTACAGTGAGTGAACCAGATTGACCGTCCTTCACTTTTTTTTTTTTGCTCATTGTGTTTTTCCTCTCTAGTTTCCTGAATTTTGCCTGAACTTTCACTTGCTTGTGAATTATGATTTGGCTTGCTAAATTTTGCCCCTTGCTTCCTCCAACCTTTTTCAAGGATGGTTTTGAAACTAGATTCATGATTTCATATACTGGATTCCTCCACAATGACTTAGGTATACTACGGCCCACAATTCTGAAGCCAGTAAGCATAATAACGAAAAGCACCTTTGTTATTGCATCACCAAAAACATCTCAGTTACAAGATAACAGATTGGGATTGATTGTCCTCTTGTTTCCTGATTTGGCCTAATTTTCACCCCAAATTTCCACTTAGATTTGTGGGTCTTTTTTTTCTAGTGTTGCATTTGATGAGACAAAGTACAGTGTGATTAAATCTTCCCAAGGGGTGATGGATACATCCGGTGTTCCACATACCTAGGGCTAAACATACCCCATGCAAAAATGCTACTCTTCCTCCTCCAGCCATGAAAGATGGGCCCCTAGAGTTTGAAGTTTAAGCCATAAAAAGCGAGACAGGGGATTTATCCTGGAAAGGGTACGGACCAACAGAGTACTCTTGGGAACTTGCCACGTTTGTTCATCCCTCTAAACGATTTGGTTGATTTCATCAAATGTTGTCTAAAAAGCCAGCACCAAGACTGGAGCACCCGGGGTTGGTACTGTAACTAATAAATAGGGTGTGCAGAGATGGGAATTTGCTGTGGGAAGAATATGGAACAAAAGCTGCACTAGAATCCCAGTGAGACTGTGGTGTACCAGCATATGGTAGCACGGCACCATGACGGACATCATCCAATTAATGTGAAAGCTTGGTATACTGGAATGTACTCTGTAAGGTACAACTAAACCTAATTTTCTATAGCCTCTTTACTGCTAATAGTTGTAAGCTTTTGCAACATACTTGACCCCCTAATTAGTCTTGGTTGTGTGAAGGGAGTGAGCTCTCAATGAAAGGTTGTACACAGGATGAAGACTGTGTGCAGCAGAGACTTGCTGACTCGAGTCTCACTTATTGCCCACAAGAAGTCAGCTATCAGTAAAAGGTTTGCTACAGGGAAAATATTGTACTTACTAGAGGGGGCTTATTTATGAGAGCCCTGCGTCACTTTTGCACCATATAAACTGATGCATGCATGACGCAGGGCTCTCATAAAGATTTATGAAGCCATACACAGCAACTCTGCGTAGCTTTGAGTGGCCTTATAAATATTGAGTGAGGCGGCTCAGCGCAAATCGAAGTGTTCCATGGGCATTGCAGTGGGTTTTCCCATGCAACACCCATGGAATTTGACACTTCCCCAGATTTACAAAGTGATGTAAACCTAGGAAAACATCAATTCAGTACACCTCCCGAGGTGAGGTGAAACAATGAGAAATATGTTTATTTCTGCTAGTTTTTTCCTCTTTTGAATTTTGCTCAATAGGAGTTCTACATTCTTAACTGCCAAGCACTTTCCTGTACTGCTCTTTGCACGCTGCTAATGTTTTTATGAATTTGATGTGTTTTATAACTTTGAACCTTCCTAATACTGTTGCACTTTAACTTCGAGGCTCCTGTCCTCGGGAGGCCATTTTGTGGTGCCTGATGCCACGGGCGGTTAGCGCTCTAGGCTGCTCACGCTGCGTCACGCTTTGGCCCTACTTCTTAATGGCCCGGGAGCGGACGCGCAGAGGAGGCGCGCAGCGGGCGCGCAGATGGAGCACCGAAGGCGCGCCAAAGACAAGCCCATCTGCGCCCATCTGTGCCCGACTTCGTCCAGTGGCCACGACCACTGGACCAAATAAGGTAATGAGATTAGTTTATTCTACCAAGCAACTGACCGAGTTGCGCCAGGTTTTTCCCCCAAATGCAATATTTTAAAAGCAGATGAACCCCACACTGACTGCCAGCATTGTCTGTTTTCTACTGCTGGGTCCAACCACAGCAGGGATTTCAACACTAGGGTTAGTCACACTTGTATTGAAGCTGGACAATACAACCCGGTAGGGCTACCTAACAGGGCGTCACCTAAGAGTACACTCCCATCCCATACAGATTTTACATTTTATAATATTAATTGCCGCTCTCTGCCTAAACATCAAAACAACATCTTCGATCTCCTGACTAATAATCAACCGGATGCTGTCTTTTTAACAGAAACCTGGTTACAGGAAAGCTCAGGCCCTGATGTGGCAGCAGCTCTTCCACCCAACTATTCAATTATAAGGAAAGACAGGAAGTTGAAGATGGGGGCGGCATAGCTATTATTCACAAAAGCTCTTTAATATGTAAAACAGATGACTTTTGTGTCACTGATTGTGAAGCCTTGTTATTCAAAATCGCTCTCACGCCTAATTTCACTTTCTCGGGCATTCTGATGTATCGCCCTCCCGGCCCTGCAGGACTGTGGGCACTTTCTTTTGCCGATCAAGCAGCCCCTCACATCCTGAAGGCCGCAAATTTTACCACTCTGGGCGATCTGAACCTACACTTAGACGATCCAAAATGTACTAAGAGTTTGTCACTCATTGCTGACTTAGAAGCAATGAACATTCATCTATGCAACTCAGGTCCGACCCATACAGCGAGTCATTTGTTAGATCCTATTTTTTCCAATCTACCTGATCTTAGCTATGTCCCTGCTCTTCCCCTATGTTGGTTCGATCATTTTGCTGTAGCTTTCTCATTGAAAGTTGCTTTTTCCCCTCCAGCGTCCTGTTTGATGCCTGAGCAAAAAAGGAGAGATTGGGCTAAGCTTGATGTCCCGGCTCTAAATAAACTTTTAGTTGACAGTAAACCAGCGTCAGAACAGATTACTGTTACCGATCTTGGTTCCATCCAAAATTGGATTGCTTAAGCAGTAGACACTTGCCTCCCGCTGTCTAACAAGCGCGTTAAAAGACAACTGCCGCCAGCTCCCTGGTTCTCTGAAGAGTGAAAAATCTAAATGTAAAATCCTAGAAAGAAGTTGGAGGAAACATTATCATGAAGAAGATAAAGTGGCATATAAAAAAGCCCTTAAGGAATACCATATTCTTTGTAAAGTAGCTCGAGCTGAGTTCTTTACACATAAAATCTCTCAGTCCCAAAACTGCTCCAAAACGCTTTTTAAGGTGGTAAAAGAACTATCAGGCACAGAAACTCAGACTACCACCCTTGCTCTTACTGGCGCCCAATGTGAAGAACTCGCCCTCTACTTTAATGATAAAGTTGAACAAATACACTCTGCGCTGCTTAGTAAACACTCTCATTCTATTTCACCAGAGTCCGAGACCACCATTACTGTCACCCCTGAGTCTGCGGGACTAGGGTCACACGTTAATAGTATCTCCTCCAATAAATTGGAACTTGGACCCTCTTGGAACCTAGTTCCTTCGGCCACCTCTTGGCAAACATGAAATCGGGTTCCCCCCGTGAGTTACTCCCCTTTCATGTGATTAAACAGATGGATGCACCCATACTCTCGATAATTATGGATCTCCTTAATGCCTCCATATTGGAGGGTGTTGTTCCGCGGGAATGGAAACATGCTATGGTGCTCCCTCTTCTGAAGAAAGCCAATGCCGACCCCACAAAGCCATCTAACTTTCGTCCCATCTGGTTGCTCTCGGCCTTCTCTAAAATTCTGGAAAAGCATATAAACAGTCAGTTGACTGCTTATGTGGAATCTCAGAACGTGCTCCGCACCTCTCAATCAGATTTTAGAGCTGGCTTCTCTACCGAATCAACTCTTCTTTGAGTTACGGAAATGATAAGGCACAGGTTAGATGAGGGTGAAACAGTCGCCCTTATCTTACTGGACCTTAGCGCCGCATTTGACACGGTGTCTCACTCTGTCTTGTTGAGAGCCTTGCAGGCTGTAGGCTTAGCTGGATTAGCCTTGCAGTGGATCGGATCTTTTTTAGCTGACCGAACCTTCCAGGTTTTTTTGGAGTCAGCTAATTCCAACTCTTATCCGTCCCCTTATGGAGTTCCTCAAGGGTCGGTGCTGAGCCCACTGCTGTTTAATGTGTATGTCCGTCCTCTGGCGGATGTTGTGGAAGACGCTGGTCTCTCCCTCTTTTCCTATGCTGATGACACTCAGATCAATTTTTCCCTTTCCTCTGTTAAGGGGTCAGACCCCTCTGCTCTTCAGTCAGGTCTGAGTAAAGTTGCGTCTTGGATGCAAAACAATCTACTCAAACTGAACGGTGAAAAGACTGAAGTTATGATTTTAGGGAAAAAACATGATCTGTGGGGCCCTCAGCATTGGCCCCCCGAAATGGGTGCACTGCCCTTACCGGTACACCACGTTCGCAATTTGGATTTCATCATTGACGGGCATCTTTCTATGAAACAACAAGTCACTAGGATATCCGCCATCTGCTTTACTATTTTAAAATGGCTGGAAAACATTTTTATGGATTATTCCCCTCTCTGCCCAGAAAAAAGTAGTCCATGCCCTAGTCACTTCTAGGCTGGACTACGGCAATGTTCTCTATCTGGCCTCCAATAAGGCTATAATCCAAAGACTTCAAGTGATGCAGAATGCAGCGGCTAGACAACTGTGTCAGGTGCCTAAATCTTCATCAGTCACTGGCTTCCTCCGTAGCCTTCATTGGCTGATGGTGGAGCACTGTATAAAATTCAAAGCCCTATGCTACATGTTTAAAATCAAAATCGGAGTGGCCCCCAAATATTTGCAAAAGTTAGTTCAACGTTACCAACCCTCGCGTCTTCTGCGCTCTGCCCACCAGATGAGCTTCTCTGTCCCGAAATTCAAACTCTCTCGCATGCGCGGCAGGTCCTTCTCTTATTTAGGACCAACCCTGAGGAATTCTTTACCTATCTCACTATGTGAGGAAACCGTTTATGGTGTTTTCCGCAAAAGTTTGAAGACTTGGTTCTTCAATTCTTAGATCCTTCTTACTAGATCTCAGCTTTCCTACCGGGCCGGCGTCGGGAAACCCCTAGGGGTAGCTGTGCGCCATACAAATTCTATTAAAAATTCTAATTCAATTCAAATTCCATGCGTGCTGCATTCTGCACACACAGAAAGAGGAAAATGCCTCATAGGATTTTTTTTGTGCCCCTTACTGCACAAAACCAATCCTGCCTGCAACTGGGGCACCCTTGCACCATTGTGCAAGCGTCCCTATGTTGGTGCTAGGCTGCCAAAATGGCACTAGCACAGGCATAAAAGCTAGGAATGCACCGTATTGCTTAAATACAGTGCATTCCTGCCCTTTCACTTTGGCGTAGGGCTTTGCTGTGTTGCCCTCCGCCAAAATGCCTAAATGAGGCCATAGGTACTTTCTCTCCTGAGGGGCCTCTAGTGTCTGGAGGAAGTGGGCTGTGCATGAGAACATGTGGATAGGGGTGAGGACTGTATGCAGCAGATACTTGCCCACCCATGTGCACTTGATTGCTTGGAAAAGATTTCCGGCTGTTGCTTGTTGCCGGCCGAGCGGTGCACGTGTGTGGAGACGCGAGGAGGACGCCGGCTGCTCCGCTTTCAAGCTTGCTACTTGCTGCCTGTGACCCCCCCTCGCACATCGCGGGGGGCATTGGGCACTTGCCAACTTTTGCCAACCTGCTGCCAACCTGCTGCCCTCTAATTAGAGGATCGACCCGGCGCAGAGTTCGGATCCCTGAGCCTCGGCCTCGCAGACACTACCCGGAGGCTCTGCTTGGAGCTGTAGCCTCCTGAGGCATTTCCGCGGCGGCTGGGGTCCGCATTGACGGAATCAACTTGAAACAACCCGGAGTGCGACGTGGGGCTCACCTGGAGGGCTCACCTGGAGAGCAGAGGTGAGCAGAGGTGAGCTGGTGGCAGGAGTGATCCAGGAGTTGGGGGTTGATCTGCTCGCGGGTGCGTGTAGCTTAGTTCGCTCAAACTGCTTGGCTATTCGCTGTGTTATCACGCACCGCCTTCCGCGCTTCCACCTGGTTCTCGCTCCATTGCGAATTGGGCTCTTATTGCAATCCATACGCTCTTATTGCAATCCAAACGCAGTGCCCACACTGGTCACACGCCGTCCACACGGCAATCAAGTCCGACCTAGATAGGTCACCCAGCTCAAAAGTAAAGGATGAGATCAGGCAAACAGAGGTCTACAGCCCCATAAAAGAAACGGAAACAGAGACAAAAACTTGAGACATCAACTGTGGTCGCAGTCCGGATACTCAACCTGTCGCCAAATGCTTCCGGAAGTACTACAGCCAGCTCACTTTTTGTGCAATCAAGGGAAGCAGTTTTGGGGGGCCAATTTTTATTTAGCAACCAACCAAAAATAACGTCAAAGTTTGCCTTTTTGAAGGACGCAGGGTCGGCTGTCTTTTCGACAAACATGAAAATTAAGGGACTACCCATGCCTCTGAGCCCCACAGTGACTATCAGCAAGGGCAGTTCAGATGGTGATAACGAAATGGGCAAATCACAGTTCAACCAATCCAATCAAACTAATAAAGCGGCAGTTACCAGCCAAACTGACGAGCTCTTAACATCATGGAAGGGAGGAGATACCAACATACTCACACTGAGCTGTTTAGGGGCCCCCGCAGATATGACCCTAGAAAGTCCTAATCCTAAGACCGCCTCAACACAATCAGTGCCCAGGCACGACCTAGCAGACACCTACGATGTTAGACCAAATCTGATGTTTAAAAACATGGATCTCCCAACTGAGTCCAACAGAGAGACATTGAGCGATCATGCAGCCTTCAACATTGTCCCCCCAATGCCAGCTCAAGCACAATGTGCAACAACATTGAACAATTAACATACCCTGTCAAAATGAACAGAGCATCAGACACAATGGAGGGGGGAGAAGTCATCCACACTTCTGCCTCCTCATCTCCTGTCCCACAAGTGCCTCCACCCCCTTGGGGGGATGAGGGAGGAGAACACGCTCAATGCGCACAATACGACTTGAGCGGGTCTGTGCTCACGCAAAACAAGAAGGAAGCTTGCGCTGCGGAGAGAGACTTCTCCTATCTAGAATCAACAGAATGGGAAAAAATGTTGTCTTCATATGGCAAAGACGCATTGGACCATTCTCGACCATCATCGTCCCCAAAAGAAGAGAGAAAGGAGGACTTCAAACAAGAGAAGGCATGGGCCACTGCTCTGGACATTCTTCAAAGGTCTGCCGATGCAATGACCTATCAAGCCAACAAAATGGATATACAAATCAGCCTTTTGAACACACTGGTCGTATATGTAGTCAAAATAGATGACAAAATTACAAACTTGAATAATTTGATTCGACGGGCTCAAGCGGCCACAGACCATCAATTACAAGGATGCGTCTGCTCGCCAATAATCGAGAAATTGAGCACGCTCCCAGTAATGATGGAAAAGCTGCTGGTAGATCTAAAAGAAATTACAAACACAAAGCTACTTCCTTCAGGCAATAGCGACGGTGACTTATGTCCTGCAAAGGAAGTAAAAGAGGCAGCAGATCCAGGGGCGCGAAGGGATGAATCTAAAGCCCCGTCTTCACCCAACAATACATCGGCCACTGGCAGTTCAATGAGCGATCAACAAAAATCCCCATTTGTGGGCAAATTTAAGCATACTTCACCATCTCCAACCGATCAGGATAGAGAAGACCAGAACGGCAAGGGGAAAAAACAAAGGAAGCGGAAAGGCCGCAACAAGATCCGCAGGACCAAACAAGATCTGAGCCTTTACCCTTTGTTTAACACCTACAGACGAGCTGCTGTTACAGAGCTCAATGTCTCAAAAAGAATTGATGAACCAACAAATTTAAAAGAGGCCCAAACAAGGCCAATGGAAAGCGACACACAAAACAAATCTGGTACTTTGGTACCTGTAAAGGAAAAGGACGCAACCGGGGCAGCTCAGGTTCACTTGGCCCACAGGGGGGAAATGGACCCAACTGTAACTTCCCAAATAGCAATTTCTGACTCAATGCGACTACAAAAGGAAGAGGCCATAGATCCCTTGGGCCCGCAGATCTGTTAGGCAGGTCCAAATTAGCAAATCACGCTTTAACGAGCAGCCCACATCAAATTCAGTTGGGCAATGTCACATTATTGGAGAAGGGCAAGGGATGTGAAGCACCAACTGCCTGCGGCACAATTCAAAAGAGCTCTAGTGCACGGAACAGGTTACTTTCCACACCTGATCACCAAGTAACGCAAGTGCAAAAAATAGGACCCCTGACAGGTATAGATCCAACACACAGAGCCCACAGATCAGAGCCTCAACCAGGGCTTGCAGTGGTCCCCTCCCTTGGAGATCCAATCTTCACGTTTTTTTACCCGGAGTATAAGTCAGGAGGTAGCTGCGACATACTAAATCGCGGGAATATCATTAAATCGATAGAAGCGATAGGCCTGTCTAATATCGTAACCTCACAGGACATTGTATCAATAGAATTCATTGCACCAGGCCAGGGTCAAACAAATGAAAGCACGAAGGTCACTTGGAGCTCGATAGAGCCAATGAACATGATCCTATGGCACACAGAAACCTTCAAGCAGTGGGGTATACTTATACTACCCGGCAGGAATCCAGGCTATCCACATGTTCTGCAGGAAACCAGAGGTCTTGAGCGCCCATGCGTTGAAAAAAGAGCTGTTTACTCAGTCTTGAGGAATGCCCGTGATAAAACTCCCCCCTCCGACTCAAAAGTAACAAGCGCAAGAAAGGACCGGACCTCACTTAATAGGAATTTGGAAAAGGGTGGAACATGGTCATGGCTGGCGGGTTCCCTAAATTCAACTCAGCTGCTCTGTTGACAACAACATAGCCAATCGGGTTATGACAGCTGCCCACTGAGAATTTGCTCTTGGAATATAAACGGGTTATCAAGCAAATTGGGGGATAAAGCAACAATCTCCTATTTACAATCATTTGAGATAATACTACTTCAGGAGACATGGCTCGTGGAGCCGCAGCAAATAGAAGGGTTCAAAATACATCATATTCCAGCATTGAAACTGAAATCTTCGGGAAGAGGCAGCGGTGGCTTAGCAATTTACATTTCAATAAAAAACGAAATCACCTCATGGGACCTGGCGAGCCCTTCTCATTTCTTCCAGTCTGTTGGAATCTCATTTAGTACAAATAAAGGCCAGTGCAGGTCCATCATTCTAATGAATGTCTATGTCCGCCCCAACTCAGTGTCCAGACAATCCTTCTCAGAGGAGGTGACCGAGGCAGTGTTAAGAGTGAAATCTGGGTTCTGGTCCACAGACATAATACTATCTGGCGACTTCAATATGTGGTTAATGTCTGACCTACAGAATAATGAGGTAACCAAAACACAGGAAAGCACTTGGGTCATACCACCGCAGGCCACCCCTGGATGGCACAGGAAGATCGGAAGGGATGCTCCCTACAAAGCAACCTGGAACATCTTGGTCTTAGAGCCCTCAACGGGCGCTTTCTTCCTGGCCAACCACCCGGCCTCTCATACTTATCGAAAAATGGTGCATCCCTAATCGACTACACTTTTGTCAGCCTCCCTCTCCTGCACCAAATATCAGGTTTTGGATTCGGCAGAAGAACAGAAAGCGATCATAGCCCTCAAATGCGATGCAGCGCGAGAAACGAAATTCGTTTTATTTATTTATATGTTTACTTACCTGTAATCCGTCGCAATCCGTAGTTTACTACCCCCCACCCTGCCCCTCCCCCACCCCACGTCAGCGCCCGGCGGCACTGCCACCACCAACCGCTACTGTTCAATGGGGTAGATTAGCACCAGAGCTAGTGGTGTAAAGAATGACACATGACACTGATAACATGAACGTCATTCTCCATTGAAAGGATCCATATAACATAATGCACGATACAAAAGGAGTTAACAGAACTTATCTTTCAAATAAAGTGCTTCGACTTCCTCCCATAATTACAAAGCATATATATTGCCACATAAAGTGCTTGTTTGCCTTCACAAAATCTAAATGGTTTAACTGCTACCATTGGAACACATGAATGCAAGTCATGCTATAACCCCACATTAGCAACGTGTCTAAACGTAAACAACGTCAACACCATCACCACAAAAATAGACTACATGAATTGTTCACACTTTCTTAAATACCAAAACATACATTAAAATTGTCCTCGCCCTATTGAACCTCACAGATGCTTTCCACACGAGAGTGAGTCAGTGACCTGCTGGCATCTTGGAGTTGAAAGTGATGTGCTCATTTGGAAAGTGTAAAAACTCCTGATCTTGACTCAGACTTGTTAACAATGATGAACATGCATTGTATGGTTTTAGTCATGTTTAGAACAATAATATAAATGAACATGGGTGGGGCTCCACCACAAAAATGCTGTCTCGCACATTATGAAAAAACACTACGCCTCTCAGATTCGTAATTTAGATAACTACTGCTTTATGATGGACTTTTGTTCAACCAAGAAACGTAAGGAATCGAAAAGAAAGAGACTTTGTCAACTCTATTGCAAGTTACATACAGAAACTAGTGAGTAATGCTATTATTTGCACACACCTCAAGTTGCTTTTCAGAGTTCACAGGGCAGTCTTCCTATAAGATATCTCACTAAAAACACCGACCACATTCAGTCAAGAATTATTATTTATTTCGACGAGCAGTAACCTGAAATGGGCCGCCAAATGAAAAATGGTCACTATACAGCATTTTATTTATTATAAATGTTCCCTGGAAAAAGAAACATATAAGTGTAAAATGGGATCAGGACAGCTATAAATGAGAGCCAGTTCTACAGTGAACTATTGAACTATTTTATTTTGATTTACTTTGTCCTTCTTATCTGTCCTGGTTCCTATAAGCCATTTGCTACCTTTTTGATTATATCTGTAAGGGGTTACTCAGGAAGCAATTCTATTAAGGTGTTGAGCCACAGCTAGATAGCTGGAGTATTACTGCTGTCCATTAGACCTTACTGACCTTAATTCTAATTTCAGGATGGATTTGCTCTAAAGAGCTAAGTGACTAACTTCATTGTGGCAAAGTCTAAAATTCAAGGAAATGCACCAAAGAAAGAACACAGAACTGATTAAATAGCGTTTCTGCCTATTAAAGAGTTACAGCATCCAATGTTCGATGACCCAAATATAGCAAGGCAGCAATTGTATTCCACATGTTATAAGACACAGACTACAACAACTTATTTGAACTCATGTGAAAGAACCCACAAGTCCAGTGTAATAATGCATTGGTATGGGTTTTGACTGGTGTTGTGTAATGATTAAAATAAACTTATCGTATTGACACAAAGGTCTCATGCAATCGCCGATTACAACACTGGTAAAAATGGTGGTCATCTGTCACAGTATTTTTTTTTTAGTATGCCATTATTAGTCATCCTTACTGCAACATTCTTTTTTTCGCTGGTTCATTGAAAAACTGAAACAGAAATGTTTTAAAGTCCTGCATGTATGCTGTGGTTCTCTTTCCGCATCTAGATCAGGTGTAATTATGTTGGTGACATTTGTAACATTTCTTGAAATTTGAAATGGCATGGTTTCGAGTTGCATGATTTTGTGTAATATTCAACAGTGGGAGACTGCTTGGAGCAGAAAAAGCCTTGCCAAGAGATATATTATCCTTGAACTGGTCTTCTACTGGTGTCACGCCTGTTTTTCAAACTGAGGCACTCTCTTATGTCTGAGGTGGATGAATTGTCATTGGTGTGTTCCCTTACGCTTTGGGGGACAGATTTACTAACCTTTCATGCAATGCAGTGCAGCAAGGCAACTTGTTGTGCTGCGGTGCATGAAAGGGAGAGTTCAGAGATACAGCATAACTACTAAGATATGGCACACTTCTTGCTATATCATACAGCTGGTGCACTTCAGGCAGCCTAGCGCCAACACAGACTCCCTTGCACCACAGTGCAAGGGAGCCTGTGTTACAAGGAGAATTGTTTTTGTGCAGGAAGGAAAATCTCTCTGACCAAAAACAATCAGTCGAGACATTTTCCTCTTTTCATGGGTGTTACAGAGTGCAGCACACATAGAAATAAGAAATAATGAGGAGAAAAAAGGATTTTTCTCCTCGTTACGCCATCCTCTGGAAGGTGTAGTGATTTCACGCAATCCCCAGGATTTACAAACCTTTGTAAATCTGAGATGTGCATGACATCCATGGGTGTATACATGGGAACACCCATGTTTCAGCCATGGAATGCCTCCTAGAATGAAATGCAATGCAACGCAGCACAAGCTGCTGTGTTGCGTTCCATATTTTTTGACAAAAGCAACGCAAGGCGGTGCAAATCACTCTTTGCGTGGCTTTGTAAATATCTACTAGCATTTTGCGTCATTGCAGTTCCACTAAACTGGTGCAACTTTGCGTGGCTTTGTAAATATCTACTAGCATTTTGGGTCATTGCAGTGCCACAAAACTGGTGCAACCATGACGCAAAATGTTAGTAAATCCGGCCCTTAGAAGTTACTTAATAAATGATAGGTTTTTCAATTATCTCCAGTCTCAAAGTCAGAACCTTAGTCACTGCCGTTTTCCTGACTTTTCAATCTTCAAGCCTAATATGGTGAAAATAAAAACTGTTTAGATGACTGCAGCTGAAAATTAGAATATTTCTGGGCAGATTTGAGCAGATGATGAGCTCTTTTTTTTCTGTTGGTTTACTTTTCGATATCTGGGCCGACCTTTACCAGTTTGAAAGGAACCATCCTTTGATATATATGACAATAGGACTGAGTCCTTTAGCTGGTCTGCCCTCCATTGTGGTCAGCCTGGACTTTGGATTTACCCTGGTCAGCGCGACCTCAAGTAACCTTTTAGCGCTTTTGGCTTCTAAGCACTATTTTTGGTTTATTCTTTAAAAATTCATGACTCCGGTTCTACTTATTGCATTTGTGTCATTTTGGTCTTGAATTTCCTTTTAAAATATTTTTAGTTTTTTTAAAACTGTGCGGTCTTTTTGTGGTGTATTCATTGTATTACTGTGTGTGTGTTGCATACATACTTTACACATTGCCTCTTTAGATAAGCCTGCCTGCTTTGTGCCAAGCTACCAGAGGGTGAGCACAGGTTATCTTTTAGTGTATATCCAGCTTACCCTGACTAGGATTGTGATCCCTACTTGGTCAGGGTGCATACCTCTGCCAACTAGAGACCCAATTTCTAATATGACCCTTATGTCAAACATTACCTCAGTATGTCAGGGCCAGCATTTTGTCATGGCTGCCCCCCTCCCGTTTGTTAGGTTACCCTTCTTTATTCCAAGAATTACCTTCAATGTGTTAGCACAAGCATTTTTCCACAGCTGTCCATAAACGAAGAATTATCTCTACAATGCCATTTCCAGTGTTTTAATATAGGTGTACATTAAGCCAAAACTCTATTCTAGTGTGCCAGCACTAGTATTTTGTCACAGGTATCTATCATGCTAAGAATTGCCTCAGGTATGCCAGCACCAGTATTTTACCAAGAGTGACTCTGTAAGACAAGAATTACCTTAAGTATGCTAAGGCCAATGACAGACTTGTAAACATAACGCCACATTCTCACTCACATTCACTCATTTTAGAGAAGTCCTTGTTTTTATGTTTGTGTCCCTCATTCTTCAGATGGGTACCCTGACTACCCTTGTGGTGGTCCCAACCAGATACTTTCTTGTGGACCCTGGTGCTGAGCCAGCGGTCTGCATCCTTAGCAAGATCCCTAGGCTCAGTGAGCTTACTAACAATTAAGTGTTGGGACAGCTCGGAAAACAAATACTGAACATGTGCTCTCTTGCAAACAGATTATTCATCCTTTTGTAATCATTCACCTCACTGCACTTCACCCAACCCTCCAATGCCTTGCAAAAGGAATCCACGAAATCCACCCAGGAATGCTGGGGCACGTTCTGGCTGTCCCTGAACTTCTGCCTGTATGTCCCTGGGGAAAGGCCATATTTTCTGACAAGGGATTCCTTTATCCTGATCATCTTCCCTAGGGCCAAAAGCATGTCCCTCCCTTTGTTAGGGATGTGCTTCCACAGACTAGCCCCCCCTAATCCTCCTCAGGGATCCTGTGCATCTGTAAAGCCACCTAACAAGCTTCAAACCATTTGTCAATGTCATCCCCCACAACAAATTCAGGTACCAGACCTTTAGGGATATGGGCCCTCTTATCTCGGGAGGGCACTTTAGGTAGGCTTCCACCTTCATTGTTGGACTCCACCTGCTTAGCTCTGATGTCCAGCACTCTGAGATTTAGCTCATGGACCATTCTCCTTTCCTCCATGGCTAGTCTCCTCTCCTCCAAGGCTCTATCTGCCCCAGAATTCTCAATTGCCAAGGCCCTCTCAGCCTTCTTTTGTTCTGCCTCCATGGCCTGTTTCTTTTTTTCCATCCTGAGTCTAGCCATCTCCAGCCTGAACTCTCTCTCCTCTCTCCTTTCTATCATCTCCTCTGGGGACAGGCTGCGGAGAGACAGGTAGCTCCACTTCCGGAGCCACATCATTCCTCTCAGCTGCAGGCTGCATCTCAGGTAGGCCCTCTCCTTGTTCTTCCAAAACTCCTTGAGTTGGGCCACAGTGTAGTCATCCATGTTGGCCAGCCCGAATTCCATCCTTGCAGGTGTTGTTTCAGACACAACAGTGACAGAAGCCAATCAAGGGATACTTTAAATTTCTACTTGGTCTCAGATATGGGATGGTGGTGTACACCAAAACACGATAAGGCACTACACAACAACAAGCCCTTATGTCCCACAGCTGCCACCAATGTGGGAAACTGGGTTGTTGGTTGACTAGGGTGTGAGCCCTGGTCAACCAGCAACCACAATCCTTGCCAGGGTGAGGGACAAGCCAATCCTTAAATTAACCTGTGCTCAACCCTCTGATAGCTTGGCACAGAGCAGTCAGGGTTAAATTAGAGGCAAAGTGTAAAGTATTTGTGCAACACTTCAAACAATAATAAAGTGAAAACACCACACAAAAAGGATCCCACACCAAGTTAGAAAGATAGAACACTTTTTTTTATAAATGAAACAAGACCAAAACAACAGCAATCCAATTAGTTGAACTGAAGATTTAAGCAATGTTAAGTATTTTAGGGAAAATAGTGCATAAAAGCAGAAAGCACCAACATTGGTTATCTGAACACGCCGGACTGGGACAAATTTACAAGTTCAGTCTGACCACGATGGAGTGCGGGCCCGCTACAGGGACCCAACTAGGTCTGCTGAACATAGTACCTTAAATCCTGGTGCACGGTCTGCGGGGTGTTGCTTTGCGAGACTTTGCGTTGTCCAGCATCAGTCCAGAGGAAGCTGTGGGGCGAGGCTTTGCAAGGCTTAACGTCGCTTGGCTTCTGTTCCAGGGATCTGTGCAACCAAGCTTGGCAGGGCCTTGTGTCACTTTACATCAGTTCCCATGAGCTTCCAGCTGTGTGGCAACAAGGTTTTGCGGGTCTTAGCGTGGCTCGGCGTTGATTCCGATGAGGCTGGCAGCTGTGGGGTGAGGCTTTGCAGAGCTTTGTGTCACATTGCATTGGTTCCACTGAGGACTACAGCTGGGCTTGGCAGAAGCACCTTCAGAGCCACTTCCAAGGGTCCAGAACTGGGGTGACACCACTTGGCAGGATAGACTTACATATGGCCCAGTCCAGGTGCAGGTGCAAGGCTGTTGGAAGCCTGTTGTGTCCCTGTGGCTTTGGATCAGGAGGCCATCCAACTAGCCTTTGGAGTCACTCTGTGTTCTGGGTTCAAGAGATGCAGGTCCAGTCCATCTCACCAAGGCAAGAGGGCAGCAGGCAACAGGTCAGCACAGCAGGGCAGCAGTCACTTCAGGGCAGCAGTCCAGCAGAGTGGCAGTCCTTTCAGCAGCAACTCAGTTGTTCTTCCTGGCAAAGTATCTACAGGTACAAAAGTGTACTGAAATGGTAGTGTCTGAAGTCCACCCAGTTGTGCCTTTGAAGTGGGTAGAAACTTCTGGAGGCATGTCTTTGAAGCACACAGGTGCCTGTCTTTCTGGTATTGGCTCCAGACTAACTACAGAGGGTATGCAATCCTTAGTGTGGAGCCATGACACAACCTATTCAAGTGTAATCGGGGCTGGGCCTAGCTACTCCCGCCCATCCTGCCAGTGATAGCCCATCCAGTCACATCTAAGCTCCCCACTGTGTGTAGGTGTCACCCACACCCTTTCATGTGACCCTGAGACAGGCTGCAGGCACCAAATGGCTAATGCCAATTTTCTAATAGTGGCATTTTCAGAATTGCAATTTAAAATCCGACTTCACCATAAGTTAGTATTTTGAAATGTGATTCCAGAGACACCAAACCTGAACTGGTTACCTATTCCTATTTGGAAATTACACTTATGGGAGAGGTAGGCCTTGCAGTAGTGAAAAAAGCATTTAAATGTTTTTCACAACCAGGACATGTAATACTTAAAAGTACATGTCCTGCTCTTTAAATACACTGCACCCTGCCCTCTGGTCTTTCCAGGGTCCACCCTTGGGGTGACTTATATGTATTGGAAGGAAGGTTTGGGCCTGGCAAAAGGCTTATTTTGCCAGGTCCTCATGACATTTTAAAACTGCACATACACAGGCAGCAGTAGCAGGACTGAGACATGTTTGAAGTGCTACTTAAGTGGGTGACACAATTAGTTCTGCAGGCCCACTAGTAGCATTTAATTCACAGGCCCTGGGCATGAGTAGTTCCACTTTACTAGGGACTTACAATTAAATTAAATATGCCAATTGGGCATATGCCATTCTAACATGTTTGAGTAGAGAGCGCAAGAACTTTAGCACTGGTTAGCAGTGTAAAGTGTGCATAGTCCTAAAGCCAGCAAAAACAAAGTCAGATAAAACAGGAGGTCTGAAGGTAGAAAGTTAAGGGAATACCATGCCAAGGATGACAGG
Source organism: Calotriton arnoldi (assembly GCA_963921515.1). Classification (NCBI taxonomy): domain Eukaryota; kingdom Metazoa; phylum Chordata; class Amphibia; order Caudata; family Salamandridae; genus Calotriton; species Calotriton arnoldi. The sequence goes on along the minus strand of CAWUFW010003917.1, from coordinate 877,224 downwards.
TCTAACACTTACACATATTACACATATGTTCATACTTGCACACACGAACACAGGCTTACTGTCACAGAAACAAATTCTCACCAATAAGCACACACACAAAATATATGTAAAATCATTTTTTACTTACCTTAGCTAGAACCAAACATTCAATTCCAGCAAATTGTGCTTCATTTTGTATTAGACCAATAGGGAATAATAGAATATTATTCACTATTACTATAACAAAAAATGGTGTGTTGAGTCTGCCCTATGTTCTTGCCACTGATTTTACCACTTCTGAGCCAGGGGTCACAAATTCAGTGCCAGCAGTTGCAAGGGGCAAGCCAGGGGTCACAGCTGAAATCCTGGGCAACCCTAAATGATGTCCATGACCAGTCTATACATTTCCGAAGGGCCTGGGATCCAGCAGCACAAGTAAACAGGCACAGCTTACTGACAGCATCCCTGGAAGCCTCTTTTCAAAACTGTCCAGTCCTCCCAGAGCATGCAGGTAAAGTATGTTCCTGCCAGTTGGAGTTTTGGCTATGAGAGGCCTTGCTTGAAAGGTGAGTTGCTAGCATACATGCAAACAGACCTGATTCCGGTGGGAGACTCCCGAATTTTAAAGACAAAAATGGCTTAATTTTGGATGTCTTCTGCCTGAAATTGCCTCTTCTTTAATATAAGTCAATAGGGGGAATACATTCTCTTGATTATGTTTTTCCCACTTTCCTCTTATAAAATGTTGGCATGTATGGTTACTAGGCAACACTTTAAGTAAACCCTTAGCTGAGGGTACAATTTGAAACAGATACAACAGTAGGAGTTCCCAAGACGAAAATGTCCTGCTTCCTCTGTTCCTCCTGCTGCCCTTGGTAGCCTAAGCTCAGAGATCAGTGGCAGTGGTTGCAGGGGGCAAATCAGGGGTCACAATATTTTCACCTGGCAATCCCTAAAATATAGTTATGTTGACGCTGATGAAGTCCGATAGAATTCAGTGCTCAAGAATTGTGTAAAGAAGTTAAATCCATATGTCTCTTGTTGCTGCTGACACTGCTTTTTACCACAGTCCATCTTCAGTGTTTGGTTGAAGACCGGCGTACCCGACACTAGGATGAGTCATGTGCCTGCAAACAAAACACTTTTACTAAATGTAGCTGAACTCTGTGCATAGTTGTATTTCAGGAATTGTATAGACTGGTATCTTGATGAGTTTGTGAAGCTGTATATACCACAAAGGGTAGACTACATTTATATCACACTGTTCTATTTCCTGTCTATAGCTCGTTGAGTCTCTCACAGTGGTGTGGGGGGTTTTATGTCCACGATTGGTTGAAAAATTTAACATTAGGAGTGGCACATCATATGGCCATCCCTTGGTCGAGTTTGCTTTAACATCTCCTATCACAAACTCATTTTAAAGTATTTTTTATGGGTATGGTTTTGATGATGTCTTTTTTAAATGTATATTTTGTGCTCTATATTTGGATTGAGATAATTGTTTTACTTATGTGTTCCTATATGTATTGTTTACAGCCTGAGTAAGTTCAAGTCTATTGAATGAAACAAGTTAGCTGTTTGGCTGTTTTGATGGAATAAAATAAAGGAATCCAGAGAACCGCACGAGCGTGTCGATCAAGATTGCCCCCTCCCGCTGAGTTGCAGCGAAGTATGCCCGCCATCGACGATTCTATGGTGGTTAAGGCTAGCATTTAAAGTTTCAAAATAACTACGAGGATTCTGAATGGGAGTTCTCTTTGGCCATTACCGTTTTGTGCCTCTTCTTGAAGTTTTACTGGAGTTACTCAAGGTGAACTGCTCTCTGGTGTCTTGGGAGCTCGTGTTGCTGAAATTCCTGTCAGAAGGGTGGAGTGAAGCCCAGGAAAGGGCGCGGCTGCGGCCTAGGCCAATCCCACAGTTGGTTGTAACTGCTGCACTGTACTTATTTAGGAAGTATTTTACTCCTGCCTACATATTTCTCACGTAATATTGTGTCTAGCTTGCTCCTTTATTTTTACATATATTTATTTTCTTTTGAATATGGAAGGCAAGCATTCCCAAACCATGTCTACTAAACGGAAACAAAATATTTCTCCTCCACCAGTTAAGTCTAAATTAGTGGATATTAATGAGCCTTCATTATCTACTTTGCTGGAGTAGTTACAAGCTGTACGTTCCAACACAGACAATATTGCGGCTGAGATTAAATATTTGCGTAAATATATGGCTGGTCTTTCCATGAAAGTCTCTGACAAAGCTATTAAAATTCAGGACAATAAAGCTAAAATTGACCACCCTGTACCTATTTCGGCTAAAATTGCACCAATGAATAAATTATTGCTGGATTTAGAAAATCGCAATAGACAATATAACCTGCAAATGTTTAATTTACCGGAAAATGTGGAGGGTAATGACTGCAGGGTATATTTAGAAAACGTACTTTCCTGGTCTTTTACGTAATAAATTTCCTGAAACATTTGAGATTGGTAAGGCACACAGAATCCCTTCTCACCGCAACCCAAGACAAGATAAGCCTCGTCAAATGATATTCAAAGTTTTACGTCATCACCATTTAGTTTAGATGCGAAAGGCTGCCAGAGACATTCCTTCGTTAATGGTCAATGGGAATAAAAATTCTATTCATCAAGACTTTGCTAAAGATACTGTCAACATTTGCAAGGAATTTGCAGATCTTCGTCCCAGGCTGAGAAATGCTCGTTATAAATATGGTTTATTTGATCCGTCCTATATGCAAATTTGGAAAGATGGGTCTTCTAAGTCTTTTCAACACCCTGAGGATCTTTGCCGCTTTTTGGATCTACAGTCACAGTCTTCCATGGAAACAAATGAGACAACTACCTGACCTTAATATCACTAGAATTTGTGTTGATAGCATTTTTTGGGGAATAGAGTATCTTATGAGGGCATGTTGAGTAGGTCATTCTTGGCATGCGTGTGTGCGATTCAGGAGTACTATATATAATTCTATGTTGTATAGTCGTTATTTTTGTTGTCGGTTGGTGTCCTTTGTGTCTTCTCTATATTAATATTCGAGCTACTACTCTTTTTCCATTCTATCTTTCTTATCTATCCTTTTATCTATCTTTATCCTTTTTTCAGAATGTCGAGTGTTAATGGTATTAAAATTGTTTCATTTAATGTTAAGGGTTTACGGCACCCTGTTAAACTCACTAAGGTTTTAGATTATTTAGCTAGGCATAAAGCAGATATTTGTTTAATTCAATGAGACTCATGTAGATGATAAAGTTTTATCCTACATGAATAAAAAATGGGTATATGCTATTATTTCATCTCCGGCTCTCAATAGGAAAAATGAGGTAGCGATTCTTTTTGCAAAAAAATTACATGTCCAGATTTTACATAAACGTTCTGATTCTGACGGTCGCTTCATTATAGCCAATATTAAAATCAACAATAAGGTTTTCCACCTAATTAATGTATATGGGCCTACAAATGATGATCCTGATTATTGGTCCAGATTTACTTCAGAGGTTCTAAAATTGGGTAATGTTCCTCTGATCATCGGAGGGGATTTTAATCTTATTTCTGATCCATTACTGGATAGAATCTCCCAATCCAAATTTCATCCTCCAAAAGCGATTTTCTCTCTCAAATCCTTCTTTAACACTACCAAAATGGTGGATGTATGGTGTCTACATAATCCTACAGAAAAACAGTTTACTTTTTTTTCTAATCCTCATAATTCCTATTCTAGGTTGGATTATTTTTCAATTTCCCGAAGTCCAATTTCCTCAATTTCTAATCCCACTATTCAGAATATAGATATTTCTGACCATGCTTTAATATCATGCATTTTATCTGGCGAATCCTGTCAACATGGTCAAGGTCGCTGGCGTATGAATACCAATATTGTTCTTAATGACAAAAACATACCTAAGCTTTTATCGGCTATTCATGATTATTTTTCATTCAATTCTGAAGGTTCCATGTCTATTACTAATAGATGGGACGCATTTAAACATATACTAGAGGTGAATCTATTTTCATTATGGCACATGAAAATAAATGATTTAATACTAAAATTGAAGAATTGGGTAAACAGATAGCTACATTTGAACGTCTATATATTACCTCTAACAACCTCCAAATTAAGGTAAAATTACAGAAACTTCGTTATGAACTGAACTCTATTTTGAGCAATAAAGCTGGAATACAAATCTCTAACAACAAAGCTACATTTTGTTTTAGTGCCAATATATCTGGTAGACTGTTAGCTAACTATTTCCGTATAAAAAATGACAAAAGTCAAATTAATACTATTCACTCTCCAAATTGTTCAATTGCTTTATCCCATGATAATATAATTAAGCAATTTATGAAATATTATTCGGATTTAGATAATAAACCACCTTCTTAAGATACAGTTCATATTGATAATTTTTTGGAAAGCTGTGGTTTACCTAAAATCTCACAAACTGATAGAACTAAACTGGATCTTCCTATTACTGTAAAGAAAATAATTTCAGCTATTAAATCGCTAAAGTTAAAGAAATCTCCTGGTCCTGATGGTATTTCTGTGGAATTTTATAAGGAATTTTCATCTCACCTTTCATCGCACCTGCTTTCTTTGTTTTCTTATTTTAGTAATACAGGGTCTACCTCAGGGTCGTTCACTTAAGCTCTGATTATTTTCCTCCCGAAACCAGATAAAGACCCTTCTCTGGTTACAAATTATCGTCCTATTGCTTTAATAAATCAAGATTGTAAATTGTGTGCTAAAATTATTGCGACTAGGTTAGCTTTTATACTTCCTTATATTAGTCATGTGGATCAGTCTGGCTTTATGAAAAGAGATATTCGACAAATGATACTAGACTAATATTTATTGCAATTGATGCTGGATCATTATTGCCTTTTCCAGCTGGAGTTCTAGCATTAGATGCGAAAAGGCTTTTGATAAAATTCATTGGCAATACCTTTTTCGCACCTTGTCTGCTTTCAATTTTGGTTCCTTGTTTGTTTGTATGATTTCAGCTCTCTACTCTAGGCTTTCTGCCAAACTTTTTATTAATGGTCGACTCTCACAGAAGATTTGCCTTTTTAGAGGAACCTGGTAAGGATGCCCATTGTCTCCATTACTTTTTCTTATTGCAATTGAACCCCTATTAATTACAATTAGAAATTGCACAGAAATTGAAGGCCTTCAGCTAAACAAAGTCCCTATTAAAACGTCAGCATATGCTGATTATATTCTTTTATATATTGCTAACCCTGAATCTTCCATACCTCCATTATTGAACTTAATAGATGTTTACTCTAGGATTTCAGGTTATACACTTAACACTAACAAAACAGAAATTTTTCCTTTAACTATTCATTGTTCACCTGATATGCTCACTAATAATGATATTGTTTGGCAAAAAGATAAACTTAAATAACTTAACAACATAAAACAATCTTTGACTTTGAATTTTGAATCTACTTTGGCGTATAGTAAGGATAAACTTCAAAAGTGGTCCTCCTTGTGTTTATCTTGGTGGGGAAGATTGGATGTAGTTAAAATGATTATGGCTCCTAAACTGTTTTATCTATTTTCAATGATACCTATTCAATTTCCTCTTAAATGTCATAAGAGCATTGACAAATATTTTTGTAAATTTATTTGGAATAACAAATCTCCTCGGTTAAGTTACAAAAAATTGAAATTGTCTAAACTCAATGGAGGGTTTGGTTTACCAGATTTTCTAATGTATCATAAAGCCTTTATTTTAAAACAAAGGGGCCGATTCCAATCTCGGCCGGTAGGGCTCCGAATCGGATTCGGCTTATCCGGATCCGATTCGGAGCCCTATTGCCCGACCGATTCGTACGCGCGTCCGGGCGAGCGAGTACGATGCGAAATCGCCGACCGACTCGTCCGGGTGTCCCGACCGCTCCGACCGACTCGTTCCCGGGTCTAACCGCACCGACCGACTCGCTCGGACTCGACTCGCACCGCGCAATGGAGACGTTCCCCGGCCGGGTAAGTACGATGCGCGCCGCGAGCAGTCCGACCGAGCCGCGCACTCCGGCTCGAAAGAGCAGTCAGAGCCGGACTTTGGGGGTCCGTGTCGGACCCCCCTGTATGCGTAGCCGCGCGAGTCGCACACAGGGGGGACCCATGGGTCCCCCCTACCTGTGCGTGTACGGCGCAAGTCGCTTTGAGGCGTACACGCTGCAGGGGGCGCCCTTGTCCGCCTCGCACCCATTGAGTCAATGGGAGCCCACGTACGCGTTGTACGACAGGCTCCCATTGACTTCAATGGGAGTCCGACCGACTCGAGTCCGATGGCATACGTGCGCATCGTACTCGTTCGGTCGGGCTGCACGGGTCCGATTCGGTCGGAAATCTCTCTGGGTCCGGCTCGGTCGGGGAGATTTCCGGCCTGAATCGGAATCGGCCCCAAAGTATTTTATGGTTTCAGCATTTAGATCTTAATAATTCACCCGCATGGCTTTGCATTTAACAAAATTTAGTATCACCTTTTCCTCTAGCTGCTTTACTTACAATGTCCAATTCTTCTGTTTTTTTAAAGAAATCGGTAATGTTGAAATCTACTAAATTGATTCTACACGATTTAGATTCTGTTTTCCAATGTTCTATTTCTAACACATTGAACTTAATGCTGTGGTACAATTCATCATTAAAATTTGTTCGTCACACAAATGTTTGGATTTCATGGATAAAAGCTGGCATTTTTAATTTTAAACATATTTTTTACAATAATGCCTTTTTAAGTTTTGAGGACTTAAAACAAAGATTTCATTTGCAACCATCAGATATTGTTAAATATGAATTGCTCTATAACTCTATTCTTGACTCCTTCCCGAATGGCTTTCCTTCCATAGTTTCTTCTGATTTAGAAGTGTATCTCCAAACAATTGCGTCTTCTTTCCATGTAGTGTCATCATTATTATATAAAAATGTATATAATTCTGAAGGGGGTAATATCAATTTTCTTTCTACCTTTTGGAATACAGAATTAGATTTGTCTTTATCTTTGGACACATGTAGGAAGATTTGGTTGAATTCTGTCTCGGGTTGGTTGCCTGTATCATAATATCAAACTAATTCTTTTATACTTTTTAATTGTTTATGGACCCTCTTAAAATTATATAATGCAAATCTTTTAAACTCTTCCACTTGTTGGAATTATTCTTTAAATATAGGTTCATTAAGACATGGGTTATATCATTGTCACATTGTTAAGAAGTTTTGGGATGAAGTTTGGCAGATGAGTACTCGTATATTAAATGTATTAGATACTTTACCATATACAATAGTTATTTGCAAATCCTCTTCTCTCACCACTAAAATGCCCCTGCTGAACAACAAACTTTTTGATTTCTTAATTTCCGCAGCTTTAAAGACAATCACTACTAATTGGAAAGATTCCTCTTTATTATCAGTTCATGCATGGTGGGCTTGGATAATTTTTAACCAAAATGGGTGCTAATTTGACATTATCTGGTATTATTCACAATAATCCGAACAATCTAAATTTTTGGAAACCAATTGATGATTATTTAATGTTGAATCGTTAGTATGTACTAGTATAGGTATTACTATATATGTTTATGTTGACCTTTTAGCTTAGCAGCTCTGTAAACTGTTGTTATAAATTTATGCTGTTGTCCTTTTTATTTTCATTGCATTGATATGATTCTGTTTTACAGGTACTTTATAATATAATCTTGAACTCTTATTTATAAATTAGAATGTTTATCTATATCCATATTGTTTTTATTGGATTAACATTTGTACCTTTTCAGAGCTCTTTTGTGTATGTTTTCTATTATCAAAAATTGTAATAAAATATTTTGAACAGTAAAATAAAGGAATCCAATATAAAAACATATTTTCAAGCCTTTTGGACTATTCATTCTTGGATGGGTGAGTGCACCTTTCGATATTGTGTGTTTCTACATATAGGGGTCGATTCCGATTCGGGCCGGAAAAAGCACCGACCGACTCGGATCCGGAAAAAATACCGACCGACACGTACCCATGGCGCCCGACACGCCAAGTACGATGCAAGGCACGAAAAATCCGACCGACACATACCGAAACCAAGTCGACCGACCGAGCCGCACGGAAAACAGCAATCCGGCTGGAAAAACACGCGAATCCAACCGACCGACACGCACCCGGAACAAATCCGACCGAAACGTACACGCTAACTCCAAACCGCAAAGTACGATGCAAGGCGCGAAAACCACGAGTGAGTCGGACGGAGGACAAGCCGTACGACCGTCACGCATACAAAACCGAGCCGAAGCAACACAATACACCGCGACCGACGCGTACGCAGCATAGAAAACTGCACAAACACAGCGTGAACGAAACGGAGAACACCGTACGAGACCAATGCAGGGTCCGACTCGGTCACAAGAACGTTTCCAACATACACAAACAGCACAAAGGAAAAATCACCCAAAAAAGGCCAAACAAGCAATTACCAAGCCAATAAATACTGGGGGGGTGGGGACAGAGAACAAAGACACACCCACAACTCCACCTATATAAAGGACACAAATCACTACCATGAGCCTTTGCAAATGCCATTCCACTGCCAGCACCCAAGAGAAAGCAACCACACACCCACAGCTCATCCCTCACACAAGCCACACACCATCAGCACACCAACAAATACCTACCTCACATACACCCAGCAAAACACACACTCACACACCCTCACCTGCACACCAACACACACATCACCCACCATCACCACCCATCACCATGCCCCCCAAGAAGAATCCCAAGTTCCTAGATAGTGAATTGGAAGTCATGGTAGACGAGATCCTCAGGGTGGAGCCACAGCTGTTTGGCACACTGGTCCAACAGACCCCCATGTCGCAGAAAACCAAGATGTGGGAGAGGATCATCAACAGGGTGAACGCCCAATCACCATGTCGGCGCACAAAGACCGACATCCAGAACAGGTGGTATGACGTGCGCAGGAGGGTACGGGACATGCTGAAGAAAGACTACATCAACAGCCAATACACCGGCAGTGGCCCTCCTGCCAAGCCAATATACCTCAGCCCTGGGAGGAGAAGGTGCGGGCCATCCTTCCGCCAGTGAGCGTATATGGACTAGAGGACATCCCAGAGCCTGGTGAGTACACAACAAATGTACACAATATACTGCCACAAAACACACACACATCACTGTCAAGGGGAGAGTCAAACCATGCACTCATAGCAATCACACAGCAACCAGAACAGAATCATCCCAAAATGTGTATGTCAGTCAGAGAAACACAACACATGCCATCAAAAAAGTCACATCCAACTGTGCCAACACATGTACAAACACAACCACAACTACAGCTAGGCAGTGGCACAAATTGAACTAACAAACACATCCACACATGTAGCCACCACAACAACACCAACACACAGTGAAGACCACTCAAAGGAAGGAATTCTGTGTATGCTGGCCAAGTCAGTGTAGCCAATAGCATCATGGGAGTCGCAGTCACACATATTGCCCCCCCACAACTGTCCCATCAACACCACCATGAACCATGCGCACTTCACAGGGAGTGGAGAAGGACTCACAAGATGGCTGACACTGGCAACTGCTGTGGGGAGCACAAGGCCCTGCTGCCAACTGTGCACCAACAAACAGCAGGACACCAGCTGACTGACATCCTGAGAGACAACTTCCACTCCCTGCAATGCAAGCACGTTCCATGGTGGGATATCTGGCTAGCTGGGTGGGAAGGGGGACTTGCAGCACTGACCATAGTCACAAGCACCTCCCCTCACACACACCCCAACACAAACTCCACAGAACCCACCTGGTAGAATGCAATGCCCCCATCCTAACACAAGATCCCACAAAGCACCACCACCCTGGGTTATGTTGTGTGAAGCACAGGGACACTCTTGGGACTCTTAGCCAAACAACTGCCAGGACAACACTCCCAGCCATCCTGTCAGCACGCCAGCCCACCCCACAGGGAAGCAGAGTCAAAAGGAAGGAAGCATGGGCATGCTGGGAAGGGGGGTGGAGGCAATAGCATGATGGGAGTCATAGTCACAGACATTGCTCAGCCTCACAACTGGCCCATCAACACCACCCTGAACCATGCTCACATCACAGGGAGTGGAGAAGGACTCACAAGATGGCTGACACTGGCTACTGCTGTGGGGAGCACAAGGCCCTGCTGCCAACTGTGCACCAACAAACAGCAGGACACCACTGACTGACATCCTGAGAGACAACTTCCACTCCCTGCAATGCAAGCACGTTCCATGGTGGGATATCTGGCTAGCTGGGTGGGAAGGGGGACTTTCAGCACTGACCATAGTCACCAGCACCTCCCCTCACACCCCCAACACAAACTCCACAGTACCCACCTGGTAGAATGCAATGCCCTCCATCCTAACACAAGATCCCACAAAGCACCACCACCCTGGGTTATGTTGTGTGAAACACAGGGACACTCTTGGGACTCTTAGCCAAACAACTGCCAGGACAACACTCCCAGCCATCCTGTCAGCACAGCCAGCCCAACCCACAGGGAAGCAGAGTCAAAAGGAAGGAAGCATGGGCATGCTGGGAAGGGGGAGGAGGCAATAGCATGATGGGAGTCGTAGTCACAGCCCTACATCCCCCACCACATGGCCCAGCAAGCTCACACTCACGCATGCACATCCCACAGAGAGTGGAAAGGCCCATCAAAGATGTCTGACACTGTTGCTGTGTCGTGGGGAGCACAAGGGCATGCTGGGTACTGCACACCAACCAACAGCAGGACACCACTGTCAGCCATCTTGCCATTGCCCTCACACCCACACACACTGAACTCCACACAAAAGCAAGTAAGTATGGGAATGCTGGCAAGTGGGGTGGAGGCAATGGCATGATGGGAGTCGTAGTCACAGACATAGTTCACCCCCACAACTGTCCCATCAACACCACCCTGAACCATGCTCACATCACAGGGAGTGGAGAAGGACTCACAAGATGGCTGACACTGGCTACTGCTGTGGGGAGCACAAGGCCCTGCTGCCAACTGTGCACCAACAAACAGCAGGACACCACTGACTGACATCCTGAGAGACAACTTCCACTCCCTGCAATGCAAGCACGTTCCATGGTGGGATATCTGGCTAGCTGGGTGGGAAGGGGGACTTGCAGCACTGACCATAGTCACAAGCACCTCCCCTCACACACACCCCAACACAAACTCCACAGAACCCACCTGGTAGAATGCAATGCCCCCCATCCTAACACAAGATCCCACAAAGCACCACCACCCTGGGTTATGTTGTGTGAAGCACAGGGACACTCTTGGGACTCTTAGCCAAACAACTGCCAGGACAACACTCCCAGCCATCCTGTCAGCACAGCCAGCCCACCCCACAGGGAAGCAGAGTCAAAAGGAAGGAAGCATGGGCATGCTGGGAAGGGGGTGGAGGCAATAGCATGATGGGAGTCGTAGTCACAGACATTGCTCAGCCTCACAACTGGCCCATCAACACCACCCTGAACCATGCTCACATCACAGGGAGTGGAGAAGGACTCACAAGATGGCTGACACTGGCTACTGCTGTGGGGAGCACAAGGCCCTGCTGCCAACTGTGCACCAACAAACAGCAGGACACCACTGACTGACATCCTGAGAGACAACTTCCACTCCCTGCAATGCAAGCACGTTCCATGGTGGGATATCTGGCTAGCTGGGTGGGAAGGGGGACTTGCAGCACTGACCATAGTCACCAGCACCTCCCCTCACACCCCCAACACAAACTCCACAGTACCCACCTGGTAGAATGCAATGCCCTCCATCCTAACACAAAATCCCACAAAGCACCACCACCCTGGGTTATGTTGTGTGAAGCACAGGGACACTCTTGGGACTCTTAGCCAAACAACTGCCAGGACAACACTCCCAGCCATCCTGTCAGCACAGCCAGCCCAACCCACAGGAAGCAGAGTCAAAAGGAAGGAAGCATGGGCATGCTGGGAAGGGGGAGGAGGCAATAGCATGATGGGAGTCGTAGTCACAGCCCTACATCCCCCACCACATGGCCCAGCAAGCTCACACTCACGCATGCACATCCCACAGAGAGTGGAAAGGCCCATCAAAGATGTCTGACACTGTTGCTGTGTCGTGGGGAGCACAAGGGCATGCTGGGTACTGCACACCAACCAACAGCAGGACACCACTGTCAGCCATCTTGCCATTGCCCTCACACCCACACACACTGAACTCCACACAAAAGCAAGTAAGTATGGGAATGCTGGCAAGTGGGGTGGAGGCAATGGCATGATGGGAGTCGTAGTCACAGACATAGCTCACCCCCACAACTGTCCCATCAACACCACCCTGAACCATGCTCACATCACAGGGAGTGGAGAAGGACTCACAAGATGGCTGACACTGGCTACTGCTGTGGGGAGCACAAGGCCCTGCTGCCAACTGTGCACCAACAAACAGCAGGACACCACTGACTGACATCCTGAGAGACAACTTACACTCCCTGCAACGCAAGCACGTTCCATGGTGGGGTAACTGACTGGCTGGGTGGGTGGGAAGGAGGTCCGGCTGTCAACCAAACACAAGCAATGCAGAACATGTTCACACCCCAGAAAATACATAGAAATGCCCAAATAATGCAGGACAATGTGCCACACCAATATCAACCCCTGACTGTGACGACTTAGGACAATGCAATGTACAGGCCCGCACCCAGAGGCACAGTCACAACTGTCATGTGTGTCAACCATTGATGCCTGCAGAAACATGACATACATTGTTTGTGTCTCCCAAAAACAGGTGATGATGGGGACACAGCAGCAGACGCTGAGGAGTCCCAGTCCCAGGCTCAAGACGATGCCGAGCTCACTAGCGTCGTACAGCCTCTGTCCTCCTCGGACGATGAAGAACAACCTGGCACATCCGGTGCAAGTCAACATGCAGCACCAGCAGGACCACCAGCTGCAGCACCAGCAGGACCACCAGCTGCACCCCTGCACCCACCCCTACAACGACTGTCACCACGAATACCATCCCTGCCGACATGGACAGAATAAGGAGCAACACCAGCACAGTGACCCTGGACCAACCTGGGGCCATGGACACCACCACCACCACCAACCCCCAAGGTGGACCAAGGTTATCTGTGCGTGCCACTGCACACACTGCACATGTCAGCAGGGGTGGTGGGAGGGTGGGAGACAGAGGTCGCTGCTTGCAGACGTTGCTGGTGTGCATGACGACCCACAACTGGTACGCATAGCTGATGCGTACCAGTCCAGCACCGGAGAGCTCAGCCAGGTAGTGGGGCTCCTCAGAGACATTAAACAGCAGCAGGCTGCCCATCATGCCCGCTTGGACTCCCACATGTCCCACGTGGAGTCACACATGTCCCGTGTGGACTCACACATGTCCCGCGTGGAGTCCAAGTGGGATGCACTGCATGAGATGACGGTGGTGCACAGGGACATTTTACAATGCCTCCGCCAGATGAACAGCAACCAGTCCACACCTCCCTGTGTGCCAACAACATCTGGTGCCGAACAAACTGCAACTGCCACAGGGAGGGAGGAGGACTCTGGCGGAGAGTCCCCTGCACCGCAGCAGCCTGCACTTGAGGGCCCCCCCAAGAAGAGGGGTCGTCCGAGGAGGGAAAAGTGAGAGGCCGATGGCCAAGCGCAACTCCCAGGAAGCCTGAACCTGTTCTGGATGTTCGCCTTTGTGCACAGACTGTTCACCCTGTTGACGGCAACACTACTCCCACACATTGCATGGGGAGTACAAGTTGGACCAATGTGTCAGACAACTGTGGCCCCGATACTGGGGATCCTGTCTACCCGGACTTTCAATTCACCTAGGAACTTGGGATTGCAAGATTCATGTACAGCACAACCCATCCTATGCACTATTAACACAAATGTATCACAATAAACACACTAATACACCATACTTGCCTCTGTCGTGATTCCAACGTGGGTGCTGTTATGGGGATGATGAACTGCAAAATTACACTGTGTATGCGAACTGCAACAGCAAGGACAACACAGGCATGTGAGTACAGGCAACGTGACACACATGAGGGAGACACACCACCAGGGCTACACGACACATACACACCTAGGCCATCTGACTCATTGCCTACACTGATGTTGCCAGGGAAGACGGTGCAATGCACAGACACCACACCCATTCCCAGTTGTAGTCAAGTAGCCCACAGGTGCAGTAAGCAAATGGCAGTCAAATGTGTGACCACAGACAACGCACATCACAAAGTGAAGCACAGGTTTATTACACAGTTGCAACATGCCGTAACCACTACAGATGCAAGGTAACCCCACCTGGTAGCGGGCACACAGTCAACAACTGTAGACGGAAGGAAGTCCATGGGTGTGGCGCACATCACCTGTAGGGACACAACAGCTACCAGCCTGGATGTGCAATCACGTCGTCGGTGGACACAGTTGACCAAACGAATCTGAAAGTACCCTGTGAAGGACAGAAATGACACACAGTCAAAAGCAATGGAGTACAGGACAGAACAGCAAAACTCATGCACAATACATGTTACAAGATACCCACCCAGAACCAAGTTAGCATGTCAACACTGTTGGGGAGTACAGCCCACCTGTCACCACACATCGCAACACACATCCAGTCAAGTAGCCCATGGACACACTCCAACAGCACCAGAGCACCACCCACACATCATGCCAACTCACATCATTGACATGACACCTCAGGATACTCACATTCAGCTAAAGAAGTTGGTGATGAGCTGTGTGCGGACATCACCATCACCATCATCATCATCATCATCGTCACTGGCATCGTGGTCCAGGCCAGGATCCTCCACAGGTGGCGGATGTTGGTCATTGTCATTCTGGATGAGAGGCAACTCCTTCCGCACTGCCAGGTTGTGGAGCATGCAGCAGACGATGATAATCTTGCACACTTTCGCAGGGGTATATGGGAGGGACCCTCCGGTCTTGTCCAGGCAGCGGAAGCTGCTCTTCAGGAGACCAAAGGTCCGCTCAATCACTCTCCTGGTCCGACCATGTGCCTCATTGTAGCGCATCTGGGCAGGTGTCACAGGGTTCCTGAGGGGTGTCAGCAACCACGGCATGTTGGGGTATCCCGAGTCACCTACGGACAGACAAGTGCACATTAGCTGACTTGGAAAAGTGGGCGGAATACTACAGATCAGATCACACACAATGGCACAAAGTCAGTACACACCGACAAGCCAGGCACGCTGGTTCTGCATCTGTGCCATCATCCTGGGGATGCGACTACTCCTCATCACAAAGGCATCGTGTGCTGAACCAGGGAAACGGGCACACACGTGTGTGATGGTCATGTCTGCAAGACACACCACCAGTGCATTGACCGAGTGGTAGTGCTTGCGGTTCCTGTAGGCCTGCTCCTGGGCCTGTGGTGGTACCAACGCCACATGTGTCCCATCAATGGAGCCAATGACATGCGGCATCCTCCCCAGGGCATAAAAGTCACTCTTCACGTCAGTGAGTCGTCGCAGTCTAGGGAAATAGATGTACCGGTTCAGGAAGAGCAACATTGCCGCCAAAACATCGCGGAGCACACGGCTGAACATGGTCTGTGACATCCCACCAGCAGTCGCCACAGTATGTTGGAAGGTACCAGTGGCAAAGAAGTGTAGGGCTGCCATCACCTTCACCTTGGGGGTCAGCGCTGTAGGATACGGAAGGCCAGGCTGCAAATGTGGGGACAACTGCACTGCCAAATCCTCAATCAGCTGCCTGGTGAAGCGGTACCGTCGGATGCTGTCCCGTTCCACCATCGTTGCCAGGTCTGGGAATGGCCGATGGACAGCAGGAGCCCTGCAGTGCAGAGGAGAAGTAAGCAAGATTGTCAGTCACCCCACATATGCGGCATTGAACACACTCAAGATCCCAACATACATCATTATGAGGCACAACTACATGAAGTGTGCAGTACCGGAAGGACATGTATGGTACATACATGGCCAACATCTGTCAACACGGTCCTACGGGTGGCATCAATTTGTCCCAGGTTGGCCCATTGGATATCATGACGCCGTGTCACAGTTCCCATCTCCTGCTGCCGTGTCACAATAACCCCCCACAGTGACATGTGAGGACAGATGTGCCCCAGGCACCACAGCTCAACGACAGGTACGTTCCCAGGGACCCTGTAATGCCACATGGACACTGGCATTACATGGAGTATCATGTATACACCACAGCAAAACAACCTTGACCCCCACAGGTAGTGGCCCCACTTGCCATGGCAGGACAGACATGGACGTCTGTGACACACACGCACAACATCAGAGTCCATGCACACACAACGTGGATGTGGAGACTGTCTCCCATTGTGCACATGAAATCAGAGACATTGTAAACACTACATGCACAAAGACTGTGGAGGACCATCACTATTGTGCCACTGGGACACCCTGGCTCAAACATACCGTCCCACATGGGACTCACGGGGTATGTGACATGACATACACATACACCACTGTGAAATGTGACCATGGCACATGCACAGATATGAACAGTTGCACATCACAGTGGTCACGTACACGTAACACCCAGGATCCTGTCCCCATGAACACGTGCACAGCCTGGGGTGGCTGCCCACAGGTGACACCCACAGGACAACATGTACACCAACATACACACAATAGGAAATGCAGCCTTACATGCCTTATGATAAGGTTTGGACAGGCTGTCGTGATGTAGGTGTGCCCCTCACTCCCTGGGAGCTATCTGTGGCTGGCATATGTCCATCTGAGACAGGCATGCTGACATATGCCAGTCACATGTACAGTGATGCGTTGAACAGCAATGGACCGATCGGTGCCTCCGGCCGGCCCATTGCTTTCAATGTGTGCGGGTACGCGTTGTACCCCTGTGCGCGTTGAACAGCAATGGACCGATCGGTGCCTCCGGCCGGCCCATTGCTTTCAATGTGTGCGGGTACGCGTTGTACCCCTGTGCGCGTTGAACTGCAATGGACCGATCGGTGCCTCCGGCCGGCCCATTGCTTTCAATGTGTGCGGGTACGCGTTGTACCCCTGTGCGCGTTGAACTGCAATGGACCGATCGGTGCCTCCGGCCGGCCCATTGCTTTCAATGTGTGCGGTACGCGTTGTACCCCTGTGCGCGTTGAACAGCAATGGACCGATCGGTGCCTCCGGCCGGCCCATTGCTTTCAATGTGTGCGGGTACGCGTTGTACCCCTGTGCGCGTTGAACAGCAATGGACCGATCGGTGCCTCCGGCCGGCCCATTGCTTTCAATGTGTGCGGGTACGCGTTGTACCCCTGTGCGCGTTGAACAGCAATGGACCGATCGGTGCCTCCGGCCGGCCCATTGCTTTCAATGTGTGCGGGTACGCGTTGTACCCCTGTGCGCGTTGAACTGCAATGGACCGATCGGTGCCTCCGGCCGGCCCATTGCTTTCAATGTGTGCGGGTACGCGTTGTACCCCTGTGCGCGTTGAACAGCAATGGACCGATCGGTGCCTCCGGCCGGCCCATTGCTTTCAATGTGTGCGGGTACGCGTTGTACCCCTGTGCGCGTTGAACTGCAATGGACCGATCGGTGCCTCCGGCCGGCCCATTGCTTTCAATGTGTGCGGGTACGCGTTGTACCCCTGTGCGCGTTGAACAGCAATGGACCGATCGGTGCCTCCGGCCGGCCCATTGCTTTCAATGTGTGCGGTGCACGCGTTGTACCCCTGTGCGCGTTGAACAGCAATGGACCGATCGGTGCCTCCGGCCGGCCCATTGCTTTCAATGTGTGCGGGTACGCGTTGTACCCTGTGCGCGTTGAACATCAATGGACCGATCGGTGCCTCCGGCCGGCCCATTGCTTTCAATGTGTGCGGGTACGCGTTGTACCCCTGTGCGCGTTGAACAGCAATGGACCGATCGGTGCCTCCGGCTGGCCCATTGCTTTCAATGTGTGCGGGTACGCGTTGTACCCCTGTGCGCGTTGTACCGCAATGGACCGATCGGTGCGCACCCATTGACAATGGGCTTGCCTGGCAACGGACGCGTTTTCGAATTTCGAACGAGTCGGTTGCTGGAAAATCAGTTGGTCACCCACAACAATGTTGCAAAATCATGTATGTCATGAAGTTGAAGATTTGAAGGATGCTGTGGGCGTGTTTTGGTGCTGCTATTCCATGGATTGGCCAGATTCAGAAGATGCAAACGACTTGGACCTATCACTTTGGACACAAGGGACAGTATCTGCCTCTCCAGCACATATATATTGCTGGCTGTTCCCCTGAGAGCCCACTTGCCTGCACTACATGCTCCAAGACGACATCTGCCACTGCACTGCTGCTGTCTCTGCCCCTCTGGACCCTGCAATGGCACGTACTGTGGAGAGAGCCCCAGCCTTCAGCCTTGAAGAGAACCAGGCCCTGCTGGACAGCCTACTTCCACAGTACAGCAAGCTGTATGGGACACCAGGGGAGCAGGTGAGTGTTCTGTGCACTGCCTTTCTGAATGTGCATTTTGTCTGACTAGCAAGGCTGAGAGTCTGCACGCCACTGGCTAGCAGGCTCACTGAGTAGTTGTCACCCCCATAGTGTGTAGTGACTTGCACTGGACAGGTATGGTGCAGTGACAGTGCATTTGAACATGGTTTTACTTCCCATGCAATGATACCATGTAGTGACGTCTGGCAAACTGTCTATGGTCAGCTTTGCACTGCCTGTGTACATCATGTGCCCCTGTGATTGAGACATGTATATACGACTGTGTCATGCACGGATATGTTGCATGTGTGGTAATGGCCTTTTCACTTTGTCATCCTGACAGGTTAATGCCCATCGGAAGCAGGAACTCTGGAAGGACATCGTCCGGGCTGTCCGGTCCATGAGGGTCTACAAGCGCCGGATCCGCAACTGCCAGAAGAGGTGGCAGGACCTTCGGGGCTGGACCCGGAGGATTGCACGGGTCCAGCTGAAGCTGTCGCCTCCTCGCAGGAGGGGCGGAACACGGACCCTGACCCCCACATGCTCCAGATCCTGGCGGTGGTCTTTCCAGACCTGGATGGGCAGCTGAAGGCCAGACAGCAGCAAGGAGGGGTGAGTCAAAGACTGCACTGTGAACTCTGTATTACATGCTTTGTGCCCTCCTCTGGCCTGGTTCAACTGCCACAGTGCAGCAGTCATGTTGTCCAGGAGCCATGTCCCTCTATTGTGCACTGCCCACTGCTCATCTGATACCCAGGTGTGGCCCTTACAGTCAGGGAATTGTGTCACTTGGGACTGTGTCCTTGCAGTTTGCTTCACTAAAGGTGGGGGACAGCATCTGTTTCCCTGACTCTGTTGTGGGCATCATGGGTGGGTCCATTGTTCACACAACGCCTGGTTTTGGACATGTGATCTGCGTGTTGCTTTGATATGCGGTCCACTTGCTGAGCTGAGCCACCACATGTGCCTGGGGTATGTGGCACCCGCCCATGCAGCGGGTGGGAACAATGTTTGGGCCCCAGGAGTGTGCAGATTACATGTGTCACACATAAATAGCCAGCTATCCACTGTCCAGGGCACATCCCTCATTCATGTGGAGCAGGACAGTCATGCCTACTCCAGGCCATGCAATGCACTCTGTACTCCCACTCCCGTGTATCAGCTGACACATTGTGCACAGTGATTTGAGCCCTCCGGTGTCTGCCTCTGTGTCAGTGTGCTGTGGATTAGTTGCCAGGACTGCTGTGGTGTTTCTTGGTAGGGGCTCAGCATGCCCCTGGAGATGTGACCATAGGAGACGATACTTGTGTGTCACATAGGTGTTTGATCAGCTGCCCGTGCAGACTGGGGTATGCGAATGTGATGTTCAGGCAGCTGTTCCCCATTCACAGCAAATTGTGAGGGGCTCAGGTTCAGAGGGTAGTGTCACAGGTCTCCCATATGTCCAATAGGTGTGACCTGGACAGATGAGGGTTGAGATGATGTGTTGTGTGGGGGATGTACATGTGCATTTGTGCAGCTCCAGGACTTGCATTCCCCATGACCTACTATTGTGACACAGTGCATAGTGTTGTTGTCTGGCTGCCAAGTCATACATCACTGAGACAGTGATGTATGACTTAACAGTCATGCCTCTGACATGGCATGTGTCAACTTATTTGTGGTCCTGCAGGGGAGTGACATGTGCTACATGCACACCATAGTGGCGCTGGCTATCAGGACATGGGTGCATCATGGTGTCTGTCGCTGGTATGCATCACATGCATTTCCTATTTGACTCTGGGCATCCCTTTCATCCGGAAACCTGTACTGACTCAGTGGCAAGAGCTGTGATGTGTCCACACCGTGTCCTCTGCACTGTCCAACTACTGTGTACTTGGTGCATGTGTCCACACTGGGGTGTTGCAATCCAACAGACACCAGACAGATGGGTGCAAGGCCATGTGGGATGTGAGTGCCATGCTTGGCATCAGACTGACAATTGGCTTCTCCTGTTCAGTTAGGGCACTTTTAGCAATGTACAACTAATGATGCCAGGGCTTACTCTGTGATGTGCTGTGCTCACAGTGGTGTGTGCGTTTGGTGCAGGTGACTGATGTCTGTCTGTTTCCCCATTGTTTGCAGATACATCCACGGCCACGGAAGGGAACAGCTCCACGGACCAGGAGGAGCCAGAGAGCCAGACTGGGTCAGCAGCCGAGGAGTGGTCGGAGGGACCCAGTGGCACGGAGGGCGAGGGAGCCACACCGAGGAGTCCTCAGCACCATCCACCTCAGCTGAGGACCAGAGCAACTCGGAGGATGACTCCCTTGTGGAGGCGGGTGTCAGCAGCCACCACACCCCAGCTAGTGTTGCTGTCCCCGCCACCACCAGCACCACCACCGCCCTCCCATCGGCTCCCATTCCCCAGGTCCGTGGAGGCTCCCATGTTCGGGAGCGTGTCTCCTTTGGGCCAGGCACCGCACCCCTGCCCCTGTGTCCCCTGCTGCCCTGAGTGAGGAGTCTGTGTACCTCCTTCACCAGCTCCATGTAGGGCAGACAGCCATGCTGAGTGTCCTCCATGCGCACACCGCACTGTTGACTCAGCTGGTGTCGTTCATGGAGGGCATCTCATCGGGCATGTCTGACCTACAGAGGTGCAACAGGTCCATGGACTCCTCCCTGACGGCAGTAGTGTCCCTCCTCACCCCTCACCCCTCCTGCCTCTGCTCCATCCACACTCCCCAGCACCTTGCCCGTCCCAAGCACACACACACCGGCACAGGCACACACCAGCACACACACATCCAGCACACAGACACACACGCTACAAACTAAACGCACACGCACGCACAGTCAGGGGACTGAAACCAGACTCACAGGGGATGGGGCCCTGGTACACACACACGCATCCACGGGCACTGCGCAGTCCTCAGTTGCCTCTCCCTCCAAAGCACCCTCCCTTGCCTCACCTGCAACCCCAAAGACCCGCGCCTCTTCCTCAGTGACCTCGGCCTCTTCCCCTCCGATCCAGCTGCCCCAGCATCCAGGGGGAAGAGGAAGCCCCCACACGGAGCAGAGTGCCCCTCGCCCCCGGACACCCTCCCCCAGGCACAGACAGACTGAGGCCCCCACCCGCAAGTCCCCCAGAGTGGTAAGAGCAAGACCCCGCCGCCGCCCTGCACCTCAAGCACCAGGTCACCTTCCTCCATCCCTCAGGCCCCCACTCCACAGGTGCCCCCGCCACACCCTGCCCCAGGTTCCCCCACCCACAGATATACCATCCCCAAGAGGCTCCGGCCTTCTCCCCCTGCCACTTGCTCTCCCGGCACCACACCCCCGCTGCGCTTGTCTGTGCCACTGATGTGGTGAGGGTGTCCTCCCCCTCTGTCCAGCCCACCTTGCCTGTTCCCCATTCTCC
The DNA here is from genome assembly GCA_963921515.1 of Calotriton arnoldi. Classification (NCBI taxonomy): domain Eukaryota; kingdom Metazoa; phylum Chordata; class Amphibia; order Caudata; family Salamandridae; genus Calotriton; species Calotriton arnoldi. Next base: position 855,334 of record CAWUFW010003917.1, on the reverse strand, counting down.
TCCCCTGGTGGTAGGCACTGCAGTGGAGTCCACTACCACCCTGTCTGACTTGGGCACTGCAGTGGCGGACCTGTCCACTCCATCTGCAGGGTCCACTGCAGTCGTGCCGGCACCCACAACATCTGAGCCATGCCCCCAGTTGTGCCGGCACACACCATGTCAGACACCTCCACTGCAGTTGTCAGTGGCTCTCCAGCACCCACCACCCCTTCCCTGCTTCCTCCTGGTGAGCCCTGATCCTGTCCCTGCGGTGCCTGGCCTACCCCCCGGTTGCCCCTCCTAGTGGATTGTCCCTGGTTTTGTGCAGGCATGTGTAGGGTGGCATCTGCCACTGTCACCCACTTGTGACTTTGTTGATGGACTGGCCATTGTCCTTTGTTTATGTTCTACCGGACTTCTACTTTTAATGCCACATATGCTGAATAAAGCAACTTTCTGTTCTCTAGTGCTTTTGCTTCTGATGTACATGATGTTGATGATGCTAAGAATGCCCTTGCTGCAGTGATGGTGATATTTGGTCTCATGATAATGAAGTGTTACTGTGCAGGAACCCATGTGGTCCAGGGGTTATGTGTCCTATCCTGTGGTGTATCCATGTCATCCATAGCAGCATCTGAGGGTGTCATGTGTTCAGTATTTGGCAATGAGATTTCCTACTTAGATTGGCAACTTCACATCTGTGGCTTCCACCCCTGCACATCTGTTGTGCCTGCCATTGTTCTATTCGTCTACTTCCCTGACCGTGTGGCCATCTCCAGTGAACATGCAGGTTTGGGCATCAATGGGGAAGGACTCATCTGTGTTGTCAGTGCAACATTGCTATACAAGTGTGTTGGATCTGTGCTGATGATTCCGTTGGCACTTCCATGACCAGACTGATGGGACGGGAGCCCTCATTTGTTGCTAATTGTTGATTGTGTGTCCCATTGCTGCCATGGTATGGTATCTGTTCGCCTCACATCTGCAGTCTCCACAGGGTATCTGCATGTGTGTGCCCATTGGTGCAAATATGTGGGTCTGCATTCGGATGGTCACTTCTGTCATTGTGTCATTGATGATTGTTGACGGTGTCAGCCCCCATAGGTGTTGTTTGTCTGCACATGGCCAAGGTTATGTCTTATTTGCACTGCAGGATTTGGCTCCCCCAATTTATGTTGCAATGGGACACATACACTACTTTGCCACTGATGTGTTTGTTGTTCTGTGACCAGGAATCATCCATGCAGTTTGGCAGTTGCACCTCTTACTTTGTCAACACTTGCCTTTTGGTCACTGTGATGATGGGGTTTGGACCCCATTGCCACAATGTTCAAAATGTGCTTCAGCTATGGACCCCACACTTACATTTTGGTCACTGTGATGATGGGGGTTTGGTCCCCATTGCCACAATGTTCAAAATGTGCTTCAGCTATGGACCCCACACTTACATTTTGGTCACTGTGATGATGGGGGTTTGGTCCCCATTGCCACAATGTTCAAAATGTGCTTCAGCTATGGACCCCACACTTACATTTTGGTCACTGTGATGATGGGGGTTTGGTCCCCATTGCCACAATGTTCAAAATGTGCTTCAGCTATGGACCCCACAGTTACATTTTGGTCACTGTGATGATGGGGTTTGGTCCCCATTGCCACAATGTTCAAAATGTGCTTCAGCTATGGACCCCACACTTACATTTTGGTCACTGTGATGATGGGGGTTTGGACCCCATTGCCACAATGTTCAAAATGTGCTTCAGCTATGGACCCCACACTTACATTTTGGTCACTGTGATGATGGGGGTTTGGACCCCATTGCCACAATGTTCGAAATGTGCTTCAGCTATGGACCCCACACTTACATTTTGGTCACTGTGATGATGGGGGTTTGGACCCCATTGCCACAATGGTCATGGCCTGCTTGCATTGTGGGTGCCACACACATATTTGTGTGGCACATGTGCTAGGGGGTCACATTGTATGTTCAAAGTCATGTTCGGTGTTGTAGGCATTTGACACAGTCTACACACGCTTGTCATGGTGTTGGGGGATGTCTCCTTCTTGCATTCCCTAGGTTGTGGTGTGCTGGTTGTGTCATGCATTGTCCATCCTATGAGTGGGGGTGGTAGTAGTGGTAGGCATCCTGCCCCCTGGCTAAGGGTGGTAGTAGTGGTAGGCATCCTGCCCCCTGGGTAAGGGTGGTAGTAGTGGTAGGCATCCTGCCCCCCTGGCTAAGGGTGGTAGTAGTGGTAGGCATCCTGCCCCCTGGGTGAGGGTGGTAGTAGTGGTAGGCATCCTGCCCCCTGGGTAAGGGTGGTAGTAGTGGTAGGCATCCTGCCCCCTGGGTAAGGGTGGTAGTAGTGGTAGGCATCCTGCCCCCTGGGTGATGGTGGTAGTAGTGGTAGGCATCCTGCCCCCCTGGGTGAGGGTGGTAGTAGTGGTGGGCATCCTGCCCCCTGGCTAAGGGTGGTAGTAGTGGTAGGCATCCTGCCCCCTGGCTAAGGGTGGTAGTAGTGGTAGGCATCCTGCCCCCTGGGTGAGGGTGGTAGTAGTGGTAGGCATCCTGCCCCCTGGCTAAGGGTGGTGGTAGGCATCCAGCCCCCTGGGTGAGGGTGGTAGTAGTGGTAGGCATCCTGCCCCCCTGGCTAAGGGTGGTGGTAGGCATCCAGCCCCCTGGGTGAGGGTGGTAGTAGTGGTAGGCATCCTGCCCCCCTGGGTGAGGGTGGTAGTAGTGGTAGGCATCCTGCCCCCCTGGCTAAGGGTGGTGGTAGGCATCCAGCCCCCCTGGGTGAGGGTGGTAGTAGTGGTAGGCATCCTGCCCCCCTGGCTAAGGGTGGTAGTAGTGGTAGGCATCCTGCCCCCCTGGCTAAGGGTGGTGGTAGGCATCCAGCCCCCCTGGGTGAGGGTGGTATTAGTGGTAGGCATCCTGCCCCCTGGCTAAGGGTGGTGGTAGGCATCCAGCCCCCTGGGTGAGGGTGGTAGTAGTGGTAGGCATCCTGCCCCCCTGGGTGAGGGTGGTAGTAGTGGTAGGCATCCTGCCCCCTGGGTGAGGGTGGTAGTAGTGGTGGGCATCCTGCCCCCCTGGCTAAGGGTGGTGGTAGGCATCCAGCCCCCCTGGGTGAGGGTGGTAGTAGTGGTAGGCATCCTGCCCCCTGGGTAAGGGTGGTAGTAGTGGTGGGCATCCTGCCCCCTGGGTGAGGGTGGTAGTAGTGGTAGGCATCCTGCCCCCCTGGGTGAGGGTGGTAGTAGTGGTGGGCATCCTGCCCCCTGGCTAAGGGTGGTGGTAGGCATCCAGCCCCCTGGGTGAGGGTGGTAGTAGTGGTAGGCATCCTGCCCCCTGGCTAAGGGTGGTAGTAGTGGTAGGCATCCTGCCCCCTGGCTAAGGGTGGTGGTAGGCATCCTGCCCCCTGGGTGAGGGTGGTAGTAGTGGTAGGCATCCTGCCCCCTGGGTGAGGGTGGTAGTAGTGGTGGGCATCCTGCCCCCCTGGCTAAGGGTGGTGGTAGGCATCCAGCCCCCTGGGTGAGGGTGGTAGTAGTGGTAGGCATCCTGCCCCCTGGCTAAGGGTGGTAGTAGTGGTAGGCATCCTGCCCCCTGGCTAAGGGTGGTGGTAGGCATCCAGCCCCCTGGGTGAGGGTGGTAGTAGTGGTAGGCATCCTGCCCCCCTGGCTGAGGGTGGTGGTAGGCATCCAGCCCCCTGGGTGAGGGTGGTAGTAGTGGTAGGCATCCTGCCCCCCTGGGTGAGGGTGGTAGTAGTGGTAGGCATCCTGCCCCCCTGGGTAAGGGTGGAAGTAGTGGTAGGCATCCTGCCCCCCCTGGGTAAGGGTGGTAGTAGTGGTGGGCATCCTGCCCCACTGGCTAAGGGAGGTAGTAGTGGTAGGCATCCAGCCCCCCCTGGGTGAGGGTGGTAGTAGTGGTAGGCATCCTGCCCCCCCTGGGTGAGGGTGGTAGTAGTGGTAGGCATCCTGCCCCCCCTGGGTGAGGGTGGTAGTAGTGCTGGGCATCCTGCCCCCTGGCTAAGGGTGGTGGTAGGCATCCAGCCCCCTGGGTGAGGGTGGTAGTAGTGGTAGGCATCCTGCCTCCCCTGGCTAAGGGTGGTAGTAGTGATAGGCATCCTGCCCCCTGGCTAAGGGTGGTGGTAGGCATCCAGCCCCCTGGGTGAGGGTGGTAGTAGTGGTGGGCATCCTGCCCCCTGGCTAAGGGTGGTAGTAGTGGTAGGCATCCTGCCCCCCTGGGTGAGGGTGGTAGTAGTGGTAGGCATCCTGCCCCCTGTGTAAGGGTGGTAGTAGTGGTAGGCATCCTGCCCCCTGGGTGAGGGTGGTAGTAGTGGTAGGCATCCTGCCCCCCTGGGTGAGGGTGGTAGTAGTGGTAGGCATCCTGCCCCCCTGGGTGAGGGTGGTTGTGGTGGTAGGCATCATGCCACCTCTGGGTGAGGGTGGTAGTGGTGGTAGGCATCATGCCACCCCTGGGTAGGGGCGGTGGTGCGCATTCAGGCCCCTGTGTGCATATGTGGCATTGGTGATGGGCATCCCGCCCCTATGGTGCTGCTGTTGCTGGTGTAAGTAAATTCTGCATCCCTCTGTGTGTGTGTGATGTGTCGTGTACGTGTTGTATGTGTTTTGTGGTTGGTGTCTGGCTTACCTTCTGCGCCGTACGCGTCCGTGCCTGTTCCGGTAGTAAATGTAGAATATTGGTATGATCGGGACGAAGGGATTCATGGTTGGTTCGTGTCGTTCGTCCTTCTCGTTGCTTCGCGTCGTCCTCGTCGCTTCGCCTCGTCCTCGTCGCTGCGCGTCGTCCTCGTCGCTGCCGTGTTCGTCTCGTAGCCGTGGATCGTGTTGTGGCGCGAATCGGAGCTTATGTGCGCCTCTCCCGGATGCTTTGACGTGCCGTGCGTAGCGACGGGTTCGGCGCGTACGGAAGCGCATCGTACTTGTCCGGCCGGACGGGGCTGCATTTTTCCTTCCGTGCGACTCGATTCGGCGTTTCCGGATTCGCCTCGGTCGGAGAACAGGACCTGGTTTGGGTGAGTACGGCTCGGCCGGATTTTTTGCTGTTGTGCGCATCGTACTTGCTCGTTCGGTGTGCTGTACGGATCGGTCGGGAAACAGGCTTTCGCATGGCTTTTTTCCCGACCGAATGGTATTGGGTGCGCCTCCGACCGAGATCGGAATCGGCCCCATAGTCTGCTGAGTCACCAGTACCAATCAGCGGCTGGTACTGAAGAAAGAGTGCACCAACTTGTTATTTATGGAACTGTGTGGGAGGTGCAGCTTCAAGTGTACACCGTTGTTGTCTATTTTCTTCACATATACCACAAAAGGTGCAAGTGCCAGTTTGAATAATGCAACCTTTTAGGCCATCTGTAGTGTCAACATTTGAATTTTTCCCTTTATAATATAATTGTGACTTTATTTATCTTCAGTTTCGAGGAGCTGATTCTGTAGTATTGACCTTCAGGAACTTACGATTGGAGAATTTCATTTACCCTTCGGTATTCACTTTTTTTATTTGGTCAAAATTTTTTTATTTTGCTGTGCTGTTAAAAGTCAAGTGCAGGATCGTGTAGTTCAATATAAACTCAGCATAGACATTACCATAAATTAGAATGGGAGTCTTGTGTGCTTTCTCACCCTGACGCTACTATGATTTGAAATTTTATTCTAAGGACTAGAAACCTACATTTCCTTTATTAAATAACAATAAAGGGCTTTGGCCCCTAATCAGTAAGGCTGGACCAATCAATAATCAAAACAACACAACACTTGCCAGTACTGATAACTATTTTTCTAGTGCTCTTTCAATAATCACACGTGACATTCATAGTGATTGAATAACTAAATTAAAGAATAAATCTTTTATTTTTATTTTAAATATGTTAAATGATTTTCAAAAATGGAATCTTAATTCATGTTATTATTTTTTCATGAACATTACAAACAATGTTGTGGACCACATCATAAAAAACAAACATATAATTACAAATTATTCACATAAAAAACAAAACATGACATCTATTTATAAAAACATGATGCCTAACTTGAGCGAGCTCAAATTCCAACAAGAACTTAAGTAAAGAAAAGAAAAAGAAAACAAAGAACCCAAAGGAAAGGTCTAGAAAAAATGCACCACAGTTGGAATATGAAATGTGACACAGACCCAGGGCAACTAGAGGCCAAACAGTTATGTATTCAGGTTATAATGCATAAACTTAACCATTAGTTTAACCTGTGTTTCAATAACCTGATACTCAAAACTTTGTATTACAAAACTTGTTTGGACACAAAATCACAAACGGCCTACGCGTTTCGAACCCACTGAAAATTTTGGGGTTCTCCTCAGGACCTGGAAAAAGAGCTGCAAAATAAAAGAAAAAGAAAGAAAGAGTGCACGTGTTACTATTCATTCAATATTGTACGCACGACCACTCTCCTCAAACAATTTTTCAAATTACCTTGTATGTACAGTAACGTGGCATTCAATAATGCCACTTGATGCTTTATTTTATTTTCTTGAACACAACAATTCCAAAAGCACTGACAATAAACGAAAATGAAAGGAATCAGCTATAGCTCCAGAATGAAATGGGCGAATTCAGAGAGAGCAAGCGAGAATTGATGTCTTACCTCTCTAACACATGCTTGTGGGCCACCAACAAAAACTTCTAGAGGGTGTTTAACCAGGAGCCTCCAACGGTCGACTGTGTTTTCTAAAAAAAGGGGGGTGTTACATGGTTCAGAAAACCACAAGTCGTAATCAATGGCGCAAGGTGCACACAAATATCGGCGTTAGTCCAGACGTACCTCTAGATTATCTCGAAGTCATCAAGTGTTGTGTTGTTTTGATTACATTTCCTTTATGGCAAAGAAACCAAGTTAACATTCTATCTAAAGGTATATAAGTACCGTCTTCTTGCATAATTTTTTTAATTGTAGCTTAAATCTGAGGGCACTCATCTATAACTCATCGAGCTGTTCAGGAAAATAATTTCATAAGATCATTAAGGAATCTTCCCCAGAGAACTCCTTTAATTCCCTTTTTCATAGACATCCCCCTTAAACGTATTGACTTCTATTTTGCCCGGCCACCTCTCTTACTTTGGATTAGGCTGTAGGCAACTGAGGAGCTGTATGTATGTAGGGAAGCCTTGAAGGAGATACGGTCTTTGGTCGGTACCACCATTCTTCCATGGTTCCAACACATTTGCCAAAGGTATAGGAAATTGGTCCTAGATGGTCTATGGGATAACCCCGGTACAGTCACACAGAGTGCTAAAGGGATAGTTAAAGCAGCCTTTTGGGAATATGTCCAACTTGTCCCACACAGATGCATCTCTCAGGGCATCTTCACTAATAGGTTCATTCTTCATAAGCCATTTCCTAGGTAGGAAGCATATGAAGATTCTATTCAATCACCGTTGGCTAGGTACTTGTTTATGAAGCTGCGTTTTGAAGTCCTTAAAATTAACTTTCTTTCTGACCTTTATTGAACGCAAAACCGGGACTAGAAAGGATTTACATGGATCTGGGTATAAAGAACAAAACTTGATAAAATGGCTCGTAATTTGTTTTGTATTACTATTACATCTACATGGGCATACGTCCTGACGCCATGTTTTTGCATGGTGAAAGCTACCTTAAAATGTAAAACATTAAGTCTAATTTTCCATCCAATTCAGGTATGGCTTCGAGCACCTCATTGTTGTGACCGGTACATATCTCACAATTATTTGTTGTTTAAATGCCCCTTCCATTCTAGTTTCCATGCACCTCTCTAAGGGGCCCATTACGATGGCGGGCGGAAGCACAACCGCCGTGCTGGCGGATGCAAAAACCACCAGTTACCGCCGGCACGCAGCAGTCCACACGCCCGCCCAATTATGATGCGAAAAGCAGGCCAAACACCGCCGGCAAGCCAGCAACACCGTCCGCCATCAAAGTGCGCCCGCACACGTAGCGGCGCAGCCCAACTGACACACACCGTCCGACGAAACACGTCCCGCCCGGCGCATAAATTACGATGCCGCAAACAAACGGCTCCCACGGCAAAGAGACACCGCACGTGAAAGAGAGGCGGAAACACGGACGCAGAGCACGGACAACGAAGAAGCGGCACCCGGGCATGAATCCAGCACTGCAGGCCCTTCCCATGCTTCTGCTGATGCACCACCAAGGACGCAACGTACCGCGGAGACGCAGGTAGGCACACACACAACAAGTGCACGCAAACAGCGCACACAGTGCAAGGGCGGAAAAAGCGGACAACCCCCCACCAGCGCGTGCACACTACACATCCACCATTGCATCCACATATGACACACAGGCCAAATCCTAACATCGCAGAACACATGTGTACACACCACCTGGGACTAGGAACCAACCACCCCGTCACGGCCCCAAAGCGCCGATGACGCCGCCACACATGCGCACAACGCAGAGGCCAACCGCAGCGCCATGCATGCGTCGCACACAGACACAGGGACACAACCAAGCAGCACACACATCAGCCCCACCCCGAACGCACATGACACGTGACAGGCCGGCCACAGACATGTCCCCAACGCCCAATTCACAGACAACACCCAACGCCACACAACCGACGCACACATGTCAGTGAAGTCACGCAACAGCAGGACACACCCCAGTGTAACAAACATGGCGAAGCACACAGCGGCGGCAACACCAACTAAGAGAAGCAGGGCCCCTTCGGGAAGAGGAACGCCAGTACCACACTGAAAAACCCATACCACCCTGCACATATGAACAAGACACATGAAACGGAACACCAAAGAGCCCGGGGACCGACAACAGGTGGCCCAAGAATTACATCCACACACAAGGCCCAACGCAGAGCGGAAAGGCAGCCTGCCGCCCACACAAGGGAGAGCAGACAGCACTGAATGACCTTCCATTCCAACACCGAAACCACAGCCCTACGACAGAAGCCGGTGAATACAGCCATTGTCCAAGAATAGACCAACACAGGCATGCCGAGGAGACCGACCACAGGGCAGATAGCGCATATCACAGAAGCACACAACGGACGGGGAAGAAAGAAGAAAACACTCCCCCATGTCGGCCACATGCAAGTTAATTGGAAGGAGTCACACAGCACTGACCTTGAACTGTCTGAGAAGCATGTGGGAAGAGGGCCCGTGTCCTCCAAACAAGCCAACAGAACACAAGTCCTGTCTCCCCACGACTACACAGAGCTCACAGCAACCCCGGAGCGTGCACATTGCAGACTGCACACACAGCCGGAGCACGCCACCTCTACGAACCGCTGCGAAATGGCAACCGCAACACACCTACCCAACTACGCCCGAACAGCTCAAGCTGTACCAAACCAACACGATACATACATTGGGATGCGATCTCCTGTCCCTGCTGAACGTAAGTTACCGACTGACTTACCGCATCACATTGTTCAGCTGCGTCATGCCCGTCTTCTACTGTCGGAGGTGTCCCTACCAGCATCCCGTCGAGATATGCCTCTCCAACCCGGCATGTCTGAAGGCGGACCTGCTACCACTACTCCTCCCTCTGGACGCACACGACAGGGCCTGCTCTGCCTATGGGGGCATGGCGTATGTGGCCAACATCGCACGCGCACTGAAATGGAACCACTGTGCCTCCACACGACGGATCATCGAGAACAGCTACATCGAATGTCACCCAGCATGCCCCATCATGGTCCTCCAAGGGACAACCTACGAACAACACCTTGACAGCCACCATCCGCTTCATTGGCTGGCAAACATGTACACCACCAATGACATGGAAGCCCTGCTGGACGGCATCGCATACCTGACAACCTGTAAATACGTCGGACCACAACGCAGGTTCCCCGAGTGACCTATGAAGTCCAACCCCGCACCCATGCTCAGCTTCCGCACGGACTGGCCAGTCACCACCACAACAGCCATACCAAACGACCGGCAACTGTAACCACACCATCAACGACATCGCCATGACATCGGATATGACCGGGACATGCACACTGTTCCCCATCACATCCAGGAACACCGCATGCATCGTGGGAGGCAGTGGCATGGGCTCTGTGCATCGCACCCACATGGACGGAACTGCACGAACAACCAGGACACGACATGGATCCAGCGCACATGGACACACACACCGCTCAGTGGACATGAATAGGTCGCCTGGAGTCTGTGGGTGCTGCACCCCTCCACCCCCGCCCGGGAATCCCATACCAGGACCTTTGCATGGACGACAAGTGCATACAACAACAACACGACCCCAGTGACTGTGACATGTCCAGTAACCACCACAGTGCAACAACAAGTGGCACGCCGCTGCATGCACGCAAGCACATGCCCTGATGTCATCTCACATGCACGCGTGCATGAGGAACAACCGCAGCAAACCTGTCACATGGAACTGAGATGGACTGTGCCCATGATGCCGAGCGGTCTGGTAGGCTACATGTATACCGTCTGTGTCAAAGTCCGCAGCTCCGCAGCTATACGTAAATGTACATTAGCACAGCCTTGGCCAAGCAGATGTAACCCCACACCCTATCCCATTTGTAATCATGCTCAGTATATCCTCAACATGTATTCCGCTGCCAGTAGTGTCCACTATACTGCATCACAGAGGACAGAAGACTCAATATAATGTTTGAAACCAAAACTGTCTCCGCTGACTCATTTCACAAGTACGAATGAGAGAGGATGAGAGTATGTGAAGTACACGGCAGTCGTGACATGACCATGTAGTCCACTGGTATTGGATGTCAACGCAAATGAGTAGCACTACTGTGGAAGACACACATGTGTCGTGTGAAGTCGTATGGACGCAGTGCTCAGGTGGGTGGGTGCGACGGGTAGATGCGCACATGCCAAGTTGGAGCACGCCGTGTTGGGAGGGGTCATGAACAGTACACCACCGCTTCCCTGGGCATTGTGAGAGGACACCTGTCGGGGGGAGTGAACACGTGTGTGCACAGCAGCCGGGCACACGTACAAGGCGGTACCAGGCGCACCTCAGCCCACCCTCTGTGGACAAGCTGGATCCTGTTGTGCGCCCGCCATGCCCCTTGACAAGGCACACACAGCCCCAGTCGACCAGGTGTAACCCCAACATAGTCAATCCGCACAGGCGATACAGGGCACGGGATGGCAGTGGAGCATGGTGTGTGAGAGGTCTCCTCGCGCTCCTCCTGGTCATATCACGCAGGCAATAGAACCTCAACGTCTAGCATGGCACAAGTCACATGGAAGTGTAGGGGGACGCACCACAGCACGAGCAGCACTGACGTCACGGGAGGTGGCTCGCACCATCCCATCCATTGCCCATCATACCAACCACGACACATGCCATTGCGACTAAGTGCAAGCGCGTGCGCCACCACCCCCGAGCCCTCCCCAGAGAGGCCAAAGAGTGAATGTGTGGGCCAACAGCCACAGACGGACGCGGCCTGGCCGCAAGGGCAGCCACAGCCACTGGGTGTCGCAGGTGGCGGATCCGGAAGGCGAAGACTGTGATGCATAGTCCATGCAGGCCGGGTCTCCATTTGGGGCACCACGCAGGTGGACGGCGTCCCGCCACACATCATACCCTGAGACAGCCCACTCGTGCAACTGGACCCACACATACACTCCTTGCCCTCTCTGGTGCGAGCTTGGGGCTGCCTGTGCAAGCGCTAGCCTCGCAGGTGAGCATGCATATTGGGGGAGCGAGGGGAGGACATGAGGGCTGGGGCGAAGATGACTGTATCACTGTCAGTTAGTACAAGGGATGACCCAGATGTGGAAAGGAAGAGACGTGTCCCGTGTGCACTGCAACTAGTCGCCAATCCAACTACCCCCATGTCCGGAATGTAAGCCCGCACCTAGGCCCGCCCATCCGCCACATCGAACATACCACCAGCACGACAACCTTCCCATTCGAAACACTGACTGGGGGTGGCGACCAGTGTACAATCATGTGTAGCCTACCCACGCGTACATGTGGGCCCTCCATGATCCATGTCACCTGCGGCAAAGTCATGACATGCGCAATGAGGGAAGTGAGGAGAGCTGTCCGCCCCACGCGCAGAAGGTGCATCAGCTCCACAGACCCAGCAGCGAGTCCAGCAGGGGTCACATGTGCAGGGGCAGCTGTGCCTGGTGTGAAGGCACATGCATATAGACAGCACATCGACCAATGTGTAGTCTGCCCACATCTACAGTCCATCATCATGCGGACATAGGAATTGAACACAGGGCAACACATCTTAGCTGGTGCACCCACCGTGACCAACAATGCGCAATCATCGACGTACCCGCCCTGTGCATGGCCCCCCACCCAACGGAGGCACATCCAGTGCCACCATCCCACACACACAAGCCTTCCACGGAACATGCTGTGTCCAATGGTCAGTACAGAGTCAGCGCCCATCTGGTGGATCCTGAACAGGAGACACATGCACACACATGCCAGCTCCCACTATGTACGACTGCCACCTGGCACGTGCAATGTAACCTCTCACCTGTGACGTGTGACTGCAAGCAGACAGCCGTCTTGGCATGGGGCTGTCAATGTGGACACCAGTCAATGTTTCGGGAGCTGTGATCCGTACAGTGCTGTACATAGGGTGCAGTGCTGACACCTACTACTGTCTCATATCCCCTCGTGCCACAGGTCCCACTTGTATTGGCCGCTCAGCCCGTGCCCACATCGTCGTCATCGTGTGCCATACTCATCCAGCCTCGGAAGCAGTTCCATGCTCAGCAGACACTCATGTTGCCGTGGCGTTGCCGCTTGACGAATATGCAGTCAGTCCCCATCAGCACGCCCCGCAAGTCATTGGGGCCTAGATCCCCATGTGCATGCACATGGCAGTGGTATGTCTCACTTGCCATTGCCATTGTTGGGAGACCTGTGTAAGTGTATTGTGGCCGTGCCGTCCCAGCTTGACAGCTGGGCTGTGGCTCATGTGCTTGCTCAGTCATGTCAGTGATGTGTATGCGAAATTGCTATGTGCCGTGTTGCTTTGACATGTGTCCTCTGCCATTTAACCCAGGCGGAGACCGAACATTGACCGCCCATACCAATTGCTGGCGGACATGGACGATACAGAGGTAATCAGGAAGTTTCGGCTGGACAGGCCAACTCTGCATCGACTGTGTGCCATGTTAGAGCCCCATCTCCGTCCCCGCAGGGTGTATCCGACTGCTGTCACCCCCACGGCTAAGGTGATGGCCGCCATGCATTTCTTCGCCACTGGGTCATTCCAGCACACAGTGGGCAGTGGAGGAGGGATGTCCCAGCCCATGTTCAGCAAGGTGCTGAGGGATGTACTGGCAGCCATGATGCTGTACCGGAACAGGTACATCCGCTTCCCCAGGGCTCGTGAATTGGCGGCAGTGAAGGGTGCATTCTATGCCCTTGGCAGAATCCCACACGTCGTGGGAGCCATTGACTGCACTCATGTTGGCCTTGTTCCACCACAGGCCACTGAGCACCTGTACCGCAACAGGAAGCACACGCACTCCCTGAATGTGCAAGTGGTGTGCCTTGCGGACATGGTGATCACCCACGTGTGTGCAAAGTTTCCAGGCTCGGCCCATGACGCACACATAATGCGCAACAGCATCTTGCCACGACTGATGGCCAATCTGCAACAGGATCGTGCCTGTATTGTCGGTGAGTATGTGGAGTGGTGTAGCGTGCTGGTTGTGCGATGCTGTCCCCTGTCCAGTTGGAATAGCTACGGTTCTCTGTGTCCCTCACACCCAGGTGACTCTGCGTACCCGAATGGGGCATGGCTGCTCAGTCCATTGAGGAATCCTCGCACCCCAGCAGACGATCGATACAATGAGGCACATGGGAGGACCAGACGTGTGGTCGAGCGTACCTTTGGCCTCCTCAAGTCCAGGTTCAGGTGCCTGGACCGCACCGGGGGTGCACTTGCGTACTCCCCACAGAAGGTGTGCCAGATAGTGGTGGCGTGCTGCATGCTGCACAATCTGGCCATTCGGAAGCAGATCCCCCTCATTGTGGATGACGGAGATCAACCAGGGCCCCAGCCCGCAGACCAGGACAGCTCGAGTGAGGTGGACAGCGGAGAGGAGGAAGCTGGGAATGTGCGCCAGCAGCTCATCGCCCGCTACTTCACTTGACGGTGAGTGTCCATGTACGACGGATGATGTGTCTGTATCTGTGCAGGTGTGTGTGTGCTGTGTCAGGGTGGCCGTATGTTCACTGCGTGCAGTGTGTCAACGCTCCATGGCCAGGGTAGTATGCCACTGTTGGTGACTGTGGCATTGTGCCCTATTGCTCTGTGCGATGTGTGTACATTGCTTGTAGTTGTTGACATGTACTGTGTGATGGGTGTGTGACACACTCATTGAATGTGCTCCTGTTCTGTCTCCCACCCCTAGGTCCCTACAGGCCCTCCGGATTCCATTGCCATGCCACGCATCAGGTGCCCTTCCGCCCAAGGTGGCCGTTGTATTCCGTACAAATAAAACACAGGGCACAAACAGCAGTTAGTGAATAAGGTGCATTTATTACGAACTGTGACATGTGATTGTGTGTAAGGTGATAACAAAAGTGGTGCGTGCAGTGACAATGAGCTGTCGGTCATGGCTGCGTGATGATCAGGGTGTACCCACTGGTTCTATGTCCATAGTCCAACACACACATGCCATCCAGCTGGCTGTGTGGAGTGGGATCGTAGAGCAAGTCAATGCAGTGGCTGGTCAAGGAAGGCTGGCGGAAGGCTGGCTGGCTGCCTCACTTGCGACTGGAGCGTGCGAAGTCCTCCCGGGAGATCTGTTTCCTCTTCGGACGGCCCCTTCCACGTTTGGGAGGGGGGTGTGTGGTGGCGACCTGCTGGTGGTGGGTGAGGTGTGCTCACTGGCTGTGGACGCAGGGGAAGTGGACACTGCTGGCCGACCCTGCGCCCTAGCAGGTAGTGGCGGAGGTGGTGTTGCTGGCCTTGCCTGTGACCCCACCGCCACCACCAGCTGGCCCATGAGGTCCACGAGTTGGTCCATACGGGACACGAATTGGCCCATATGGGCGTCCATGGACCTCAGCACCCCCAGCACCTCCCGCGTGTCAGTAGCAGACCTGGCCCATTGTCCTTGGGCCTCTTCATAGGCCCCAAGGACTCTGGCCATTTGAGGCAGGGCATGGCTCCCAGGGGAGGCTGGCGTTTCCCTGACCCTGCTCCTCCTACCAGTCCTGCTGCCACCGGCCTGCCCACTAGCCACATTGCTCACCACGGTCCTCGCTGTGGCTCCCAGGGTGGATCCAGTCGGCCGGGCCACCACCTGCGCTGGGGCTGGTGCCAGCGAAGACGTGGTGGTGGTGGAGGCGGTGGTGGTCGGTGCGGCGATGGTGGCGGTTGCGGCAGTGGTAGTGGCCGCAATGACCGTGGGTGTGGCCGCAACGACAGTGGCAGCAGGGGACTGGGACTGTTCAGCATCCCTGGATGATGGGTTGGTGGGTAGGAGGGGTCCTGGGGAGCGGCTGGGCCCTGCCACGCCAGATGGGCCAGCTTGGTGGTCCGTGTCCGAAGAGGTGGACAGATCCTCCAGATCCGTGTGTCCTCGTTGGGGGCTTGTAGGCTGGCTGTGCTGGCTGCTGTCTCCATCCCCAGCGTCCAGCAGTTCATCACCTGTGGAGAAAATGAGATTTGTTATTGTGTTGCACCTGGCGAAGTATGTATTAGTCGTCTGACATTGGCAGTTCGTGCAATCTCGTACATGGGTTTCCCGGAGGCGAGTGTGTGGCTGTGGCATCTGTAGTTGTGTGTGCTAGGCAATGGGACTGTGTGCTGTGCACATGTGGCATGGGACGGATTGGCCATGCCGATGGGTGTGTTGCTTTGCCCCTACTCATTGTGACTCTGGTGTATGCGGGCTCCTGGCCCATCCTGGGTCTGGTTTGTACTTTGCTTTTGGAGTTCATATGGAACGCTTAGGAACGCATATGGCAACATGGGGGCCATGCCCCAGATTCGCATTTGGGAGGGAATATGCTTTTGGGGTTCAAATGGAACGCTTAGGAACGCATATGGCAACATGGGGGCCATGCCCCAGATTCGCATTTGGGATGGAATATGCTTTTGGGGTTCAAATGGAACGCTTAGGAACGCATATGGCAACATGGGGGCCATGCCCCAGATTCGCATTTGGGAGGGAATATGCTTTTGGGGTTCAAATGGAACGCTTAGGAACGCATATGGCAACATGGGGGCCATGCCCCAGATTCGCATTTGGGATGGAATATGCTTTTGGGGTTCAAATGGAACGCTTAGGAACGCATATGGCAACATGGGGGCCATGCCCCAGATTCGCATTTGGGAGGGAATATGCTTTTGGGGTTCAAATGGAACGCTTAGGAACGCATATGGCAACATGGGGGCCATGCCCCAGATTCGCATTTGGGATGGAATATGCTTTTGGGGTTCAAATGGAACGCTTAGGAACGCATATGGCAACATGGGGGCCATGCCCCAGATTCGCATTTGGGAGGGAATATGCTTTTGGGGTTCAAATGGAACGCTTAGGAACGCATATGGCAACATGGGGGCCATGCCCCAGATTCGCATTTGGGAGGGGATATGCTTTTGGGGTACATGCTGTGAGCCATGGGTGCCGAACGTGACATGTGTTGTGGCAGCATGACAGTGCATGGTCTGAGGTGTGTGCATGCCTGACATGCCCTGCATATTTGCTGTCTGTTGTGGTTACTGGACATGGCATTGGACGCATCGTTATGAGTGAGTGATAGTTGTGTGCCAGCCAACGTATTGCAGTTGTCCCATCTCCTTGGTGTGCGTGCTGCCCTGTGCCATGTGCATCACTGCAGTGCTCGGGGGGTGGCCCATGTTGTGTGTTGTTGCTCACAGTGTGTTGTGCGCTTAATTGACTTCTGGCACATGGTTGGTCATGGGCATGTGTCTTAGCGTGACTGCTGTATGTGTGGCAGCTGTGCGGATGACATGCCTTTCATGTGACTGGGGCTGACGGATGGGATGGATGGTATGTTGTATGTGCATGGTGTGTCTGTGAGTTTGATGGGTTCAGTGGTGTTCGTGTGCATTTCTGTTGTTCCGCTCTGTTGCGTCTAGTGTTGTTTGTCTTACATAGGCGTAGTTGTGGGGTGTGGGGTTGACAGGCAGTGGGGGCTACATGGACAGGACTTCAATGGTGTTTCGGTTGTGTGTGATGAGTTGCACAGTGGCTGCCGTGTGGGACTATATTCAGTGTGGCTTGTGCATGCAGACGTGGCTCCTTGGGTGTTGCTATGTCTGTGATGGGTCATGTGGGGTGTGAGTCTGCTGTTCATGTCCGTGTGCACATTGTTCACTTGTTCGTGACGGTGGGCGGTGCTGCGTGTCCGTGTGCTACGTGACATGTCCCATGTGTTGGTGGTGTTATGGTCCTCATGCCTCCAGTAATCCAGCCCTGTCCAGTTTCCCACCTGCAAGTTGTTCGTGCGTGCACTGTACTGGATGCCACATGGCTCTAAGCGGGGGTGCTCCATGTTGCAGGTCTGTGGGGGTGGGGGGGTGTAGTGGGTCGTGGGGGTGGCTGTACACCCACTGACACCGATTGCTGTGGACCGTGATGTCTGCCTTTCGGCTGTCGTTGTGCACTGCGGTGGCTGACACGTGGCTGTGGGGTGTGGGGGATGCTCCTCCTTGCTGTGCTGTGGGACTGGGGCCTGGTGTGTGTTGTACTTGGGCTGTCCACCATCCCGCCCACTGCACTTTGTGTTCCTGCCACTTACCTGTTACTTGTCGGTTAGTGCAGCTGTGGCGGACACATGGGTGTGGTGGGTGCTCGTTGTGGCGCTTCTGGCATATTTGGGGACCTGTTGGTGGTTACGTGGCTGGCTTAGTGTACACATGTCCCCACGCATCTTACAGTTGTTCGGTTTGGCCTGTGTGTGGTAGTGTCTGTTGCATGTGCGTGTGATGTGTTGTGTATTGTGTGCTGGACATGGGGGTGTTTGTCCCTGGGAGCTGTGGCATGGTGGTTGCGCATGTGAGTACATAGCGGTGTGCTAGTATACATTAGTTTGTACTTACCAGCCTCCACTCCCCCTGCTAATCCGGCGAGGATCTCCGGATGGATTACGACTCGCACCTTCTCCTCCCACGCTTTGAAGGTCTTAAAGAGCGCGGGATTCCCTCCGCCAGTGACGGCAGCCAGCTCTCTGTTTTTGCCCTCCTTCTTCTTGACCAGGCTCTTTACGTCATTCCAACGTTTGTTTATCTCGGTTCTGTTCCTGGGCAGGGTCCCGACTGCATTGACCTGGTCTACGATCCGGGTCCACATTCTGTTTCTGGTGGCTAGTGGTGTGTGCTGGACCATGTTCCCATAGATTTGTGGGTACACCTTGATGATCTCGTCGACCATGACCGTCAGCTCCATGGGCGTGAACTTGGGCATCCTTTGTGGTGCCATGGTGTTTGTGGTGCTGGTGCGGTGTGTGTTGTGTAATGTGCAGGGGGTTTGTGGTGCCGGTGTTTGGTGGTGGTGGTGGTGGTTGTGATGTGTGCGTTTCTGTGGTGTGCTGCTGTCCTTGCTGTGTCACTGTGTCCTCTCCTCTCCTCTCTGGTTTGCAATGTAGCAAGGGGTTGTGGTCTGTGGGAGTGCTGCTTTTGTACTCACCTATGTGGGTGTGTCCTCATGGTCTGTTGTTTTCAGGTGTGTTGTGTCTGGGGTTCTGGCCTTTGTATTTTTTGTTTGTCCGGGGGTGTTTTCGGGATGTGTACTGTGCTTGTGTATTTGTGTGTGCCTTGCTGTGTGGACTTGTTGGCCATGTTGTGTGCTATTGGTTTTGTGTGCGGATGGTTTCTGTGCAGGTACGTGGGCGCCATGGCTTCTGCCGTGTCGAATCTCATCGGCGTTGTTTGCGCTGGCAGGCGGTATATTTGTGGTTTTTCCGCGCTCATGGCGGTGCGATCGTAATTTCACGTGCGGTGTGTCGGCCGTGTGGGCGGGCGGTTTTGTGTTGTCGTGCGTGTTTCCGTCCGTGGCGGGCGGTTTGACTCCGACTCGGACGATGGCGGGCGGTATTTTGTGTGAATTTTCCGCCGATGGCGGTTTTCGGTTTGTGTAATCGTAATGGCGTGGTCGGTGTTCAGACGGTGTGTGCGGGCGGATTTTTGCCGCTTCCATGCCTGGCGGATTTATTTACGCCGGGTATCGTAATGGGCCCCTAAGTATTTTTTATAGTTTCTTTGTAATTTTAATTGTATTCTTGTGGGTTTGTAGAAACCTCCACCACATCCAATTTATTACAAATATTCCTACGTATAACAACCAGGGTATTTTAATTATGACATCTAATGGCAGGGAATCAGCCAGACAAGATCTAACTAGACTTGCTTCAAGATTCCCACAGCACTTGATCCATTGAAAAAGCAGGGCTACTCCTATTTGGACCTCAATGTATGGAAGGCCTAGTTCCTCGTGGACAATAAAAGTTGTTGTACTTTTCGGGTTCGGCCTGCAATCTGCGAGCCAAAGCATTTTTTGACCGCTGGATAAGCCCTGCGTTTCCATAGCCCTAGACCCATTCTCCCTATAGCCCGACTGCCACTCCTTTACTTCTACACAAATTGAGCATCTCTTTAATGGGTTTGTTTTTCAGTTTGCTGGCAAATGTAAAGATTGCCTCCATGTTCCTTCACAAATGCTGCGCACTTACATGTATGAGGGCATTCTAGCCAAAGGATGAACTTAGGGTGATTCCCAAATAATTAAACATGTTTGCCCACTCCAGGCATGCAACCACATTATAAAAAAAAAAATTTCCATGTTGGATTTACCACATGACATAATGTATGTTTTAGTGTAGTTGACTTCTAAATCTAGGGAGACCATATAAGTCAGAAAAGAATCCAGCATTATTTGTGAATCATTTGCTGTACGGGACATGATGACGGCATCGTCCGCGTACAGTAAAATAGGTATGTGGTGATTCTCCATCCTTGGCATATCCCTGCCTGTTTCTATCAGATGTTTGCTCGCCCCGTGAATCGTTAATATATCGAAGAAACAGGAAGGGTGCAAGAATACACACCTGTCTTACATCCCATAGTGAGCTAATCTGTGCAGTCTTTTCTCCCTGCGGCCCCTAACATATAGAAATTGTTAAATCATGATGAGCCGCTTTATATGCTCTAGCAGGTTGAGGTCCATTCCTGAGATTTCCACAATGTGCCATAACTTTGCCCTATTTACCATTTCGAATGCACTTGTTAAATCTATGAATGTTATGTGGAGGGTGCCCTTCTTGGCCTGTACATATTTTCCTGCTATAAGGTATAGATTCAGCGATTGCTCGACTGTGCCGATACCCAGCCTGAAGCCAAACTAAGCCTCTGATAAGATGTTATTTTCAATGGCCTAGGATTCAAGTCGAGACAAAATAACTCTCCCCAGAAACTTAACAATAAAATCTAATACGGAGATTGGCCCATAGCACGCAGGTGAGCCTCTACCCCATTGTATGCTTAATTAGATAGCTGAAAGGTAAAGAGCTTTAATTAATTTAGCACATGCTGGGGCTATTGAATTAACGTTTTATCTAAATAATAATCATTCTTTTTTATATGTACATATTAGTTTATACTATGAGTAGACTTTCTGATATATTAGAGTGTGCTATTTGTGCTATATACTGTTTGTTTCATTATTACTGATCCATTATTACACACTTATGTTTGGGCATGAGGGAGGTATCCTCTGTGACATTAGGCCTATAGGTAACATGGTAGATTTTTAAGCATAGTCGGATGACAGAGGGGAGCGATTTTTAGGTTTTTGTCACAAAACTGTGCTTTGATACAAATCTCCTTTGAACTTCTCATTTTTCTTATCGCCCCTATGCTACGATGTACTTTGTTGATATAATGGAAATGAATTGTGTGATAATGCGCGTTTTATTTATTACAGCTTTTTAGGATTTTTAACCGAAATAAAGTGCTTGTGTATCTGAGTGCCAATCTTGTGTGCTAACCGCTAAAAGAAAAACTCTGGCGTATTTTCTTATTATTAAATATACATGTTTTTCCACCTCAACACTACTATGATTTGAAGTTATATTCCAAGGACTGGCAGCATACGTTTCCTTTATGGCAAAGAAACCAACTTAACATTCTACCTAAAGGTATACAAGTACCGTCTTGTTGCATCATTTTTTAAACTGTGGGGATTTTACTTTTCTATCATAAAGACCATTTTCCTCAAATATACCTCTCATGAGGAAAGGCAAAATCTCTTTGCAGTTTATGAAACGTATTTTTGGACTGACAATTGCGTTTCATGCACTGATAATAAAATACCATTGGGAACAATCTTATTAAGCAATGATGATCAAAGACCTGCTAGCAAACTCTGAAATAACAATGGCACTTTAGAAACATATTTTTGCATTCTTCAGGGCATACTAGTTGATTGTGACTTAATGATGTCCATTAGTGACATATTGTAGGAATTCCTGGATATATGGTTGGTGACATTGCTTAACAATGCCCCTTTCTAATATAGTGTAGGTGTACCCGGGGACATGCTGGCTAACCTTCACAGAATAATGGCTGATTAAAGACATACTGTAGGCATTTCTCGAAACATGCAGGCTAACCATGGCATAATATTGGCCCATTAGTGAAATGATCTGTTTCAGTTTGTGAGAATTGATAATGAAATGAAATTGAACATTTTGTAGTTTGAGGTGAAATGTCTGTATTTTCATCAAATTGCTTTTGGAATAAATTGACTGCAATTGTAAAATATATTTATTGCTAATGTTTCAGTGATCGTTCATGCTGAGTTCGGGAGAGTTAAATGTGATTTTGACTCCTTGGTCCCAGAGGTCTTTTCCTGCCATAATTGTTATTTATATTCAATTTGAGAGCATTGGTGTTTACGGCTTGCCATCGCCGGGCACCACCCCACTGATCTCTGAGCAGTGGAAAAAGGAAAAGTAAAATGATAATAACACTATGATATTATCATTTTATTTTTCGGTTGGCAGGCAGGTTTACAGGGCAGGGTGGGGCCTGGCTGTCATCACAGCCAGCAGGGGAGTAGTGGCTGGGGCACAGAAGTGCGCATGACGGTTTGACCGACTGTCTTGGGCCGGCCAAACCGCTATGCGCACTTTGCATGTTCTCCACCGGCTTTATTGTACAGCCTGGGTGGAGAACATGCACAGGCTCCCACTCCCTGTCTGAGCTCCGAACGACGGCGCTCAGACCAATCACAATGCTGCTGTCATGGTGACAGCAGCTTCGTGATTGGCTTAGGGGAGCCTGTGTGTGCTTCCGGCTTTAAGCAGGAACAGAAGAGGACGGAGGCGAGGCGGCGGCGGCCAGCAGCAAGGTAAGTAACATTTTAATTTATTTTTCTATCCCCTCCCGCCCCCGACTCACCCATACTACTCGGTGGCAGCCGCCATTGTATCCTGCCATCTTGAGATTTACATAACTGTTGATTTGTTCACGTTGCCTCTTCCGCGTAGAGCATGAGCCATAACATTTGAATCTACTTGAAAAACAAGCATGTGAAAATTGATTAAAGAAGACTGCTAGATGCATCGGGAAAATTAATAGGTCTTGTGAGTTTGCATTACTAGATTTTCTTAACGGTCCTTAGCTTTTTTTAAATAAGATGTTGGAGGGAGAACCCCTTGAACCATCCCACATGAGTTCAGAATCAGTTTTATCACTCCCTCAAATTGTATGAGGGTGTAGAGATAAATAAAAATAATATATTACTCTATGTATTTCACTTGAGGCGCAAGTGATTAAAATTGTAATGCAGAGTAGACCCAAAGATCATTACAGTTGATGGAGTCAGGACAATCACCAACAATTTCTTCTCAACTCATCATCACCACACCCCCTCGGGTGACTATTTGACCTGGAGCGTTTGGCAGGCTTACCCTCAGACTTTTCGATTTTTGGCTTCCTGTTTTTGACCCATTTTTCATTGTTTTTAGGACTCAGGGCACTTTACCACTGCTAATCAGTTCTAAAGGGCATATGCTCTCCATGTAAATTGTGTTATTGATTGGTGTTTCCATGATTGGCTTATTTGATTTACTACTAGGTCCCTAGTATTGTGCACATGTGTGCCCAGTGCCTGTAAATCAAATGTTACTAGTGGGATTGCAGCACTGGTTGTGCCACCCACACAAGTAGCCTTTCAAAGGTGTCTCTGACCTGCAGTTGCAGTGTCTGCATGCAGTTTTTACTGCCATGTCGACTTGGCAAGTGCACCTACTTGCCAGGCCGTAACCTTCCCTTTTCTTACATGTAAGACATCACTCAGTTAGGTTCAAGGTACCCCCATGGGCAAGGTGCAGTGTATGTGAAAGGTAGGACATGTACTGGTTTATTTTACATGCCCTGATAGTGAAATAATGTGTATTTTGTTTGTCACTGTTGAAAGGCTGTCTGTCCCATAGGCTACAATTGAACTGCACTTTAACATTTTACATGTGTAACTTTCAATTGGGACAAGATAGAGAAATGGAGTTTAGGCTCTCTGAACTAAGCATTTAATAACACATCTTTTAGTAAAGGTGGTTTTTAAATTGTGTGTTTGAAAATGTCACTTTTAGAAAGTGGGCATTTTCTTACTTAACTATTCTGTGTGCCTCTGCCTGTTTGTGTATTCAGTGTCTGGTTTTGGAGTGACAGGAGCTGGAGATGTGCATTCACACTAGACAGTCACAAGGGGGTTTGAGGTGTGTTCTGCCTTTCCTGGGTGACTAATAGCCAGGCTGTATAGACCTTTCTGCATTTAGAGTGGTGGGAGGAGTTTTTCACTAGCACATGAATAGACTGTGTCTGCACTGTACAATACTGTCTCCACCTCCTATAGTGAAGCTGGACCAGGGAGGTCTGAACTGGTTTCTACTGAACTCAGAGACTTTTCGCCTTAGAACTTCAAAGGGAAAAGCAGTATAAATATTGGGGCCCTGACCTCAGAACTTTAGAAATCGTTTGAACTAAGGAACCTGTCAAGAAGAAGAGCTGGAGAAGCTATGAGGAGGAACTACCACTTTGCTGTGTGCTTTGTTGTGTTGGCCTGCAGTGGCTGCTTCTCTCATGGACAGTGAAAGGCCTGGACTGGCCTTTCTGCAACTTATTTTACTGAGTGTCTCCAAGGGCTTGAGGTAGAGCTTACCTCCTGTTCAAGAAGTCTTAGGAACAGCAAAGACTTCAAGTTCATCTGCTACCAGCAATGGGAGCTGTGCGTTTTGTGCTGCAACAGAAGAACAAACAACCCGAGGCCATCAACAATACCACTGCTGGCTCCAATTACCTGTTGCCATCACGGAGAGCATTGCCCCGCTTCACACCACAACCCTGGTCTCACTGATGCCGCCGACTGACACTGCCACTAAGCCGCTGCTTGCACCATTGACCAGAGGGCACCGCACTCTGCACCGCTTGGCTTCAATTTGCCACCCTGGTATCCCTGACGACAACACTTCACGCTGACATCGACGCCTCTGCCTGCACCGCGGCCTGAGGGCACCATTCTCAAGTTACACGATGCACCTTCCTATCCCACACCACAGCCTTGGCCTCCCAATGCCAGTGCCATTGACTCCAGATCGTCTTCCGACAACAGCGCTTCAGCAACAATGACACCACTGCTTGCACCATGACTTGCCAGCACCACCACGAGCATTGCCCCGCTTCGCACAGCAGCCCTGATCTCGCACGACCTGAGGGCACTGCACGCCACACCGCTGCACTTTGCACCGCAACACCCAATGCCTGTCGACACCGGCTCTCCTGACTTCATCCTCACAGAGTTCGATCTGCAATGCATGTGACTTCAAGGGCCCGACGGCTCCTACACCGACCTCTGAAGTGGACACCGCAACTTTGGATCTCATCGCAAGGTCCACAACGGCCTGCATTTCCAAGGTCCTGTTTGCAGGTCTTCTCGACATCGCAGCTGGCCCACGACGCCATGGTCGGCCTGAACTCTTAGATTTGTTTGTTCAGGATGCCGTGATAGCCCCAGACAGAGCTATCAACTTCAAGGAACTGTATTGTAAGTCTATTCTTGCAATATTCATATTTTGATTACTGTATGTTGGCTTTTTATTGTTTTGGTCTTGTTTTACACAGATAAATGTTGGCTATTCTTTTGGTCTTGTTTTACACAGATAAATATTGGCTATTTTTCTAAAACTAGTGTGGTGTCCTTTGTAGTGTTTTCACTATATTACTGTGTGTCATTTGTAAATGCTTTACACGTTGCCTCGGAGATGAGTCTGACTGCTCGTGCCAAGCTACCATGGGGATGAGCAGGGGTTAATTTAGATGTGCCCCCTTATCCTGACTAGAAGGAAGGGTCCCTACGTGGACAAGGTGCATACCTCTGCAAACTAGAGACCCCCATTTCTGACAGTGACATACAAAATAAGTATCTTTTTATGAGCCACCTGGTAACGAACAATGTAGTCCCTGGTTTATAACAGTTAAATGCGATATTAAAATATTAGTTGTATAAGAAATGTGATGTTGAACCTCTGGGTGCCTATTAATTAGACCTCTTATTTAAATGTACTGGAATATAAACAGAGGATGAACATTTCGACATGTGAATAACTGTTCTGTATAAAACTCAAACATGCACACTCCACACGTGACATTTCTTTTACTATTAATGCCCATGTGCAAAATTCAGTCTTGCAAGCAGAAAGCAAAGAATGCTCTTCTATATAGCTCAGCAGTAAAACCTAGTTCCAAATCTGTAACCCACCACAATGAAAGGGAATGGAAACCTTCAGATAACATCTGAGATACAAGATCTATCAAAAAGTTCCAAGCGGGCAGAAACCGAGTCTCTCAGTCTGAAAACCTCTTTAACAAACACTATAGTGTCAAAGAGACTGTTAAAGAGGCTTTTTAGAGTACTGATCTCTAACTACGTTTTTCATCATATTTAAACTTTTCTTAACTTTTGTAAAATGCAAAGAACTACTCTTTAAATCTGTCACTTGCTTGACGTTTCTCTGTGTGATTAAGAAGTGTTTATGCAAAATCATCATCTTGATGTTTTTTGCTACATCTTTCTCTCATGTCACAGTCTCAAACAACACGGAGGTTTCTTTGGAAAGAGGCACATGAAGAAAGGGAACTATGTGATGCTCCTTTCAATTAACTTTCTCCACTTCCCATCTGTTTCTTTGATTTTATGCAATCCGTTCTAGTTTTGCAGTGCAGTGCGAAAACAGACCTAAGCCACCTTTCCTGTCACTCGTATTTTAAGTGGCGTAGAAAAACAACAAAGGCATTTGGCACTTTTCCAGGACCATCACCGTAGCCGTATTTACATGAAAACCAAAGAAAAACGCGCATAGAGCAATAAGCTAGGCTCTTGAAAATCTGTGATTTTTAAACATAACCTGAACCTGCGAAGTCGACCACCTTTAGCTGCTTCATTTCGGTAGAATATCTACTGATAGAGGATTTCTTTGTAATACAAGCAAGCATTTTCTCGATTTTTTTTCTGGGATTTTACTTTGTAGCCTGATAACTTCTGCCTTTTCTGTAACGGGGCAAGTGGGGGCTCTTTTGACAGAAAATTTAAGATTTGCCCATCTCTAAAGAAGCAATCGGGCCGAGGTCAGGGTACTGTGTCGAGGGTTGCCGAACAGGATACTATGTCGCATTTGTAATGGAACACACTGGCTGCCAAACTCTAAATCAAAATGCCATACACACTTCTAAATTCCATGAGAAAGACAGGAGTACCCCTGATGTACTCTTGAAATCGAAAGGTAACCTAGAAGTGCTAAACAAGTAAGGTTCAACAAACCTGGCAAAATCTTTGTGAATAAAATACAAATGTATTCACTGCACTAACTGAACCGCATTAAATTCCAATGCTAATAGATACCAAGCAAGATTGTTTAACCCAGAGTAT
The DNA here is from genome assembly GCA_963921515.1 of Calotriton arnoldi. Lineage (NCBI taxonomy): Eukaryota > Metazoa > Chordata > Amphibia > Caudata > Salamandridae > Calotriton > Calotriton arnoldi. The sequence goes on along the minus strand of CAWUFW010003917.1, from coordinate 828,425 downwards.
GAGTAACTCTATTTGCAAACCTGTGATATATATATTAAATAAGGTGGGAAAAGTTGCATGAGTTTCTGTGACAAAAATTCTAAAAACAATTGCAGAAATTTATGTGTAGTATGTTTTCCTGACATCTTGATGATTTTTAATGTGCAAAGAAAAATCTCGCATGCAAAGGTCACACAGGAATCCCTCAGGAGACTGGTGTGAGCAGTTTTATCATTCCTGTGAAATGCTTTTGCTCATTCAGCCGAAAATTATTTGACAAATTTTCCATAATGCAAAGCTGGTGAATTTTGCCAAATTTTGCAAGCTTAATTAAAACATTTTCAAAGCCTACTTTTAATGTGAAAGAATTGAGTTTGTCTTGTGCAAGTTTACATTTCGCAGAATTTTCTTACAATAGAATTGTGAAAGAGAAGAACAGAAAAGGTCAATTTCACAAAGCTATTTGAGTAAGTAGGGTTAAAATATATGCAGCAAAAGCCTATTTAATGAGAATAAAATAACTTTTGGGGGGTTGTGGCCAAGATGGAGATGGATTGAGAGCTCCTCTCTACCACTCCGAGCCTGGCCCCTTCAAAGATATTGGCCATGGCCCGTACCCACAGAGTTAACCAAGGTCCTGAGACTGGACTGCCACTAGGGACCTAGAAGACCGACCGGGGGACAGACAGAGTGAGCACAATGGTCAAAGTTTGGAGAGAGAAGCCTAACTGCCTGGAGTGATGACAGTCAACGGCACAAGAAGAGAAAAGGTCGTGGCTGCAGGTCATAGTGAGCTGCAGGCAAAACTGCCCCCACCCAGCAAGTAAAGGAGCAAAGCATGAGCACTGAGGGGGAGGCAAGCAGAACCATCGCCAGCAAAAAATGTGCAGCAATGTACTGGCAAATATGTGAAGACCCATGAGGAGATGAGATGTGTAGCAATGGGGAAAGCACCACACCCTGGAACTGCTCCGCATGCTCAGTGTCGCCTTGCTGATAAATAAGTGAGATTATCCCCGAATGAAGGAACAAGAAAGGAGAGGGATCCAGCCGAAAAACAAGCAAGCTCATCCCCTAATAGGAAAGAGCATAACATATGGCCCAGTGGGGACGTGCTGGTTATGGCAGTGACATGTGGTTAGTGGGGGTGACACATTTGGCCGAGACGGACTGCTGATGAATGACGGAATGAGTGCAAGGAAATGCTTTTTTTTAGCGGTACAGTGGTGGGTCCCATCCCAATCATAAATAGATTAGGTGGGACTCATTCCCTGGCAAATAAATGAGCAAATTTCAATCACTTGGCACCACAGAAATGCAGCAGCCTTTGATGCTAGAACCACCAGCAGGACTAGAGTCCCACCACACGGCAGGCTCAACACTCTACAATTATCCCCTTTTTGACTGCATCCATAACCGGAATCAACAGCTCACAGAGCTATACACTAAAATGGGGCCCCAACAGTCATCTGCTGCAATGCATCAAACGAATCTACCCCATGGTCATTAGCTAGGGCCACATCAAATGAAAGCATGAGTAGGCATCCTTCTACAAACTGGGCATGACCCAAACAATTACTTCAAATTTCTGGAGTCTTGGAGACAGGATACTGAGCAATTAGGAAGCTGCAGGTGTCTCTCCAGAGATACAGAACACCATAGGGAGAACATGCCCACCTTGGAAGGCCCAGGACAACAGCCTGAGATCCAGCTTAAAGTAGGCATGAACGGGCCAACGCTCTTAGGCACATTCCACCACCTGACCCACCAGACACCCAAAGCTTAATCACCCATGGAGTACATCAAAGACAACAACTAAAAGTGTCTTGCTGAATATTATGGACTCCCATAAATACATGGAAGACTCTACCTTGAAGTGCATACTCTCCAAAGCAGCAACTAGAAAATAGGAGGCCTTCAGAGATCAGGGCATCGAGGGAGGAGAGAGCCTTGGGCCTTCCCCACAGAGAATTTGGCAAGGCTCTGGGTTGACTAGGAGGATTTGTTTGGTAGACTCCAACAAGATATCCATGCTCTACAAGAAGACGTGTCAAAGGAACAAAAAGAGATGTGCCATGACCTTGGAGAACTGGTACCCTAGATGATACTGACAATGTTGTAAATAAGAACTGGACACCTGTTCCAGAACTGTGCTGGATCTACCAGAACCTTGAGAGGCCTCCCCTTCTGTGCATTCATAATCTGGAAATGAGAGACAAGGCTGTTACCAAGCCAGATGGAATAAACTCCCCCTCACAAAAGCGTCATGCAAGCTGTCACTAGAGGAAATCCACACACATGCCAATAATGATGGTTAGTCATAATAGTCATAAATTATTCCATAAGATCACATGTGACACTCAATGTGATCTAAGAACATTTCTTTGTTTTTTATTTCATTTCATTATGTTAAAGCTACAAAGTAAAAACTAAATTTATGAGAATAATCTATGGTTAACACAAAAACCAAAATACAAACTTTGCCAAAAACCACACCTATTTTGCACATACATCACATGTAATACATATATTATACTTTACACTTCTTAGACAACACAAAACATGACATAGACAACACATCCAACATCATTTGGATCAAAAAGATAGATCGGCACCACCAGAGATTCCGACAAGAATGCATTAACAACATACAACCAACATCCTTGACGAACGAAACACCTTTTCATTCATTCATGCAATACTTGAGCTGAACATTACATCAGAATTAGAGCTGACAGCACCCCGGAATCCCTACTGACTATGCCACCACTCACGAGCAATGAAAAAACATGCAATGGGTCATGCTTTCAAAAGATTCAGAAAACTTTATTGTGTGGGACACACACACTGAATAGACTTTACTACCTTCAAAAATATTGCAAGAAGCAACAGCCTATCAGCACTACAAACACCACGTCACCGGAGGACGCAGTTTAAAAAAAACAGAAGCTGAATGCGAGTCCGACATCACTCGGACACAACCTCATTCACTGAACGAAGACGCAAAAGATAAAAGACAACGCACTAAGTACATGCTAAAGACTGCCTCGCGGTCAAACAGCTCAAGCTGCATTTGCAGGCGCTTGCGCTGGGAGGCAGGACCCGCGGTAATTTGATAAAGTTAGGCATGGCAGAACACGAGAGACCGTGGCGTTTTGCTCAGTTTCAGGCTCATTTGACACAATGAGAGCCCGTTTTAGCCAAAACAAAGCATAAATACGTGTAAAGACTAAACGATTGTAAAGATATTTTTTTGCGAGCAGAATCTAATTGTTTTCTGGAAACATCAACAGCACATTAAAATTGACATGCATCAGCACGCACAGCTCACTGAAATAAACCCAGAACGACTGTTTCTTGAGACCTTCATTGTATTCAATATACCTTGTTCCAGAAACTGCTCGCCACTGACAAGTTTTGCGCTCTGCCATTGGAAAAATGCTCTAAAAGAAGGTACTTTCAACACACTCCTCCACAGGTGTAAAGAACACAAAAAAGGACATAGTGGGATAGCAAAGGTTCCCCTTGCCCTCTCATTTCTTTTAGCTTTCAAATATGACAAGGGCGTCTCCTTTCTACAAGTGATGTCCATTCTACAAGTGATAGCCGCTCTACAAGTGACGCCATATCCTTAAGTGAGTTCCCTGCTCACCCCTTCCTTGAGTAATTAGGGTAATTCCAACACAATGGAAAGGTAATTCTTCCACAAATTTCTCTTCTCAGATTGTCCCAAAATAAACTCTGCACTTCATCTGATCATACCACACCCATCCAACTCAGAAGGCACAAGTAAGTGTTCCGTGGTTTTTTCGCCAAGTGCCACTAAACACTGTTAGCATGGACCACATAGTGACTGGACATGTCCAGACATAAGACTGAATTTGCTTCTTCTCTCTTTTTCTCGTTTTCTCTTTCGCTTTTAGTGCAGCCCTTCAACTAAGATGAACTCTGGACCAATTTTTTCAGAGGAGTTCATTAACCCAAACCTAAGGTAATTCCATTTAGGTTAAATAATTGGGAAGGTGTGGCTGTTAAAAAAGTAGTGTTGTAAGTGATAACACAAGCACTTTTCTCTCTCTCTCTTTTCAGTTCAGCTCTTTAGAGTTCTAGGTCCTGAGGAGAACCCCACCGAACAATTTTTCTTGGGTTCGAAGCGCGTAGACCACTATATGACCACTCAAGTGTGTGAATGTACACAATCAGGCTAACCCCATTTTCATTTTTGTAAAGAAAATTTGTGAAAAGATTGTTGAAGCCATTTGGGTACCCTGAATAGTACACTGTTTGGTCACTGCACAGACCAAGGTTGTAGAATAAATTATTCTTCTGAAAGAAATTTGCAACCAACTTGGGCTTCCTTTTCTTCTTTTTTCCTTTTTTTCAATATTTCCTTAATTATTCACTTTTTTTCAAAAATTTGGAACTTGAGCTTGTTCATGTTTAAAAAAAAAAAAATGTTGGATTTGTTGTCTATGTCATGTTTTGTGTTGTCTAAGAAGTGTAAAGTATAATATATGTATTACATGTGATGTATGTGCAAAAATAGGTGTGGTTTTTGGAAAAGTTTGTATTTTGGTTTTTGTGTTAACCATTGATTATTATCCTAAATTGAGTTCTAACTTTGAAGCTTGAACTTAATGAAATGAAAGAAAAAAACAAAGACATTTTCATAGATCACGTTGAGTGTCACGTGTGATCTTATGGAATGGTTTATGACTAACCATCAGTATTGGCATGTGTGTGGTTGTGAACTTTATAACGTTGGCCTAGCCTTACTGATTATGGGCCAATACCCTCTATAGTTGAGCACTAGAGGAAATCCAGCATGAAAGGAGAGCCACTATAGAGAAGCTACAGGTCGCCAAAGTAGAGGGAGAGAGCTGATGTAAACAAAACTGTTCCCACAGAGGGTGACAATTGAAACCTACAGGCTCCAGGTCCCATGTTGTGATTGGCTATCTGGTGTTCTGGACAATACTGTCGCTTCTGTGGAGAAAGACAGAAAATGAGCTAAAAGCCTTCAGGTGGCATAGGGGAACTAGGAATAATAAAGGAATTGTAAATATTGAAGGACACAGTCAGAAAGACCAGGGGCCTGATAGACTAGTTTGTCCTTTCCCAAAAGCCTAAAGCCAACAAAAAGGTCAGAAAAAGAGGAGGAGGAAGGCAAAAGGTTTGCGGAGGCTCTTTAGAGAGGCCCATTCTCCAACAATGACCTCACCAGATTCCAAGGTTTGGTGGTGGAGTGGACCTGAATGTGGTTTATTCTGCCCAAAGGGTGGGTCAGTCGGGAACGCCTTCGAAGGGGGTGATGGAGTGGTTGAAGGACCTGGACTGACAGACATCTGGAGAGCTTGAAATCCCACACATACGGACTACAACATCTTCTCCATTTCACAACAGTCTTATGCAAGACTTGACTATTTTATGGGCATGCCACAGATACTGGCAAAAACAGCTCACATATATATCTGAGTCTCTTAGCCAATCACTCGCCTATCATCATAACATTGCAGGATCACCACATGCCTCCGCTTACATATATATATATTTTTTTAGAGTTTTATATAGTGTGAACTAGACCCAAGACATCGGTATCAGAGCACTTTACATGAGCACCAGTTTCGTTACAGAAGGACACATTAATTTTTGTTAGGCACAGGCAGATTAAGTGATTTGCCCAGAATTACAGGATGTTGAGCGTCGTTGCCGAGACTCGAACCCGGATCCCCAGCTTCAAGGTCGACTGCTCTAGCCGTAAGGCTACATCCTCTCCCCAAATATGTGGGGATTAAATGACAATCTTCTGAAAATCGAACACACACTTGCTTCAAATAGGCAGAGAATCTCTGATTTCCTGCAAGATCACGAGAGCACTGTGTTTCATATTTCAGCCCTTTGGGATGTCCTTAAACCAGTCAAACTGGGATAACTAATTTCACTTGTGACCAAACATAATGCAGAGAGAAGGAATAAATAGCTGCAGCTGGAGGATAGGGTGAATGAACTGGAGGCTCGACATAAATTCAGTGGCCCACGGGAAATACAGCTTCTGCTCTCACTTAACTGACAACAACTCAGGGCCTTGAACATGGACAGGGAGGAGTATGCACTGCTGTGTCTTTGTCAATGATATTACAGAGTGGGGAACAGAGCTGTTAATTGCCAGCCTGCAAATTAAGATTCAAGATACAGAGGATTGCCATAGTGCAAGTTACTAATGATCAAGAGGCAGTGGTGTAAGAAAAATGGAGGACTGTTGAAGTCTCCCAACAGTTCTACGCAGGTTTATATTCCGTTAAACCCCTGCCAACATCTGACATAAACTCCTACTTAGAGGCAATGCAGACCCTGTGCCTTACAAATCAACAGGCCCCCACATTATAAAAGGATATAGCACTGGTGAAAGTTATAGGTATAATTAAATGACAACTTGGCACAGCCCTCAGCCCAGATGGCTTCACTGCACTATTCTACAAGCTATTTTGCCACCTACCGGTGGCACTCCTGGCCCACCTATGTAATTCCTTTAGAAGAGATATGCTCCCTCACTCCTACTATGCAGGAAGCCATTATCACAGTGATCCATAAACAGGACAGAGATCCAACAGAATGTGCTTCATACCATCCCATCTCCCTCCTTAACATAGATACTAAGATCTTTTCAGGCATATCAGCACGTCATACATGTAAGGACTGGTGGACACGTATCAAACCAGCATGATCTTGGAGTTAGGATGTAGTTACAACACAAAACGAATGCTACAAATTCTTGATAAGACTGCTCAATCTGGGTATTCATCCTTCTTGCTCTGCATAGATACCTGTTAAGCTTTTGCGTGGGTACACTTGCCTTTCCTCCAGGAGGTTCTGAGCAAGCTAGGCCTTGGTTAAATTCAAAACCTGGATAATGAATGGCTACTCACAGCCCACTGCAAGATTTAGGGTTAATGAAGTACTGTCCACTCTGCTGGATATGAGTAAATGTACAAGACAGGGCTGCCCAGTCAATGTTACTTTTTGCCATATATCTGAAGTTTTTTTGCAGTAACATACGATCCAACCTCCTCATCTCAGGACTAAAACTAGGGAGCTTTGAACATAATTTGACTTTCTAAATTGATGATGCCATGATCATATTAACTAACCCTCAGAGCTCCATCTCAGCACTCCTACAAGAGATAGAGTCCTTTGTCAAAGTGTTGGGGCTTAAAATAAACACACAAAAGTCACAGATTCTCACATCCCAAGGCCCCCTCGGCACCTTACTGAAACTATACCCATTTTCCTGGACATAGCACTATGTACAATATATTGCACACTACTGACAAAACAGCTGCACAGAGTTATGATGATCTTCTAAGCACAGCCTGTGAAGATTTACAGAGCTTGCAGATGGGAGGGTTGTCCTGTACACAATGTGGGTATACCTCTACGTCCACCTCCATGCCTCGTTGACAATCTGAAGAAACTCGTGGAGAGTTTTATTTGGGGAGGGAAGAAGGCCCACCTGTCTAGAAGACAAGCTTACCTTGCATCTGCTGAAGAGGGACTAGGAGTTCCACACTTAGGGCTACATGTATCAAGCTATTTTGCAAAAAAGGCTTTTTTCATGTATCGACCCTAGTTTGCGATTCGGTAACCAAAATGGATTTGCGATTAGCTATTAGAAAGGAGCGTGTTTAGGGCATCCCTTCCTAATACCGAATTGCATCAGTATATAGGAATGTTTTGTGACCGAAATGCGGTTGCAAAACATTAGCATTTTACCACCTACTTCAAGTAGATGGTAACCCATTTTCAAATGGTAAGGGATCCCCAAGGGACCCCTTCCCCTTTGTGAATGTTTGTTACAGCATTTTTTAAGAGCAGGCAGTGGTCCCATGGACCACTGCCTACTCTTAAAAAATGAAAAGAAAACTTTTCATTTTTGTTTTTGAAATGCATCCCGTTTTCCTTTAAGGAAAACGGGCTGCATTTAAAACAAAATTGCTTTATTTAAAAGCAATCACGGACATGATGGTCTGCTGGCCTCAGCAGGCCACCATCCGGGTGATTTTAGCGATTCCTAGGAGGTCACAAATTGCGATCTACCTCATTAATATTAATGAGATAGAGTGATTTGCGACCCCCTAGGAATCACTATATGAAACTCTTTGAGTTTCATACATTATAAATTGCGATTACCTAATTGTGATTCTCAGAAATTCGCAATTAGGTATATACAATTTTGATACATGTAGCCCCAAATGTGCTATTATATCTCTGCCCAACTCCAATATCTGGTGGAGTGGCATTGCCCATCTTCAGAGAAACACTGGTACTTTATGGACCAACACATCACAGGCATCCACTTATGGACGCTCTATCCCCTGGCTAACTTAGAAGCAAAGACCACTGGGAGGGTAATCCTATTCAGTTACCGGAGCCACACCAGAATCATGGGACAGGGTGGCTGTTTCAAGCGGCCTTAGATCTATGCCTTCTCCAATGACAAATATAATTGGCAATCTAGAATTCTCACCAGTCGACAAGGGTAAAAAATATATTGAATGGCAGATAGCAAATTGCAAACAGATGGGAGATTTCTGTGATGTGTACAGTCGCCTATTCTTTTAATAGTTAAAAGAAGGATATGGGATTCCAGAGACAGAATGCATGCACTGCAGGCATATTAAACAATCTCACACCACGGCTTGGACAGCGATGCCACATTTTACTGTCACACAGATAGAAGAACGGGGCATCCATCTGAGAGTCTACAGGTATGACTCCTAACATAATCCATAGTGCGAGAAAACATGCTTTTCCTAAAGCTGCCCGAGGGTTACAGGGAGGGAGGGAGATATAGCTAGAATAGTTGGGTGTTTAGGTTAATAAAAGAGATTTAAACCATAAAACCAGTTTTGGTTTTCAGAAAATATGTTTTTGCACTCCTTAACATATTTGCTCAGACAAACTTTGTCATCTGAGCAAAAGCATTCAGAGATGCGTAGATTAGATGTTACAGAGGGGGATGCGCTGAAAGTTTTGGAACTCAACAAACCTACTTGTTTGTAGGCATTCACACATTTTTTATCTGCAAGTACCTACACTGAAAATGGTCAGAAATTTACTCCTATCAAGGTCAGAAAAAAATATGCTTGTAGGGTGGAATTGGAAGTAAACACCCTAAACGTTGGCAGTGATCTAGTGAAAGGAGTAACTCCTTGAAGAAAATGTGTTCCACAAGCTGAAAAAAGCACTGTTTTGAAGAGTATTTTTTCATACATTTTTGCAAAATGAACAGTTTGACATCTAGAAAAAACTTTGCATAAAGTCAATAGAAATTCTTAAAATACGCTTTAACTGTTGCAGAATGCTAGTGTTAGAAAGTGGGTTGTTGGTTGACTTGGGTATGAGCCCTACGCAAGCAGCAATCACAATCCTAGTCAGGGGAAGAGGCAGACAAACCCTAAATTACCCTGTGCTCACTCACTGGTAGTGTCAGGCGTAACTTTAGAGGCAATGTGACAAGTATTGGTGCATTACTTCAAACAGTAAAACAGTGAAAACACCACACAAAAAGATTCCACACCAGGTTAGAAAACATAGAGCTTAATTTAATAAATAAAACAAGGGTTGTTTGATAGAACCACGAGTGGATAGACCACGCGTGCCTGTACCACGCAACATAAACAACAAATGCGTCTTAACCACGGATTAATTTACCACGCATGCCTATACCAATTAATTTTGTGGTAAAGGCATGAATGGTAAAGGGGTATGAGTGGCTAAGGTCGTGACCCCCCTCTCCCTATCCTAAGCTACAAACTCCCCCCTGGCCCCCACCCAGCCCTGAGGTCCAAATACCCAAGCTGTCCCTAACCCTTTCAACACTACCTTAACCCCCTCCCACCCCCTTGCTCTTTCCCTACAACTACCCCAACCTCTTCCACTGACCTTAGGCAAACCCCTTTTTTTTTAAAAACTACCCTGACCCCAGTCCTAAAAACGACCCCACCCTCCCCTAAGCCCTAAAAACTACCCTGACTACCCATTCCCCTCCCCCTGCCCTGAGGCTTAATACCCTAACCCCTAAGAAAGAAAAAACTACCTCAACCCCCCAGCCCTAAAAACTACCTCAACCCCCCAGCCCTGAAAACTACCCCCAGCCCTGAAAACTAGCCTGCACCACCCCAGCCCTGAAAACTACCTCCAACCCCCCAGCTCTGAAAACTTCCCCTGACCCCCCAGCCCTGAAAACTACCCCAGCCCTGAAAACTAGCCCGCACCACCTGAGACCTGAAAACTTCCTCCAACCCCCCAGCTCTGAAACCTTCCCCGAACCCCCAGCCCTGAAAACTAGCCCTCAACCCCCACCCTAGCCCTGAAAACTACCTCTAACCCCCAGCCCTGAAAACTTCACTGACTCACCCCAGCCCAGAAAACTACCCCACCCAACCCCAGCACAGAAAACAACACCCCAACCCACCCCCAGCCCACAAAACAACCCCTGACCAACCCGCCGCCCAGAAAACTACCCGACCCCCCAGCTCTGAAAAATTCCCCTGACCCCCCAGCCCTGAAAACTACCCTGACCCCACAGCCCTGAAAACTAGCCCGCACCCCCAAGCCCTGAAAACTACCTCTAACCCCCAAGCTCTGAAAACTTCCCCCGACCCCCTCAGCCCTGAAAACTAGCTCCGAACCCCCACCCTAGCCCTGAAAACTACCTCCAACCCCCCAGCCCTGAAAACTTCGCCGACCCACCCCAGCCCACAAAACTCACAGAGTAAAGAGTCCAGGTGCAGAAGCAGGAGAGTTGGAAGTCTTTTATGTCCCTGAGACTTCACATCAGGAGGCCAAACAGCTAGCACGTGGAATCACTCTGGATTCAAGTGAGCAGATCCACTCCTTCTTACCCAGAAATGGAAAAAAGCAGGCAGCAGGGAAGCACAGCAAGGGGGAGTCCAGCAAACCATCAGTCCAGCAGAGTTGCAGTCCTTCAGCTGCACAACGGTCCTTCTTACTGGCAGAGTCTTTACATGTCCAGAAGTGTACTGAAGTGGTGATGACAAAGGTCCAGTACTTATACCCAGTTGTGCCTTTAAAGTGGGAGTGACTTCAAAGACAGGTCTTTGAAGCGTCCTGCCCTAGCTCCATACCCACTACAAGGGGGTATGCAGCCCTTTGTGTGGAGGCAGGATACAGCCTATTCACGTGTAAATGAGGCTGGTTCCAGCTCCTCTCTCACATCCTGTCAGGATGGCCCATCAAGTCACACCTAAGCTCCCATTGTGTGTGGCTGTCTAGGGCAAATAAACAAAGCCCAGCTGTCATCCTTTCAGATGGGTATCAGAGACAGGCAGCAGGCACCAAATGGCCTAAGTAAGAAAATGCCAACATTCTAAAAGTGACATTTTCAGAATTGCAATTTAAAATACGACTTTACCATAAGTGTGGGATTTCAACTGTGATTCCAGAGACACAAAACTTGAAGAGTCTATCTTTTCAGAAATTTGGAATTATACTTATTAAATGGAATAAGGTAATTTTCATATTATCCTATGGGAAAGATAGGCTGTGCAGTAGGGAAAACCGAATTTTAGAGGTTTTCACTGCCAGGGCAGGTAAAACTTAAAAGTACATGTCCTGCCTTTTAAATACATTGCCCTCTGCCCTCTGCCCTCTGAGTTGTCCAGGGCCTACCTTAGGGGTGACATATGTATAAAAAAAGGAAGATTTTGGACTAGCAAGAGGTTTATCTTGCCAGGTCTAACTGACAGTGTAGACTGTACACACAGCCTCTACAATGGCAGGCCTGAGCCATGGTTAGAGGGCTACTTAAGTGGGTGGTACAATAAGTGCTGCTGGCCCACTAGTAGAATTTTATTTACTGGCCCTGGGCACATTTAGTGCACTTTACTAGGGACTTATAAGTAAATCAAATATGCTAATTGGGGATGAGCCAATATTACCATGTTGTAGGGGAGAGAGCACAACCACTTTAGCACTGGTTAGCAGGGGTAAAGTGCACAGAGTTCCAAAGTTAGCAAAAACAGGGTTGTAAAAATGTAGGAGGTAGGCAAAACGTTGGAGGGAAGACCACCATAAGGCTGTCAGGTCTAACAACTAGCAATGCAATTAATGGAAACCTTTGTCACTAACTCAAACATGGAAAATTGTATCCAACTATGGAAATAATCCTATAGGAACAATTTTCAGATTTCTTTTGTGAATCACGCCCTGTGTGTTTTCTGCAGAACCATGGGAAAGGTTCACAAAGCTGTTGCTGTGATTTACTCTTGCAGTTCGACATGCTTACTCCAGAATTTCAGAAGTAAGCCTGAAATAAACGTCTACTACTGGAATTCAAGAGTAGGCCAGGAGGATTATGAGTATTTCACACCTACTCATAGCAAATCTTTGTGAAGCATGCCCCTTATATGTGCATGATATTATAGTGTAAGAGTTATGATTTTCCTGTAGTTGTCCAGAAATCTTTGAAAACTGTGAGCCTAGTTCACATTTTGCTAAAGGTGAGCTTGTATAATACCAAACCATCTACCAGTAATATGACATGAGAAAAATAGGTCTTTCACAGTCTCAATATAATTTACAATAATGGAGCACATTGTGCTGACTTTTCTTCACATCGGACATTTCAAATGGATAATTTATGTCCAGTACAGCATTTTGTAATGACGTGTACTTATTGCAAGAATCTGAATAACAAGTCAGCCTAGACTTAAGCCACTGTCATTACTCTTATGCTCCTTACGACTATCATATAAACTAGGCATACAGTCTTGGGCTCACTCAGTGAATCATTCGCTGTGAAGCATTGCACTCATTTTTTTCTTTAGTATTTCATATTGACCATGCGTTAGACAAGAGTTCCTAGGTATGTTCATGTTATGGTAAAACACACGTCTGTGACCTTATATTCCAAACTCTTCTCTCATGCAATTCTAAATAAATACAATGCATACTAATGTACTGCAGTCACAAGACATAACTGTTTGCCCACAGTTTGCACAATGTCTTTAACACTTCTAGCTATATGAAAAATAATTTCATTTGTATACTAGTTGGTTTGTGTTAGAAATGGGATTTCTGGTCGGCTAGGGCATGCGCCTAAGCCAGGCAGAAACCACCACTCTAGTCAGGGCAAGGGAGTTACACGCTGAAGATAACCCCTGCTCACCCCCTTGGTAGCTTGGCACAAGCAGTCAGGCTTATCCCAGAGGCAATGTGTAAAGCATTTGCGCAACACACTCACACAGCAGCGACACACTAGGTGCACCACAAAAGAGACTCCACACAAGGTTATTAAAAAAATAGCCTTTGTATTACTTATAAACACACCAGAGCATAATCACAAATATATACTGTGCCAACTGGCACTAGGTATGACTTTACAGGGGATTATATACAGGATAGGGCCAATCGAGCCACTGCCATAACCATGAGAATCACACAAGTATTAAAAAAGATAAACACCACCAGTAACTACTGGGATTAGCAATTATGCAGTAACCACATTAGGCATAAACACATTATGCATTCATCACATTAGGCATCATCCTATATCATCAGTGCACCGTTAGCAAGGCAACCAATAACTACTGGTTATAGGGTACACTTAGCACAACCACCTTATGCAGAGCATTGTTAGGCATATAATCATCAGCAATACAGGGCATCATCTCCATAATACATCACCCCCTGCGCAGGTATGAACATAACCACACAGTATGCCAAATCTAGTCCTCTGTGCACCTTAGTACACACTTAGCATCATCACGTGCCCCTTATGCCACTTCTGAAATGACCAGCTCCTGTTATCTCATCGCACCCCATACTGGCACCCTCCTGGGCATCAACACCCCTTCAGGGGACACAGCGCTTCTGCGCTCTTTCGTGGAGGTTCCTTCCTCCTTCTAGACTCAAGGGCCTCCGTCGAGGTCTAGCCCGGTCCTAACAACCGGCTCCCCATCGAAGCTAGAGTCACCTTCAAGATGCTCACCCACGCTCACAAGGCCCTCCACGACACCGGACCAGCATACCTGAACAGCCGACTCAAATTCCATGCACCCCAGAGGACCCTACGATCAGCCCAGCTCTCCTACGCCGTGGTCCCCGCACCAGAATGACCAGATAGGGAGGCCGCTCCTTCTCCTTCCTTGCGGCCAGAGCCTGGAACGCCCTTCCGCTCCACCTCAGACAGACAACATCGCTCCCCATCTTCGCAAGAAACCTCAAAATCTGGCTCTTTGACAGACCCCCCCTTGATGGACTGGAACCTGCTAACCCCCCCCCAGCGCCTTGAGACCCCTCGGGTGAGTAGTCACGCTTAACAACCGCCTGATTTATTGAACAACGGCCTGAGCAGGATCCGGACCACCGTCGAGGGTCACCACCCCGACCTGCTCTCTTAAGGCACCTTCTCCGGTGCCCTCCAAGGGATGTATAAGGGCCTCTGCCCGCTCTCAGTCCCCACACGGCTACCAACAGGTAGCGCAATGCCCCCGAGGGCGGGAAGACCTTACTCGGTCCCCCCCGTGAAAGCACTCTCGCAGTGGCTGAACTCACCCCAACTCAGGCTCAGAAAGGCTGTTGTGGGCCTATCGATGGCCAAGGTAATTACACTGCGGCCTCGCCTCTCTCCTCCTGGGCCGGCTTCAGGGATCACGGGGTGAAGTCTCTGTTGGTCCCACAGTCCCTCTAGGCTCCTCCGGACACTGTAGCGCAGGGTGGGCTCCTGCCGGAAAGTTGGCTCGGCAGTGTCTCTCCTGCCTCGTGACTTCAGCCTGGCTTCTGCTGTGCTGGGGAAACTCCGCCCCCAGTCAGGCGGCCTTGCCTGACTTCTGGCTCTCCCGTGGGCCGAGAACAACAGTGCGGCACGTTTTCTGAATAGGGAGGCCCCTGGACCAAGGTACTCCGGTCCCCAGACACCCCAATGGTGCCAGTAGTGAATGTCGGGAGCGGCCTGCCAAGTCGCGGTGCCTGTCTTTGCCGCTCACCTTCCTTCAGTGGGAGAAGACTCCCGTCGGGTCTCACCGGGCCCAGAGACACCAGAGGGACGGCTCCTCTTGCCGCTGGCTTCCGCAGAATCTCCATCGGTTTTGGGGCAATTTCCTCCTCTCCTGGTCTGGGCTCTACCTCCTTCTTTTAGCCCACGAACGCGGGGTAAGCTCCCGGCTGACTTTAGGCTCTTTCACTCTGGCCGTCGTTCTGCCCCGCCCACAACCAGGCGTAGCAGCGGCCTGACTTCCGGTTTTGCGGCGCGGCTGCTCACGAGCGGCTGCACTGCCTCTGAGATCGACACCCCTCGGCCAGAATATCGCTCCTTTTGCGGTTTACGGAGGCGCGATGGCCCTAGAACAGGGCAGACAAGGAATTTCCCCCAAGAAAAAGGGGAGGTGGGCACCTCCAATAAATCCAACGCTCTCGTAGCGCTAAAGCTGACAAAGTACTGCAGGGCAGGATCAAGCGCTCACCACGCTCTAGAGGCAGAGTCTCCTCCCAGTTCGATCAGCCCAGGCAGGCCAGCACACCGGGGCTCTTCAGCAGGGCTTCACTCTCATGAGTAGGGAACCCTAAATGGCGGTTCCTCCTGGGCCCGTAGTTCCCAAGTAAGTACAACAGCACCCCTTTCATGGGGTCACAGCCCCAATATTTATACCACTTTGGTCTTTGTTCTTAGGGCTCTGCGCCCGGTCCAAACCAGTTCTGGGGGCCCTCACACCTTTCTTTGTAAGTGTAGGCTCTGGCCCCAGACACACCACAGGGGGGCGGAGCCAGCATTGTGTAGTGCAGGCACAGTCCTATTCAGGCCCAGGTGCTACTCCTCCCACTACTCCAAATGCAGATCAGGCCAATTCTGCCTAGCGCTGACTCACCCAGCCCCTGTCACTCCCCTGTCACTCCAGAGCCAGACATTTTACTTTGCGCTGGCTGCATCGCCGAGTTGGTGATGCAGTGCGCGCAAGGTAAATTGTTTTATTTATTTAATTACTTACCTTACTCCTGTCCGTCGTATGTCAGACTCCACTACCCCCCCACCCTGCCCCTCCTGCGCCCCACCCCACCGCCCCACAGCACTTCCTCGGTGAGCCGCCACTGCCATTAACACTCCCCCTCCACCTCCTGCAAATGCTCTTCCTGGGCCTGCCATCTGGCTTGGGTTACAGGAAGAGGAGGTGGTAGGCCTGGCATTCCTTACTGTCCTGCTCTCTCTTTGAAGCCCAGTTTGATTTACCCAGCCCCCTTTCTGACCCATCCTCTGCAGTTGCAGAGCTCTCCCCATCAGATAACCTTTGCTCTATGTGGCCACTTATCAACTCATCAAAGCAACCTTCCTAAGCCTGTTAAGGCTGAACAATCAGGAGAGACTGCTTGAAGGCTGGATTTTGACCTACAGAAATGAAAGTTATATAACTTATTTTCTGTATCTGTTGTGATAAATGTAATAGTGGCAAGTTGTTGGATTTATCATTGCCAATCTTTTAAGTCTTTGAATGACGTTTTATCTCCTTTCTATGAATATTTATACTTAAATAACATATTCCAATGTTAGTCTATGGAGCTAATAATCTACAATGGGGTAAAACGAAATTGGCAGTTCTTCCCTCACCCGGACTTATAAAACATATTTTACAATGTCCCTGCTTATAGTTACAAGGCACCCCACCCCTGGGGCACCTAGGGGAGACCTTGGGGGTGAAATATGTAAAAATAAGATATATTACCACTTTGGAAGTACCTTTACCACCAAAGTCGAATATGCATAGAATTTACTTTTAAAGACAGTCTGCAAATCAGGGCTGCCTTTAAAAGTGACAACAAGCAACACATTAGTGCACACTCCAGTGCAGGAAATCTACTGGGCCTCTAAATCCCCCTGCCCGATTTTATATCAGGGATTTACAGGTAGTTTGAATTCCCCTTGCCTTATTATATACTAGGGACTTACAGGGTCTGTCCTTGCCAATTGTAACTATATCTAATTGACATATACCTTTTTCATCAGAGCACTGGCCCTAGGCCTGGTTAGCAGAGTCCAGGGCACAGTCAGAGTCAGTTGCCACCAGTACCAGTCAAAAAATGGGGGTGATCAGGGCCAAAAATGATGACTTTATCACAGGGCCTGAAATAGTCTGAATTGCCACACTTGTAGGACTGTGATGGTTAGTAGTTGTGTTGGTACAGTCATGGACAGCGCTGGAAGGGGCAATGGGTGGTTCAAGCTGCAGTGGCACACTGAGCCCTGGGACTTATGATTTTACAAATTTAGCACTGCCTACACTCAGATGATCCAGAACAGATATAGCTGTGACCACAATCCCCACTGGCAAGTTTATCTGCCAGGATGACAACAAAGTCTTACTTAAGCATGAAATGTCTTGGGAAATTCATTTTCTGTTTCTTTTGCATAAGCATGTAATTTAGACAACTGCAAACATTAATACAATCCCACAATTTGGTAGCAGCTGTTACTAGTTGTCCCGAGTGCAAGTAGCCCAAGCCTGAAGTACCATAGGCTGTTACTAGGTGTCCTAAATACGAGGAGATTTCTGTTTTAAATGCAAAAAAAGCATGATGAAATGAGCATTTTGTGTTACTGAAAACAAGATCATGCAAGACTATTATGCAACATTGTTTACTTGTCATGAGGTTCAAAACTGACACCATGCGTGAGAAGCAGTGAAGACATTTGAAGCTGCTAAAGGAATCAAAAAATGAAGTTTGCATGCCTACAATGCTTTTGGCACAAGCACAATATTTTGCAGACTGAATTCCTGGTTTTTGGGCAAGAAAATGTGAGCCAGAGCAGCTCACCGACATTCATAAAAGCATTTTCAAGATAACAGTATTTATGTTCCACTCACCTCGATACTTTGGAGCAGAATCACATTTTCAGATTTGTTTCTTACCATTTAATACCTATTGGCAGTTGCTGAATTTCGTCAATCAGAATACATTGTGTGAGTTTTCTTTGTTGTAGACCAGAGGAAAGCTGTAGGTAGTGGATCAGGTTATCTTTCTTGTTGCGCTGCTATGAGGAGGCTGAGCAACGACAACATTTTGGGGTGGAGCCAGGGTTGAACTTGCACTTAAGACTTTTCAAACTTATTGAAAAAATTACTACTGCATAAAGAAAGCAAAGAGAAACATTGCTTTTTAGTTTGAATGCCCGTAGGAAATAAATGAATAAATGTGACAAAAAGTGTCATGATTGTTAGTATTTTTTCAAGATGTAAAAGATGACCTCATGATTTCAGAGTGAGCACTTGTTAGGTGACTGGACTGTATGCTAAACTCTAGCACCAGGAAGTGGGTGATGCATGGTCCACTGGGTTGAGCTAAGATTTGATTGACAATATTCCAAAGGATTGGCCTAAAAGTTTGACCCAAACAAGGCTGTGGCAGAAATGGATGATTTTAGGTTCAACCTCTGAATTAGGAAATAAACTAGGGGGGCATTTACTATTGTTTCACACAATGCTGCCAAAGCACTTAAAAAGTATGGAGCATTTCTACTGTCTCCTTGCGCTGGCCCACTGTGTGCTGCCTAGTGCCAACACAGGCACCCTTGCACCATAGTGCAGGGGTACCTGTGTTACGGCCAGGAGGCATACTCATCTTCCTATCTGTGTTGCATTCTGCAGCACACATGGAAGGAGGATGTAATAAGGAGAAATAAATCTATTTCCCATCTACACCTTCGTAGGGTAGGCACACCATTATTGTGCAAACCCAGGTGTACAAGTCTTTGTAAATGTGGGTTTCAATCAAAATGCCGGGGTGGATGCATGGGAAGGCACCAGCTTCACCCATGTTTAAAGCCTACCTGACGCGATGTAATGAAAGGCAGCATTATTACCTTGCATTTCCTAAACCACACAAAGCTGTTTTGCATAGCTAAGTAAATGTCAAAAATGATTGTGTCAGGGCTGCACCATAAAAATTATGCAGTCCTGACGCAAAATCATAGTACATATGGGCCTAGGTTTATCAAACACCTGTACTGTAAAGGTAGGCCTAAAAAGGTGAAATGCAATGCCACCTCCTATTTTCAGCTAATTGTAGTGCCCGATTCAACTATCACATCATTTGAAAAACATATATTGCATGCTTGCAAAATAACTTTGTAATCTACAACCTTCTCATGCAGCAGTTCAACAGGTCATGCCTTGATGACAGTAGGGCTGATGGCAGAGATGGTTGTGAAGAAGAAAACAACTCAACTTTATTTTTTTGTTGTTAACTCCATCACAGTCTTCTACAAGGTGGGTGGGTGACTATTTCTTAAAGTCAGGGGCATCTAGAATTTCTGTAGGGGCTTTATTTAGAGATTGGTGGATGTGCAACATCACAAAAAAGTGCAGATGTCTGTCGGGGTTAGGGTCTTTCTTACCAGTCTTGAGGTGTTGGGACGGTTCTCGGCTTCGGTTCTTGTAAGTCCTGGTTTGTCCGAGATAGGGGCGACCCCTTCCGGTAGCCACGGTGAGACAGGGGCTACCCCTTCCGGTAGCCACGGTGCTGCTGACAATGAAAGCCTAAGCATCCAGTGCCCTCCAGAAGGAGTCCCAAGAGGAAAACCCCGGAGGGAAAAAACCTCTGATGATGATGAGACTCCAGGAATGAAGGAGAAGACAAGGAGCCAGAAAACACTGGAAAACCAGGAGCCCAAAAGGAACCTACGGAAAACTGGAGGTCAAGATGGAGCAGAAGTCGCAAGGGAACCAGGAGCGCCAATGGAAGGAAGGAATCACCAAAATAAGAGTCAAGGAATCAACAGGAGCGAGGACACACCAGCAGGAACAAGGAGTGTTGCAACGCAAGGAAGGAAAGGTTCTGATCCATTATATACAGAAAAAACAGGAAGTGACATACAGGAAGTGACATACAGGAAGGAGAGGTGTCGCCATCTTCGATAGGGAAAGGAGTGAAGTGCAGTATAGGAAGATCGCCATGTAAGGAAGGAAGGTAACCCTCCCCCACTGCCTTCTGTGAGCAAGACTGAGAAGAGGAGAGCAACAATATGGCCCCCAAGGAAGGGGGATCACCAGATGCCAACACCAGGTAAGCGTAGTGCCCCAAGGTGCCTCATGACATAGATGGGCCGCCGTGCAAGTACGCAGCGTGCCCAACAGAGCAAACCAACAGGCGTCGCGGGTGCTTTCCGCGATGCCACCAAAATGGCAACAGCGGGCCGTTGTGCCACACGGCGGCCCCCCCAAAGAGTTGGGAGGGGTGCCGCGGGCTGCACCACGCCCTGCGAGGAGAAAACGGGCAGCGCTGCGGGTTGCGATGCGGCCCGCGGCGTAACAGTAGGCCCCCCTCCCGAAGCCCCGGGCTTGCCAGGGAAAAGCCGAAAAAACCGGCAGACAAGAACAGGAGCTTGAACATAGTCAGCATCCTCCCAAGAGTTATCGCTGAGGGGATAACCTTTCCAATGGACAAGGAACTGCAAACGGCCCCTAAAGAACCGAGAGTCACAGATAGCCTGAACCTCATACTCCGGTACCTCATTGACCAAAACAGGAGGTGGACGAGAAAAAACCCTCCTATAGGGATCCGAGACATAGGTTTTCAACTGAGAGGCATGAAAAACAGGATGTATCCTCCAAGCACGTGGCAGTTGAAGTCGAAAAGACACGGGATTCATCACTTGGGTAACTTTGAATGGACCATAAAAGTGTGGCTTAAACTTACTCTGTGATAACTGAAAGGGTAGAAATTTTGAGGACAGCCAGACTTTGTCATTGACTTGGTATGATGGAGATCGGCGGCGATGGACGTCAGCAGTGTCCTTCATTTTCTTCTTGGATTCTTAGAGATGGACATGAACTCTAGATCTTATGGCTCGGAGGTGGTGAATAAAAGAGGCTGCCGCTGGAACAGAGGGGTTGTCTTGCAGAACTGAAGGAATGGTCCTGGGATGGAAACTGTATAAACAAAAGAATGGGGCAGTCTTGGATGCACTTTGGACTGAGTTGTTGTAGGAATATTCTTCCAACGGTAGATAGGAGGACCAGTCGCTCTGAGTCGCATTGCAATAACAGCGGAGGTATTGCTCTAGCCCTTGATTTAAGCGTTTCGTTTGACGATTGGTCTGGGGACGAAACCCGGAGGACAAGGCCATCTCAATATGAAGAGCTTTACAATTTTTTTTTCCAGAAACGTGATACATACTGAGGGTCTCGATCCGATACAATCACCCGTGGCAGGCCATGGAGGCGGTATATCTCCTGTATAAAGATGCTTCAGAGCTCTCTTGCAGTAGGTAGTTTTTTAAGGGTGGTGAAGTGAGCCATCTTGGTGAAAGAATCTATTGTCACCATTATAACCCGGTTACCTGCAGATGGAGGCAGAAAGGAAATGAAGGCGGTGGATATGGTATGCCATGGAGCTGGTGGAACAGGTAGAGGTTGAAGCAATCCCATGGGTTTAGTATGCCATGTCTTGGCTTGGGCACAGACAGGACAAGATGATACGTAGACTTCACTATCTTTTCTTATCAACGGACACCAGAAAGAGCGAAGTATTAGTTCTAAGGTAGTCTTGAAACCACGGTGACCGGCCGAGGGAGAATCGTGACACATTTGTAGGGCTTCTAGCTGCACCTTTTGTGTGGGAAGGAATAAGGCCCTACCGTGGTAGTAGTGTGTGTCACGTTGCTTAACCAGATCGACTAGCTTCCTCCATTCTTCTTGGTTCATGGATTTATATTCTGAATGAACCCTGTCTAGGAAGGATTGAACCATGGCAATAATTCTTTGTGGCTCGATTATGTTCTGTTGTGGGAGCGTAGGTCTTTCTGGATAATGACGAGACTAGGCGTCTGCCAAAGTGTTCTGAGATCCTGCTATGTAGGAAATGACAAAGTCATACTGGCTAAAAAAGTAAGCCCACCGGGCTTGGCGACTATTTTGGCATTGAATGTTGCGGAGACATTGGAGGTTTCTGTGGTCTGTTCTGATTTCGAAAGGTTCCTTGGTTCCCATTAAGTACTGTCTCCATTCACGGCAGGCGAACTTCATGGCCAGTAGTTCTCGTTCTAGGACTGAGTAGTTCCTTTCAGAGTCTGACAGGACATGTGACAGGTAAAACACAGGATGTTCCAGTCCGTCGTCTTCTTGTTGTTGGAGGAGGGGGGCACCAACAGCTCTGTCTGACGCGTCTGTTTCCACAAAAAATGTCTTTGTTGTGTCAGGATGTCGTAATATGAGTGCTTGCGTGAAAGCCTTTTTTAGGGTCTGGAAGGCCTGTTTGGCGGCTTCGGTCCACTTGAACCCTTGCCAGGGATACTCTTTCTTTAGAGTTTGGGATATGTAGCTGGTTTGGTGAGCAAAGTTGTCAATGAATTGACGGTAAAAGCTTGCCAGACCTAGGAAACACTGTGTTTCTTTAATGGTCGATGGTGATGGCCAATCCAAAATAGCTTGTACACTTTGAGGATCCATGGCTATTCCCGTCTTGTTAATTCGGTAGTCCAAATATTCTACCTCGGACTTGTCAAACTCACATTTTTCAGGTTTACAGAAGAGACTATTTTGGCGTAGTCTTTCCAGGACTTGCATGACGTGCGTGCGATGTAACTCAGGAGTTGCTGAGTAGATCAATATGTTGTCTAGGTAGATTACCACTATCTGGTTTAGGAGATCCGAGAACACATTGTCCATGAACCTTTGAAAGATGGAAGGGGCGTTGGTAAGTCCAAAAGACATAACTTGGTATTCGAAATGCCCTAATGGAGTTCAAAATGCGGTTTTCCACTCATCCCTTTCCTTGATTCGAAGGAGATGATAGGTACCCCTGAGATCCAGCTTGGTGAATATTTGTGCCCCTCTTACCGACTCCAGGATATCCTTAATCAAGGGCAATGGATAGCGGTCTTTGATGGTGACTTTATTTAAGCCTCTAAAGTCAGCACATGGTCGGAGATCTTTGGTCATCTTGGAGACAAAGAAGAGGGGTGCCCCAGCAGGTGACGAGGATCGAACGATGAGACCACTTTGGAGATTTTCCTCGAGGTATTGTCTGAGAGTCTCTTTCTCGGGTTCAGTGAGAGAATATACTCTTCCGAAGGGTACTGTTGCTCCAGGTTCCAATGGAATGGCACAATCAAACTCCCTATGAGGAGGTAACGTTGCCTTCGTAGGCTTCTGAAAGATGTCAGCATATGTATGGTAGTGACTTGGTACGCCTTGGACGGAGTTAATGGAGATACAGGCTTCTTTTCTTATCATAGGCATTACCTTAGGAGACCAGTACTCTTCAGTGGGATAACAGAACTGCTGACAGAAGTGTGATGACAGGGAAATGGTCCTTGTCTCCCAGTTGATATACGGGTTATGTCTGATCAGCCAAGGTATACCTAAGATCATTACATGGCTGGGTGAGGCGATGAGGTCAAAAGACAAGTGTTCTTGGTGTTTTCCAAATGTAAGCTGTAATAACGATGTCATGTCTTTGACTGGACCGGAAATGAGGGGGGTTCCGTCCACGGTATGTACTTGTTCCGGGATCTCTTTAGGGACACAACTAATTCGCCTCTAACTAGCCCATGCTTCATCCAAGTACATACCGCTGGCACCACAATCCAACAATGCTAGTATCTTCTCTTCTACTCCATTTGGCAGCCTTATAAGCATAGGCAGAAGAAAGAGACAGGTGGAAGTTTTGTTCAAGGTACAGATCGAAGGGATTCCAGACCATCCCGTCCTCTCCCTTCTCACAGAGGACGGGATTTGGCATTTTCCGACTGCCTAGGAGGACGAGTAGGACAATTGCAAATCATGTGCCCTGAGGCGCCACAATACAGACACAGTCCTTGTTTTCTTCTGTGTTCACGTTCGACCTCAGACAGGGGTCCCCTAGTTAAGCCTATCTGCATAGGTTCTTCTCCTTTCGAAGGCTGTATGTCGGACACTGGGTTTTCTGTTTTACGAACATTAGGTCGGGTTACTCCGGTATGCTGCTTGAGTCGTGACTTTCGACTCTCCAAACGACGTTCATTGAGATGATGTTCAACTGATAATGTTAAGTCCATTAACTTAGTCATAGTTTCTGCATGAGGAGAATGTACTAATTCATCTTTGATTTCTTCTCGCAACCCTCTGCGAAAAAGGGTTACCAGTGTTCGTTCCACCCAAGTGGTTTCCGCCACCAATTGCCTGAAGCGTGTGATGTACTGCAAGACGTCCTGACTCCCTTGTTGGATGTCACACAAGGCTTCTTCCACTGAGGTCTCCAGCCCAGGTCTCTCAAACATCCGTTTAAAGGAAACAAGAAAAGACGCATAATTTGACATTCGTGCGTCTTCTGTGGCTACCAAGGGTGTTGCCCATGCTAATGCAGGACCAGACAAGGCACTAATCAGGTATCCAACTTTAGTTCTATCCAAGGAAAACTGGGCTGGATGAAAGGCAAATAACACAGTCATGGAATCCAAGAATTCCTTCAGCTTGTTGGGATCTCCAGAATAACGAGGAGTAGAGGTAGAGACCATGGGTACATCGGATGTCTTAGTTGTCAGCACCTGGCATAAGGCTAAGTTTTCTTCTCTTAGTTGTTGTAGTTCTTGGGCTTGTTGTTTAACCGTCTGTACTAATGCCTGTGCTGTTTCTACTGACCCTTTGGTAGGAGCGGACTGTGAGGTATCCATGTGGGTTTTTGGGTGTTGCAATCTGTCGGACTTAGGGTCTTTCTTACCAGTCTTGAGGCGTTGGGACGGTTCCCGGCTTAGGTTCTTGTAAGTACTGGTTTGTCCGAGATAGGGGCGAACCCTTCCGGTAGCCACGGTGAGATAGGAGCGACCCCTTCCGGTAGCCACGGTGCTGCTGATAATGAAAGCCTAAGCAGCCAGTGCCCTACAGAAGGAGTCCCAAGAAGAAAACCCCAGAGGGAAAAAACATCTGATGATGATGAGACTCCAAGAATGAAGGAGAAGACAAGGAGCCAGAAAACACTGGAAAACCAGGAGCCCAAAAGGAACCTACGGAAAACTGGAGGTCAAGATGGAGCAGAAGTCGCAAGGGAACCAGGAGCGCCAACGGAAGGAAGGACTCACCAAAATAAGAGTCAAGGAATCAACAGGAGCGAGGACACACCAGCAGAAAAAAGGAGTGTTGCAATGCAAGGTAGGAAAGGTTCTGATCCCTTATATACAGAAAAAACAGGAAGTGACATACAGTAACAGGAAGTGACATACAGGAACACTGCCTTCTGTGAGCAAGACTGAGAAGAGGAGAGCAACAATATGGCCCCCAAGGAAGGGGGATCACCAGATGCCAACACCAGGTAAGTGTAGTGCCCCAAGGTGCCTCATGACATGGATGGGCCGCCGTTCAAGTACGCGGCATACCCAACAGAACAAACCAACATGCGTCGCGGGTGCTTTCCGCGACGCCGCCTAAACGGCAATAGTGGGCCGCCGTGCCCCTCGGCGGTGCCCCCGAAGAGGAGGGAGGGGCGCCGCAGGCTGCACAGCGGCCTGTGAGGAGAAAACGGGCAGCGCCGCGGGCCACATCGCAACAATGTCCTGAATGCTACATTTTCAGGCATACAGGCCCTGTACACTTTAAATATGGTGGACAGGACTCCCTCCACTTTTTGGAAGATGTCTTGCGTCTTTCAAACTCTATATAAGGCCCGAAGGGCCAGCTGTATGACCATTGTGATTTGCGACTCGCAATTTGCGATTCGCAAATCACAATGTACAACAGTGTCTGAGACACTGTTAGCGATTCCTAATGGGGTCGCAAATTGCATGCCTCATGCATAATAATGAGGACCCACAATTTGCGACCCCATTAGGAATGGCTGGCCCTCCCAGGTATGGTGGCCTGCTGGGCTCAGCTGACTTCCATGTCTGGGACTGCTTTTAATTAAAGCATTTTTTTTTTTTTAAATGCAGCCCGTTTTCCTTAAAGGAAAACGGCATGCATTTAAAAAAAGAAAACTGAAACGTTTTTGTTTAATTTTTTAAGGGCAGGTAGTGGTCCCTGGGACCACTGCCTGCCCCTAAAAAATATTTTCCCCTGAATTCACAAAGGGGAAGGGGTTCCCTGGGGACCCCTTCCCATTTGCGAATGGGTTACCACCCTCTTGAAGAGGGTGGTAAATAGGGCGGTAAATTGCGAGGAATAAGTATAGAGGGTGTGGTCAAACAACTAGTGTACTGATTCTTTTTCTGTTTAACCAGTGGATTTTGAACTTGAAAGTAGTTCTAAATAATATGCAGGTTGTTCGAAACTGGTTTTAGAAGCAATAAGGGCTTATTTGGAGTATCTGGTCATGCTGGACCGAGATGAAGTCAAAAGTTCAGGCTGACTACGATGGAGCGTGGGCCAGATGCAGGGACCCAGTTAGGCCTGCTGTTCAAAAGTATCTTGATCCAGATTGTGTAGACGTTGAAGAAGATGCTGGGTGCAACCGAAGCGATGCGTTGGCGCTGAGCCTCGCAATGCGACAAAGTGCTGGTCCTCGTACGTGCAAGAGCGGCGATGAACCGGCTCCAATGAGCGCAGGGGATGCTATGCAGAGTTTCCGTCATCCTCGAGGCTGTCATCGACTGAGATGCGAAGACCTCAAGTAAAACGTCACACAGTGCTTGTTCTGAAGGTGATGTGTCAGTTGGTTCACGCAGCAGAGCGACACTTCTGGTCACACAGCAGGGGGCGATGCAACTGTTTTGATCCATGCAACGGTGCCGATGCACTAGTTTGAGAGCAGATGCATGGGTTTCACTGTAGCAAGCACCTTAGGCCTCCCTTCCAAGACTGGGGTGGCACCACTTGGCAGGACAGAGACACAGATGGCAGAGTACAAGTTCAGCAGCAGAAGAGTTGGTAGCCTTTTATGTCCCTAACACTATCCCTTAGAGTCAATCTGGCATCAAGAGTTGCAGATTTAGTCCTTCTCACCCTGGCACTGGAACAGCAGGCAGCAGGGCAGCACAGCAAAAAAGGAGTCCAGCAAAAGCAGCAGTCCAGCAGAGTGGCAGTCCTTCAGCAGCTCAGCAGTCCTTCTTCCTGGCAGAGTCAGAGGTCCAGTACTTATACCCCAGATGTGCCTTTGAGGTGGGGGGGACTTCAAAGACAGGTTTTTGAAGATCACAGAGGTACTCCCTTCCTGGCTCCAGACTCACTACAGAAGGTTATGAAGTTCTTTGCGCGGGGATAGGACACCACCTATTCAGGTGTAAGTGTGAGGTTGTGCGCAGCTTCTCTCTATCAATTAGAATGAAGCCCTAATTTGTTTATAATTTGCAGTTTGTAAATTAATATTCAAGGAATTATTTGATAATTCTATGGCTGGAGAGAAAGGGTTTGCCTCCAGACATTAAGCAACCAATTCACAGGGTAAATCTAAGCATGGAGATCTCCACACATGTAAATTTCTCTCTACTACTAGGCATAAATCTCAACCTACTTGAAATATAGCATCTCTTGTGATTGACTTACACCCAGCAATAGGAATACTTGTCCTCACCCATTTACATGAGTTAGTATGAACACATAGAACTCAAACTATAGCCGTAAAGTTTTATATAATAACTTTTCAAAAGTGCTCTAGACTAATGCCAATAACCCTAGTTCAACGTGGCATATGAGGAGACTTCTGCGCTATGTAGAAAACTGAACTGAAAAGAATAGGTAAAAAGCCATTACCTAAAAATCAAATATACCTGACAAACATTGACATTAAAAGCCCATAAATACAGCCCAAACCGTGGGCTGTGCACTTTTCAGCGTGTGCCACAAGATGATGTGGAGCCACACACTGCATATAGACACCATTGTCAAGATCTTCCCACTCAAGAGAAAAAGAAACTTCACTAAGGTGGAGACAGAACTTGAAGTTGCCTTTTAGGGGATCACCATAAGGAACTGCATGGCCTATTTCAACACACCCTCATCGTGAGAAGAGAGTGGTCATTGGGCAGGAAACTGCAGGCAGCGTGAAGGCACTGGGTAGAAGTATGCATGGATTCAGATTCAGATTATTTATATTTCCAAAAAATACATTCTTACAGAAATATTGCACATTACCGAATTCATTGACATAATACATATATTTTTTTTATAGTTTTCTATAGCGCGAATATGACCCTTGCTGGTATTCGAGTGCTTTACAAGTATATAAAGAGAAGTATAACAATAATACAATTACAAATATCATAAAAATAATACAATTACAAATATCATAAAAATCACCAGCAAATAGCAGTTAATTAAGTCAATAGAAACAACACATAGCATCAACCGAAAACAGATATAAATTACTATATAAAGTGAAATATCATTTAATAAAACTCATTGAGCAGTCTGATGCCTACTTAACCCCACATGCATCAAAATATTTCAAAATGCATCAGTTTAACCAACTACATGCAAGACTTGTTTCATCCATTTGGGCAACCTGTGCCTCCCTTGCCCTTGCTCACATGCGCTGCATCTGCCGAAGCAACAGTGGAGGACGTTCCTTCTCCTACCTTGCCACCGAGTCCTGGAACAACCTTCCCCTACACCTCCGAACATCATCCTCCCTGATAACAGCAACAACCCAGTACCTGGATACCCTTGTGGGTGACTAGCCACACTCTGCAAATCCGAGTTGATTGATTGATTGATTAAATGACCAGAGAGCAATTTACAGGCCGTTTTAGCGTAAACCGGAAAAGTCACTTCAAAACAAAATTTCATTTGTCAGGACATCATAGGACAATAAGTCCTGCTAGAGCATAGACATCAAATCTCAATTATAAGAAATAAAGTGCATTGTGCAGGGCCATAATTAACACAATTCACAAGTTCTTAATCAGTCTGCCTCATTCACAAACCCAGTTACCCAAATTCGGGGCCAATGTCATAACCAGGGCATCCTCCTAATTAGATATACATCTACCAAATGGTTTAAGGAACATCCCTGCAACCCTAAACAGAATACCAATGCCAGTGTAGGACAGTTAAGACAATGAAATCATGGCATGGGATGATGCAATTTTAATCAAATATTGGCCAATAGCAATGGCTTCATCCTGGTATCTCAAACCAGTTTTAGACCCATTTTTCTCAACCGTATCCCATATTTTTTTAAAACAGGACAAAGTATGCATGGGAACTAAAAAAGCAATAGTAGGATGAGAGGAAGTGGGTCCAGGAGACAGGTGTCAAAGGCCTGGTATCAGACCCATTTCCCGCCTCCATTTAATCCCCCTAACTCTAACTTGTTGTATGGACTGCCTGTTCTAGGAAATCCAAATGTCAGGCTAGGTGATGTATGTATGTATGTTTTGTTATTTCAAAAGTGGGAACCTAGCTGGCTAGCAATGGAGTGCTGTAGAGGGGGCAAGTCTGAGTGGGGATACATAGGAGGCAAATAAGGTGGGGGAGGGACAGCTAGAGCAAATGGTGAAAAGTCAGCCTATTTGAGGTAGTGTTCCTCAAAGGGGTGAGTTTTCAGTTTTTGCTGAGTTGTAGGAGAGTTGCTGCTGTAATAATGTCAGAGACACACAATTGATGGACGGAATGCAGAACAAATCAAAACATTCACCCCCAGTCAAGAGATCTGGGTTAAATCCATCATTCTTTTGCTCACCATGCCACCCCAGTTTAGACCTGGCCATATGCAAATCAGTCTTGACCCTGTGCCTCATGGGAACAGTCCAGCCCGAACTGCCAAGCCAGGTCCTCCCTGGACCGGAAACAAGCATCCTCCATGCCACTGGAGTCAAGCTATCCTGGCTGATGAGGGCTGAAAGCCCGAAACCGGTCCTAGGATGCTGTTCCCATTGGGCGCAGGGTCAAGACTGATTTGCATATGGCTGGGTCCAATCTGGAATGGCATGGTGCGCAAACAAACAATGGATTTAGGCCCAGATCTCTGTACTGGGGTGAATGTATGACATTGTTCTGCATTCTGTCCATCAACTGTTCTTTTTGCATTTGTCACCCCGAGTGGGATGGGTATGCCCAGACGTGGGTCCTGTGCTCTCCATGCCACTGGAGTCAAGCTATCCTGGCTGATGAGGGCTGAAAGCCCGAAACCAGTCCTAGGATGCTTGTTTCCTGTCCAGGGAGGACCTGGCCTGGCAGTTCGGGCTGGACTGTTCCCATTGGGCGCAGGGTCAAGACTGATTTGCATATGGCTGGGTCCAAACTGGATGGCACGGTGAGCAAAAAAACGATGGATTTAGGCCCAGATCTCTGTACTGGGGTGAATGTATGACATTGTTCTGCATTCTGTCCATCAACTGTTCTTTTTGCATTTGTCACCCCGAGTGGGACGGGTATGCCCAGACGTGGGTCCCGTGCTCTCCATGCCACTGGAGTCAAGCTATCCTGGCTGATGAGGGCTGAAAGCCCGAAACTGGACATAGGATGCTTGTTTCCAGTCCAGGGAGGACCTGCCCTGGCAGTTCGGGCTGGACTGTTCCCATTGGGCGCAGGGTCAAGACTGATTTGCATATGGCTGGGTCCAAACTGGAATGGCATGGTGAGCAAAAAAACGATGGATTTAGGCCCAGATCTCTGCACTGGGGTGAATGTATGACATTGTTCTGCATTCTGTCCATCAACTGTTCTTTTTGTAATAATGTCAGAGGCAACATTGTTCCAGATCCTGGGAGAATAGTCTGAGAAGTCTTGCTTTCTTGTTTTTTTCTTCCAGCAGACTTTAGTCTCTAATTTGGCAATCTATGAATTCCTCGTCTGATGTTGACCTCCAGATATTTACGACACATAGGGCCGAGAAAGCTGACAAAGATGAACAGGCAGGTGGTCTAGAGCTGTCCTAAGTGTGGGGAGGAAGAAGCAGATGATCTCCAAATGTTTTTCTGCTGCCCCAGCCTCCAGGTATTCTGGCACGATGTAAGTTTGGCTCTTACAACAATTTTGGGTGTAAACCTGGAGGTAAGCATGACTTTATGTATCTCTGGGGCTTTGAACGAGGAGGAGGTGGTAGGGGCCAGGTAGGATAGGAAGCAGAAAAACCTGTTGTTTATGTTGATACTATTAGCTAGGCGCGAGATCTGCATTAAGTGGATAGCCCTGCACCCAACGTCAAAGAGGGAATGGTTGGACTCGATACGAAGGGTGCGAATGTTGGATAAGACCAGGGAGGGCATAGAGAAGCTTGATTTTTGGGATATTTGGGATCAGGATCTTTTACTTTAGTTTACTTTCACTGGTGTATTAAGTTATTTAATTGTGCAAGGCCGGATCCAAAATGTCTAATGATTAAGCAATTTTGCAATGACTCCCTGGTTCAGGGTTTAGCACTGGAGCCCCCAAAGTCCCCCTCAGTCCTCCTCCATCTGGATTCCAAGGGACAGGAAGTTTGGGTATTCGTGCTTTGCCAAGTCACCGTTTAGAGGGAAGCGCGAAGACCCTCTTATGTGCTTTCTGGTAGATTATTGCACAAATGAGGACAAAAAAAAAGATTGGATTACCTTATTCCCTGTAATACATGAGAACACTCAAATGAATGGGAATTTAAAACCCTCTTTAACATTAAAGTCATGGTTTAAGTCGCTATTCTGAAAATGCAGCATTTAGAAAGATAACATTTTCTTCCCATATCTATTTGGTGCCTGCAGCTTGCATCCTGGGTCGCATGACTAGGTGTACATTTCAGTTGGCCTTTGGTTTATTCCTCCCAGACAGTGACACAAAAGGGGACTAGAAGTTGGCAGAATGGGCCATCCTGCCAGGATGGTAGGGGCAGAGATGTGCAGAGCCCCTCTGCATTCCAAAGGTGCTGCCTCAGCACAATCAAAAAGGACATCACACTAGACTTCTGGGCCCACCAGACATGCTGGGACCAGGGCAGGGAGGAAGGATATTCCAGAATCATCTGTAGGGGAGAAACTCAAAGCAGGCACCAGGTATTAATACAGTTCTCACAGACATACTCTTCGGTGCACTACTGGACCTGTAGATTCTGCAAAGGAAGAACTGCCCTGCTACCAGAGGTCTGCTCTGCTCGCTGAGAAGGACTGGACCTGCTCCCTTCCTTCCCGGCACAGTGACTCCAAGGGTCAGCTGGCTGACCTCCTGTTCTGAGCTACTGGGACACAACAAACTCCAGAGCCTCCCTTCAATGGCCCAGCTGACCTCTTTCAACTGGACCTGCCTGAATCTGGAACCGGTCCTGCCTAAGCCCAGATGACCTCTGCTAGAGTAAATTCCTGCTCCCCAAGTGGTGCCTCTCCAGGATCCCCAAGAGGTGCCTCCCCAGGATCGGTCCTGGGCCCTTGGTTGGCATCAGAGTGCACTCCTCTGAACAAGAAGGAGAAACCTTGAGGTTTTGGGCTCTTTGTGACCTTGAACAGGCCAGTTCATGCTGAGATCTTACTGCCCATGATGACCACCAATGCAACCGAACGTTTTGACCTACAGCGACCACCAGCGACGACTGGCAACACAAGATCACTTCAGACTACAGCATCGATAGCCGCGATGATGCCCATGTGAAGCTCCAGCAACAACCGTTTGCACGCCTGACAGGATCTCCATGCTACAGTGACGATGTCTGGGATGCCCAGCCTGCTGTTTAAACTACAGCAAAAACAATCTGCGATGCTCTCCATGCTCCTCGAGGCCTCCTCCAACGTGAACTGGACCCTTCACATCAGACTTTGAGAAGGTAACTCCTTCAACTGAATTAACCTGGTCCCGTATGCTCCCTGCATCCCATCGCTATCGGCCTGAACTTGTGACTTTCCCCCAGTCTAGCATGACTAGATAGCCGTTAGTCGTGCTTTGTGCTCATAGCTGCTATACTTACCTAAATGTTTGAAATTGCACATCTCCGGTTCTACTAATTGAATTTTTGTTGCTTTGGTGTCAAATAATTTACTAAATTGTACTCTATTCTAATTTGTGTGGGATATGGCTTGCGTGGTGTTTTCATCTTAGTACTGTTTTTGTGCTCATGAATACTTTTCACATTGTCTCAAAGTTAGGCTTGACTGCTTTTGTGCCAAGCTATCACTGGGTTAAGCAGAGGTTAAATTAGTGACTTTTGTGGTTCACTCTGACAGAAATTGTGGTTGTTGATTGAGAATGGTATTCATCCCCTTAACCAAAACCCCAATTTCTCACATTGGAGTTCAGTGGTGGGATTCAGTACTTGTGTTTGTATTGTGCCATTCAGTGATTTTGTGTAACACTAAAATCCCATTATAAATAACTTGATACCAGAGTCGATCTCATTCTACATTCTCCTTAATTGGCCTCTTTTGCTTTTTCCAGATTCACTTCTGTTCCACCTGACTTTGTGCATCTTCAAGAACCATTATGTACAAAAGTAAGGAGCAATTTACAACTCTAAGATAAAGTAATCCAAAATGAGACCACCCAATCCAATGAGGGCCTTCAAGGAAATAATGAGCAGATGGATGATTTTATGCCCTATGTAAGCAAATGTCGATTAAAGAAATTGAAAATACCTATGAAAAATCCATCTATCAATAAAGAAAACGTGAAATCCTAAAGGATCACAGGAAAGGAATGTGAGAATCAAGAACACTTTCCAATCTGTAAAGCGACTCAGAATGCAGTATCTCAATTTAGGTTAACTGCAATCTATCCTACTTCTCTTGAGAATTTGAGAATACATATTGGGGCAGATACCAATCAAAATGCTTTAAATTTAAATCATTTAATAAAAAAACAATCAAATTCCAACCTATAGTGACATAGCAAAAAAGGATTTACCAAAAGTGTCTTATGCCATTCATTCAAAGTTAAATTCTGATTAAAAAATAAACAAATTATTATCTGCTCACTCGAAGGCAAATATAGAGGTATAAAAAAGTGTAGTAAATTGTGTTGTACTGCTAGCTAAAACACTTAAACCTCCAAAAAGGCACCGCCATGGGAACGTCAAAGGCCGTTACTGCACGGCATGAACTGTTAAGTCAATGTCTGCAGGAAAAAGGGGTGCATGTACACAAGGGGACACAACATGTCCCCCCCTGCATGTATCCCCAGATGCAGAGGCACAAGGGAGGCCTGTAGTGTCCCCTTTGTTTCCTCCCACCTTACTTTTCATGGCGGGCTCACCGCCATGAAAAGTGAGGTGGGAGGAAACTTGTAATATGCTTTGCGGTGCCACAGCATCACGGACAAGCATATTGTGGCCACAGGACCGCTGCGCCACCGCCAGGGATTGCGGATCCCCAGCAGTTGCGGCGGTCCCCTCACGGTGTGACCACTGCACTCATAATGTGGCGGTCAGACCACTGGTGCGGCAGTCCATGACCGCCAACGCACCTCCACCACAGGTTCAATGGTTCCATGGACTGCTGAACTCGTAATCACTCCCTTAGACAAATCACAAATTATAAATCCAAATATTAACATTAACCCAACTAGGTCAGAAGAAATTTACAACAAAAATTGCATGTCATCGAAATGTTCAAATGAAACCGTCAAAAGCATAAGTCCCCCTAAATCAATGGTCAAATCGAGGATGAAGTAATGTAAGTTTTCTAATACATTAGAACAAATTTAAAATAGATTTTTTTTACTGATGTATATATCAGAAAGACTATTCAACATCTTAAATAGACAAAGAACTTCCCAGAATTAAATAGATTAACTTCCTTGGACCTGCTGAATGCATCTTTTCTCCGAAATAAAAATTGTAATGCAGAACTGACTAGAACAACATAGGCAACACATTCCCTAGTGCAACAGATATGGGTATGAAAAGAACAAAGACAATCCATTACAGACGGAAGAAGCCCAAACCAGCTTCCATAAAACTGGGACAGTCTGCAGGAGATTTATTACCGGTTTCACCGAACATTGAGAGCTTATCTAATATGAATGTGCAAAAAGCAATAATAAAAAAATGTTGTGATTTTTAGGATACTCCTATGAATTCCAGGAATTCATTTCCAACACTATTAGATAGGCAGCCATTAATATGAGACTGTTTGAAGACAGCAAATGCATTACAAAATTTGGCTGCCGCATCTATGGGAGTTGTAATGGAAACAAATCAAAGTGTCTCCAGGTCAGTCATTAATTTACCATCTACAATTATGAAAAACATAGAGATAAACTAAGTTTCTCCTAGTATGAACCTCTACGATGAAATACTCTGAAGAGGTATTGGGATTAGAACACAATACCCCTCACTATAGTCCAACACTTGCTAGCTCCTTGGATAATTCCCATATATTGATTGAATTGGAGGTTTTGTCTGCAACAGAATCATCAACCTTACCCAAACCCACAGAAACTTAAAGGATTTTTTTTATAAGGAACCAAAAATATGCTGCCTCTGGACAAACAGATCAGGCAGTAGAGGAGGTTATGCTTCCAGCTTACCCAGTCTTATCAGCAATGGGAGCCGTTAGTGTCACCCTGACTCAGATGTCGGATATGCTAACATATGAGTCATTGTTACTTTCCAAAGTGGTTTCATTCAAGTTTAAATTCTGATTAAAAAAGAACCGAGTTACCATCTTCTCAGTCAGTGGCAAATTTGTAGGTATTAAAAAGTATAGCAGATGATTTTGAACTACTAGCTATAACTCTTAAAGTTGCAATTTATGTTACTTCTTCTAAAACTTCCCTGACTGCTTTAGACAAATTACAAATTGTAAATCAACATATTCACAATAACCCAGCCTGGTCAGAAGAATTAAACAACAATTGCCTGCCATCAGAATCTTCAAATGAAAATGTCGGGGACATAAGTCCCCGTAGATCAATGGTCAAATCAAGGATGACAACTTCTAAGTTTTCCAATAAATTTGACAATTTTAAAATACATTTTTTGGCAATATATAGATCGGAAGGCCCGTTCGACATCTTAATTTGTCAAAATTATTCCCAGAATTAAATGGAATAACCTCCTCAGACCTGCTGAATGAATCTTTCCTCCAAAACAAATATTGAAGTGCAGAATTGACTAGAACAACATGGACAACACATTCTGTAGTGTAAAAGATATAGGCACGAAAAGAATAAACACTTAGGGCCTCATTATGAGTCTGGTAGTCCATGGACCGCCAGACTCTTGGAGGCGTGGTGGGGGTGGTCTTCTGAACGCTTTATTATGACCAGGGGTTATGTGGCCGCTCTGGAACCACCCAAAACCAGTGGACTTGAGGCCTCAATATGCTTGGTGGGGCCGCTGCAGCCCCACCAAGCATATTAGAAGTTTCCTCACCGCCACACTTTTCATGGCAGTGCAACCACCATGAACAGTGTGGTGGCTCGGAAACAAAGGGGGCCTTACAGGGCCCCCTTCTGCCTCTGCACCATGAGGTGCATGCAGGAGGGCACATGTTGTACCCCCTGTGTGCATGCACCCCAGTCCCTGCACGGCATTGACTGCAGCAGTCCATGCAGGGCAGATACTGAGAACTGACGTTCCCATTGCGGTGCCTATTTTATAGGCACTACCGTGAGAATGCCAAAGAACTACCCGCCAGACAGGAGAAAACTCCTGATTTGGCAGGTGGTTCAACCACGGGATTGGTGGTGCGGGAGCGAGGCGATCCCGCTCCCGCACCATCAAACTCATAATGAGGTCCTTAATCCATTGCGGGTGGAACAAGCTTGAACCACTATTCAAAGTACTGGGAAAGTCTGCAGGAGAATTACCACTGGTTTCACAAAACAGCTTATCTGATATGAATCTTCAAAAAGCAATAATAAAACAATGTCCATGATTTAAGAATACTCCTATGGAAGCCAGGTATAAATCACCAACGTTATTGGCTAGGCAGCAGTTAATATGAGACTGCTTCAAGACCGCAAATGTATTATAAAATTCAAATGCCACATTTATGGGATACCTAATAGAAACTAATCAAAGTGTCCCTGGATAAATCTTTAATTTACGATCTACAATTGTGACAACTGTAAAGTTAAACTTAGTCCCTCCTAGTATAAGCCTCTTTCATGAAGATCCCAAACAGACTCCATTTATTACTATGAAGAGGTATTGGGGGTTAGAAAACAACATACCTCACCGTATTCCTTTGCTAGCCAGCTCCTGGCATAATTCAGAGATATTGATTGAATTAGAAGGTCTCTAGGCAATGGAATCATCAACCTTACCCTAAAACCAAAACAGAAACTTAAAGACATTTTTGATGAGGAAATAAAAATATGCTGCCTCTGGTCAAATAGATCTGTCACAGTGTTCTCAGCAATGGGAGCCATTTGTGTCACCCTGACTCAGATGTCGGATATACTAACAAATGAGCCGTTGTTACTTACCAAATAGGTTTCCTTATTAAATTACATATTAGCTCAGAAATTAAATCTTTATATTATAGTTCTAAATTGAGTGGACACGTATTCATTGTGCATCCAATTCTAATAATCTTGTATGCTGGTTGATATTGTTGATCTATTACAATTACTCTTGGCAAAACGTAAAGATCAATCAACACCATAACCATGTCATGGATTCAGTCTGCTCCAACAAAGAAGGATGTTGAAATGGACACAAATAGTATTGACAACCAAGACTTGGAGGATAAAGAACTAGAAAAGACGCCACTTGTAGTTAGTGTCAAAGGACCATTATGTTCAAAAGTAAGGTGCAACATACTACTCCAAGATAACGTAATTCAAAATCAGACCATTCAATCCAATGAGGTCCCTCAAAGAAATAATGAGCAGATGGACGATTTTATGCCCTGCATAAGTAAACATTGATTAAAAAAATTGAAAAATTCTAAGGAAAAATCCGTCTAATAATAAAGAAAACATGAAATTCCCAATGCTCGTAGGAAAGGAATGTAAAAATCAAGAAAACTATCCCCCCTTCAAATGACTCAGAATGCGTATATCAGTTTAGGCTAACTTTAAACTCTCCTACTCTCTTAACAATTTGAGAACACCTATTAGGACAAAGACCAATCATACAGCTTCAATTTTAAATCATTTAATCAAAAACAAGTGACATAGTAAAAAGGGAGTTACCAAATATGTTTAATGCCATTAATTGAAATTTAAATTCTTAATCAAAAATAAATGAATTACTATCAGCTCAGTCGCTGGAAAATATGTAGGTATTAAAAGATATAGCACATGGTTTTGTATTGCTAGCTAAAACTCTCAAAGCTCCAATATCTGTTACTTCTTTCCCACCTGATTTAGTCAAATCACAAATTGTGATCAACATAGTAACAGTAAACCAGCTAGGTCAGAAACAACAGAAATTGCATGCCTTCGGAATCTTCAAATGAATTTGAGAAATTTAAAATAGATGAATTAACCAAATTATAGATCAGAAGGAATATTCAACATCGTATATCAACAAAAACCTTCTGAGAATTAAACTGAACAACCTCCTTTAACCTGCTGAATGTATCTTTCCTCCAAAATAAAAATTGTAATGGAGAATCGACTAGAAAAGCATTCACAACACATTCCGTAGTGCGAAAGATATGGGCATGAAAAGAAGATTTGAGTGAATGGGGTATTATAGCCCAGGTTGAAAAACCAAAGTATCATTATCTGCTTGAATCTGAAGATTTTAGGTGAGAAAGTTCATATCCATCACTAAGAAGGCCTTTAAATTTTAAAGGAGCAGAAGAATACACAGAGCATCTGAAAATACTTACTAATAAATCATTACCAGCGGAGCGATATGTGCTAATGCCAGCTCCTTCAGAGCAATTATCTCAAATGAATCTAATTTTTAGGTATTATTCCTAATAGGCTCCCGATTATGGAATTTAGAATTCTTAATATCTTATTGGAACATAGCTGGAATAGACCGGTACGTAAAATCAGACAGTACCAAGTCATTTGCATCTAAGAATCCTAGAAAACTAATTTTTACCACGTACAAAGTACTAGCATAGGAAACAACTTTAGAATGACCTAGTGGAGGATTATAAAAAATTTATAAATAACAAAGTCAATATCAAGAGTACTATCATCACATTAAAATCAAAGCACATGTTAATCATACAATGGTGATTTCACCCACAATCTTTTCATCCAATGCCCTAAGTAAGTGCTGTCTGAGGATTGTCTGGATGTAATCTATAGTATTCATGTACCTCACACAACTTCGATGAGAAACAGAAACCACACCCTATCAACACAAAGTATACTTATAAGCTCCTATCTGATTCTGGCTACTGATTGCTCAATAGAAACTTTGCCATGATTGACTTGCAAAAGCAAAATTTAAGGGACCTAACTCTCAAACCAAGATTGATTACTCCTTTGTACATTACACTCATTGTCCTAGGGGTACACTTTGACATTATTGAAAGGGAGGAGAGTAACCATGATCCACAAAAGATATTCCTTAATTTTAAGTACACTTAAGTCACTATTACTGAAACGTTAAATAATGAGTGTATGATTGTAGCAAAAAAACTAATCAATAAAATGGACTGGAGAACATAAGACTAAAGTTTTTAAATTAAAGGCAGAGTATTTCATATCATCAAGGTTAATGAAAACTCATAGCATCACAAATGACTAGTTTATAGCAGACAATATGATGGCAGAAGATATAAAGACTCTTTAAGCAAGCATCATCAATTGCCCAAACATAAGCATCCTGTTAGTCAAATCATGCCTCAAAATAACCTGAATGCAAGTAACTACATTGATAAAAAACTATTCACTCTTCATAAGCAGCAGTCCCAAATGGCATTCCAATTGATTTGGCTAAAACGGATATACTGTTATGGAGTAACTTATTACCTCAGCTATATATAAAGGTATTGTCAACAGGAATGGTTCCTCCATAGGTTATAAATAAAATGCCTAAACCAAGACCCTTGAAAGTATAGGTTAATTGCCCTTCTAGACTTCAAAGGTAAACGTTTTGCAAAATATAGATTAAATAATTTAGAGACATGGCTAGCTGAAACAAAATAATACAACTAAACCAAACTGACTTTTGAAAGTGCAGCTTGAATATTGAAAACATCACTGCTTTATCTCTTAGTTCATTGACCACAATGCAGCATTCGACAAAATAAATCAATATTGTCTGTGAAGTAAGTTAATAAAATAGGAAATAGATTCTTCCCTTCTATACTTATAGGTGGAACTACAAAATGACACCTGGCTATGAATGAGGTTAACTAATAAGAATGCTCTATCGTCCAAGATTTCAACACCAAATGGCTTAAAACATGGGTGTGTCCTGGTGTCTCTTTTATTTTCATTATGTAATGCAGACTTACTGGATTTTGTAAACCATGAACAAACTCCAAAATGTTCACCATCCAAATTAACTCACCCAAATGACTTTAATTTGGTAAATGGTCTAAAAGCTAATCATACAAAAACAATGGTTAAGTCCTTTGGGAGGAAAAGTAAACCATCTCTTGGGGAGCCTGGGAATTAATTGATTCAGCAAATCATCAATACAGCTATCTGGGCATGTCAGTAGACAAAGAATTGTCTTAGGCTAATCATATTCTTGCCAGGAAAAGTATATTGAGCATAATAATGAAATAAGTTAAGAGATTTGCAATATTTTATGGAGGACGAGCAATTAATTGTATTAAATATTAAATTTGAAGCTAATTCTGCTCTTACTTTATGCCTCTCTGGTACTTTCCAACAGAAATATAGTGGAACTTGATAAAAACTTATTTGCAAAATGTTAAACAACTATTAAACCAATCAGCATATATTCCATACTGTAAACCAAGATTGGAATTGAGCATTAATTCAATATTTACCTTTCC
This sequence comes from Calotriton arnoldi, assembly GCA_963921515.1. Lineage (NCBI taxonomy): Eukaryota > Metazoa > Chordata > Amphibia > Caudata > Salamandridae > Calotriton > Calotriton arnoldi. The sequence continues at coordinate 787,744 of CAWUFW010003917.1, read as the reverse complement.
TACTGGAGCCGCTTAATTTTGGCTTACACGTCACCTATTTATGTTGATTTGTGCATATTGACATTTATTATATTTTGTGTGGTCTAACATTCTAATAAACAATGGAGTATCTATTTTTATTACTGAAATGTTCCATGATAGAACCATAATAGAATCATTTAAGTGTGCACACTAATGTTGAAGATTTAAACATGTAGCTCTGGTTCCTAGCTATATGAATGTTTTAAGATGTAACACAAGGTTATATGTAATCATGATTTTATTCCCCATAATATTCACTATGGGCCATATTATCAAGAACGGCGCAAAGATTATCGCCGCTTTAGCGGCAGGAAACTGCCGCTAAAGCGGCGATAAGGGGCTTGATAATACGCCCTAGAGAATTCCAATAGAAGCCCAGGTTCTTGTGTCAAGGACATCAAACCTGGGTTTCTATTGAAATTCTCTAGGGCATGTTATCAAGCCCCTTATTGCCTCTTTAGCGGCAGTTTCCTGCCGCTAAAGCGGCGATAATCTTTGCGCCGTTCTTGACAATATGGCCCTATATGTACTAATTGTAAATGTGCGTGCACCTATATTCAAATGGCAAGTGCACTTTAACTTCTGTGCTAATCAGAGGCCTTAAGCTTAAGTTTCTGAGTTTCAATGTTTAACTTTCAGGTGATAATTCTATTGATTGCATGTTCTTTACTCTGCAGGTGCAGACACACTGCTTCATTAGTTAGTGAAAAGACATTATTTATCAATAGCGATAGTAAGGTACAGGAGGAAACTTTTGGAAAGAAGAAGACGCGCTAACAAAGTTGTAGACTAATTCTCATGGTGGAGAACGGATGCTCAAGGTTGATCGAATGTCCCCAAAAAAAGATGTGAGAGAAGAGCTGAATGTTGCCAATTTCTATCAAGGAAGATGGAAAGATACTGGAGATGATGACTCTAGTTACCTTCAATACTTTGGGGCCGATTCCGATCTCGGCCGGTAGGGCTCCGAATCGGACTCGGCATTACTGGATCCGATTCGGAGCCCTGTTTCCCGACCGAGTCGGATGTGCGTCCGGGCGAGCGAGTACGATGCGAACGTACGCGAAATCGCTGACCGACTCGTTCCCGGGACCCAACCGCTCCGACCGACTCACACGGACACGACTCGCACCGCGCAATGGAGACGTTTCCCGGCCGGGTAAGTACGATGTGCGCCGCGAGCAGTCCGACCGACTCGCGCCGTCCGGCTCGAAAGAGCAGTCGGAGCCGCACTTTGGGGGTCCGTGTCGGACCCCCCTGTATGCCTAGCCACGCGAGTCGCACACAGGGGGACCCTTCGGTCCCCCCTACCTGTGCATGTACGGCGTGACCCGCTTCGACGCGTACCCGCTGTAGGGGGCGCCCTTGTTTGCCTCGCACCCATTGAGTCAATGGGAGCCCGCGTACGCGTTGTACGACCGGCTCCCATTGACTTCAATGGGAGTCCGACCGAATCGAGTCCGATAGCATGCGAATGCATCGTACTCGTTCGGTCGGACTGCTAGGGTCCGATTCGGTTGGAAATCTCTCCGGGTCCGGCTCGGTCGGAGAGATTTCTGGCCTGAATCGGAATCGGCCCCTTTGTGTCTTCGTAGGTGTTGTATTGTTAGTTAGAGGGGAGAGACCCTTTGGATTTCACGTGGTGCAGACCGCTTTTGCTATTCCTCTCACGGTGTGGCTTCATGCTATATGTTCTATAGACTTGGGGTACTTTATGCAAGACTCCATAATGCTGACATCTGTTCCTTACTTACCCAAATGAATCAGGATTTTCCTATTTTAGTATAGAGTAGGATAAGTTGGATTTAATTAGATCTGCTGATGACTAGGTAGGAGGATCGAACCTTACAGTCTAATCTTCAGATCATCTGCCTCATCTTGTGATTAGTGGCCACTGAGTTTTTGGTGTGCTTCTTGTTGTTTAGGCTCAATTTCATTAGGAGATTCGGATTTATTCTTGTGATATTATACTTTTATAATATGCTTCTGAGACTCATCTATATCAGTCTGCTTCTGAGTTTGTAATGAAACCCTTTAACTCCATCTAGTAGTCCTGCCTTTTTGCATGACTACATTTGTTCATGTGTTATGATAATTGAAAGTGATGCTAACTCCCTCTTACCCCTCTAGCAACTAATAAAAGGTAAAACGACAAAAGAGAAGAGAAATCAACAGGCTCAGAGCTTTTTCAATACTGCTGCAATATTAAACTACATTTGTGATTGTTCCCAACAACATTAAAGAAACTAATTTATAAAGATTTAAAAATGAAATGAATGTTTATTGAAATCTGGAATTAAATCTGATAACTATCGCTGATACAATTAAGGAATGTAATCTACCATTGTCAGGCACTGTGTACCATGACAAACGCACTAAAGAAGGAGTCAGTAAAGAAAACACTGGCGAGAAACAGTGAAGAGAAGGATCTCTAGTCTTTGTTGAAATATAAACACATGTAACTGGTCTATTAATCCTACTCCTTACCAAAACAAGAATATATAGGAGCAAATCTACAAGGATCAATAAAAAGGAAATATCTTAATTGAGATTATTTTATATACCCCTTTTTAGTTCCAGATGAGTTTTGCTTGAGGAGGAGTCGTCTAAGTGAGGGCCGGAGGTTGGAGCTCAGAAGTTCGGAAGAGGCTGCTACTGCGTTTGGCGCTGCGGCGTGGCAAGGCAATGGCGGTGGGTGGGAGACGCCATTTTTCTAAACCGGGACCCCTTCTTAGCCCTGTATTCTGCCTATGCGAGTGTCCATGTTTCGGACTCTTCCTCACCCACCCCCCTCTCCCTGCTTTTCCTGAGCCTCTTAGGCCCCCTCCAGCATGTCTGCCCGGATTGGTCGGGGCCTGCCGGAGCTGGCTGGAGATTGAGGTTGAGTGAGCCAGTGCAGAATCGGGGGTGGGGGTGTGCAAGCAACTTACAAGACTCAACTGGCACTACGGGCACAACAATACAACCAGTTATGGTAAGCAGTGAAAGTGGCCAGGTGCGCTTGTGCTCCTGAGAGTCATATCTCCCAAACTCCGGTGGCCCCCTGCCCACAATGGGTGTACAGACAGAATATTGAGTTGTTTATTTCGAACTACCACAATATCGAGTTTGAAATATCGAGGTACAAGAATATCGACAGCAAGTATATCGTAGCACAGAATATCCACAGTAAGGTAAGAAATATTGTTTTTTAAAATATCGAAGACAGTAATATCGTTTGTAAAAATATCGTTTTTAATAATATCGATATTTATATTAGTGTTCTGTATTTTAGTATGTGTGTTAAAAGTATGTGATGTAATTTTTTGGTATAAGTGTAGTTTTTTTTTTAATGTATGTTTTAAATTTTTAGCAGTAATTACTTTGATGAAAATAAAGTTTTGTGTATTTTAGTTCTGTAGCGGGTTGTGGGTTTATAGGGGAATAGGGTGAGAAGTAATGTAATTATAATAAAGTAATTATTAATTTGTCTTTACTATTATTTAAAATTAATTTATTATCAATTAATTATTAATTGGTTATTAATTAATATTAATTAATTAATTAATAGATAATTATATTAACTGTGTAATTTTTTTAGGAGCGGATTGTGGGTTTATAGGGGAGTAGGGTGGGAAGTAATTTCATTATAAAAAAATAAAAACTTTTTTTTATTTATTATTAAAAAATATTTAATTAATTAATTATTAATTGGTTATTAATTAATAAATAATTAATAGATAATTATATTAATTGTGTTATTGTTTTAGGAGCGGGTTGTGGGTTTATAGGGGAATAGGGTGGGAAGTAATTTAAATATAAAAAAGGTAAATATTAATTTTAATATATATATAATTAATTTAGTATTCATGAATTATTAATTGGTTATTAATTTTCATTAATTAATTAATTGATAATTATATTAATTGTGTTTTTTTAGGAGCGGCTTGTGGGTTTATAGGGGAATAGGGTGGGAAATAATTTAATTATAATAAAGTAATTAATAATATTTATTTATTAGTATTTATAATTAATTTATTATTAATTAAATATTAATTGGTTATTTAATTATACTCATTATTTAATTGATAAGTATGTTAATTTTTTCCCCTCCGCTATCCAAAACTTTCCCTACTGTTGCACTCACTGGAGAGGGAATTGTAATTTTTACCCCTCCGCTATCCAACACTTTCCCTACTGTTGCACTCACTGGAGTGGGAATAGTAATTTTTCCCCTCCGCTATCCAAAACTTTCCCTACTCTTGCACTCACTTAAGTGGGAATGGTAATTTATATCCCTCCTCTATCCAACACTTTCCCTACTATTGCACTCACTGGAGTGGGAATAGTAATTTTTTCCCCTCCGCAATCCAACACTTTCCCTACTGTTGCACTCACTGGAGTGGGAATAGTAATTTTTACCCCTCCACTATTCAACACTTTCCCTACTGTTGCACTCTGTGGAGTGGGAATAGTAATTTTTACCCCTACGCTATCCAACTCTTTACCTACTCTTGCACACACTGGAGTGGGAATAGTAATTTTTTCCCCTCCGCTATCCAACACTTTCCCTACTGTTGCACTCACTGGAGTGGGAATAGTAATTTTTTCCCCTCCGCAATCCAACACTTTCCCTACTTTTGCACTCACTGGAGTGGGAATTGTAATTTTTACCCCTCCGCTATCCAACACTTTCCCTACTGTTGCACTCACTGGAGTGGGAATAGTAATTTATCCCCCTCCGCTATCCAACACTTTCCCTACTGTTGCACTCACTGGATTGGGAATAGTAATTTTTTCCCCTCCGCAATCCAACACTTTCCCTACTGTTGCACTCACTGGAGTGGGAATAGTAATTTTTACCCCTCCGATATCCAACTCTTTACCTACTCTTGCACTCACTGGAGTGGGAATAGTAATTTTTTCCCCTCCGCTATACAAAACTTTCCCTACTGTTGCACTCACTGGAGTAAGAATAGTAATTTTTACCCCTCTGCTATCCAACACTTTCCCTACTGTTGCACTCTCAGGAGTGGGAATAGTAATTGTATCCCCTCCGCTATCCAATATTTTCTCTACTGTTTTAGTTAATGTAGTGTAAAATGTATTTTAAAAGATTTTTAAAAATTAACATTTTAATTTGTTATATATGTTTTTTGTTTTTAATTTATATTATTGGTGTATGTGTATATATATGTATTTATAATTTTTAATATGTTTTTTTACAATTTATAAGTTATTAAAATAATTATTTATAAATATTAAGTAAGTATATATATTATATTTTAGACATATATATGTTTAATTTATTTTTACATTATATGTATTACTTATAATTTTAAACATTTTCTAATAATTTTAACCGTTTTTTTTAATTATATGTATTATTTACTTTATTTTACATTATTTTTTAACATTAAAAAAACAATATTTTTAACAACGATATTTTTAACGACGATATATTTTTTTAGATATTTTTGTACTTACCATTATGTAGATAGGACTTCAATATTCTGGACATCGATATTTTTGCGACGATATTTTTGTACCTCGATATTCTGACTGTCGATATTCTGTCAGTGATCCCCCACAGTGGATTGCTGGCCACAGACCAGCTACAGCCCAGCTGGCCAGACTGTCCACCACCCACCCCTTCCACATCGCACCTCACTGCACCCTATTGCTATCAGCACCACCAATAAAGCACTTTCTAAGATATAAAGCTCAATCTAAGCATGTTTCACCTGCATGTAATGGCTGCAACAGGTACATGACATTGTATCCAGTGACTGTAAGGCTTCTGGCATCTCAGACATCAAGACTTGTACTGAGAAAAGAAAGATAACAGCTATTAACATCAGCATTAGCATGGCCAATACTAGCCCGCCATGCACAACATTTAGTCAAATGAAGGGCTCATCTCAAGCCATTGAATCTAGCAAGGCCCTCCACTGCTGACACAATTATAAAATTACTGCCCAAATCGAGAATGACCAGTAGAAGAGGCGGCTCCAAGAATTCAGTCCATAATCACATGCAAATACCAAACATTTACACTTTGCATAGGGCTATGACATTATGACCCTGTTTCAACAAGCAGTTTGCAGCACAAGAAGGGAGAACAGGTTTAGCCTCCTTCGTGAGCAAAGAATAATTTCCCTTGCTGCTAGACTGCTGCTAGAGCCCATCCGGGGAAAAGGCCGAACTGCGTCTATCGAGGTTTACCCAAAATACTATGAAGGTTTACCTCATGTGAGAGGTCTTGATTTTGGTCCAAGGAGTACGCTAATGGAGGACGATTCACCTATATCATCAATCCATTTAGAACTTGAAAAAAGCATATAATTTATAACTGACAAAGAGCTCCTCAAATCTAGTATTATAGAGCACTGGGAATCTAGTACTACGAATTCACCAATTGGTATGAACGTTTGGCTGTGTTAATGTAATAATCACTGGCCTTTCAAGCCAAAATGCAATTCTAGAACTTCAGCTCACCACAGTACAAGCAATGGAAACTTCCATTGTGAGAATCAACGCTGAACTTCAGGAGCTAAATTCAACAATAGTTTGAATGTTAACAGTATTGAAGGTCAAACAGCTTGCACGCTCACATCCATGCTCACCAATTGTGGCAACACTAGAATGTGTTCCATCTATTCTGCATACTATATTAAATGACTTTAAAGCAACTATTAGGAATAGTCAAGCCAGTGTATGCAACCGCTCAAGTAAACCCTCTAACAAATCAACGCAGACATGGATAACCATCATTTCTGTGGAGATTCATGGGCAACATGTCACCAACCAACAACTATGTGGCCAAATCCCAGTCGGACGCAGTCAACAAGGATGTCCTGTAAGAAGAGCATGAAGTAGGACAAGATTCTTTGCCAAGGCCTGAAGCCAACAAGGAGACCCAGGGAAATAAGAAAAGTGAAAAGACCAAGGAAATTAAACAAAAATTAAAAAAGGAGGAGGTCCTAGCTATAGAGCAGCCTAAAATGTACCCTATATTTTAAAAAACATTGTCCAAGCCATTGAAAGGTTCTCAACCTCAGATACTATGTAATAAAGACAAGAATCAGGGCCCATAACTCCTCTGACTTCAGATGTAGTGGCTCTTGCAGTTACCCCCTCAATAATTAGTCCATCAACAATTAATCCAAAAAGGAGCCAACTGACACCAAAGATACTAACCTCAATAAAGTACATCATACCAACCCCACTAACCACAGTGCTATGATTTTACCAACAGTGCTTCTATGCCAAAATCCTCCCCAATCACAATTAGGGAGTAATTCCTCCACTCCAGAGAGAAGGACTACAATGCCAAGAATCCCTCTAATTATTGAAACAAAGGAAACAACAAACTATCTGGGAAATCCTCTACCCTGGCAACAATTAGCAATAGTTCATCGCTGTTCCTTGAGCAAAAAGAAGCAATCAACCATGAAACCAGAATTGCAAAGTCTGCACAGAGTCTAACAACAGAAGAAGTGAGAAAATAACCTCCTAGAGTTTATGATAGCAATTCAGCTTCAACATCTTAATAAAAACGCTCTATATCTCCTGTGATTCCCAACACTAACTTATTTGAAGTAATATCCTTAAACTACTGATGTCACTTCCATGCAATACAATGTTCCTTGATGCCAAGATGAAGTGAATAAGATGAATAGATGGACTTCAAACTCCAAAGTTGAATTAGAATCTATAATGACGCAAAAGGAAACCTTCCTGGAGTGAGGAATCAAAATTAAGGGGCCTATTAGTATGTCGGGCGGATCGCCACCGCCCGCATGGCAGTGGCGATCCGCCCAACATTTACCTCCGCCCGCCACCCATTTCCCCCCTGCCATATTAGTATGGCGGGGGGACCCCGGCGGACGGAAAGACCGTCCGCCGGTTTCCCGCCGGTCGACCAGTCAACCGGGCGGAAAAGGGGCTGGATATGGTGGCGGTGTCTGCTAGACACCGCCATCCATATCAGAATGGGCAGCGGTGCAGGGCTTTCCATGGCGGAGACCCCGCCATGGAAAGCCAGGCGGAGTTTGCTTTCGGGGGCCCGTTGCGGGCCCCCAGGGTATTGGGGGGGTGGGGGTGCACATGGGGGGTACCTATGGTCCCCCGACATTTGAATGCACAAGGTGGCAGGCACCGCGTGGTGCCTGTCACGTTGTGCATTCAAATGCACAAAATGCACTTTTCACATTGCGGCGGCTGCTGCTTGCAGCACCGCCCGCCGCAATGTGAAAAATGCGGGAAGCGCCCGCCAGTCTGGCGGGCGCATCCTAATGCCACTTGCGGGACCGCAACAATGGCGGGCGGTCCCCCTAAGTTACCTGAACATTATCCACCAGTCATTAACATTTGCCCAAACAAACATATCTCCAATTCAAGCTCAAACACTAAGATAAAGCAACCACATTGACCAACAACTGCCCAAAGTCAAAAACCAATTCCAGTAAATGTTCAGGAACAAGGTCAATGGCTGAATACAGTACCAAATTAAGCCATCTACCATGCAACTCTGATGCGGGCATAATCACAATAAATGTTAACAACAAAGGGAAAAGACCTGTTGCTCTAAAAAATGATGAGCACATGCTTCAAGATTGACCTTGACTTCCAGCAACCCTTGCTACTAGTAAAGTTACTACTAGTAAAGTTACCACTAGTAAACTTACTAGTGGTAAACTTACTAGTAGTAAAGTTACTACTAGTAAAATCACTAGTAGTAAAGTTACTAGTAGTAACTTACCTTTGTGAATACTGAAAAGTTGTAAAGTTGGTCTAAGTTAGACTTTTAGTCTAACTTTATCTTTGTCAATCAGGCCCAATTAGAGCAGCTGTGTTTTGAAGGATACCATCCATCATTTTGACGAACAAGTCCACCATCTGAAAACACAACACATCCTTCATTTATATACTCAGTCGTGCTAATCTCCCGTCCCACTGTGAAGGTATACAACTTTAAATATGGCGGATAGATATACGCTATACCAACGTTGATGGAGTTGTAACCAAGGACAGAGTATTATGGATCAACTGGCTACCATATTCCTTCATCACAGTCGGAGTTCATTTGGCACCAACTTTAAATATGACTGACGGTATTCTGCCAGCCTGGTGGAGAGATCAGTTCCTCCATGCCAGAAGAACTGTAGCCCATATGTCGAACTCTAGGTTGAAAAATGAAAATCGATTACATTCACTCGTGTCACTTATTTTGGAGAAGTAGAATTTCAGTTAGTATTTTAGAAACAAAGTTGGCTAAATGGGAACAGCATTGGTGGTAACTGAGTGAGATACAAGAATGCTATCCTACACCCCAGTACACCACAAGGCGTGAATTGCTGCCCAACCAGCTTAATAATGAAATCAGGAATGGGTGCATCATAGAGCTTCCCATACAATATAAATGCATTTTAGTGGAAGATACTGAAGAGATCAATGTGCTGGTTCTAAACGAACGCAGGTGCAGATTGCGCCCATTTTACCACTATTACTCTATAGCACATGAACACAAATCGTGCTCACACGTTTGTTTGGACAATTATCAACAGTTCCTTTCCAGTCACACATCCACATGCAAACCAAGATGCTACAGGTAATAATGTGAACAAAACAGATACCATCACAAATACCAGCACTAATACCACCAATACCAACACTGCCAATACAAACGGAGAACCTTTTGTGCACTATGGCTTTAGCACTCAGTATTGCTCTTTGAGACTAAATTACCCTGTTAGACATGGAATTTTTGCAGTTTGATACAAGATCTGTCAGATCTCTTTCCCCTTGAAAATCACATAACTTGACTGACAGTTAAGGCTGCAAGCATTTAAACTGCATAAGATTAAAGTTTGATAATGGATCCTTGACCTTAGTTTGAAATACAGACGCACATAGGGGCATTTATGCACAATTATGATTACCACAACTCACCAGACATATACAGTAGGTATATCAGCTGAACAGCCACATCTGAATAGCTAAAGCTGCACAAGTTAGTCACTTTAGTTTGCTTTGCTTTGGGCAAACTGTTTTTTATTAAAATAATATTTTATAGTGCTAATCGTAAACCTTGAAGCCAGAGAAATAATGTAAGGGAACATCTGGGACTTTGCAGGATTTAGATTAGCCAGAACTGAGGGAACTCTCAGGCCATGATCGAAGGCTGCAAATGTTTCATCATTCCAAGGGCCAATGTACATTTCCAAATGTTTGGGCCCTTCCTCTTCAGCAATTTGGTCCTCAGAGGTGCCACCAAGTATAGAGGCACGAGAGATGAGAACTAGACATAAGTTACAGACTGGAGCAGTTCACTAATAGTTCACTAGGGATGGCCTTACAGTCATGAAAAATGAAGTACGGGAAATGCAGGAAATGTTGCCAACTGTAATAACGCATGGTGCTAGGGACTGAGATCTTTTCCGCCTAGACTGCAGGGCGAGTTCTACGATTTGGGGGCCCCTGGGCAGACTGGGAATATGTGGGTCCCCTCTAATTTGCATACAAAGTGGAATGAAAAGAAGTGCCATTCAGTAACTGTTAACTCCCTGAGATTGCTGAAGAGACTTTGCAACAAGCAACTTTACCGAGGCGCATATCCATGATAAAATAAAACCTAAATCATATCACTAATAAAATGAGTGCATCTATTTCAAAGCTGTATGAAGTGGAAATACATTTTATTAGGTACACTGGGTGGAAAAGCTTGGATCAGGTTTCTACAAAATGTATATCTTAACTCCAATTTCCAAAAGGATTTTTGCAGGTTAGTATGTTATGTTTTTTGTGGCAAGTATATACTGAAAACATAACAGAAAGGCAGTGGAGGCCTGTAGAGCTTGTCATCCAGGTAAGCAGGGGTGCCTCGCCTGATGTATCTGTAGATGATGCAGCTGGTTTTGAAGGTGGTGCTGGCAGCAATGGGGAGCCCGTGGAGTTCCATCAGGGTGGGGTGTAGTGACCCTATTTCTTCATGCCCCCAATAGGTGTGCTGCAGTTTGTAGGATGCCCTTACTGACCTTTGGCTTCCCAGATACACAGTGCAAGGTATGGTGTGGGGTACAGGTGAGTTTTGAGGAAGAAAGATATGAAAGCAAACAAAACAGGTAAAAATAGCTTGACTTATACTGAAGGCATCTCTCAAGTGACTGAAAACTTAAGCAATGGTATCTTTTGAGAGTAAAATGGGAGTGCTATTATGTTTACCTTTATATTTCAAAGACTATAAAGCACAGGTGAGATTCACAAAAATGGCAGCAGTGTGCTGTACAATCAAAGCATCTCTGACAGTAATTAACATTCTGGGATTTTACATGCCTAACTTACATTGTTGAATGTGAAACTTCTAAATTGCAAAGATGTGTAAGCTAAAAGCTTTTAGGAGCATTTGCCCTTAGCCGTGGCTGCAAGAACCATATCGCCACCCCACCTGCATGATAGTAATCATTAGTGTAGACTTACAATTGGGTTGTTCCAGAGTACATTTTACCCAGTCTCCTGGGCTTTGCAGTGGTGGATCATGGGTGCGAGCCCAGGGGAGGGACGGGAACTGAGTAATAAAGGCTTTCTGTGCAAAGCACCTGAAGGAGAGGCAAAGTCTGAGTGAGTGGTGCTTGCAGTAAAGCCAAGAAAGCACTACTAAACTTTGGGAAAGGTGCCTTTTTATGTGACTTTTACAGCTGCTCCACTGTGCAATGAGATGTCCATCTCTGTGTGCAGCAGTGGCAGGAGATGTGAAAGTGGGTGAAACTGTCTTGTGCACTTTTCATAGAGGAGCTGAAGGAACTCTGGAATGCTGGCTTCAGGGGGTCTAGTGGCTCTTTAGTTGGGTCAGAGGATGTAACATGCTTGTTGTTGTACTGGGGAAACTGACTCTGGAAGCTAAAATGATAGGTGTCATCATCCAACTCATTGGTACTCATTTCATAAGCCTGGGAAAGATGGAAGACTTGAGTTATCCACACTGAGATTCAGGCCCATATCATCCATGTAAAAATTTAGAAACACAGCCAACTTCTTATTCTGATCATTTGATAGTCTTATCTGCTTTATGGGGTCACTTTTCTGTGAACAATGACATTGCAGCAGGTGCATCTTTTACTTTGCACAATACTACCAAGAAGCTCATTCTTTCCACAGACAATTGGGATCTCTGCAAAGGGGAATAGTGCTGCAACACAGCTGTTAACTTGCACAGCATCAGGGTGGCTTTGGGCCAGCAGCAAAGTTTCACTTTTTCCTATATCCTTAGTGTTGTGGGTTGAATGCATAGTACTGGCTGAAAGTCAACTTCGTGGCATAAGGTCTAGTATAGAATGTATACCAGAGCAGCAGATTAGTGGAACTATGTCAACCTTTGTGCAGTTTCTGTTGGGAAACTATAGTTACAAACTTTTATGTTCACCTTCATAGAGCAATATAGCTGCACTCCAGGCTACAAATCTACAGCTTCATGTAATCGTAAGGTTGTACGCATAGGCTTGCAGATCTGCAATTCTGTAGCACTATGAACTTAAAGCTGGAATGGAGAAGTAATGCTGCAGTCTAACTTGTAAGCTGCTGCACAGTGAAAAATAGGGTCCTTTGCTCAGAACAGTTGTGCTGCAATCCAAACCAGGTAAGCTGCCGCACTATGAACTCATAAGGATTTATGCCAAGGCAGATGTTCTGCAGTCTGTGGTAGGCATTATGAGCCGATATGACCTTATGCACAGGGCAGTAGTTTTGAAATCTGAAGTAGAAAGCTGTATCATTATGAACTGATATAACATTATGCACAGGGTACTAGTAGAGATGCGTGAGACACTCAGGGATCGAGCCAGATCCCAGGCTCTGGTGCAGCCTGAGGTTGTCTTGGATCCTCAAGCTCAAAACAGGCTGAGATTTTATGTGTTCTGTGTGCCTAATGTCACGGTCTAACCTCATGCTCCATGATTTAAAAACAAAACAAACAATAACCTTTGATGTAAAACAGGAGAGACAATTGAAGAAAGTGTGTGATGCTAGGACAATATTTTATTTCAGTCTGTCTCCTTTTTTAGGTCTTGCTTGAGACAGTGCATCTGCTGTTGCTTGCAAGACATTTTGTTCGCTGTAGGACATGGCCTTTTTGGCTAAAGTTCCCTAAACTTTTTGCTTTCCCCCTAGACCGTTTTCCTGACATAGAGTTGCCAATTTAGATGCTTTGGGTACTTTGCCACTGCTGATCAGTGTCAAAGTACAAGTGTTTCCTGTGTAAAGTGTAATGGTAATTGGTTGGCCATGATTGGTATGTTGCCTTACTAGTAAAGTCCCTAGTGATGTGCACTGTGTGTGCCAGGGCTAGTAATGCAAAGGTGCGCGGATAAGGGAACTCAGCCTGCAGTGTAGGGCCTGCGCGCAGTTTGCTAAGTTAGCATGTTGTCCTGACAAGTGTAACCACTTGTCAGGCCTTACTTTCCCTTTTGCGTACACAGTGGGCACCCCTGTGGTAGGTCCCGGGTAACCCCTGGGCAGGGTGCAGTGTAGGTAAAAGGCAGGACATATACTGAGGTGTGTGTTATGTCCTGACAGTGAAAAACACTCCATTTCGTTTTTTCACTGGTGAAAGGCCATCCTGCCCATAGGACAGAATGGGGGAGGCTGGGTATTGGGTTTGTTAGCCTAGTTTCCCATAAGTTTAAAATGGAGAGGTGAAGTTTAGTATGTATGAACTCACAGCGGCATAACACATCTTTCTATGAAAGTGGTTTTATCACTGTGTGTTCAGAAGCCACACTTTTAGAAAGTGGCTGAGTTTTGTGCTTTAAGCATTTCTGTGTGTCTCTGCTGAATGTGGATTGACTGTCTGGATCTGAGAGGGGAGAGGAGCCGGGGGAGGTCTTGACCCAGGGAGGGGTTGAGATGGCACCAGACTGACCTGCAGCTGGAGAGCAGGCGAGGAAAAGCACCGGGAGGTGAAGAGGCCTGGGTTGCGGCTATAAAACAATTGACCCATCTCCTGCTGAGTGAATAAGGATCCAGACCCCCAGTATCAAAGGGAGAAAGGTGACACTGGGAGGGAGACACCCAGAACTGATTTAGGCAGGGGTCAGGGACCCCTGAGCACAACGAACTTCAAAGACATTTAGGGGTATAACTAGGAGAGCTGAGACCCCTGAACGGGGGGAATGGAATAGAAATGGATTGAGACTGAAAAGGCTTGGACCCATTTCGTGGTCAAGAGGAACCTCTGCTAAGGAAGGAACAACTGAAGAGACTGCTGGAAAAGGAAAAACCCTTGTTTCGTGATCTGGGGCTGGTCTGCAGTTTGCTGTTCTAACCAAGGAAGAGGCTGTTGGGACTGTGCTTGGTGCGCTGGGTCCCCCTGCTTGAAGAAGACTGTGCTTTGTGCTGTGTCTTGTTACCCCAAGGGCCCGAGGTGAGCTGGCTCCCTGTTTGAAAACACAGGAACATAAAAGTTTTCGGAGAAGTTTCAAGCGACGCAGTGGGCGCGTGTTGTGGCAGCTTGAGACCCTCGGAAGGTGTGCCCTGTGATCTTGGACACACGGAGGAGAAGTGAGACTCAGACGTGCTGGGTGCGTGTCGTGGAGCACAGGAGACGTTGGTGAAGAGCGCCTGGTCAACATAAGCACCGAAGGTGAAGTGAGTCTCGGACGCGCTGGGTGCGTGTCGTGCTGCACAGCAGGCATTGAAGAGCACCTGGTCAGCGTGTGCATCGAAGGTGATGTGAGACTCAGACGTGCAGGGTGCGTGTCGTGGTGCACCGCAGGTGCTGGTGAAGAGCGCCTGGTCGGCGGGTGCATCGGAGGTGAAGTGAGTCTCAGATGCGCTGGGTGCGTGTCGTGGTGCACAGCAGGTGTTGGTGAAGAGCGCCTGGTCAGCGTGTGCATCGGAGGTGACGTGAGACTCGGACATGCAGGGTGCGTGTCGTGGTGCACCGCAGGCACTGGTGAAGAGCGCCTGGTCGGCAGGTGCATCGGAGGTGAAGTGAGACTCGGACGCGCAGGGTGCGTGTCGTGGTGCACAGGAGGCGTTGGTGAGGAGCGCCTGGTCAACGTGTGCATCGGAAGTGGAGTGAGTCTCGGACGCGCAGGGTGCATGTCGTGGTGCACCAGATGCGCTGGTGAAGAGCGCCTGGTCATCGAGTGCACCGGAGGAGAAGTGAGGCTCGGACACGGTGAGCATGTCAGGGTGCGGCCGAAGGCGTTGGTGAAGAGCGCCTGGATATCGGGGCACCGGAGTTGGAGTAAGCCTCAGTGAAGCAGTGTGCGTGCTTTGGTGCAACCTGGGACTGTGGAGGTGATCGGCTGATCATCGTGTGCACCGGAAGAAAGTGAGTCTCTGCAACGTGGTGTGCGGGTCTTGGTGCCAACTGAGACCGCAGGAAGGAGTGCCTGGTGAGCTTGCACTCGGAGTCGACGTGAAGTCCCATCTGCGCTGTGTGTATGGCTTCGTCCCAGAGGAGACCCGGAGGGTGCTGTGGTGAAGTGCACCCGGAGTAACGTAATCTCAGGGGCTTGGGGTACGTGTGCCCTGCGGCCGCCTGAGACCTTCCAAACAGTCGCGGCCCGGACCGGCAGCCCGGAGGAGCTGCGCTGCTAGGCCGAGCCGCTGAAGCCCATTGAGAAAGTTCTACACGGAAGGCCCAGTTCGCTGAAGGCGGAGAGGAGAGTGGGGTCGCGCCCCCAGGTAACGTGGATCACTGCCTGGGCGGGGTGCGGGCTCAGAGGGACACTCTCTCGGCCTCTCAGACCTTCTGGCGGCGTGAGCCTTTGCTTCGGCTCAGATTGGGGCCCGTACTGGGCAAAGGAGTGGCGGTACTGGGGCCAGAGTGGGAAGCTATACTTTATGTCATCGTTGATACGTGTGGGGGGCAACTGTTATCGAAGAGGCTGACTGTCGTAATACACATTGCCAATATTGCTGCTAACGAACTGCCGGACTGTCTTAGGACGCCTGACATTATTTCTGCATAACGAAGTACACGATTGTAGCGCTACGCATTGCATTATTTCTCCCTTGCAAAGTACAGGATTTTAGCGGCCCGCATTGCATTATTTCTTCATTGCAAAGTACATGATTGTAGCTACGCATTGCATTATTCCTTCATTGCAAAGTACATGATTGTAGCGGTGCGCATTGCATTATTTCTTCATTGCAAAGTACGTGATTGGGGTGTGACGCATTGCATTATTCCTTCATTGCCCAGTACATGATTGTAGCGGTACGCATTGCATTATTTCCCCCATTGATGGTACCGGGGTGTATCGTTACGCATTGTATTATTTCTCCTGTGCCCAGCACAGTATTGTATCGTTACGCAACGCACTATTGTTTGTCCATTGCAACATGTGTGATTCTAGCATTACGACCAGCATAGCATTTTGAAAGCGGTGGTTGGGAATTGAACCTACCAACCAGCCGGAACGAATATTACCCTTTATTATATGTTGGCTTATGTATTGTGTGGTCTGATCGTATATCTTTTTACATAAAGTTTATACTGGTTTTATCAAACTTGTGTGGAGTCCACTGTGGTGTCACCAGTGGGCTGCTGTGAGCGTGGTTGCACATACTGTACACTCGTGCCTTGGAGATAGGCCTGGCTGCTCGTGCCAAGCTACTAAGGGGGTGAGCGGGGCTATCTCAAACGGTGTCCTTACTTGGCCTAACGTTGAGGGAGGAGTCCCGGGTCTCGCATTTAGTGACAGTGGTGCGGGACGGGGACTCCGGCTTCCAACATTCGCTTATAGATTCTTAGGTCCCCCCCATTACTTATCAGTGGTTGGCTTGATTATCAATCTTATTTCCTTGCTCTCATTGGTCAGCGCGTGCGAATTTCACTTTTGCCTCATGTGTTTGTCCCTTCCCTGGATCATGGACCAAGTTTTTAATGGGTGTCCTTCGGCTGCTGGGATTTAGGTACTTTTTTCCCCTTAATTCTTTCTTCGTCTTCGTTGCTTCCCCCAGTGTAGGCTGATCCCTTTTTAAAGTAGTGGGGCGATGTAATGAATACTCGTCCAAATATATTTTCCAGTATCTTTATTGTAAACTGAAGCACACAGGTTGAAAGGAGACAGCAAGCAGCATGAGTGATAAACACAACATAACAGGCGATCTGGCGGGCACTCCAGTATGCCCGTAGGTGTAATCCCAAAGCTCTTAATCGTGGTACGTTAAAAACAGTGTTTATAATGGGCCATGATTAAGACCTCTGGAGTTGAGGCTGAAGGCAGCGCGAGTTTATAAAATAAATTAAACATTAAAATATTTTTTTTAAATGTACTTACCAAATTCAGGCCTCTCTGGTCCACAGTTCGGGAACAAGGGGTCTCTGAGCTAACTCCCCTAAACAATCCAGCTGCTTCTTTCATGCTGTTAACCAGCTTGAGAGCAGCACCAGGGTTGGCTGGAGTGAGCTGGCTCAGCGCTCCTACAGGCACTGGATGCCTGTGCCTACTCTCCACCAAGCTGTCTAATACAGCTCGGGTGGAGATGTTTAAGTTGTGCATGTCAGGTTGGCCATCGCAAGATAGCTGGCCAAAGAGACATGGCACGTTGAACTTTAGGTGTGCAACATTCCTCAGCAGTGCTGGCCCCACCCCAACACTTGGTTTGGGCTGCACTGAAAAATAAAACGGTAATAAAGCCATTTTATTACAGTTTTATTTTTCATGTTTGCTGCACTGTCAGCAGGGAGGGCAACACACCTGTGCCCTTGTGGACGCACCACCTCTATCTTCCTTCTCCCTCATCCTGTGTCGTTTCTTGCCGGTTTGGATCCTTCCAAGTAGTGGAATTTCGCTTTTGTACTGTTTCAGCATGGCAGAAAATATTGTTTTGTTGGACTGCTAGGTTATTAGCCACTGTTTCTTTATTGTGTTCACTGGCTGCTGATTTATTTATGCCTGTCTGAAGTTTTGAACAGGCACTTTTCACACAAGCTGCTCTCTAAAGTGGAAACTTTTAGTGCCACAGTTTTTTCTTTATGCCAGCCACCCCCTCGCTTTGGTAGGAACCGTGTCCTGGTGTGTTCAGTACTCATAACTCAGACTTTATTATAGGGAGCAGAGCTTGGGCCTTTGCACCACCTGCATTATCCGTGTGTGGTTGATTGCACAAGGGATCTCACCTCACTCCATATTCAGATGCCATGCCCAGGCCTGCTCTGTTAAAGCTCAGTGCTGGCAGATGGCTGCATAGACACTAAGCATGACTACAACTCCCAGAACACACAAGGTTGACAACTGAAACTAAAAATGTGAAGCCCTGCCAGCATAGACAGAGAAGGCAAACCTAGCCAGTGCTCTCTTTATGAATGACTGCATGTGGGCATCGCCTGACAGAGGGTGCGATCTTGACATATCACAGTTGTGATATAGCACATTGCCCCAGTGCTCCTGCTGCAGATGTGTTCATGTGACATGTACATTGCACGATGGAATCCTAGCAGGTCTGACCTGTCAACCATAGCTCTTTACAAAGTTTGTAAATATGCTGTAGCTTAGATTGTATGTTACATAAATAGTTTGTGGTGACTGTTAGTCTGCGCTTTCTGCTGCATCACGGTCTGATGGTGTCTGTTGTTTCTGTGACCAACATGTGCCTTCTTATCAGGATGTAGCAGCGTTTCTGGGCATGACTCTACCTCCCCGCACCTTCTCCTGACCATGGCCACCCACCTTGTCAGTATCTGTAGCTCTGTACAAGGGAAAACTGCACTGATGGATTCCTGTATCACACTCCTTATCAGTGAAATAGTCCTGAGTCCAAATAATTTCTGTTGCCCCAATCCTTGTGTGAGAGTCATTTACTCCCCCATAAAAATACACTATTTAGGTATAAATCCTTTTTTTAAATTTTAAACCAGAAATTAAGAGTCATGTCACATCCATGTAGTCTGGGCATAAGAATTCATCGCTGTAACAGGGTAAGGTGACACCCAAAAAATTATTGTGACAAATGCAGAAATATTAAAATTGAGTCACTCTACCAACAAATACAACACCCACAGAACTAAGAGAACCATAAAGAGGGAAGCGAGAGTGTGGGAAAGTACATAGTGATGAAATAAATCTCCTCACACTTACAATTCCAAAATTCCTATTCCGCTCACCCTAGAATAACTACCCCAATAAATAAAGGTCGGTCAGTTAAACCTCGCCCATCCAAGAAATTTTCAATACCCATGTTAATAATTACTCAGTTTCCTTATTCACTATCTCCTCTGAACACTGGCTGGCTGCTTCACATTTGGAAAGTATAACATTTTCCCAGATTGGTCACCCTCAGCTGGACTGGTAGCACAAATGATTTATCAATGCAATGTGTCAGGAAAACCCTACATACTTCACTACATGTTCGCTCAGAGTAATGGGGCTTATGCATAGTTCTCAAACTCCACAGTCCTTGCCTTCAGCACTTCTCTCAACAGAGTCTCTGGACTCCCTGGGTAATCCAAGACAGTCACCACTGGACCAGTTGTCTTCTTCCCATCATTTCCCCACCCGCAGCCTATGGGTTTTACACATTTTCCCCCTAAGTCCATCCTCCGCATATACCATACATTTCTTGCAGGATAATTTCCAACATTGAGATCAGTGAGCTTTTCACCACTAACATTTAAGTCCCATCACCCCGTCAGTTGTTGTACAACACTTCGTAGCTTTGTTCCAGGTGCACTAGTCACATAGTAGGTGAATAGACTCCATTGGTTATCTGCGGGCCTCCATGATCTGAAAGCAGCCTATGGCGTTAAAGCTGCCTCCTCCACTTGGGTCACACAACCAATTATTCCTTACCACATTATCTCTACTGCTTAAATAGCACCTTCCTCCTCCCTTTGCCATGTTAGCTCACAACCTTTGTTGTTGGCTTGCCCCCTCCCTCTCACCCTCCCTCTCTCCTGTTGTCCTTGTTGGTTTGCCCCCATCCTACATCCCCCCGTTGTCATTGTTGGATTGCCCCACCCTCCCTCCTGTTGTCGCTGATGCTTTGCTCTTACCCTCCCTCCCTGTGTTTGTGTTGCCTGCCCATTTGTCCATGTTGTCTTCCTACCACCCACCCTCTTGTTGTCCATGTTGCCTTGTTACCACCCTCCCTCCCAATGTTCATCTTGCCTTGAGACCACCCTCTCTCCCATTGTCCGGGTTGCCTTGCAATGCATCACGCCCTCCCTCCCATTGTCTGTGATGTCTTGCTCCCTCCTTCTACTGTCTGTGTTGCCTCCCCCCACCCGCCATGACAAAAAACACTCTATATTATGCACATTACTGGCTACATCATAGCACTCCCCATCTCTCCTTCCATTGTCTTTGTTGCCCCCTCACCTCCATAGCAAATGAAGATGCTATGACACAGACACCGCTGGTTGCGCCATTGTGCTTTTTTCACCCCCACCTGCCCTCTGTGCTGACTCTCCCGCCCTCCGTGTTACCTCTCGTACCCCTCACCAGCAATGAAAAAAAAGCGCTATGATGTCCACCTTGTAGCCATTTGTTTTACTTTTAGCCATACTGCAGAGCGCTGCTTTACAACATGGCTAAAAAACATTGACAAAGCCAATACCTTGCGTAGGCGAGATCTATTGGCTTTGCCAATGCTTGTCGTCATTATCACATAAGAGCAAACTGAAGTGCATGATTTCAGGGTCTACGATATACAATGACCTCTCTTTTGTTTGATTTAATAAACTATAATGTTGGTCCATGTGAAATAAGAATCTTGGCCAAATATAGAGAGTACAGACAACTGACTTGCCTCTTAGTTCACTTAGGATAGGACAGGGGCATGAAAGTTTCTAAGTTCATGCTTAAAAACGATCACTTTTAATAAATGCCTTTCTTCTGCATGTTAAAGAAATATACTTTTTTGAACTCTGAAGAGAATCCGTCATATTTTTGTTGAGCGAATTACTTGACTAACGTGCATGAACAAGCTCTGAGAGCCAAACGACATCCTTGGCTTGCCTCTCCTTGTTAATATGATGGCTAGGCATTAGTGTTGCCATATGAAGTGGTAAACTACCTCACTATGAACTCTCCATGATTGCGCGGGTCCAGGTTGAGAGGCCCCCTTCCTCTAGGTCTTGCAGCTATGGTGGAGTGTTGCGAGACTTAGGCAAGAGCACCAGTAGCATAGCAATAATGCAATGAGAATTGTTGCAAGCAAGGAAAGTGGTTCCCTTTGGCTGATGTTGGGATGGGAAACTAATCGATTATCAGGATTCTATGTGCCCTGGTGCCACTGCACCTGCTGCACCGCTTGCAGCTACATTCCTGGAGGGGACCCTGTCATACTTGGAGCTCACATCCATGCGCCAGTGCTGAGAAGCCTAGAGAAAGCACCCTTCTCCTGGGCTTTGCAGCACTACACATTGACTGTGATGCCCAGGGGAGGGGCCATGTTGCCTGGGCCTTGTAGCCCTGGTGTAGTGCCCCTTGGCTGTCCCTCCTCACTATCATATTATAGTGCTTCAAGGCTCAGGAGAAGGGGTCCCTTCTCTTGGCCTTGTAGCTATGATGTAGTGCTAATAGGTTGCTACCTAGCCAGTTTCCTACCGGCACCACCGTATTTTAGCATCCCGGCCGGTACAAAAATAAGCACATTCACCTAAAACTGGTAGATTTTTATTTAGCAGTTATCTGTATATACTTCAAATAGCAAAAATAAATAGCAAACACTTTTAAATGTGATCCAGAGCTGCATTAACGGCACCTAAGTAGTAATTAAAGTAAACCCAGACAGAAATAAATGCTACACATGAATACATTTGATTTTGTTTAAAGACCTATTTAGTATCATGTCCTGGACGTTGCAGCTCCTACCACAACAACAAATGGCAGTATGTTTTTCTTTTGGAACAACCTAAGTGCTATTGAGCCTGAATGATGGGGCTTCCTCCCCTGGACCTGCATAGATCATGGGCAGGAGGCGCAAATCTCTGATGGGTCTCGCAGCCACAATGGCTAAGACAAAATATTAAGGACCCCCCCACATGAGCCAAAAAAGCATTCTGGTTGCCTGGAAATGAGGAAAAAAAGATTTGCAAGCTTTTCACCTTGTTTTTCCACCCAAGCACTGCCCCGGCCCTCACCTCCTGAGCTGTCAATAGATCATCTCCCCCTCCCTTGAAAAGGTACCACACCCTTGAAAGTGTGGTGTGGATTGCTCATAGATATCTTGCTTTCAAAAAGCAAATAGATGGGGAAGGAGGAACAGAGGAGCAAGCTGCGGCATAGTGATACATCCGAAAAGCCAGTGGGCACTGCTGCTGGGCCCCCTATTGGTAAGGTGAGTGTGGGTCCCTTGGCAGCTTCCCACACAGCCCATGCCTATCACTGTCCCTGCTAGACTGCACTGTGTATTTCTGACATTGATACACACTAGAAAGACACTGACAAAAAGTTTAAAATGTATATTTTAACTATTGTGCTTTAGTATGCAGTATACGTGCCACAACAAGTAGGAAAAAACACAAATACGGTTAGCATAGCAAGTAGACCGTAAATCATAAATGGAGCTGTAATTATATACGACAGTGTAGCCTAACCTCCCTCCCCTTCTACAGAAGTAAAATTATTACATATCAGAAGATTTCTTGGTGTTAGCAGCAGACCCTGTACCTTAGTATACACAGATGAAAGTTCTATATCTCAGGTGCTGTCACGATCTTTGTCAGGCAACTCTGTCAGTCATGGTCAGAAAGTTCCGTTATCACTTAAGGGGTTAACAGAAAATTGCAATACCTTACAAAAAATCCTTGTTATTCCTTGCACATCTGTCTGGGTGCATATAATGTGTTTCTTGGCCTTCTCTTATGGCCAGGACATCATATATCTATTACAATCAGAGCCAGCAACTGTATTGAGCCTAATTTATTTGACAACATGGTTTGAGATTGGAGGTTGCTTATGCTGCGGCTACAGCTTTCTTTCTTGGTGGTATCACATGGAGCAGACTATTGCCATGTACCCAAAACCACCAAAGGACTTTGTTAGATGAGCTCTCCTGAACTCAGCGGTACAGGGGAATCCTTGAGACAACTATGTCCTGTTATGCCTGGATTTAAAGAGGAGAAAGACTCCTGTGCAGTTTCCTGAAATGCCAAGATCCTACTTTTTGAGGCTTTTCTCTCTCAAGGTAGTGAGGGGCAAGCACTCAAAACTTGCTCTTGGAGCATGATATAGTTTTAGAAAATCATATGCAGTAAACACATTCAAACATTTCCATCAAAGTAGAGCATCAAGTCACTTTTACATATTTATAAAAAAGAATCACACTTTAATGACATAAATTGCAATTTTAGAGAAAAATGCATAAGCCTGTAGCTTTGATGTTTTCTGCCTTACTCAGGAGCCTCACTTATCAGAAACTCTTACTTTCTCTCGACGGCACAGGAAATACTGTTGGCTTCCACTATACTTCTAGGGCCTGATTCACAAGGGTAAACTCACACTTTTGTGTATGTTTATGATTCTTTGCTATTTAAAAAGCAATTTACGAGTAGTATCTTTATGAGTGCAGAGTCTCTGCACATAAATAAAATCTTTTGATGGGCCTGATTCACAAAGATAAACTTACACTTTTGTGTAAGTTTACCATTGTTTGGTACTCACAAAGGGGTTTTCTAGTAGTAGGACAGTCCTATCTTTTTATGTGCGGATATGCCGCACTCGTAGAGATACTACTAGTAAATCCCTTTGTGAATACCAAACAATTGTAAACTTATGCAAAAGTGTAAGTTTACCTTTTTGAATCAAGCCCTCTGTGTTGCATTACATGCATAGCAACAGGGAGGTTCAGAACAATGTCACGTGTTATACAGAACAGCATGTTGGAACACTGAGGACAGTTAATATTGTGTCCCAGAAGAAGCGCAACCCAGTGGCTGAGGTCTTCTCCTTGGGGGGCTTTGTTTCTGGCAGAGTAGAATCCCAGGTAAAGTCCTTGGAGCTTCTTTGTCAGGAGGAGCAGAATACAAGCTGATGTCCCCAAAACACACCAACAAGATAAGACTGAAAGGCAGGTCTACTGGATCTGGAGCTTGGAACATGGCTACTAAATCACATCTATTCCACAGCCCATTTTCTCAACCTTGAGGCTTTTTTATGTATTTCAATATATTTTATTCAGTGTTTTATGAAAGAATAGAGAAAGAAAGCATTAAAATCGGTTTAACGTAGGACATAATCGGAATGAGGTATTCAAAAATGAATAGACATTGGGGAAGTACAAACTATCAAAACCTCTGTTCGTATTTTTGTATGTGGGATTACTGAAATGCGACAATTCACTCAATACATCTATCCAATTGGTTGCCTGTAATTGGTTATGCAGCCATATCAACTGATCAAGCAGGGATGGATTTATTCTCAATGCTTACCAGAAGAAACTATAAGAAGGAAAGAATGAAGAAAATAAGAAAAAACATAGAAAGGAAGAAGAGAGAAATAAGGTCGCAGAAGAGAATAACGGTTCTCCAGCCAGTAAACAAAAAGGTATATTCAGCAGTGCTTAATTTCTAAAAAAACATAAGTGCCAGGGCTCTAGTCAGAAGGCCTCTGCAGCTTGCACCACCCATTACACTGCCAGTGTTGTCAATGACAGTACCTACACAACTACTAACCAGCACACTACTACAAGTGGGACAATTCAGACTATTTCAACCCCCCAAAGCTATAAAAATAGCTTGAGTGGCAGGTATTAGTTGTTTTTAATGCATATGAATTAATAAATAATTGATGGTCTGCTCATCTCTAAATTATACATACAGCGCCACCATGTGGCTGCTGTCATAAGTGCCAATGCTGACAATTAGGTGCCGAGCACCGGAAACCACCGGCTCAAATGAAGCACTGATCTTGGGGCTTTTTTAATAATGGAATTGTTATTAAAAACAAGAGAATGTCCTATCATCTCACAGGATCTGTCACATTTCATCTGCTTTATACATAAATCAAAGAACTGGACTAAAACAGCCGGTAGACTTGTACCCAATGTTGTGTGTTTGTGTATACAGTAGGAGGTGGTAGAGACTTCTGTTGGAAGAAAGTTAGGTCGGAGCAGTAGAGTCCATCAACATCCCTTAGTAGTGACTAGCCTGGAGAGAGTTAGGTGGCCTCAGGTCTGCAGCAGCAATACATTTGTTAAGAATAATAGTGCTTCCAAGGGTGTCATAATTAAGCAGCCTCAAACCAGAGAGCAAACGTTGGGGTTCAATGTAAATGGAGAAAAAACAGAAGTGTTAGTAGTCAGGAACAATCCTTCTCACTGGTTTGAACTGTTTTGTCTAGGCAATCTTAGCAATCAGCCCTCTCCTAAATCAGAGGTAAAGAGTCTAGGGTTCTGGATAGATAATAAATATGGAGGTTGAGATCAGGAAGCTGGCCTCAAGCTGCTTTGGACTACTAAGGACACTCAGAAAATGGCTAAGATGGCTGCTTGGCTCCACATGGAGAATGTAGTACAAGGTCTGGTGATATTACGCCTAGATTACAGAAACTCTTTGTATTTGGGGAGTCCCAATTCTGTTGTGGAAAGGTTTCAAATGATTCAAAATGCTGCGGCCCGTGCTCTTTAGAAAATTCCAAAGCATCAGTTGGTCACATTGGCCTTGGCATCCCTGTATTTGCTACCATTGTAGAAGATAATTCAATTTAAGACCCTTTGTCTAGCCATCGTGCAATGTATATGAAGGACACGCGTCTGATACAGCGATAGTTGAGTCCCTACAGCCTCAGGAGACCACTGCGATTCACTGACCAAAGGCTGTTTATGGTCTTCAGGATTAAGAAAGCAAGGAGTGGGGGGTGCACCTTTGCCTTCTTAGCACCCAAACTCTGGAACGCCCTTCCACCTGAGCTGAGAAAGAACAAGGCAGAATTGAGTTTTAGGATACACTTGAAGACCTTCCTTTTTAGTTAGTCTAGTTTAGTTGGGTATATATGCTCTTTAGAAATTTCTCAGAATTCCCAGAATGCACTACAGCAAACCAGATCTTAAGTTGGGTTGCTTTATTTAGTGGAGAGGTACTTCCACAGCTGGTGTCTTTGAGCCCATTTATGAAAGAGGCAAAGGTGAGTGAGTGCCTTATTTATTTAGGAATAATATTTTGGATCTTATGTGCAAAGCCTGAAATAGAGTGGTACAGCATAGGACTATTATTCTATTAAGGGATTTTCTAAAAGAGTATGTTTTTGTCACAGAGCATTGAAGTCCCACCGAATTTCTTTATTGTGTTTTAGGTCTTTACTTGTATGGACGTTAAAGTTTTTAAGGATAATGCGCACTTATCAAGGAAGGAGTAGATTTGTAGACCTATGGCCTGATTACGAGTTTGGCGGTAAGGGAACCACCGTTAAAATGGAAATTGGAAACCCTGCCGCCTTGTTGGCAGCCTGCCTGCCAAATTACGACATTGGCGGTTTGCAGAACAAAAGACCGCCAGAGCACAGCCACCACCGCCAGCCAGTCTCTGACAGGCTCGACGGTGGCATGGGGAAGCAGCTGTAACAGGGCAGTACAGACAAGTTCACTGCCATCAGAATTACGAGTTGACTTTCCCTCAATCCGATCTTGGCGGGAAGACTGCCTGCTTCGAGTTGGCGGAATCAAAGCGATTGGGGTGCATACTCACCCATTTCCTTTTCTTACCTTCAATCTTTCATGTTAATCCCTTCCTCCAGGCCCCCCTCCACAGCAGCATCTTGACCCCCGAAGAAAACGACCCTGTTGGCGCCAAAATCCAGGTAAGTCTGTTTTGCAGTTTTTACCCCTTGACTGGACTGGGCACATATGGTCCAGACTCCAGCAATGGGAAAAGACTCATAACAGGTATTATTTCACAAGTGTCATGCATATGTGTACATTTAACACTAGTGCTGTCAAAATATACACACATGCATCAAGACAATATTCCCCGCCATCAGAAGCACCGCTGCTGGCCTAGCGGTGACATCGTAATACAGCGGGCGGGAAATCGCTGCTGTGGTGGTATGCCTGTAATACCGCCGAACTAGTAATTAGGCTCCTAGTCTTCTCTGTGATTTTAGAATAGGTTTTAATTGGTCATAGTTATTTTGGCTAAGGCATGTAAGATCAGTGTTATTGGAATAAGATGCATCACAGGGAGACTTGTGAGAAGAGAGATCACATTTTCTAGCTGGGATATGGTCAGTGTCTTTACAGTTTGAATGAGGTCTCCCTGTGAAGTAGGGCTTCATAGACTGTAGTAGGCGCAGTTAGAAATGGGTGATTTTTGACAATGGCCTTTATATATGAGTTTATAATAGTTTGTTATCTGGGGTGTAAGCAAGTAATTTGGCAATATGAATGATCTCCAAGCAGAGGCCTGATTTCCGAAGGTTATCTCTCCACAGTAAGGTTGTGCTTCCTTTCAGGTCAGACCTGAATTGGGACTGTTTGAACGAGGAGAAAATACTTTCAGAAGGACCATTATCTTAACTGATCCAATAAAGCCATGCCAGGACAGGGAGTGAACACTGAAAGTGAGTGAAGAACTCCTAAGTGACACAGATTGGGATGACATCACTCCAATCAGTTTTGTAATTTGCTGTGCTTCACTGGTTATGCCGCCAAATACAAGGTATTTCCATAGTATGGACTTCTGTTCCCAGTCTGTCATGCCTGTACATGCACCACTTAGAAACTGAGGGCCTGATTTATTATTTGGCAGATGGCCCTTTGTTGGGATAGAGTAAATTACTCTGTCCCCATGGCGGCAGGACCGTCCGCCAAATTGATAGATGACCTCCAAGCAGCCAGTCATATACTATGCATTGGCAGGAACCGCTGTCACAGAGGTTTCTGCCAATGCATTACGCTGGTAGGTGCAGGGGAAGCAGTGTTTGGACAAAATATCGAATTAGAAATATCGAGATTCAGAAATATCGAGTTTCAAATATTGTGATACAAAAATATCGTGATGCAGAAATATCATTGACAAGAATGTCGCTTTTTTTTTTTTTTAGGTAATATCGTTTTCAAAAAGATCTGTTTTTAATATTGTTTTCAATAAAGTAGTTGTTAAAAAGATGGTTTTTTAATCATCTGTTTTTTAGTTCATATATTAATTTTATTTGTTAAATATTGTTTGTATAATTGTTGACAATATTTTTATATATAGTTCATAATTTTAAGTGATTTATAATTTTAAATGGAATTGTTAATAGTAGTTTATAGTTTTGTAGTGGGTTGTGAGGTTTGTAGGGGTATAGGGTGGGAAGTTAACTATAATGAATTGACAGTTAATTTTTAATGTATTATTACATATTTAAGTTATTATTAATTATGTAAACTGTTTACTATATTTTCATTGCAGGATGTTGGGTTTGTAGGGGTGTAGGGTGGGAAGGTAATTAAGTAATAATTAATTAATAATTAATTATTAATGTATTAATAATAATTGAATTGATTTTTAATTGTGTAATTATTTTATTTTTTAAGTTAGATTTTAGGTGTAGGTTGTTGGCTTGTAGGGGTATAAGTTGGGAAGTTAATTAAGTAATAATTATTTAACAATACATTATTAATTAATTATTAATTATTTAATTGATTATTAATTATGGAAGTTGTTTACCAATTATATTTTTAAGCAATATATTAGGTGCAGGCTGTTGTGTTTTTAGGGGCATGGAGTGGGAAGTTATTTACATAATAATTAATTAACAATTAATTATTCATTTATAAATAACTATTTAATTGATTATTAAATATGATAAGTGTTATACTTATTTATTTTAATTATGTTTTAAGTGTGGGCTGCTGTGGGAGTATAATGTGGGAACTGAACTAAATATTACATTAATAATTAATTAAAGAAAACTGCAATAATCATGTGAGTTGTTTAATTGCTTTTTAATGTTATATATATATAATTTTTATATTAAGGGGCCGATTCCGATTCGGGCCGGAAATCTCTCCGACCGAGCCGGACCCGGAGAGATTTCCGACCGAATCGGACCCGTGCAGCCCGACCGAACGAGTACGATGCGTCCGTATGCTATCGTACTCGAGTCGGTCGGACTCCCATTGAAGTCAATGGGAGCCGGTCGTACAACGCGTACGCGGGCTCCCATTGCGAGGCGAACAAGGGCGCCCCCTACAGCGTGTACGCGGCAATCCATTGAGACACTCATACACCCACTCATTCTTCAATACAGCTTGGCCTATATATATTAAACATATTTAAACGTTACAGAAACATACAGTCACTGGATGATGTCATGAGTGATGTCATGAGTGATGTCATCAGTGATGTCACTGACCATGTCATGAGTGATATAATATGTGACGTCATCAGCAGTCCATTGCGGGGGCGCGAGTTATAGTTAGCTGAACTAACTATAACGGCCGAATTTCACTGGTTTTGTACAAGTGAAATGTCCAACTAACTATAACGCCCCTGAAACCTGCGGTTTTTTCAGTGAATTTCTAAGGTTTTTTAAATGCTAATTTCTAACTATAACATCCCTGAAACCTATGGTTTTTTCAGTGAATTTCAAAGGTTTTTTAAATGCTAATTTCTAACTATAACGTCCCTGAAACCTGTGGTTTTTTCAGTGAATTTCAAAGGTTTTTTAAATGGTAATGTCTAACTATGCCTACAGAGGTAGGACATGTGCAGAAAGAGGAAGAAAGGCACAGAAAGAAGCAACAGAAATGCAGAAAGCTGCAACAGAAGTCCA
This sequence comes from Calotriton arnoldi, assembly GCA_963921515.1. Lineage (NCBI taxonomy): Eukaryota > Metazoa > Chordata > Amphibia > Caudata > Salamandridae > Calotriton > Calotriton arnoldi. The sequence goes on along the minus strand of CAWUFW010003917.1, from coordinate 758,036 downwards.
GAAAGATGAAGAAAGGTGTAGAAAGTAGCAAGAGATGTGCACAAAGAACTGAAAGAGGAGCAGAAAGAGGCCTTGTTGCAAAGTCATCCTGTGCCCCCAACTTTTTGCTGACGGGTACTGGTGGTAACTGACTCTGACTAACCAGGCCAAGAGTCAGTGTATGCTAAAAGACACTTAGAATACAGTGAAAACAGCTACATACACTAGGGAACACTATGCATTGGGGTACTCCTGTGATTGGCATGACCTCCTCTGTAAGGCCCTAGTACATAATAGGGCAGGGGGATTAAAACTACCTCTAAGTCAGAGGTGTAGAAAGACGCTTCTTTAAGTAGTAGTCACATTTGCAGAGTGGTGGGGAAAGGGTGCTGGGCCTCCGACCAGTGCTCAGGAATTCCGCTGCATAGAACTTAGAGGAGGTACCAACAGGGCTTCTTGGCCCCCAAAGTCCCTCCTGAGTAAATTGGACTTTATCCCCCATCCCGTAGTCTGCCAGGAGGCGCGTTTGCAGAGTGTTGGAGAAAGGGGGGCATGTCCTCCTTAGACGTCTTAGCAATTCCACTGTGTGGGACTTACTGCAGGTAACAAGAGGGGTAGTTGGCCCCCAACGACAACCTTGGGGGCCAACTACCCCTCCTATTACCTCCAGTAAGTCCCACTCAGCAGGATTGCTAAGTTCTCATAGCAGGCGACGCCCCCTTTGCCCACCACTCTGCAAACGCGCTCCCTGGCGTGCTCTTGGATGGGGATTGAAGTCCCCTTCGCTGCTGGGGGTCCTTTAGTGGCCAACTAGCCTATGTCCTTGAGGTCCTCAGGACACAAGAGGACCTCATCGCCCCACCACCAGTGTGCCAAGAGGCGCGTTTGCAGAGTGGTGTAAAAAGGGGCGTGGCCTCAGACCACCTCTCTGCAACGCAGCTCTGTGGCGCAAACTGGAGGTACCTGGTGGGCTAGTTGGCCCCCAGGGACCCTCAGGAATGAAGGGGACTTAATACCCCAACTTAGAACGCGCCAGGGGGCGCATTTGCAGAGTGCTGCAGGGAGGGGGCGGGGCCTCCGGCGAGATGCCAGTTTTTAATTTTTTTAATTTTTTTACAAGGGGGGCTGTGTGGCCCCCCTTTTTTTTTTTTTTTTACTTTTTTGGGGCCCTGGGGACCCCATCCCCCAGGGCATGACCCCTTTTTAAAAAAAAATATATATATTAAATCGGGAAGGGGGCCGCGTGGCCCCCCTCCTGAGGCCAAATTCGGCCCCAGGGACCCCATCCCCCGGGGCATGGCCATTCTTTTTTTAAATTATTTATTTAATACTTTGGAGGGGGGCCGCGTGGCCCCACGGTCCCGCCGGCTCCCCACCTCCTGCGGGAGCCGGCATTGCTTTTGAGCAAGCGGAGCTGCTGACATGCAGCTCCCCTTGCTCAAAAGCAATCCTGCTCTGCTTCATTGAAGCAAGAGCGGGTTTTCCTGCTCTCGCTTCAAGGAAGCAAAGCAGAGTTTGCTATGACAGGGCGGGAGCCATGCTCCCGCCCTGTCATAGAAAACCGCAATATCCTGGGGGTGGGCACCCCGGAACATTTCAGGAGCCGGCCATGGGGGGTGGCGGTCCCCAGGGCCATCAAGGGCTCCATTTTCAAAGCCGTGGGAGGTGGTGGTCCCCGGGGCCGGGGGTCCGTAACGGACCCCTGAATTTGAATATTAAGTGCCCCGGGGAGGTGGTGGTCCCCGGGGCAGTGTGGGGGGGCTTGAGCCCCCCCACACTAATTATTATTTATAGCCTCAGGGAGGTGGCGGTCCCCAGGGCTCGGGGGGCCCGTGAGGCCCCTGCCCATTTACATAAATGCCCCAAGGAGGTGGCAGTCCCCGGGGCAGCTTCTCTGCTTTGCTCCATATAATTTGAGAGAGGGCCTTTTTTTGTTGCCCCTCTAGTGTTAGGCATTTATCTATTAGGTCCTTTAGTACAATATTGCACAATACATTGAGCTGGGCTACCCTCTCCAATACAACTGCCTTAATGTCTTTCCAGATGACTGGCAGCAGACATTCTCCTATGTGCTATGTAATCCTTTATTTGTGTCTCTATTTTCTCCCTGTCTACTGGATTCTTTCGCACCAGGGAGGGTTATGTCTCTGTGCTCCTCTCTCACAGTTTAAAGTCCCTTCCACAGGCATGATCTGATAGAGTAATTGCCTAATATTGTAGGAGTGTCTCTTTGAGCAATCTTTATATCCTACTGTTGGACTTGTCCCTTTTTTCAGGGTCATACCAGAATTTTTTGCCTTCCTCCTACATTTTTTTCTGACCTGTTGTTGGTGGTTTTATGACTCTGGGCACTTTACCACTGCTGATCAGTGCTAAAGTACAAATGCTCTCCGTAATAATTGTGTTTGTGGATTGGTGATTCCATGATTGACATATTTGATTTACTAGTCAGTCCCTAGTACAGTGCACTGTGTGTGCCCAGGGCCTGTAAATCAAATGCTGCTGGTGGGCTTGCAGCCCTGATTGTGCCACTCACATAAGCAACCTGTAAATGTAACTCAGGCCTGCCATTGCAGAGCCTGTGGGCAGTCTAGGGCTGCCATGTCGACTTGGCAAGTGCACCCACTTGCCAGGCCCTAACCTTCCCTTTTCTTACATGTTAGTCACCCCTAAGGTAGGCCCAAGGTACCCCTGTGGCCAGGGTGAAGTGTATGAGAAAGGTAGGACATGCCCTGATCTGTGTGGCATGTCCTGATTGTGAAATACTGCAAATTTCGTTTTTCACTATTGCAAGGCTATCTGTTCCCCTAGGATAGAATGGGGAGTTTGCTTATAACATTTTATAAACATAACTACTCTTGGGAACAAGATAGGAAAATAAAGTTTGATATGCCTGAACTCAGAAGGTTAAGATGCATCTTTTAGTGAGGGTGATTTTTACATTCTGTGTTTGGAAATACCACTTTTAGAAAGTAGGTATTTTCTTGCTTAGCCATCCAGTGTGCCTCTGCCTGGATGTGTATTGACTGTCTGGCTTTGGTGTGACAGGGGCTGGGGAGGTGCAGTGGCTCCAGAGAGTCTGGATGAGTCAGCGCTTGGCTGAATAGGCCTGATCTGCATTTGGAGTGGTAGGAGAAGTAGCACCTGCACCTGAATAGGGCTGTGTCTGCCTTCCACAATGATGGCTCCACCCCCGTGTGGTGTGTCTGGAGCCAGGGCTCACACTGACAATGGAGGTTGTTGTGCACTTGTAAAGTGCCCCCCAGAACTGGTTTGGACTGGGCTCAGAGTCCTAGGCCAGCAGAGAACAAAGAGATTTACTGTATGAAAAGAGGGGCCCAGACCCCAGACTTTTAGATCACTGCTGAACTAAGGAACCTGCCAGGAAGAAGGACCGGGAAAGCTGGAGGAGGAGTACTGCCCCTGTGCTGTATGCTGTTGGGGGTTGGCCTGCAGTGGTTGTTTCTGTCTTGGGTAGGGAAAGGACTGGACTGTGTTTTCATCATCCTGTTGTTAGGGTTTTCTCCAAGGGTTTGAAGTAGAGCTTGCCTCCTGTTGGAAGTCTCAGGGATAGAAAAGACTTCAAAGATCACTTCTGAGAAATTAAGAGGAACCTTTGCCAAGGAGAAGAGCTGGAGAAACTGAGGAGGACTACTGCCCCTGTGCTGTTTGCTGTGTGGGGTTGGCCTGCAATGGCTACTTTCTGCCAAGGAAAGGGAAAAAGGACTTTGCTGTTTGTTGTGTCCCCTGCTTGAGGAAGATCTCCAAGGGCTTGAAGAAGAGCTTGCCTCCTGTTCTGAAGTCTCAGGGTCACAAAGACTTCACCTCCAGCTCCCCTGAACTTCCTTGCTGGGAGGTCTGACCTGCCAAGAGGTGCCTGTAGCTGTTCTGGGCTTCTGGAGGTTGTTCTGGCTGTTGAGAGCTGGAAAAGCTACACAAGCCCTGCTGTGTGGCTGCAAGAACTCATGCATCGTCCCGGATCATCACTTCGCATCGAGGCGCCAAGTCTGTTGCATCGTTGGGGACGCAGTAAGAAACCGACGCATCACCTCCTCTCCAGTAAGGAACCGACTCATCACCTCCCCTGCGCAGCAGTAAGGAACAAACGAATCGCCTCCCCCGGAGGAAGGAACCGATGCATCACCTTCCCTGAGTATAAGGAACCCTGAGTATAAGGAACTGACTCATCACCTTCCCTGTGACCCTTTTTGTTTGTGTGTGCAATGCATCCAAGGTACTTTGTGTGAAAAGTGTTGCATCTGCAATTTGCTTTGAACTGAACTATTTCTACTATTTGAAAGTCATATTTTTATTACTGTATTGTGGATTTTTGTCGTTTGGTTTAGATAAAGATAACTTATTTTTCTAAACCTGTGTGGTGTCCATTTGTAGTGTTTTCACTGTATTACTGTATGTGTTCACAAATACTTTACACACTGCCTCTGAGATAAGCCTGTCTGCTCGTGCCAAGCTACCAAGGAGGTGAGCAGGGGTTATTTTAGAAGTGTATCCCCCTTACCCTGACTAGGAAGAAGGGTCCCTACTTGGACAAAGGTACCTACCTCTGCCAACTAGAGACCCCCATTTCTAACACCTACCTATAGAAATATCTCCACACAAAACTTCTATAAGAATATTTCAAATTCTGTATTGCAACTAATTGCAGTGTTTCATGGGTTTTTTAGGGGTGGGTGCACCGGAGGGCTTTGGTTCTTACTGGCGCTACAGTAGATTTTCTACTCGAGCGGCAGCTTTCTCAACGTGAATAGTCGCAACCTGCTGCGACTGCCACATTGACAAATCTCGCCAGTATGTGTTCTAGCGCCTGAAAATCGCGCAAGGGGATGCAAATCCCTGCTCACGCTCGCCAACTTAACATTGGTGAGCCGCACATGAGAAAAAACCTTTTGCCGGAACTCCACATTCCAAGCAGAACGCAGAGTGGGCAAAACTCTACCACCAAAGTGTAATGTTTCACCTACCCCTGTTTTTATTGTGTCACTATAGAATAGTTGCTGTTTATCACTCCAGTTTGTGGGCCGTGCAGTTCATCCATTTGTAGGAACCTAGATGAGGTTCTGCTCGCCATTTCATGCAATTAAGTTTATCCTTGAAATTCAGTGCACTGCTGAAAACTATTTGAGTCTTAACTGATAGTGACACACTAACTAATTCATCAAAAAGTCTTAAAGTAGAATAAAATCAGAAAGTGCTTTTTTCTGTAGCAATGTTAAACTCTAGCTGAGATAAGTGAATCACACAGAATCATTTAAACCCTAAAAGCACCAATTCAGGAAAACTTTAGGATGAAGCACAGTTCATTCTTATGTTTATAATTTCTGATTTGACGTTTGTGAGACCCTGATCTCGGCCTTGATGGTGGGGGTTGAGGTTTGTGTCCTCTGAATGTCTCGGGGTTCATTCTACTATGATGTTAGACCTGTCAGCCATAGGGGGGTTTTACGCCAAACCTTTTGCCCTTACCCCTCCTATTTTTGCTGAAATCGTTTTTGTTGGCCTTAGGATTCTCTGCACTTTACCACTCCTAACGAGTTCTAAGGTGTTTATGCTCACTCTCTATGGTAAAATTGGCTTACACCTGATTGGCATATTCAATTTACCTATAAGTCCCTAGTAAAGTGGTATACCATATACCCAGAGCCTGTAAATTAAATGCTACTAGTGGGCATGTAGCGCTTATTGTGCCACCCACTTAAGTACCCTGTACAACATGTCCCAGGCTTGCCATAGCAGCCTGCTGGTAGTTTTAAACTGCCAGTTCAACTTGACAAAATAACCCCTTTGCCAAGCCTAACACTCCATTTTTAATACTAATAAGTCACCCCGAAGGTAGGCGCCAGACAGCCCGTAAGTAAAGGTGCAATGTAATTACTAAGTTGAACATGTATTTTAAAATTTTAAATGTCTAAGTAACAAAAAACTCTAAAAGTAGTTTTTCAGTACTGTGTGGCATACCTCTGCCATAAGGTATCTTTTAAGAGGCACAGACACGTATATTTGTAACAGGAGCTTTATTCAAGTAAGGAGGAACAAACCCCTAGACATGTCCTCTCAGCAGTAACAGTCTCCTCTTCTCCACCTTCCAGAACCCTGGGAGGCAGGTAACCATGGCGAGAATGCAGGAGCTGTTGCTAGGACACAACAAAATAATAAAATAATGAATAACACAAAAAATTGCATATAAATTTACAAGAATACAAAGAACAGAATGAACATTGCAGAATGTAAGTACAAATATGGTGTTAGATAATATCAATAAGTCACGTAATCATTATGCCATTTGGGAGTCGTCTTGACTCGTTTGTTGCTTCCCACATGGCTACCACCATTCTCCCTCACCAATTTTTCCACTTGGTCACCACCCGCCTTTTTTAACCCTGCATCTAGTTCCACAGCGTTGCACAAAGTGACACTTCGAACATTCCACCTATTGCCATCAGTCAACCAAACACTGTTACCCACAACCTTAGTTATGCACTTGGGCATCGACCATTTTGACAAGCCCCTTTTTTGAACACCCGTGCTGTATGTCCTCACCCAATCTCCAACTGCAAATACACGTTTACCCTTTTTCAATTTGTCGTTGTGCCTGCACACATACTTCTCTTGGTGCTTTTTAACTTTACGTTCTAAACTTCTTTCGCACACATGTCGTGGAAAACCTTTAAGCATCCACACAGGAGAAATTCTTGTTCCTGGTTGTCTTCCCTTGAGGAGTCTAAATGGAGACTCCTTAGTGACAGAATGGGGTGTGGTGCAGTAACTCCATAACACCTCTCTAACCGCTCTCTTACAATCCCCACCATTACTTTCAGTCAATTGGACACACTGCTTCAAGACTCGATTGAATCTCTCAACTAGGCCGTTTTCCCTGGGATTATAAACGGTGGTGGTATGGTGAGAAATGCCCATTTTGGTAAGGTATGACTTGAATTCTTCGGCTAAAAATTGGGGTCCATTGTCCGTAACCAACATGTCAGGACAGCCCTCCCTGCGAAAAATTTGATCACAAAATTCAATAACATTAGACGCTTTGATTTCTCCAGTGAATGCCACTTACGGCCATTTGGAATAATAGTCAATTAGTACCAAAGCGTATTTGTTGGTTATTCCCTTGGCCGAAAAGGGCCCACAAATATCCATAGCCACTCTTTCCCATGGTTTGCTCGGGAAAGTAGTAGAGGCAATGGGGGACTCCTCTGCACGATGAGTTTTGTCACTACACATGCACTCTACACATCCTTGTACATTCCTGTCCATCCCTGGCCACCAAAATGTCTCTCTAGCCTTCCTTTTCATACCAGACATACCGCTGTGTCCTTCATGCAGCAATTTTAATAGTCTGGAATGCAAACCTGCAGGTACCACTAGCCTACCGCTTCTGCGCAGCACGCCATCCACAACTGAAAGTTCTGTCCAGACTGTCCAAAACTCACCAAATGTTTTCTTGAGGACAAAACTGGGACTGGATGGATTAGACAATTCAATCATTAGGTCCTTGAAAGTGGGATCTGTCGCTACTGCAGATTTCCACTCATCAATGGAGATAGCACCCTCACAAGATTCAGATACACTTGCCACCACGCAATCTTCGTTGGAGTCAACATCATCATCATCACACTCTAAGAGGTAACCGGGATAAGCAATTGGCATTGACATTGCGAATGCCCGGAACATACTATAAAGAAAAGTCATACCCTTGAAGTCTGTAAAGCCATTTAGCAATCCTGGGGGTTGCTTTTCCGGCTCCCTTGGTTGTGAACAATTCTATAAGTGGCTTGTGATCAGATCTGATTTCAAAATGGGTTCCCCAGATGTAAGTTTTAAAGTAGTTTACACCCCACCAGCATGCAAGGGCTTCCTTTTCGATGACGGAATAAGTAGCCTCCGCACCCTTGAGAGTGCGGGATGCGAAGGCCACTACCCGTTCTTGTCCCAAATGTTTCTGCATGAGTACAGCACCCAAACCATACGCGCTGGCATCCACCACAATTATGCAATGATGCAATGGGTTGAATGGTTTTAACGCCACAGCTTTAACAATCTGTTCTTTAATGGACAGGAACACTTTTTGGCATTCGTCTGTCCATTCGAACTTGATGTCTTTTTTCATTAGTGCTCTGAGGACATGGACTTTGTCAGCAAAATGTTGAACAAACTTGGAATAAAATTCCGCAAGACCCAGGAATGAGCGCAGTTGCTCTTTGTCACATGTTGATGGTGCATTTGTAATGGCATCCAATAATTTCTTTTTTGGTTTTACTCCATCTCTCGATAAGGTGTTCCCAAGATAATCAATTTGTTTGACACCAAACTTACACTTGTTGACTCCCACAGTTAAACCTGCATTTTGTAACCTGTTTAAAGTCTGCTCCAATATCGTGTCATGTTCACAGCGATTTGCTCCCCGCACCAGCACGTCATGTTGGAATACTAATACCTTGGGCAACCCAATCAATATCTTGCACATTACTCTTTGAAAAACCGCAGAGGCAGATGCTAAACCGAATGACATTCTAATAAATTGGAAGGCTCCCTCTGGTGTAATGAAGGAAGTAAGTTGTTTTGATGTGGGGTGTAACTTGATCTGATGGTATGCATGGATAGGTCAATTAACGAGAAATAGGTAGCATCAGTCACGGAGGATACCATCTCATTAATGCGAGGTAAGGGGTAACGGTCAACTAGGATGTTGCGATTAAGTCTCTCAAATCAATACACATGCGTAGATTACCGTCAGGTGTGCGTGCTAAAACAATCGGACTGAGCCATTCGGATGACTCAATAGTCTCAATGACCTGTGCATCACATAATCTTTGTTGTTCTTTTTTTAACTTTTCTCTAAGGGTAAATGGTACATTCCTCGCCTTATGCACACATGGAACATTGTTGGATTTAAGTACGATACAGTGTTCAAATTTTTCTAAACAGCCTAACCTTTCCCCAAATAATTTGGGAAATTTGGTACCCCACCTAGTTTTCTCTGTATCTTCCATGACCAGAACCTGCTGCGGATGGTTAGGCTCCAATGTGATCCCCAACATTTTTTGTTCGCACCACCCCAGCAATGCTCTTCCTTTTTCTACTACATACACTTTACTAGTAGCTTCCTTACCCTTGTGAGACAATGTCCTTATGAAGAAGCCTAACAATGGAAGCTTAACACCGCAGTACCCGACAGGTTCAACATCAGGAGAATTCAAATGATAACTTCCTACTTTCTCCCATGTGCTCTTATCTATAATAGTGTAAGGGGAGCAAGAGTCTGCCCAAACTGTTATTTTGGTGCCGTTGATACCTAGATCACATTTGGGTGGGTTGTAATTTTTAGATATGTCATTGATGACGCTATCATAAATAACCATGACATCAACTTCCCCTTTGTTAGCAGAATTGTCATCTTCAAAGTTTTCACTAATAGTATGCACAGAGCGCTTCCATTTTTCAGTAGATAAGGACCCCGCCTTACACATTTGTGCCAAGTGACCAATCTTTTTACATTTAAAGCATTTTTCCTTGGTGGCAAAACATTTGTCGGAATCTGCAGTGTGTCTTGTACTGCCACGCACACTCTGCTGTTTTTGGGTACAATGGTTTTTGTATTACTTTCCTTATTTTTAACTAATTTTTTTCTGCAACACACACCTTAGTCATGTCCGCCTTCTCCGTGCTTAGCTCTTTAACATATCTGGATGTATATTCAATACGCCTTGCTACCTCTATCGTTTTCTGTAGGGATGGATCTTTCATATCTAGCAATCTTTCTTGAATTTTGACGTTGCTTGTCCTATTTATGAATTGATCCCTTATAATCTCCTCATGTAGATCCCTGAATTTACAAGTAGAAGCAAGGGTTGTCAACACAGAAATGTATTGTTCTACGGATTCCCCAGGTAGTTGTGATCGTGAGAAAAATTTGTGCCTCTCTACTACTATACTAACCTTTTTGCCACAGTTTTCTTCTAACGCCTTGACCACTTCAATATATTCATCAATGAGTACTACCTCATCATAGTGTACTTGTACCTCCTCACTCTCTTCTTTATCCTCGCTATCACTTGCTTTCTCTCCTAGAATAATATGCCTTTTTTCTGTATTAATGGGTAATGTTTTTAGTACCTTTCTACCTTCTATTCCTAAATTATGTTTGAGTAATGCCACCTTCCGGGAAGCTATGAAATCTTCTCCACCTATAGCCTCTAAATACGTCTCAAAGGACTCTAACCAATCTTCCCACGGCATAGTGGGTTCCCCAGGACTTTGCAAAAATTTGGGAGGGGCTATAATGGATGACATGTCCATGCTGATGAGTTGTTTTCTTACAGGGAATGTAAGTTGCAAATACAGTTTAAAAGTATCCTAGATCAATGGCTTAAATTGTCTGGTTATAAACAATGTAAGTGCTACGGCGAAAATAAGGAATAAAGATAATAGTCACTAGTCTTGGTTTCACAAATATCTAGAAGTAAGGAGAAGAGAAAAAAACCAAATCAACAAAATTAAAGTGGTCACCGTTGTCTTCCTCATTAGGATCAGTAAATACACCTTGTATGTTACACACGATCAGTTTCTGCTTGCTACTTTTCCTCCTTAATGCGCTGGTTCGCTTTCCAGTTCATGTGTCAGTGTCCGGTTTCCATGGTAACGGCTTGCCGTCTCTTCTCAGAGTGTCAGACACGTCAAACTCGTCGTACGTCAGACGCAACGCAGCGCCCACTCTGCACTGCGCGTTTTGTGATGTGTGGATGTACTGGAGGCCGACTGTCGAATATGTGGCTGCGCGTCTTTTCACTGTGACGCGCAGCGAACAAGATGCAGCGGAATGGAACGGAGGAGAACAACCATGAGGAGAAGCCGGTGAACTTGACTTTTGAACACTAACAAGTTCGCGTGTAACACCGGTGGTTGAGCTCCAGGCCCAACCGTAGACTCAGGGCTCAATTAGGGTAGCCGCTCGACTAGATTTCACACTCCGGTAATTTGCTCACTTCCCCTCGGGTGCACAGAACACTTCCCATAGTACCGACAGTCCTCCACAATGTTTCCATTACCAGGCATACACAGTGCTTAGCTAACACACGTTCACAGCTCTTACCAGAGCGTTGGCGCAATGATACTTAGAGTAATCGGCGTGTCACTCACATGCACGTAGAGTATTAGCAAAGCCTCCAAGAATAATTCCGGGTTCGTAGTACCGCACGAAGTTTCTGGTAACCTCAATATGACGTTGCCTGACTGCAGTCACTCTCAGGAAATCCTTAATGTTCCAGCACACTCCAGGACTAATGCAGCGATGACAACACTTCGGTCAGATCATTGGTTAAATCACCAGATTGTCTAGGGGTCAACATCACAGCAGCGTTGCTTTGTCTTGTCTGCCCTCAAGGAACTCGATCCCATCCTCGTCGCCACTTTTAAGAGGCGCAGACAAGTATATTTGTAACAGGAGCTTTATTCAAGTAAGGAGGAACAAACCCCTAGACACGTCCTTGCAGCAGTAACAGTCCCCTCTTCTCTGGTCTACCTTCCAGAACCCTGGGAGGCAGGTAACCATGGCGAGAATGCAGGTACTGTTGCTAGGACACAACAGTATCGCCTTTCTCTTCGTTTGCCTTTCTGTTAATGCTGTGTAATGTCTGAAGGTATTCGTTTGTTTACTATGTTGAGCTCAAATTGTTTTTTTCTATTGGATTATATTGTATTGTAAGTAGTTTTTTTGAAAAACCCACTTTCTAATAATATTTAAAATACTTTTAAATCTGTGTATGGGGACCTGTTTTTCTTTTGCTTTGAAATAATTTTTTGGGGTATATTTGTATATTGTAATTTTGCAATTTTTGCACACATTTTTTCAATCTCATGGAATATTTGTAGTTTATATATGTCGGACTGCCCCTGTTGTGGCTAACCAACTTTTAGAAAGTTTGAATTTCCCTGCTCTAACTCTTTGATGCCTGCAGCCTGTCCCTGGATCACAATATTAGGTGTGAGTAGCAGCTGGCCTTTGTATATTCCTCCCAGAAATCCATACAATACAGGGATTATTGTGCCTGGATTTGCCATCTCAGGCAGGATTGGGGATCTGGGAACAGACCCACTTGTAAATCAATAGGCTCTGCCCTGCTAACTCCCAAAGAATTTCACACTTGTCTATTGTGCCTGAAGCCAGTCTGGAGCCAGGGCAGGGATGCAGGAAATTCCAACCAATTAAAAAAAAAAAGTTTGGCGATACTTTAGAAAAAATAAAGCGTTGTGTGGTAGCGCATTGTCATTTACAAAAATCACATTTTTAATTAAAATGGTCAATCCATTTGCACACACATACAGTTTTACTGTTCAAACTATTTTGCACACAAATGATCATTTGTGGAACTCCGGTTTCAGTGAATATTTATTACTTGTAGATCACCAAGTAGTATCTTGATTAGTTCTGCTCCTAATAAAATCTATTTCCATCACACTCCAGAATTTCAAAAAAAGTACTTCATTTCTGCTTTCCTAACTGCTGAATGTGAACATTTCACTTATAGGTATTTACATTGTTTTACTCTTATTTCTCTGACTGCAAAGCAAGAAGAGTTTGTAAACACCAGCCCCCATGTTTAAGGGGCAGGTGACATAGCCTGATATTTGACCTCTGTCTTTGAAGTGCAGAAAATGTGGCAATATAAATACGGAATTTAAAGGCATATTTATTTATTGCATTGACTTTTGTGACCCACCAAAAATTGACCCTCAGTTTGGGAAGCAGTGCTTTAAAGGCATGTCTCGCCCGGAAAATCAGAAGTAGAATAATTGATCTTTAACAACTCCCTTTTTCAGAATCAGGCCAAAACTGTGCTATGAATCTAAAAGGATAAAAGCACTAGGTCTAAAAGACTAGAAACAGATCTTACAAATCTTATACATTGAGCACTTGGGTCCATATTTACTAAGATTCTGCGTCAAGATTGCTATATTTTGGTGGTGCAGCCCGATGCGAAATCCTTTTTGGTATTTACTAAGCCATGCAAAGTTGATTTGTGTGGCTTTGCGTAGCTTTGTTTGATTTAAGAAATACAAAGTAACCCAATGCACTGTATAGTGCTACCCTGTGTTACTTTGCATCGGGTAGGTTAAGTCAAGTCAACATAGCTTTATTCAATTTCTTTTTAGAGAATCATAAAAGCACACAGTATCACAAAACATAACACGGAGAAATAAAAAACTTCATATGTAGAATCTTTTCATTTCACTTCGCTTACAATCTCAATTAAGTTTCAAAATCATTTGTGATTTATAGAAAATCAAGGATTCACATTATGATCATTTTCCTACATTTAAATACACTTTTTAAAAACATTGATAAAATCCATGTTAAATGTTCATTTCCTAAAAGTTGAAAGCGATAAAAGCGGGACGGCATTGTTTCAAACTAAATGACCTTAAAATTGGTAAAATCAATTTTTTCCTTTGCACATCTTAAAATGTACAAAATAAAACGACGTGAAGTGTTGATTGTTCTGAACGATCGTCACAACGACACAAATGCATAACTCTAGACCAGTCGTTCATTCTTGGGAAGCTTATTAATCTATGTAGAATCCCTAATCTGAATCTGGTCAATAATAGTCTGTCATAGCCACCAGGGATGATTTTAAGATAAAGTTGAATGCTATATGTTGTTAAAATCATTTGATTTGACAATACTGTAGGCTTTACAATTTCTGCTGATAATCTGAGTGAGTCGAGTAAAATTAAACCCTCTTTTTTAGATCTTTTCTTGTTATGTCGGTCATGGAGCTGGGCTTGGTGTAAAACTCTGGGTGTCACAGATCACACATAAAATCCTTAACATACCTTAACCATGGAATAACTGATACCTGTTCCAGGTTAAAACTGTCATTTACAAATGTCCTGATTGAGCGTAGTTTTGGGTGATGTTCATATCCTATGCCATAATAGAATGGGTTCCATTTTTTATCAGATCTGCAATGTACGGGACACCCAATTCAGAATGACATACATAGGATGATGTGCTGCTTGGGACCGCCAGTAGGAATCTTTAAAAACACATTTTCCACTTCTTGTAGTGAGTGTGAGTCAGCCCGTGCCGTACATAGCCGTCGAGACGCACTTGGCCTTATAGGTCTGTAAAAGCTCAATCGGTGGTCTCCTACCCATTTTTCTTGCAAACTTAGCTAATACGGCAGTGGATTTCATGAACATCAAATTTCTAGCTGGCACAGCCTAGGTCCAAGTGCCATTTTGGTCGAAGAGAATGCCCAGATATGAGAATCTTTTTGTGAACTCTACCTTCGGCATATCAATAAAAATGTCTCTACATTTATGGCTGCCAATACCACACCTCATAACAAAGGTCTTTGAAGTGTTTACCCTGAGACCCAGATCGCGCATAAAAGATGAGAAGCTGGTCAGTACCCTCTGTAGTCCCACTTGGGTGCGTGACATCAAAACAGCATCATCCGCATACAATAGGGTGGGTATGGGTCATCCACCAATTTGTGGGAGGTCTTGGCACTCATTCACCAGCGCTTGGCCTAATCCGTTTATGTAAAGATTGAAAAAAAAGGGGGCCAACACACAACCTTGCCTTACCCCTCTCTTTATTTTGAACAGGTCTGTGCATTCTCCACTGGCACCATACCGCACCCTAGCCTTTGCATCACTATATAATTGTCTTAAAAAGTGTGTGATTGTGGGTTCCACTCCTAGGTCCTCAAGAATCCTCCACAGCTAACCATGCCTAACACAGTCAAAGGCTGCAGTGAGGTCTACAAATGTTAAGAACATCCTACCCTTCTTTGCAAGGGCGTACTTCCTTGTAATTATGTTCAAATTTAGGCTCTGTTCAACTGTTCCAAGGCCCTCCCGGAAAGCAAATTGTAAATCGGAAATAACCTTGTTATCATCGGCCCAGTCTTGTAGTCTTTCGAGAATAATTCGCCCAACTACTTTCACCAGGGAGTCTAATAATGATATTGGCCGGTAGCAGCTGGGATCCTGACGATCCCCTTTTTTAAAATAGGGACTAAAATTGATTCAGACCAACTTTTTATGAAATAAGAGGAACAGCTTGCAGTGATTACCTGTGTTAAAAGCGGGCCCAATAGCATCACATTCGATTTGATTAAATCTACAGGTAGCCCATCAGGCCTGGGGGCTTTTCCGCCAATGCTTGCCATTATAGCACGATTGACTTCCTCCAGAGTAAACAGGAGGTCAATAGCGTATGTTGAGGGTGCCAATACGACATCACCTGATGTTTGAGTTCCCGAATAATTATCGTGCACACCAGAATTATACATAGTGGTGTAGTGCTCCACCCATTGTTCTTCTTCTATTGCAATTTCAATAGACAGAGTATCCCCAGAGTCCAGGAAAGGAGTTTTGACTGCTTTCCAGAATGCACAGCTATCTCTGGATAAAGAAGCTTCATGCAGAGCTGTCCATGCATCGTTTCTCAGTGTTGTTTTACGCTCTTTGAGTGCTCGTTTGTATGCCCCTTTGGCCTGCCTAATGTCATCTGGGTTTCTCAGTGTTTTATGTATTTCGTGTTTTTTTTAGCATATGCCTGGGTACATTTGGTGTCAAACCACCCTTGTTTTTTCCTGCACGACTTCTTATTCTGCACAAATAAGGCCTCTTTTATAGCTCCTGAAACCTGCTGAAATGAAGTCAAAACGTTGTTGCATGTAGTTGTTTCATCCAAGCAAGCTGTAAAAGCTGGTTTACATTTAGTTACCACATGCTTTGTAAGTTCTAAGGGGTCCACCATCGACCAGCGCAGGGAGTAACCATTTACTTTGTCTATGGGTAAGTTTTGTGCAACATGAGCGAATTTGTCCCCGAAACCTAACTGTTGCTTCGATAGTGTAAACGAGACGCTCAGTGGCAAGTGGTCACTCAGAATGATATTATGAGTAGTAAATGAGTGTCTGTTTGATATCAATATGTAGTCTATAATCGAGAAGCATCCTTTACCATTGAAAGTGTGTCTGAAGGGGACAGGTGATACACATAGCTCGTTTGCAAACCCCAGATCACAACCGAACATAACTTCATTCATGTGTTCCCCAAATTTTGTGTGTGGGAAATGCGTGTAACTATTACCATCCTCATCTGTAAACCTGCATGCGTCCCTCCCATAATTTGGGCATAAAGCAGAATTAAAGTCCCCTCCCCCCAGATTATGAGCGTGTCTTTAACACCATCATTTCGAGTAGATTTCAGATCATTTCCTAATTTTTTCTAAACCATCCCAATCTGTTCAGAGAGCACATTATTATAGAAGTTTATCAAGGCAATGCAGTACATTTTATCAGTATGGAATACAATCAGTTGGTAATATATTTAATCTTTTTTCATCTCTATTTTTCTCATATTCACCATGTTAGATACATATGTAGACAAACCACCCTTTGCCCTCCCATGATCCACTGCGACAGCCGCAATGTGGAAAGTTCTATAACCATTGATGTGTACGATATCCATTGCCAAAGTTTCTCGGAAGCACAATATATTAAACTTCCGTATAAAGTTGCACCACAAAGGGTTGGCAAGCTTTGATTGTATACCTGAGATATTCCAAAAAAACAGGTTGCAGAGATCTCGACTATTGCTACCTATGGTGTTTACAGCAGTAGCATTGTCGGTGGTTGCCACGGAATTAGAGGGTGATACATGGTTTAAGCTTATGCCTTGGGTGAGTGTAGTGCCCTCAATAGGATATATGATACCGGATAACTCGCAGGTCTGTTTAGGAGAAATTAGTGACTGATCCTGCATTTTTACTGCAGTGTGTATATGGGTAGGGACTGCTCTACATATACTTAGCTTACTAGTTCTATTTCTATCAGGGTCCTCGTTTTGTATGGAATGTAATTCTGTTTCTTTGTTTAGTCAGTCTGTTTCTTCTAACAAGTTAAGGCTGTCAAAGCGATTACTAACTGGGACATTATATCTATGGTGCATCATGTCCAAATAGTTCCTACTCATAGATCTACTCAGCTGTTCCTTTGATGGTTGATAAAAATATCCTAGTGGTACAATGTTGACTCCCTGAGACAAAATATAGTGATTCCCTGCCCTTCCCAGGATAGTCTGCACCAAGTGAGGGGATCTAAATGTTAGAACCACACAATATCCTGCAAGGGTTTTATAAGCTAAACCTACCCAGCCGACTTTTCTGACCATTTTGAATTCAGAAAAAAGGACTTCAGCTAACCCAGTGTTAGTACTCAACCAGTGTAGTGATTTGTTCCTCAAGGCAGGCCAGGGTTCATGCACGTGGACGAGAAGTGAAGGGACTTTTGCCAGCACTGACGTATAAGGAGTGGCCTCAGGTGGTAAATCTAAAGAGACCTGCTCCGGCTGATGTCTAGATTGCAGTCGGGTCGTTACAGAGTGATCCTTATCGGGTTGGCTAGATAAAAGAAACCGAGCATTTGATCCCTTCGCCTGGGTTGTACTGTCTATATCTCTCAGATCATGATTGAGAGGGGGCCTTACTGGACCTGGCAGAGTTTTCGACCCCAACGTGTCTGAAAACCCCAACGTTTCTGGGTACTTCTTAGGGTTCATCCCTACTTGGTTCACTGACACTCCCAGTATAGGTGGTAGTTCTGGAACTGAGTTATAAAGCGCCCCCCTATCCCTATTTGTCAATGAGTCAGCGTAATCTTTTACTTTATTCTTGTTACAATGGGTAAAAGTGTTTTTTTAGGGACTCTTCGATTGAAGTCAATCTCCCTGTCTGTTTAGCTAAGGCCTCTTTCCCATCTAACTTTGTAGATAGCTTTCTTATGTCATCGTTAGGGTTGTAAGACTGGGTGTATACTAATGATCTACCATCAGAGCCTATATCAGATGACACTGATGTTTTGCCCCGCTTAAGTAACTTTTTGTGAGTTTTTTTGCTTGGAATCCCTGATCCTGTGTAGCAGTCATCCATAACCTTTGTAACTTCCCCCGGATTTCTAGAGCACTTTGACGGGGGTTGGGTGTCACTTTCCTGATCACTAACCAATACGTGATTGGAAACATTCTGCACACAGCCATTAGTGAACTGTTGGGGTTCGATTATTACAGTTGTTATGGGCCCATCACTTGGGATTGTCTCTACTCCCCGACTTTCTGCATTTATAGTCTCCTCTACAGAGGTTATCAGTTTTTTTATTGCCCCCATCGCCCCTGTCAAGTAGTTCATCAATGTCTGGCGCGAACCTGCTGTCGGTTTGGATGTAATCGATGTGGTTGTGGTCTTCTTGCTTTCTGCCTTTCTTTTCCCCATAATTCGTGCTAGGTAAGATGCTAGGGAAGATGCCAGATGCAAATAGTTTTATAGACATCTAATAGTCTCAAGGCAGTCCGACGGTTTGTAGTTAGAAAAAGATCAGGCTCAACAGGCATGTTACAGGGTCAATAATAATCGAATTTATAAAACACGCCTCTATAGTGCACTCACCGATGTCGAAGGGCTCAGTATATCATGGATGATCCCAAAGAACCAAGAGGGGGGCCCAACCCGGCGCTGTCAGTCTATGATGGGCTTAGACGGGCCCGTCTTGGCCCAGTCTTCGACCCGGCCGAACCCGGGCACGCCCCGCACGCGTCCCATGCTGCGGGACGCCCCCAGTGTTTTTATAGTGCTCCTTCGCTCGTGGTCCGGCATGAACCCACCTCTCTCCACCAAGGGTTAGGGATCAGGGAAAAGTGCAAGTGCAGCAGCCTGGTTCTGAGGGTCCCGCGCTGCAGGATGCCTCCGGTGTTTTTATAGTGCTCCTGCGGTCGTGGTCCGGCGTGACCCCGCCTCTCTCCACCAAGGGTCAGGGATCAGGGAAAAGTGCAAGTGCAGCAGCCTGGTTCTGAGGGTCGGGTAGGTGTTACATGGGTGAAGCATGGGGGTTAACATGCATCCAACCTTGTATTTTAAAGCAAACCCAGTTTAACAAACACTTGTAAACCTGGATTTGAGCCACACTGATGTGCCTACCTGACAAAGGCATAATGAGAAGAAATCTCTTTATTTCTCCTTGTCACTTCGTCTTTCCATGTGTGCTACATTCTGCAGCAAACATAGCAAGACAAATATGCCTATAGGGCCTATAGGATAGTTTCTTTGCAGGAATGTATCCCTTCCTCCTCAAAAACAATCCTGCCTGTAACACAGGCATCCTTGCAGCATGGAGCAAGGGTGCCTTCATTGGTGCTAGGCAGCCACAAGTGTTCTAATGCTAGAGAGACCAGAAGTGTGCCTGGTCTACTTTTCAGGCAACGCAACACATCATGTTGCCTTGGTGTGTTGCGTTGTGTGAAATATCTGTCCCTGAGTTAATCTACCCCTGAGTCTTTTGTATGGTTGGACACTCACGGGGCCGCCTTTATATTATGTTGGTCGAGAGCCAGTGGGCGTCAAGCTGCCAAAACTCACTAACCTCAGGGTCAGAGGCTCAATAATCCTCAAGCTTCTGAAAGAGGGATATTAAGAGTAACATTGCATGTGTCCCAGGACTATTTTTTATTATATTTAGTGATGGTGATTAATCTTTAGCAATCACCCTCTTTAGAATGAAAAAAAACCTAGATTTACTTGAAAAGAGCATGATTACAGATGTATTTATAGAACATGCCACTTTATTCAGTGAAAACAAAACAAGAAACACAGTAATGCGCATTTTATTATGTTCTGGTGTACATCCTATCGGAAATTTTAGCAAACCAAACATTAAACTCAAAATGAAAGGTTAAGTCAAAGAGGTTTGTTTTTTGGGTGTTTCAATTATCTTGGATGTTATTTTCTTAGAAGTTACTTGAAGGTTACAACCTGCAATTTTCTTTCATATATAGCTTCTACTGGGTACACTATGTGCTCTGAAACTCTGTCTGAAAAGTAATATGTTATCATTAAATGTAGGATTAACTGGAGGCATCAGGATGAGGCATCAGGATTATTTTGAATGCATTTCTCTTCTTTTCTTGCTATTTCCTCTTCTGAGGGCAGGTTTTTAAAACATCAAATACGTTTTTTTTTCTAATCACCGAAATTCTGCTTCAGCATAAAATACATTCTGAGCCTTTTCCTTTCGCTCACATTCTTTAGTTGTTACTTCCTTCTCTTGTATACAGCACAGATGAAAATGACCATTGAAGTGTCAGCTCCAAACAGCCTCCGACAAAACAACCTTTTTTTCATTTGGCCTTCTGCATGTTGTCAATACAGATAATCCTTAATGACTTTGCCATTTCATATACAGGTGTACATTTGAGCTGTGCTACAGAAAGTGGGATCTTTTCTTTTGCAATTGAGGCGAGGGCGGAAACTTGGTTTGAATCATCCTTGACAAATAAAGCAGGTCTGGACTGGTGCTGCAGTGTACTGGGGTGGGCAGTTTGGGGGTCGCTTTCGCTGCTACTCGGGCCTGTTTTGTTGCTGGGAAGAGCGGGCCACGCTTCCGCGCTTTGTAAATAATACAAAACAAATGTTTTTTAAGCGTGCTTCAGGCGTAGCGCTGACCTCCAAGGCTCTGGGGGGAGGGACGGGGTCTGCTGTTGTTTGAGTCAAAGTGTCTAGTACATATATGATAAAAAGTAAATAGTGAGTGTATTACTTTATAATCTGATCTTTGTCAGTCATTTCAGTTTAGTGTATTAGGTTATAACATTAATTTGCCTGGCAGTTTGAAGTGACAAATTCCAATCATGATCTTAGAATCATTCATGCCTCCACCACCCTGACGACAATGCTGTTAAGGGCATATTTATGTAGGTTTTATGTCCTCCTGCACCACGCAAGAGGGCGCAAAGGTGACGCAAAACCTATGTCGGATTTATCAAGCCACACAAGGCCACCTTGCATGGCCCTGCATGGCTTCATAACTCCAGAGTAACGCAACGCAGATCAAAACGCTGCGTTGTGTTATTCTGCCCTGGGAAGGCATTCCATAGGTGGAGCGTGGGTGTTCCTATGCGACCACCCATGGATTTTGGCTCATTCACAGATTTACCAACACTGGTAAACCTCAGGGGCAGCTCCTCCACTAAGGCGGAGGAGGGCAGCCCCACTGCTCTCAGAGCAGGAGAAAGGATAATTAAAATTAAAATGAAAATCATCCATTTAAATACAAATAAAATTAGTATAGCAAAACAATGAGAGCAAACAGCAGGAAACCTTACAGATAATGGAATGTGAACCGTTTTTGCCTTTCATAGCTGGCGGGTTACCCAAAAGTTGGCCAATTGTATGACATTCAGTAAAAATATAGGTGTAGACGTGTAAAATGTGGGCACTGTAGATTCACATGCTTGCCATGTACTATGCATTTGGCATAATTTACCTCCAATGTCATGTGTTTAGTCCTAGAGCACCCACTCTAGTCTATGCCTATGGCTGCAACTGTACATCACTTTGTTCTTCCATTATACAGACCAATAGGCAGGTTTTTTTGCTTGACAATTCAGTTTAATGAATAGCTTGATATCCCCAATTTCATTGAATATCAAGCACAGCTGTAAATTAAAAACCATGTATTTAACTTTTTTATTTTTTATTGTATATTTTTTTTTTTGCTTTTGTGATTTTTTGATACTTGCCTAACATGCATGTGGCTGTGAAAAATAGTTAAGAGGGAAATAACTTGAGATGATGGCTAGCTTTGTTTAATGTCTTATGAAATTTTCATGAACAATCCAAGCATAATTGTTAAAGAACATGTGTAATAAGTTGATGTAAGTGGAATAAAAGTTTTGTGAATGGAAAATCATCCTGTTATCATCATTTTATTTTTCACTACAGGGCTAGGGTATTGCGGGGCAGGGGTCACAGGGGGAGGAGTGGTTTGCACTCCTTAAGTGTGAATGACTGTTTGGCCGGCCAAACAGTCATGCACAATTTGCATGTTCCCCACCAGGCTGCATTACACAGCCTGGTGAGGAACATGCCCAGGTTCCCACTCACCGTCTGAGCGCCGAACCACGGCGCTCAGACCAATCACAACACTGCATTGCAGTTTTGTGATTGGATTAGGGAGGGAGCCTGTGTGCTTCCTACTTTTGCTGAAACTGAAGAGAAGGCAGTGTGGGAAGGGACCGCAGCGGAAGAGAGACGGCGGCCGGCTACAAGGTAAGTGTTTTTGTTAGAAATGGGGGTCTCTCATTGGCAATGGTTTGCACCTTTGTCCAAGTAGGGACCCTTGCTTCTAGTCAGGGTAAGGAAGTTACACCCTTAGACAACCTCTGCTCACCCCCTTGGTAGCTTGGTAGCTTGGCACGAGCAGTGAAAACACTACAAATGGACACCACACCAGTTTAGAAAAAAATAAGAAATCTTTATCTAAACCAAACAAGACAAAAATTCGAACATACAGTTATCAAGATATGACTGTTAAAAGGTAAAAACAGTTCTGTCTATAGCAAACTATAGATGCAACACTTTCAACACAAAGTACCTTGGATGCATCAAAATCATAAGCAAAAACAGCTGAAGGGAAGGTGATGCGTCGGTTCATACGTCCAGGGAAGGTGATGCGTCGGTTCCTTGCTCCAGGGGAGGTGATGCATCTGTTCCTTACTGCCACACAGGGGAGGTGATGCATCAGTTCCTTACTGAAGAGAAAGTGATGCATTGGTTTCTTACTGTGCAGGGAGGTGATGCCTCGATTTCTTACTGCGGCCCTGGTGTTGCGGTAGACTTGGAGCTCCGGTGCGATGCGTCAGGATTCGGGAAGCGTCGGCTCGCGATGCGGCGGCTGCAACGGCGTTGCATTGATCTCTCCAGCGGTGGTCCCCAAATGCGTCGGTTCTTGCAATCGCACAGCAGGGCCTGCTTCGGAGTGGTGATCTTGGACTTCGGAGGTTGGTACCAAGACTCGGCATGCTTCGATTTCTCCAGCAGTGGGAAGGCTCTGCGTCGGTTTCCATAGAGGCACGGTGGCGATGCCTGGAAATTCTTCCCGCACGGCGGTGTTGCATTGGAAACGGGTGCGGATGCGTCACGCTGGTGGTGAAGTATTTGTGTCCCTGAGACTTCAGAACAGGAGGCAAGCTCTACTTCAAGCCCTTGGAGATCTTCTTCAAGCAGGATACACAGCATACAGCTAAGTCGTTGTCGTCTCCTTGGCAGAAACAGCCACTGCAGGCCAACCCCAGACAGCACACAGCAAAGGGGCAGTACTTCTCCTTCAGCTTTCCTAGCTCTGCTCCTTGGCAGAAGTTTCTCTTGAGTCCAGAAGTTCTGGGCCTCAATATTTATACTCAATTTCTCTTTGTTCTCTTGTAGCAGTGAGGCTCAGTGCTCAGTCAAAACCAGTTCTGTCCTTCCTGGTCCAGCTTCCCAGTAGGATGTGGAGAAAGCATTGTGTAAGGCAGACCAGGCCCATTCAGGTGCAAGGAAATCTCCTCCCACTACTCTAAATGCAGCCCAGGTCTATTCAGCCCAGCCCTGACTCATCCAGGAAAGGCAGGACACACCTCACCTCCCCAGTGGCTGTCTACAGCGAATGCACATCCCCAGCCCCTGTCACTCCAAAGCCAGACAGTCAATGTACAAACCAGCAGAGGCACACAGGATGGCTAAGCAAGAAAATACTCACTTTCTAAAAGAGGATTTTCAAACCCACAATATAAGAATCATCTTTACTAAAAGATGCATTTTTATATTCTGAGTTCAGGAATACTAAACCCCATCTTTCTATCTTGTCCTAATGGGAAGTTATACTTATAAGATGGTATAAATAAACTCCCATTCTATCCTATGGGACAGATAGCCTTTCAATAGTGAAAAACGGAATACACTGTATTTCACTATCAGGACATGTCACACATATCAGTACATGCCCTACCTTTCACATACACTGCTCCCTGCCCACTGGTGTACCTTGGGCCTGCCTTAGGGGTACCTCACGTGTAATAAAAGAGAAGGTCAGGGCCTGGTAAGTTGGTAAGTCGGTGCACTTGCCAGGTCGATATGGCAGTAAAACTGGGCACAGACACTGCGGTGGCAGGTCTGAGAACCCTTTGAAAGGCTGCTAGTGTGGACAGATTGTTGTTTTTTATGTTTTAACCATCATCACAGGATTATAATAACCCTGGCGTCCAAATCGATAAACTTCCTTTTTACCGGATAAATATATCGGAATAAAAATAAAAAGGAAGTTTATCGATTTGGACGCCAGGGTTATTATAATCCTGTGATGATGGTTAAAACATAAAAACAACAATCTGTTTCTGAATACTTCCTATTCAGTTCATCCTCAAATTTGGTTAAAAGGCAATCATTGCTTTACATCATCCAGTAACAAAAGAGAAATCTTGACCATCAATTTAAGAGATATAAGAAATCAACTTTGATCTACTGTGGCCTCTTTTCCTGACGAAGGCACAGTTTGTGCCGAAACGCGCGTCGAACACAACAGTCCACTAATTGTGTGCCACATTAATTAGTCCACGACTATCAGACGTCAATTGTCATTAATATAGCTGTTTTGAAATAAAGAAAATTGTGAATTTTATTGTATATTAGCTCTATGTCATGAATGAAGATATATGAATGAGTATAAATGGGATCTTTTTTAATATGAAATGATATTTCTATTATTATTATCAATAAAAATAATGTTTATTTTGTACAGAAACACAGATATTGTTGGTTCTTCTTTGGTTCTTATGTACATTGGTTAGTCTATTATATGATGTTGATATAAATGTTGCCTTAAGTCTGTACACTAGATTTATTAGCCCTGCTTTAAGGAACTGTACCCTATCAGCAGGGGGCCTCTGTCTTTACAATATAACACCGGCCAGACCATCCCCTAGGGAGCCATGTATAAGCCTGCTCCCCACAAACAAAGTATACATTTGGGGGGTGAGAAAAGGTGGGCTACTAGTAGTGTTTAATCGATAGCTGTAGTTACAACTGCTCTGTCCCACTAGAATATTCCCAGAACCTTCGACGGAGAAACTAGCTGCTGTATAAACCACAGGTACGGGCATGGCTTTATCTTCAGTGATATTTCGTGCATGGAAACATTTAAAGTATTCGGTAACATTGAATCCCTGAAAATCCAACATTTCATTTTGCAGCCATGTGGCATTCTTGTTACCCTCGTAAACATTCATGCAAGCATGTGGATGTAAGGTACCCTCCTTTCCTCCTGACCCAGGTGTATAACCCTGGTGTACTACTATATATTCCAACACTGCTTCATAATCAGACTTTGTCATATTCATAGCATCAGTATGATAATGTATATACACCATGGAAAGCAACAGGAACCATGCCTCACAACTACTTAGGTACGACACGGGTAAAGACACCAGTAAATCATTCTTGTGCATTACTGAGGGTAGTAACCCACACACCCAACAATTCGTGGCATTCGTCGTATTGTGTACTTGGTGAAGCATTTGCAGGAAGGCGTTTTCAACATATGTCTGTCTATGTCTCTCTTTATGTGGGGTCAACGTAACGAGCAGATGCTCAGGTGGAGACGGGGTGGTTCCTATCAAAGTGTGTACAGGATGCTGTTCTTCTAAATACCATACTACCCCAAACAGTTTTATCATTACTATGAGAAGGAACACTACCACCACTATCTTACTCCTAATAGGCCAGCTAGACCACACAAGACTACTCTGCCCTGGTGGTGGTGCCGCTAGGGGCTGTTCCTCCTCCATGGCAGCAGGGCCAAATGGGTACATGTGAAGAGCCTTATGAACTGGAGCCACAAGAATACGACCGACCAGAGGGGCACAGTTTACCCAGCGTCCGTCTAGAGCCTCGCTGGCAGGCTCCTATCGTTCATCAACGATGGTGCTCTGAAGCACTCCCTCGAGGGGGCTGCGCGATCGAGGCCCTTGCTGGACACAAATCCTTCTTCTCTCAGGATAGGGCACCCTCCCTCCAGGGCAAGTACCCTCAACGATCCTGTCCAGTGTCTAGGGCAGTGCACCAGTGCAATTCACCCTAATCTGACGCAAGCACGGCAGACATAGTACCTACACCCTAATCTCAAGTCTTTCCCTAACTTCTGGACTGTCCCTCTGGCGCACTGTCCTTCTTTCGGGGGCGCAAGTTGTACCTGTCAACTCCAGGCACTGTTTCATCAACAAAAGGCTCAGAAAGGCATGGGGTCTCAGGTGCCTGTGGATCAGATGGGGAAGAAGCTGGGGCTGCCCTTATCTCCGGAGGGACTGCCTCAAGCAGGGTGGAGTCACTCTCTGCTTGTGTCTGCACCCACCTCAACCCGGCGTCAGAGAAGGGAATAAAGCGGGGCACCCTTTCCCCTTCTTGGTCAGCAATGCCGTCGAGCACCCACTTGTTGTAGGGAAGTGGGAGAGGAACCCTCTTGCAGTGAGTACCATGCACCCAGTTCTTCCAGGTGTCGAGTTTCACCACCGTTCTAGTGGCAAGGAGGACCAACAGTGGGCCCTTCCAACGAGGCTCCAGGCAGGTCTTCCTCTGGAAGTTCTTGACGAGGACGTAGTCTCCGGGCTGCAGCTGATGCCCGGGCCCCTCTGGTACCGGCCGCAGTGTCTCCTGAATCTATTGATGAAGAGAATGAAGATCTTTAGTTAACTCATACAGATAGTCTACAAGCAAAGGGTACTCTATCTCAGAGAAGCACTTTGGCCTTGGAACGCCTCAGATATTGGCAGGGCAACCAAGCACTACCTCATACTGTGACAACCCTGTCCTAGAGTCTGCCGTCACCCTGGTGGATAACAAGGCCAAGGGCAACGCATCTGTCCATCGTAATCCTGTGCTTTCTTGTATCTTTGCTAACTTCAGCTTGAGAGTACCATTGTAATTCTCAACCAGACCTGCTGACTGGGGGTGGTTAGCTGCATGAAACTTCTGCTTGATGTGCAAACCTTCGCACACCAGTTGGATGACCTTGGAATTGAAGTGACTTCGGCTGTCACTCCAGATCACACGTGGCAATCCGAAGCGAGGGAAGAACTCTTTTATGAGTGTCTTCGCCGTCGCCATAGCCGTATTCTCTTTAGTGGAGTAAGCTTCAATTCATTTACTGAATGCACAAATCCCTACCAGCACATACTTCAAATTGTTGACTCGTTCCATTTCTCTGAAATCCATCTGGAGAACCTCGAAAGGGAAGGAAGGTGGTGCAAAGTTACCAGAGGGTGTAGGAGTACCTTTCCCAGGATTATGTGTCATACAAATCATACAGTGCTTCACTAAATGAGTGGCTACCTTGGAAATACTGTCGTTCTGCCACACTGGGTCCAACACCTTACATATTCCCTTGGCGCTAATGTGGGCTGGGCCATGGTAACCACAGGAAGTACATAGGCATTAGGTAACATCCATCGCTGTTTCTCAGACTTATCAGTGCAGCACCCATCCTCATCCTGATGCCTTGTACTCTCCTGTCATATTGCCAATTCGTCTAGGGTCGCCTCGCTTTGTATCTCCTTGACATTTTCTAATGTGTCCTCGAACATTCCATTGTCTGGGACCCACCTAGCAGGACCTGCCACAAACATCTTTTTCATCTTTGATCTCTCTGTCTCTTTAGCTGATTGATCTGCAAACGCATTCCCTCTCCCAACATCATCTGTTATTGCTTTGTGGGCACTACATTTTATTATTGCTAACCGTTTGGGAAGTGTTAGCGCTGACAAGAGTCTATGTATCAATGGGCCATTCTGTATTCGTAATCCATGTGATGTTAAGAACCCTCTCTCCGCCCAGAGGCGTCCAAAATTATGGGCGACCCCAAAGGCGTACTGGCTGTCAGTATAAATATTGACAGTCAGGCCCTCACTCAACTCACAAGCCCGAAGAAGGGCAACCAGCTCTTCAGCTTGGGCTGATGCTATGGGACACGGGATGTCTCAACTATAGTGTGCAATGTTGTAATTGCATATGCTGCAGTGGTGGTGCCATCTGGTAGTTTGAAACAAGAGCCATCGACATATAGTTCCCCTTGGGGTTCAGGTAGGGGAACATCAGTCAGGTCTACCCGTCCTTTCATCTCCTCTTCCGTTCTGTACACACAATCATGTGTATCTGTGTCATTACTCGTTGAAGGGAAGGGTTGTAACGTGGCTGGGTTCAGAGTGGCACATCTTTTGATGGTAATGTGCGAGGCAAACAAAGTTAGTTCATATCCAGTCAGACGTGTTCTAGTAAGGTGCTGTGTCTTTGTCTTATTCAAAAGCGTATTCACAGCACGAGGTACCATTACTGTGAATTCAGTATCGAGAACGAGCCCCGCCGATTGTCTGATAGAAACTGCCACCACTGCTGCAGCTCTTAGGCAGCTCGGGAGAGCTCTGGCGACGTTATCTAGTATGGCAGAAAAATAAGCGCAGGGTCTTTGCTTACCACCAAAACCCTGTGTTAAAACAGAAAGCGCGCAACCGTCCGCCTCATGTACGTAAAGCACAAAAGGCTTCTGGTAATCAGGAGTACCAAGCACAGGAGCAGAGCAAAGCGCAACCTTTAATTGCTCAAAAGCTTGCTGGCATGTAGATGTCCAAGGCAGGGGTTCATGCACTTCTTTGGTGGTCAGGTAAAGGAGGGGTTTTGTTAGTAAGGAATAATTGGGGATCCAGTGTCGTCAATACGAGGTAATACCAATAAATGCACGTACTTCACGTTGGGTCTTAGGAACAGGCATATTAGTGATAGCAGCTATGCGCTCAGGTGTTAGTCTGCGACCCTCATTTGACAGTAGGTGACCTAAGTAGGTGACCTCCTGTCGACAATATTGAAATTTGGAAAGGGACACCTTATGGCCATGGCACGCCAAATGTAACAACAATTTGATAGTGGCATCTTTACAACCATCCACAGTATCAGAGGCCACAAGGAGGTCGTCAACGTACTGCAACAGCACATTACCAGTGGGAAGTACCAAAGAATCCAATTGAGTTTTTAAAGCTTGACTATAGATACTAGGACTTTCTGTATAGCCTTGAGGAGCACAACAGAATCTAAAGCTCCTGTCAGCTAGGGCGAATCCAAACAGATATCTGCTATCTGTATGAATTGGAATGCTAAAGAAGGCATTCTTCAAATCAATCACGGAAAAGAATTGTGCTGATGGGGGAATCATTGTCAATACCGTGATAATGTCTGGGACTACAGGATATTGGAGCACTACTATTTTATTAACCTCTCTGAGGTCAATTACAAAGCGATAAACATCAGGATGAGCATCAGAAGAGTCCAAGGGTATCTTCTTGAGAATCGGAAGGATAGGGCTATTATACACATTCGCCACTGTCTCCTGAACCACACCAGACTTAATCAACTCCTGTATTATTTGCAACAAAGCCTTTTCTCCTGCTTGTGAAATCTTATACTGGGGAATACGTGGCAATACAGCATTGTCTTTGATCTGAATAGAGACCGGCGGGATCTGGAGTAACCCCACATCCGTGTCTCCTGCTGCCCATAAGCTACGGGGCACCTCTTTGAATTCAGCGGGGAGGGGTGCGTCATTTGCAAAGCATTGTTTTGCACGAGCCACTTGTGGCCCAACGGTCATGTAAACACCGTCTGGAGAACAAAAGATAGTGGCATGTAATCTCTTCAACAAATCCAATCCCATCAAATTCTCCCCACAATTTGTCATTAATATGAACGGCGAATCCACCGTAAAGGGACCAATAGTCAGAGCAAGAGGTTTGGAAATGGGGCTAACAACCGGCATGCCTGAGAAACCTACCGAAACATTGTTGTGGCCAGACAGAGCTGCCCCTGGGACCAGCGAACGAGAAACAGAGCTATTCATAGCACCCGTGTCAAGTAAGAACGTCTTGGGCGTGCCCTGCAAATCCGCAGTGACATAAGGTCCCCGCTGATCTACAGGCACCGGAACCGGTCCCTTACCCTGTCCCTGGCTGTCCTAGCTGTGGGACATCCCCGTCACTTCGTCCATGTCAAAATCATCATGATAGTACTGCCTTCCCCGAGAGTCATCGAAATAGTTCTTGTTCCGAGGAGTGTACGGTGTATCCTCAGACTGCCCCTCTCCTCGGCCTCCTCCACCTCTACCACGTCCTCTAAAACCCCTACCTCTCGGGGCCTCAACTTTCTGCAGCAACTCCGGACACTCACTTCGCCAATGCCCCTCCTTTTTACAGTACGCACATTGGTTGTACCCCATGGGCACACCCGGTGTACTGTTCTGGTCAGACAAGACCCCCGCTGGGCCAGACCTGAACCCCTTCCTCTTCCATTGCCCCTCGCCAATTGCTGCATCAACACCCTCATCTTCAACTCTTTTGACTTTTTCTCCACCTTCTCTTTGTCCTCATTCTCTCTATGCTCGTAGTACTGTGCCATACTCAAAATTACTGACGGGGATGAGGTGGTCCAAGTACTTTCCGAAGCCTGCAACCTAGTCGCAATCTCGGGAAGCAAATTAGTGACAAACCTGTTGACGAACAAACGAACACCACCCTCCTGTGACAGATCTTGGCCACTAAAGTCCAGAAACACCCATTCAAACCTAGTAAAGAAATCGGACACACTTTCATCCTTCTTCTGACGACACGCAGTCAACTTGTCCCAATCCACTCGTCTCGACGGGATAAGGGAATGCATGTAAGTGATAATACGCCCCGGCAAGGCTAATAGCTCCGCCTTCGGCTTCTCGCCGGACTTGCGCTCCTTATCCCATGCCCTGATCTCAATCCATGTTCCACCCAATTCCACCACATGATCCTGCGTATGCACCTGCCTCCATATATCTACCGGTACCAACAGACCGAAAAACAACTCTATATCAGCTAATGTCATCACTGTGGAGGAGGCCGCCTCCGTCAATTCTTTATAGTACGCTGTTGGATTTTTCCGAGGGTCCGGCAACTTTCTTTTTAGGGATATTACCTCACTCCTCTTCCAAGGAGTGTAGATCCACTGTTCCTGGAAATGGGCCGCCACTTGTGGGCGAGTAACAATATTATTCCCAACTCGCAACTCCGGTATTTCGGGGTGGTAAATGGGATGAACTTCCCTCATGGGAAACTGTGCCGCTGTCGTCGGGACCTTCTGAAGCAATCTACCCCGATACCCCACCAATGTCGTCTCATTACTGAAAACCTCATTGGGGGCCATATCTGTAGTATATACCCTATCCCGAATGTCGTAAATTATCTGCGGTGCAATACCCTTGAAACACTGTTCCCACAATCCTATCAGCGTAGCCGACATATGCTTAAGAGCATGTTGCTGTATAAACGGCTCATAATCTTTCATCACGCTCCACACATCTTCCACACTATAAATCGTATTCCGGGCCCACTGTGCAGCCTGGTCAGCCACCATTCTCTTTTCCTCATCACCCACAGCAGAGCGCACCAACACTTTATCCATGCGTTCACGTGCCGCCGCCCAATTCACTTCATGCACTCCACGCACAGGCGTCTCAGCATTTTGCAATGCCTGAGGTAACACACTTGGAGAGGAAAGAGCAGATGAAGAAACAGGTACCATCGCGAACAAAGACTGTGTTGCAGGAGTAAGAGAAGGCATGACCACAGGTACAGAGTCAGGAGACAGAATAGGGGAACTGATGGCTCCCGCCCCTGTAACTTGCAAAAGTGGGGAAGAAGCAGACGGGGCTGGGGCCGAAGCAGTAGAGCAAGAAACAGGAAGAGTAGGAATAGCAGAACCAGAGGCCAAAGACTGAGGTGTTGGGATTATGGGATATATCCGTTTGGGGGCATACGGAGGTGGGAGTCCAGAATCCAATAACTCCTCAACGAAAATGTCACCTTCCTCTCTAGCAACATAACATTTATCACTCTGCAATCAAAACTTCTTATCTGCACACTCTATGCCTTTCTCGATCTTTTCTCTTTCATAGGCCATTGCTTTCTGCATTATCGTTTGCGTCTGTCCCCTCCAGGCTTGCTTCACTGCTCTCATACGTTGTTGCTTCGCTTCCTTCTCCCATGTCCTCAGAGAATCAAACATCGACTGCCTGCTTTTTTTGGCTAACAATTTGTCCTGCAAGTAATTCAACTTTTGTTCATCAAATGTGCCAGTAAGCGGCCACTGTAAATCAGCGTTGTCCCTCGTATATTTATTCCACAACGTGCTAAACATAATAGGGCCAATGTCATGCTTGACGTATACATTAAAATTTGGGGTACCCTCTGGAGGCGCAGGCTGCCTCACTTCCAATCAAGCTTCAGTAGAACAACACTGACATCCAAAACACCCTAACTTGCTTAGACAAGGCATCTTAATATAAGACACATGCACTGTCCCCAATGGACAAATATAACACCAACCAACAAAAAGGTCCAAAACCAAATCGAAGCAGTCCGAAAACCGCGCCCTACAGTCCGCAGACTGTACCAAAACAAGAAGACAGGCTCTAGCCCCAGACCTTTTCAAGAATAAGCCGAATTTCCAGTTGGCCTGGCAGATTGTTCGCAGACAGCCCCAGACCTTTTCAAGAATGAGCCACATTTTCAGTTGGCCTGATAGACCGTTCACAAACACTCTGTGTCTTTTAAGGGTCCGCAAACCCTCCAAGATCAAGACAAGACAGTCCGGAGACTGTACCAGACACAGCCCGTAGGCTTGTGCCGTTCAACCATGGCGCCACATTTTCCAAGAATTCAAGTCACTCACCTGGTGCACTCAGGTCGGGAAATATTATTCTCCACTGCCGACTCTTCGGACCAAATGGTCAAATCCAAGGTTCCGCCTTCTCAGGACCCCAGCCGGTGACCACTAGACGAGGAGTCGCCCGATCAGACGGGCGGGGCCACCAAGAGAACCGGGCTCTTATCGTATGGGGATCCCCGATCCGCCCGACCGATCGGACACCACCCCGACCCTACAACCCGATTACGGGCGAGTTGGGTCACCTTGCTGAGTCCCTGTTCGGACGCCAACTGAAGGAAGTGGCCCGAAAAGGGCCACCCGGGCTATCTACAACCTCCTAATCGCCTTCCACAAAATGAAGAGTCGGTCAGACAGTAGAGAATACGAACAGTCGTTTATTAGCAATACTCTGCAGAGGAGTCCAATCTGACCTGCACCCTAAGATGTCTGCCGAGGGACAAGCCCCCCAACAGTCTGCAACGCATAATCATTCCTCCCAAAGACCTCCCAACCACGCCCACAATAGAAGGTTACCGGCTTAGGCCGAACATGAACAAAGGAGGCACAGAAGGATGGGCTACCACCTGCTAGATGGGTACACGCTATCACTATCTCAAGGTTGCCGTGCTGGGTTTCGGCGTCTCCTAACCTGGGAGTAGAGCTACACACAAGGATAGGTATGCAAGGGCAGAATGGCCTATTCATTAGTAAGTCAGAAGGCAACCTTGAACAGAAAAGAAAATAATAACTGAATACAGTGTTCTGCTGAGGCAAGCAATGCGAATAATGAGGCCTAGTACAGGCACAGCCTAATAGGGATTACGAAATTCAAAATTGAGTCACACTCGCTAACTAAAGCTCGCACATTGCAGGGATAACTCAGTGGGTTGCATAACATGAATACGAATGGTGTCTAATTTAGCCGCACACTGCTAACCTAATATAACGTAGAACAAGTGTATAGCGAAATTGGGATTTTCAAACCTTACAATGTGACGGCACCCCGACAACTTCATCACATTGTCTTTCTGCTCTCTCTATGCAAAGATAGAATCACTGGAAAAATCAATGCAATTGGTGTAGTGGTTTTTCAACCGTACCTCCCGGATACTCTCTTTGATCGGGCTGGATTGCCAGCACCTCTGTAAACCCCCAAAAACTTCCAAAAGTTGCATAAAATCGACCTTCCTAATGATGTCAAACAGGAAAACATTTTCTTCTACGCTTTCCCTTAGTTCAGTGCTGACAAGACATTTTGTCCAGGTAGATTTACATCTGATCTCACATTTTCCCCAAGGGAAGTAAAGCCAGTATTTGCCACAGCATACAACGCACGCCTGTGGTCCTCAATGCTCTCTACAGCCTTTCCTTCTGAGGTGTTGGATTAGGATGCATAATAATAGCAGTGGTAAAGTGCACAGAGTCCTAAGGCCAACAAAAATGAATTCAGCAAAAAGAGGGGGGGGGGTGAAGGCAAAGGGTTTGGGGAAAGCCACCCTAAGGCTGACAGGTATATTAAACATAAATAGTAAAAATCATGAAAGGGAATGGTAATGTAACACAATACGTGAATAAAACCAAGGACTGAGGTGATAAACACTTAATACTGTTTGATGATTACAAAATGATTGCAAAAAGTTGGAATACTCCTGAAAATATAACGCAATAGTAATGCAGTTATTTAAATGGACAGAATGAACTAACCAGTGTTTGGAAACAAGTGCAGTTTATGACTACTGAACAACCACAATACTGTAAAATGAAAGATAGCAATTCTCTCCTCAAAACTGGGTTACTCTGAATCTGATTTGTAAACCGTTTTGCTTAGTGATCCTAATAATCATGAATGCTGAATACTTTCTGAAAAAAACAGAAACCTGGTGGCAATCAAAATACGTTGTGACAGTAATCTAAACAAAAATGCGAACTATCTCAGAGTTCTCAAAAGTGAATCACAATATTTAGGTTTAAGCTTAAGTTTTGTCATCCCCTTAAAATAAGCATATATCCATATCTGAGGGTCCTAAAGACGCCATGTTGGCAGTTTGTCATGAAAGGGTAATGGGGGAACCAACTCTTCTGGTGAAAATCCATAGGATTTTGTCTCTTGATCCGCAACATTGTGCAAACCACAGGCATAAAGAGCCCTTCTCGATCCAGCTAGCACTCAAATCAAACAGAAACTCGACCTTGACACAAGCTTCAGGGTCAATACAGAACAAAACAATAAAAGCTAGTACAGGAAAATAATGTCACTCAGCTCACTTGCAGAAGCCGTTTCTCGAATCAAGACTCCTCCAGTCTCTCGTACGGTTGGGAAATGGCATTTTAAGCTGCATTGTCCGTTTCACTTGACTTCTTTGGCTGAGTAGGGACTTCCCCACAGGCAGGATGCTCATCATCTCAGCAGGGCAGGCCAATAGAGTTTCAGAAGAGCTATCATGCTTAGAGTCAGTCAGGAACAAAAAAACTTTATTCAACTTCACATTCTGGAAGCACCAATATCAGCATGGCCCATGATGGCCTTTGTCCAAGAAGATGTATGATGAACTGGAGGGAAAGTCCAGCTCATAATTCCATGTTGTTTTAGTGGGGCACCAGCCTACCGCTAGCTCTGTTCATGTATTCCTAAAAGAGCAATAATCCAACATGGGGAATGATTTACCTCCTCCTTAGAGGTTTTTCTGAGAAGGGCACCCATTTATTGTGTTCCAGAATTCACTGTGGTGGCTACGGTCTATGTTCATCCAACAAAAGGAGAAGTTCCAGGAGCTTGCCCTGGCAGAGAACCTTGCATACTTGACTCGGACAGGTCCTGGAAGCAAAGAGATTGGGAAGAGGGTTGTTCTTCATGTTCTCGTTGGGAGCGATTCATTGTCTAATGTACAACTGGCATATTCAAAACTATGCATATGTTTGCAATCAGCAAAGCGTAACCATCTTTTCAGGTACAGCACAAGAGCAGGTGAACGCAATGTTTTTTGAGTGTGCACACATTTGAATGTTTTTGAATAATATTACAAATGTGTGAATATGAAGTTTGAAAGCATTTCACACAAACAAAGAAAATCTCACCAAACTAGCCCCCATCTACCTTAGCAAATAAATAGCATGATGGAGTCTGGAATCTTCACCCCAGGGTCTGTGCAAAGGGGTCAGAGAATGACTACCCCCTTAAGATAAGATTGGTAGGCCAATAGAGGTTATCCTTATCTCAGTGCACACCAAAGCGTGACCCAGATGCCTTCCCCAAAGTGTTGCCAAAAATCAAAAACACATGAGAACTTCAAATTGTTATTAATGGCACAAATGCATAATTGGTTGGGAACATACGATACCACATCTTGCATAGAGGGTCTAATGAGGCTACTGGTTCCATTTGATGACATCAAGGGCGGCCGGTTGTGGTTCCCTTGCGGTTCTACTATCTCATTTGTATCCTAGCAATAGAAGAAGACAATTGGATGGGCATGCTTATGGGGAGGATGCAGTCGCCTCTGAACAAGAAATTGAGCTTAAGTATGGCTTCACTCTAGTTTGCCATGTTGCTTTTTACAAATACCAGGATGTCATAGGTGCAAATTAAATCAGAGTAGGTGGCCTTGTGTAGCTTGATAAATCAAACTTAAGAGTTGTGTCTCTCTTGTGCTCCATCGCGTGGTGCACTGGCGATGAAACTCCTAAATTAATATGCCCTTAGGTATCTAAACAATATATTTTACTATTATTCCAAACCAGACAAAAATCCTAGAAATGTTGCTTAAAATAATATATATTTAAGGATATAACCTCATATGTTTCGAAATTTAGGGCCAGATTTAGAGTTTGAAGGACGTATACTCCATCACAAATGTGCCAGAGAACCCATCCCCCTTCTTATAAGTCCATTAGGATGTATTTCACCTGTAATAAAGTGAACAGGATATCTGTCACATTTGTGACGGGGTGCCCGCCAGGAAGGGGCGCAGCTTCAAGGGGGATGATTGGGCTATCACATCCCATTAATAAATACATTCTGTGGTAAATAGTTGGAAACAGGTGCTTTGAGTCGGGTATGGTGAGGTGTCTGTCTGATTTCTCCTAGGATTTTTGAAAGCACACACAAAGTAAAACACAAACAGTGTCTCCTCTCCATCTTGAAGTTCTTAAAAAATGTTGGTAGTTTATAAAATATTTTGTTTTTAGGACCACTAAGAATCCACACTGCTCTCCTTTTCCACTGCCTCTTAAGCCCCCCTTATTGCCTTTTTCTCAGATAATGTATGTTAACTAGATAAACCAGCGTGATTGTTGGGAAATCTGAAGCTCACACCTCTCCCCCATCTTACTGACCAAGCTATGCCCGTGCTCTCTGCCAAACCTTAAATCAGGCACTACATTTGTAACCACAAACCTCTGAAACATTCTTTAATTCTACATCGAAATATCTGATTTAGAAATTTGAAACAAAATATCACTTCTGTAAGCTGCAAATTTAACTTACTGTTTTTGGAAAAAATATCCTTAAATGAATTTGGGCAGTCTTATATGTTCTAGAAAGGTCTCTTATGAAAGAAAAAAAGTAACAGGGATAGCGGACAACTTTGGGGACAGGTTCCTAGATGACACATTGCTCCCTGCACCTGGATGGACTGCTAGTCCTGGGAGGATGTTACCCCCTCCCCAAAAGCTCACATCTCCAGACCCTCAGACATGTCCTGCTCTAATTCTTCATCAGACCCTAACCCTTCCTCCTCATTGTCTGTGTGAGTCTAGTGGGCTCTTACCCATGCTCTCAAAACTGTTTGGAGCTCTGCTTTCTTAGCACTCCCTTTAGTACATAATCTCTTCTCCTGGCAGAATCCGTTGAGATGGGCCATAGTGTAGCTCTCTAGGTTGGCCAGCTCATACTCCATCTTATCAAGTGAGGACACAGGCACAACAGTAAAAATGGGATTTGGGACAACTTTGGAAATATCAAAAGTGTCAAACAGGGAGAATTGACTTGAATTGGTCTAGATATGGAGTAGTAGTGTACACCAAGTCACTGTATGGCAGTGCACAAACACAAGCCCAAGCCTCACCACTGATCACCAATGTTAGAAATTGAGTTTCTGGTTGGCAGAGGTATGCACCCGGTCCAAGCAAGAACCACAATCCTAGTCAGGGTAAATCAGATACACACCATAAATTAACCTGTGCTCGCCCTCTGGTAGCTTAGCACAGAGCAGGCAGTCTTAACTTAAGAGGCAATTTATTAAGTATTTGTGCAGCACTTCAAACAGCAACAGTGAAAACACCACAAAAAGACTCTGCACCAGTTTAGAAAATTAGATTGTGATTTTATAAATAAAACAAGACCAACATGACAAAAATTCAATAAGTTGAATTTTTAAGGAATAAAAGTAAAAAAATAGCTCCTAGAAGCAATAAACGCCTATGGTGTTATCTGCATCAAGTATAATGGGGTAACCCAGTGCCCCTCAGAACCTGGGTGTATAGAATGTGAAGTAGTGTTGGTTCTGTTGGGTACAAAATTGCTTTAACACTAAATCCATAATAAACATAAAAGAGAGAGGGGCAATTGCTCCAACACTTAGTCAATAAAGAGTTCAATAGAGAAGAGAAGAACACACCAATTATGAGTAAATCCCAAAAAATAATGTATTGACAGCTTAAACACTTTTTTTCTTTTTACATTTTTTGGGGTGTAGTAATGACAAAGTAAGGCTGTCACAAGCCCTCAACTGAACCTTTTGAGAAACGGCGCAAAGGTGATTAAGTGATAAAGGTGCAAAAAGTGCTGTACGTGAGTGAAATATATAGTACTGTACAAATTGTTTATAAAAATGCTCATTCAAAAGACATCCGTCCCTATGTACATGAATCTCCAGTCCGACTGGGACTTAGTTTGCCTTTCACGTGGAGTGGAGAAAGTAGGGTATGGATTTAGACAAGCACGTCGACGTTTCGACCCAGAAGAGTGTGTGATTGGAATAGTAGTAACGGCGGGTCTTCTTCAGGACGAGGGGGACAGGGGGACAGCCTGCACAGGTAAAAAAGGGTTACAATAAGTATGGTGTGTTCAACATGTGAAGAAACGAAAAGGGCAGGTGGCAGAGGAACCTACCAGAGGAAAAGGTAATGGATACCAAAGGTAGTCTTCAAGGAATGATCCACCGTAGGTTGGATTCTATGAAAGGGGAAATAATTAGAATGGCAGATACCGTAGTGGCTCCTGAAAGTCATAAATAGCTTTAAGTGGGTAGATATTTACCAAGTTAGTGATCAGAATGAATCGCATCAGGGGACGGGAAAGGCACTGTTTGGTTGCTGCCAAAAAAAAAACTGAGTGTCAAATGCTTGTTAGGCATAAGTACACCTACATAGTCATCTGGGGGAGCCTAGTCGTAGAAAATTCATGCAAGACACTGTGAGAAAAAGGGGCAAGATGTATGCCTCGTGTATGGTGTTATCTGGTCAGAGGCAAAGTCAAGAGTTCAGGCCAACTGCAATCGAGCCCGGGCCGGGTACAGGAGCCATGCAAGGCCCGCTTAACAAATGTACCTTGATCCTGGTCGCAACAGCAAGATGCAGAGTGCTACAGAGCGATGTGTCGGTGCCGATCGTGCAGTAGCAGTGATGCATCGATTTTCCCCACGCAACAATGGCAATGTGCTGGTTCCAAGATGCATTTGTTCCAAAACCAATGCCCTGGGTTTCTCCATGCAGTTGAGGGGATGCATTAATCATCTCTCACTGCAGTGGCAGCGATGCAGTGGTTCTGATTGCAATGTGCTGATTTCAAGTACGGTTCTGTTCCTGCAACAGCAACATTGCATTCAATCTGCTTCACACAGAATAGGAGCGTTGGCTCCACTGGACAAGCACCTAGATCCACTTCCAATGGACCAGACATAGGAACGGGGGGTAAGACTTTGATATCCCTTAAGACCACATAAGACTCTTCCTTGCACTACTCTATTTGTGGGGATCGAGACAAAAGGGGGAATTTTTAAAATGTGTTTTTACTTGTTTTATGCTATTTGCACATCACACCTTTTCTTCTACACAGCGCACTTTGCTCCTGCCCGTGTTCAGTTCCAGGTAGTAGGACATGACATTTAAAGATGCCATATTTGTTGGCTTTTTAGCTGTTTGGCCCACTGCCACCTGCTAATCCCGCAGGGTGCCCTCGCCCAACAACGAGGTCTGCGACGGCCTGTACAGCCATGATAGCGAGTGAGGCCTTGTCTTCGGCCCTCGCTCATGAACACATCACCCTAAACCTCACTGGCACCCCGCCCTGCCTACTAAGGGGGCCTGGTGCATGTCCTCATCATGCTGGGGGCCCGGATTTCCCCCCACTCCACCTGGTAAAACCGCCTACACAGCACATGGACAGCCAACAGGGCCGGTGCGCCACAGATTTCTATGGGGCCTCATTCAAGGCCCAAGCTCATGGCTGCACCGCATCTGATTGCACCGGTGCTCCGCCCTACTTGCTGAGAGTGCCCGGTGTACCTGTTTCGCTCCTTTTCTCTGGGAGGCACAGCTGTCCTCATCTGCCTGGATGTGCCACAGGGGCCCCTTGCCCTCTTCATGGTGGTTTGCACCCAGCCTTAAGACTCAGAAGATGGTGATAAAATGACATGTGATGCACAATCGCCATCCAGACAGAATCCCTTTCACTCCCCAAGTCCTAGATTCCATCCCAGTCCTGCTGGCCTTTGGGACTTGAGGGAGCAGGTGGGTTCCCAGGCCCCGACCCCCGGAGGATTAACTGGGCTGGTTTGGCTCCTCTCCCCCTCTCCCCTTCCACTGCTGGAGCAGGACTGCTGGGAGAGCACCCCCACAGTGGGGTGGGTGTGCATTTGTTCCCCCATTTTGCCCCACCCCCCTCAGTTGGGCCCCACGCAGAAGCCTCAGAGTCCCATCCCTTAGTTCCTGGACCATCCTGAGCAAAACTGGTCACCGGGCTGTGTGCCCCCCTCCGCCCGCCTATCCTTGGGGGTTACTGTTTGGACTGGGCCTTGAGCTGTGCCGGGGCCCTTCCCTGCTCATGCCCCTCCCACACTCATGTCAGTGAGAGGTCCCTGGAGGCATTTTTATGATATCTGCCCGACATCCCTGCTGAATTCTCCTTTGTCCCCTCCTTGAGACCTGAACCTGAGCTGGGACCCCCCAGCTTGCCTAGCTACTGGGGACTGGGTCCATCTGCGCCCACCTGCCTCTACTGTTCTGGTTCAGGGCTCCTGGCCTGCCCCTGGGAGAGCCTACCTGCATCTTTCACTGCCAAGGCCACCATCGGGCTCCACACTTAGGTGCTTTTGTGACTGCCGGCTCTCTGCCCTCTTAGTGCCTTCTAGAATCCACCCCCACTGCTCTCATTGCCTCTGAGAAGGCATTCAGGCAGCTGCTCTTCTCTGAGGCAGTGGCGCTCACCAAACCATCAGCCCTGGTGGACTGCATGGATGACTCAATGACTCGCATCCTGCAGGAATTCTCTGTGGGAGTGCAAACTGGAATCCATGGATGCCAAGATAATGGACCTGACTGCCGACACAAAATCCATCTGAGCGGGGATCGGGGTGGTTCAGGGACGTCTGGATGGTGTAGAGTCCCGCCTTGATGAGCTGAAGGCCCAGTAAGGTGATGTCGTTGCACAAGAGGCTGAACTTCACTGCTTCTCCTGTAAGATAACAGACTTGGAGGATAGGAGTCGGAGAGATAATGTCCACGTTTTTGGTTTTTTGGAGCAGGTAGAGCAGGACAATGTCAGACTCTTCCTATGTCACGTACTCCCCGGCCTCCTGGGACTCACTTTCACCCATCCACTGGATGTCCAGCATGCCCAATGTAGCCACACCTGCCGCCCCATGTTGGCTGATAAACCCTGCCTGCTCATTGCCTGTTTCGTGCCTTATGCACAGGTCCGCCAGATCCTGACTGCTGCCCGCATCCATGGTCTCTATGACTATGAGGGCCATGAGATTCACATTCTGGGGGATTACTACAGGAAAACCAATAAATGCTGGAACTATATGGCCCTCCGCAATGCCCTGTGCAATGGGTCATCAAGTATGGTCTGCTGCAACTGGCGTGGATTTGGATTACCATGGATTTGGATTACCAAGGTCTTCCTGGACCCCGACGACCTCAAGACCTTCCTGGACTCCCTGCAGGATTCTGACATGGACATGGCCCCTAACCCTCCTTCCTTGTCCCCAAGGCTGGGCTCAGCTCTCTCCAAGACATTGAGCCGGGAGCACCAGCAAGGTAGACCACAGGAGCGTCCCGTCCCTGCACCGTCTCACTCTAGCAAAGGTAGGGCCATCAAGGAGGTGATGGAAATCATGCAACTATCTAGGAGGGACAAATCCCTCTCCCCACTGAAGGCCGTGGAGCCCCCCAATCAGTTGGAGGACAATAGGGGGCCAGCATGCTTGCCAGAGTCACCGAATGGCTGAGGACTGTATTTGATCTTACATTTTATTTCTCTGCTGTTGGGTACAGGGGCCCTCCCCCCCCCCCCCCGCTGCGGCCCCCATCCAGCATGGGGAGCTGCCCTCCATTAGCCTCCAGCTCCCTGTCTTCTCTGAGACTGGTCTTTCCGGGGGTGTTGGGTGGGGCTTTTCTCTCCCTGGCTGACTGTTTTGACCTTTTCATGTTGGAACTTATGCTTATTGTTGATGTTGCAGATGCCACTCCTTCCTCTTTGGTGGAGGGGATGCTGCCAGTTGTAAGCTATACATTTACAGCTGCTTGTTCCATGATGAGTGTTTTCTTTGATTACCTGAATCCCATCAATTGCGGGGTGTTATTACTTATGTATTTAACTCATCTCTGCCTTTACATTGATTCTGTATTGTTCGTCGCACTCTGGGGTTCCTGCGATGGATGGATGGTACTCGGATTTTGACCCATGCAGAACTTTCCTAGTCCCTCCTGCAGTTTGGCCCCCCTGCTCTGCAGGGGGGCTCACACCTATAAGGGAGGGCTGTTTGGGTGTGCCTCACTTTCTGAGGGGTGGCGTCCTGCCCCTTGCCCCAGCTGCTGCTGTAAGGCTCATGGGTGCCGGGGCCCACCATGCTGATTCTGTCCTGTCAAACTGGGGTCTGATATGAGGCCCCCCACCTCTCTTCCCTCTCGCACCCATCCCCTCGTTCCCTCCCCCAGGGCTACTCCCCCCTCTCCGCCAGTCTCACCGGCTGGCCTGTCTCAGCGGTCCCTGGATGGCAAGCAGGTTCTTGGCTCTGCTGACTAAAGCGGCTTTCCCTCCACTCCCTCTGTGCATATGGAACTTGGCCCTGTTTCCATTTTCTCTTCTTTTGACTCATCTTCCCCTCCCCGTCTTTCTTTTTACCCCACCTTTCCCCGACTCTCGCCTCCCTCCTCTTCCTCTGCCTATTACCTACAGGGTATGGCCAAAAACTATGAACAACTGGGTGAGGGCAGGGTGTGGGCAGAGGGCTCAGTCTGCATTCAGAAAATGTTGTGCGTGGCTGAATGCAGCATGCAGTTGTTTCTTGGGCACATGGACTGGGGTCAGTCCATGACCGAAAGACATATCCAGCATTCGGATCCAGTGTCCATACGCCAAAAGTCATGCACCAATCTTTCTTGCTTAGGGGTAACGTGTATCAATAATAGAAAAACTTAACTGAAAACCTTTTTTAGTTGAGATGGTTCTTTATTCAAATGTTAAATACAAGAAGAATGATTTCTGCCAAAAAACCCTTCAGGAGATATCAGATTTATGATAGATGCAAAACATAATTTACCAAACAAATGTATAGGTGATGGTAATTAATACGAGCAAATTCCTCCAGTGCACTGACAAGTCCCCAAACATGATATCACAAATTACTTCCCCACTGATGTCATCAACAGTGTCACCAAATAGAATGAGGACTTGGGCCATGTGCTCAGTGACTTGCCGAAATGGAGACCCCATGACAATAGATCACATAACAGATGCAAGGTTTGAAGTCTGTGTCCCCAAATGGAAATGGTGTTGAGCTCAGCACTTTTTGAAAGTTTTGCTATATACATAGCGGTCAATTTATCAAAGGGTTGAGCCACCTTTGCGCCACGCAATGGGATGCAAGAGTGACACAAGTCTTAAGTTAGATTTATCAAGCCACGCAAGGCCACTTTGCATGGTCCTGCGTGGCTTGTTAAATCTAAAGTAACACAACGCAGTGCAATTCGCTGCATTGCATTACTCTGCCCCTGAGAGGTGTTCCATGGGTGGAGCTTGGGTGTTACCACACACCACCCATGGTTTTGGCATATTCCCATATTTACTATTACTGGTAGACCTGGGAATGAGTCAAAAGGCTAGGGATCCCCAGGGGAGGCATAAGGAGGTGAAATATCTTTAGTTCTCCTCGTTAATTCCACTTTCTATGTGTGCTGCATTTTGCAGCACAC
This sequence comes from Calotriton arnoldi, assembly GCA_963921515.1. Taxonomy (NCBI): domain Eukaryota; kingdom Metazoa; phylum Chordata; class Amphibia; order Caudata; family Salamandridae; genus Calotriton; species Calotriton arnoldi. The sequence goes on along the minus strand of CAWUFW010003917.1, from coordinate 714,028 downwards.
ATAGAAAGAGCAAAATGCCTCAGGGGATTGTTTTTGTGCAGGAAGGTGTCCCTTCCTGCACAAAAACATTCCTGCTTACAATGCAGGCACCCTTGCACCATGGTGCAAGGGTGCCTGCATTGGAACTAGACAGCATATTGTGCTCCAGCACTGGAAAATGACAGGAATGGGCCACATAATGTTAAATTCTGCACAATCCTGCCCTTTCTCTATCACGCTGTGCAGCAAGGTAGCTTACTGCGCTGTGTGATAATTTGATAAATACCCCACCTATTATGCAGTGGGTGAAGTCTTCAGCCCAGATTTACAAAGAGTTGAAGCAACACAGGGCAGCAAGCAAAATTTCTGTGCTGCGTTGAGTGAACTGTAGAGGACAGAACTGCACCATATCTACAAAGTGGATAAGTTCTGCACTCCTTCCTGAGCGGGTGCACTTTCATCAGCCATGCACCAACTCTGGCACCCATGCACAATAGTGCATGGGTGTCCGTGATGTGGTCAGCATCGTTTTTGTGCAGGGAGTGGTCTCTTCCTGCACAAAATCTATGCTTTTAGGCAATTTCTTCTTTGAATGTTTGCTGCAGAAGGCAGCACACGTACAAAGAAGAGAAAAAATAAAAAATACAAATATTTCTCAACGTTATGGCAGCCTCACATAGGTGCAGGATGTTGTCTCAAATCCATGTCTGCAATTTGTTGTAGATATGGATTTGTCTCAAAATCCATGGGTGGATGCATGTGAATGCCCATGCACCAACCATTAAATGCCTCCTTGACACTGCGCATTGTGCTATGTTATGTTACTTTTGGTTACAAATCAGCACAAATTGCTCTTTGCTTTAGTTTATAAATACTAACCTGGATTTTGGGTCGGGCCTGTGTTAAAATATAATGGAAGCCCGACGCAAAATCATTGTAAAGCTGGGCCTTTGCATCTTGACGATACGCAATTGCTGGCACACACATGTGGCTAGCATCTTCTAGGTACTTTGTAAACTGCAAATAAAATCAACAAATACCTTGCGCCAGCTTACATGTGCTACATTTTTGTACTATACGATTTGCAGAGTGAAATTCATGAAATGAATTGCTTTTTAACATGAAAATTGTTATTTTAGAACCGAGGCACTACTTTTTACATTCACATTAAAACAGTTGAAGTGACACCCTCAGAAGTACAATGCTGAATTACATCAGTAACCCAAAGGGGTAATTTCAGTGGGGTAGGTAAAAAGAGCAACCAGTCCCATTGAAAATTGAAGGTTTGCAATAACTGGTTGAAACCCTTTGTTTTCACCAGCTAAATGTGGTCTTCAGGTGAAACTCCACTGAGTTGAAAATCCATTAAAAAATGCGTCACTACTGGTGAATTCAAATCTGAAATTACAGATTCTCCAGGTAGTTCCTCATTTCTAAGGGAACCCCCAAGCTCCCACGTTTAACCTCTATTAACGCCACTCCTGGAAGTTACTGATACCTACGTTATTGGTAACTTTTTTGGGGGGAGGGGTTGTGGCGGAGTTACAGAGCTCCACAATGGGAGCCTCATAACGAGGTCTTGTGTCAGTGCAATTTAATCTAACATTTCCTGCTATAACTTTTTCTAAGAACTATAGCATCCGGTAAGTGCAAAACAATATTTTCACTGTCTCTATCTGGGAATGTAGGTGCAAAATTGCACTGGCCTTGGGGTAATTTATGAAACCTGGCTCAAGGTCCAACATTGCTTGTATTCTCTCAGTTTCCATTACGGTATTTCCAACGCTTAACAAGTTAAAAAATATAAACAGTTTAACAATAAAGATGTGGACTGATTTACAAGGGTATATAACCAAAATAATTGGATTAAAAAATGTGGAAAATAGAAGTTTCTGCTGTGATCTTAAAAAAACAGTAACTCGCTTGCTTTTTATTGCCAGCAGACTCAAAAAGTTGCAGTCAAATATTAACGTCAACGCAACTAGCACCATTCCTTTACCAACATTCTTTCCCATTTAAAAATGGCCAGTAAAAGTCAAAAGCAAATGTTTACATCTGATTGCTTATCCGAAGATAACCCCATGAAAAGCAGTCTAGAGGAGAACTGCATATTCAAAAAATGAAGCGGACATCGTGATCTCCCCAAGTGCATCTGCCTCATAAGGTGTGAAGAAAACAGTTTAGTGTTAATGTGAGATTACTGTACACTTGCCAGAATCATTGAGAATACCATTAGCACTGCAATCTGTCAAACCCTGTATCTGTGTGTGTGTCTGCTGGTGTGTGTGAGCGTGCGTGCTGGTGAGGAAGTGGCCAGGGAGTACCGGTTATTATACAATAACACATCAACAGTGCAATAGGGGCAGAATCAGATGTCACTCTACCTTATGTAGATTAGTTGTTCTAATAACAATAGCCGTGCCATTGTTGTCCTTATAAAAAGACGAATAACAGAAAACACAGTGGGTGTTTGTCAGGACTCCACAAGTGCACGTGTATCTTTGTATTTCCTCTACAACATTATGCATTTTCTTTTGCACAACTTTGGATGTACAGGCATGTTTGTGTTCCCCCAGCAAAATCAAATAAACGTGGGCTAGCAACAGTTCTTCAGATGAAGGTTGTATTGGAAAATGGTAATTTTCCTTACTTTTGTGACAGGAAATCCTGCTTTTATTAACACAAGAGCTAAATACTATGGGCCTCGTTTATGGGGTTCTGGCTTAGGGCATTGTAGAAATCTCCTTGCTGCATTGCCCTACGTCAACGTGAAAGGGCAGGAATGCACCACAATTATCCAATGTGGTGCCTTCCTGTCCTCTTTCCCTGTGTTGGTGCCATTTCGGCAGCCTAACGCCAATGCAGCCACCCATGCACCATGGCGCAGGGCTGCCTATGTTGTCGGCAGGATTGTTTTTGTGCAGGAAGGGGTACCTTCATGAACAAAAACAATCTCCTTAGGCTTTTCCCTCTTTCTATAATGCAGCACACATGCACACATAGAAAGAGGAAAAAACAAGGAGAAATACAATTATTTATCCTCGTTGCGCCTCCCCTTGAGAGCCATAAGGTTTTGGTGCATCCCAAGGTTTACCTTGTTTTGTAACTCTGAGGAAGCGTCAAAATCCAGATACATGTAAAAAATTTGTGACAGGTAACCAAAGTAAATCTCTTTTAATTGCAAGCGAGATGGGATATACATAGGCTCTATCTAACCTATGATTATAGCAGATTCCATACCACCATGCCTGAAAAGAAACCGCAGAGGTATCTTTCCATGATATTGTAATTTGTTGAAAGGCAACAGCAAGGAGTAAATCAATAATGTGCACCCCAGTGGTTTGTGACGACCAATCCTCAGAAATGCTTCTGAGAAAAATATGAGTGAAGGAAAATGGGATATGAGTATGAAAAATATTGTTAATGTGTTGCCAGACACGAGTCCAGAAAGTATGAATTAGTGGACAAGTAAATAACATATGTTTGAGGTCCGCGAATGTATTGGCACAGGACCAACAAGTAGAGGGGATGTTAGGGTCAATCTTGTGAAGTTTAGCAGGGGTGAGGAGAAGTCTATTATAAACAAAAAATAGGGTCTGTGTTGTATTAGCTGCTCTAGAGGACTTCCGTATTTTAGCCCAGATTTTATTCCAGAGTGAAACGTAGAAGGATTCACCTAGATCAGATTCCCAACTATGTTCTACGTCTAACTTATCTCGCAAAAGGGGGATGTTAGTTAAGAATTTATGAATTTGAGAGGCAGAGGGCGTATTACATAAAATTGAAGTTATGCTAGAGGATGAAGGGACAGGAGGAGGGTTAGAGGGTAAATCATTGTAAGAAGATTGAGCTGCTGCAATCAAAGATGCGTATCTGTGCTGATATGATGAGGGAAAGGAAAAACGAGATGCATCATTGGGAATGGGATACAAACACCATCTTGAAAAAGCTGATGGGTCCATTTAAGGCCTTGAGCAAACCAATCTTTCCAAAAGATAGATTTATTATTAAGTTTGATCTGCTTATTATACCAAAGCGATGAATTTAAAAATTGTGTACGATCATCTTGTGAAGAGGAGAAGAGAGGTTGGAAAATCTTTCGAGCATTTTTAAGAATGGGAAAAGTTAAAGAGGGAGGAGTATGGGAGAGTGAGATAAATTCTTCAAAAGAGAAAGGATGAAAAAGAGATTTTTCAACTTCCACCCATAAACGGTAAGGTATAGTGCCAGATTGATTATCAGATAGAAGAAAAGCAGATTGTTTAAGAAAGAAAGCAGAATGGTAGGAGTGAAAATCTGGGAAATTAACGCCTCCCATATTTTTAGGTCTTTTAAGCTTAGAAAGGAACATTCTTGCTGTTTTATTATGCCATAAGAATTTGGATAGAATAGCATACAGCTTTTTGTAAAAAGATTTAGGAATATTGATTGGGATATTAGATAAATAAAACAATATGACGGGAACTAACATCATTTTTATGGTATCCAGTCGACCCCACTATGATAAATACAGGGGGTGCCATCGCGAAGTGGATACAGATACTACTGATAATAACTCCTTCAAATTTAGATTGACAGTATGTTTAATAGAGGTAGTGAACCATAAACCAAGGTATTTAATCTTATTTGAATTCCAATGAAAAGATGAAACAGAAAAATCAGCATGAAAGCATAAACTATTTAAAGGAAGGATTTCACATTTATCAGCATTTAATTTATAACCAGAGACAAGGGCAAAGTGATCTACTTCTAACAAAAAAGCTGGTAAGGCTGTTTGTGGATTAGAAATAAATAATAAAATGTCATCTGCATATACTGAGAGTTTTAAAAGTTTGTCACCATATGGGAAACCTGTTATACCTGTATTTAATCTGATTTTGATTAAGAAAGGTTCCAGGGCAAGAATAAATAATAATGGAGAAAGGGGGCAACCTTGTCGGACTCCTCTATGTAGCGGAAAAGAAGGGGATACAAGACCATTGGCTAAAATAAAGGATTTGGGAGAGGAGTATAATAAGGAAAGATAATTGATGAATTTCGGGCCAAAACCAAACCAGGCAAGCGTTTGAAAAATAAAGGACCAACTGACTCTATCAAACGCCTTCTCAGCATCTAATGAAATTGCTGCTAATTAATTTTTATACGTTTTGGATTTATTTAATACATTAAAAAACAGTTGGGTGTTATCAGATAAATGACGTCCTTTAATAAAACCACATTGTTCTTTCCCAATCAAATGGGGTAATAAAGAATCTAAGCGAAGGGCAAGTATTTTTGCAAAAATGTTATAATCTAAATTGATCAAAGAGATGGGCCTATAATTTTTGCATAAAGTATGGTCTTTGTTTTCTTTAGGGAGGAGACATATTAAGGCTTCTTGAAAGGATCCTTCTGATTTCTGGGTAGAGATAAAGTGTTGAAATAGCTGATAAAGTTTAGGAAGAAGGATCTGGGAGAAATGAGAGTAGAATTCAATTGTAAACCCATCAGGTCCCGGAGCTTTACCTTTTTTAATAGAATGAATGGCGGTCAAAATATCATTAGTTTGAATATCGTCTTCTAGAGAAGAAAAATCTACTTCAGGAGAAGAGGGAGGAGTGAAAGAAGATAAGTAGTGAAGAATATCTTCTTGGCGAGAGGGAGATTCAGGAGTATACAGGGAATGATAGAAGTTAGTAAATTCTAAAAGGATATCTTCGTTTTTATGAACCCGAGTGTCAGCTGAAGTTAAAATTGAATCAATTAAATCTTAAGATAATTTGTGAGAATTTTCCCAGCCTTATTTTGGGCACCATAATATTTAGCGCTGGATTTAAGCAGAATTAGGTTAGCAGCTTCTGTTGAAAGTGTATTAAAAGAAAATTGGGCTTTAAGAAGCGCATCTAAATCAGATTGGGATTTAGTAGAATGAAAGGAAAGTTCTAATCGTTTAATATACAAATTGAGTGTTTGTAATTTTTTGGAAGAGGATTTACGTTTCTGAGTTACAAAAGAAATAATGAAATCCCTAGAAGCAGCTTTGAAGGTGCCCCAAATTAGTGATGGGGAGGTATGTGGAGATTCATTTTCTAGAAAAAATGTATTTGAAAAATGTTGAAAGGCCGGGGTAAAAGTGGGGTCTAGGAGAAGGGAGTTGTTGAATCTCCATCGTTTAGAACCCACCGTAGGAGGAAGCAAATCTAAAATTGAGAGATCCGGGATTGTGATCTGAAAGCAAAATGGATCCTATATCGGAATGTGAAATATGTTGTGTGAGTGCCTTAGATATAAACAAGTAATCTATGCAGGATTGAGAGGAATGTACAGGAGAGAAAAAGGTATATTCTTGAAGGGTAGGGTGGCATAATCTCCAGGCATCAACAAGGGACGTTGGGTAATAGTAGAATTGAATTGAGAATGAATAGTAAAGGGAATACATCTAGATTGTGAATGTCTATCAATAAAAGGATCAACAATCATATTACATTCCCCACTAACAATCAAATAATCGTCACTGTATGTCATTAGTTTGGATAAAATCTGGGGCCAAAAAAGTTTATCAGGGTTAGTGGGTGCATATAAATTAAAACATAGTCAAAGGAATTTTGTTAACTAACAAGGAAACCGAAACCCATCTACCTTCATTATCCGCTTCTTGTGCAACAACGTGGATATCCAAACGTTTATGACAAAGAATAGCTACCCCATTACGCTTCCCCGGACCAGGAGAAGCAAAAACATGGCCCACCCATTGTCGTTGAAGCTTGGATATCTCTTTTTGGATTATATGAATCTCCTGCAATAAAACAATATCACCTTTCAAGCCAGCAATATGTGACAAAGCCCTTTGACGTTTTATAGGCGAACCCAAACCTTTAACATTCCAAGGTAAAACTTTTAACGACATCTTAATTTATCTAACAGTAATTCAAAAAGTACAGTACTATGAAATAGAGATAATAGCGAGGAAAGAGCTATCAAGAAAAGAATAGTGTAGATAAATATCAAGAAAAAAGGAACATAATTCAAAAAGATCATGTAATAATTAATGAGAGATGGAAGATAGAGAAGCCAGAAAGAGGAAAAGAGAGAGGAAAATGGAAAGGAACAAAAATTTAGAAAATATAGAAATAGATAGGAAAAAGAGCCAGGGAATAAATATATAGTCAAATAGAGAGACCAAAAGAGGATAGAAAAGAGAAAAAATTAAGAGAAAACAAAAGGACATACCACGAACATACAATGAAAAAACGGGGGGGTGGAGCCACATAAGGAAGACGGCACAGCCACTCGGAAAACTCCAGCACGAGGACGGGAAAAGGAGGAGAACATCCAGACTGGATAACAGTCACAAAATCAGGGGACCACGAAAATCTTACCTAGTGATAAAAAGAAAGAGAATATTTTATACATAACCATATAATCTGAAACATATAACAGCTAAGGGCAAAACAAATAACAACAAGGTTAAGACAGAACAATCAAATCCAAGAAAAACTAGTAAACGCCATGTCGTTTCTTCTACAGACAATTGAACTGGAAAAAATATGAAAAAAGAGGAGAAACATAGAGAACAACAATGTTAATACAGCATTCAAATCAGCGAAGAACGAGGATTTTCCATATCTTCTTCCCTACAGGTATCCAAAAAACGCTGTAGTAGAGCAGGATCTTCATAGTTAGTAGTTTTGTTTTTGTAAGTCACCTTAAAGAGGCATGGGTGAAACAAGCCATATCTGGCATTCAAATTTTGAAGTGCAGGTCTCATATCTAGAAATTGCTTCCGACGGTCTGCTGTCGCTTTTGCATAATCCTGAGCAAAAAACAGGTTAGAACTTTGTCAAGAAATTTTTCCCTTAAGTTTGGCCGCCTGTAAAACCTTAAGTAAATCAGTATATTCCAAAAAGTATAAAATAATGCCTCTTGGTTTAGATGATGAGGAAGAGGCTTGTGGGACACGACCCAGATGGTGTGCTCTTTGGATATTCAAAGGTGGAGATTCTGAAATATTTAGAAGCTTTGGAAGAAAAGACTGGAAGAACACAAGAGGGTCAGAGCCCTCAAGAACTTCCACAAGGCCATAGCTGCGTAGGTTGTTATGCCTATTTCTATTTTCCAGGTTTTCCACTTATTGCTTTAGGCGGGAGATTTCCTGATGCATGGAAGGCACTTGGTTGACAACCACTTGAACAGAATCTACTCTATTCTCCAAATGAGTAACTTTTTGATTGGTATGAGACCAATTATCTTCGAGACTTTGGAGGCGAGCATTTGTTTCCGTCATATAAGGTTTGAGAGCACGAATTTCATCAAGAAGTAGTTCCATAGATATAGATGTTGGAGAGCTGGAAGGAGAAGGCGGATCTTTCTTGACACATTTCCCTGTTGCTGATGATGATGCAGAGGGTAGCTTAGAGGCTGGTTTAGGCGCAATTCGTGCAGTAGCAGATGCAGCTCCACTTGTGCCGGGGGAAATGGAGTTGGAATCAATCTCATCCATGTTATCTTGTAGAATATTGAAAGGATTATAGTCTACCAGAGTAGCAGGATCGAGAGAAGAAGCTGCACCACGGGTAGCTCGTGCTTTCGCCATAAACCGTACACCAATAATGCTAACACCCTCGTATATATAGTAAGATGTTGATTTATAACATTGAGATTCCTGGGAAAGAGTTGGTTGGTGCCAAAAGGGAGAAGTAACTTTGGTAAAAAGTTAAACAGGCCAACGAAAGTCCCATGACATCAAAACTAGGCGGACTAGCTTCATATGCTACACAAGAGTTGAGTAGAAAACAGCATTCAAACAAAAGAGTCCCAGCTAAGCAAGAGGGAGCATTTTCGTGAACATTCAACAATGTAACATCCCAAGGCTGCCATGTAAGGAAGTATTAAACTGAAGATTAAGGGTGCTCTTCATCAAGAGAAAAGATTATGAAATCCAGTATTGCCAGTGAAACTCACCACTTTTACAATAAAGCACATGAGGTGAAAGTCATTACTATTCCAGGACTCCAGGACATAGCAATACTTCAATAAATGCCAAAAGCAGTCAAAAAGAGCAAAAAACATCCCAAAAAAAAAACGGCAAAAAGGAGCAGTCACCAGTCATGAAACAAGGGGAGCGCTCATCTGTCGGAGCTCGTACGACCGCCAGGCATAGAACCAAAAATCGAGCGACAGCAGCGCTCAAAATGGAGGCCGCGAGCTGACTGAAACGAAGTCAGCGAGAAAAAAGACAAAACGCTCACCCCAGATGGGCGGGAACGCCACAATGCATGCAGGACAGCTTCATTTCCACTCGCTGTCACTGTGGCAGTGAAACATCAAGTGGCGACGTCCCAAAAACGTCCTCCTTCGCCACACCGCCATGGAGCTTCAAGGAGCGGCGGCCATCTTCTTAGGTGCCGCAGCCACGCCCCCCGGCTTCAACGGATTCCTAATAAAACACAAACAAAAGAGAAGGGGTCAGAGTACGAATACCCTAACCCCCTAGCCTTGCTTCTGGGGTTCCGGAGGGACACTGTCAGGGCAAAAAAGCATTTCTTTTCAAAAATGTTTGCTGCACATTTTCAAAATATGCAACTTTTCAGAATTTTGTTTTAAATAAAAACAAGCGTGGGCTCTAGCACTTGTTTTGTAAAGGGCCCCCGGTGGGCCAGGTCTGGGGAGCATTGTTTAAAAGAAGCAGGGGGCACATGGGCCCCCCTCCTTAGGCTCATGGAGCCCAAGGGTCCACCACCTCCCCGGGGCTTAATTTATAAAAAAAAAAAGAGGGGGGTGCACAGGGCCTCCCTCCATGGGCTCTATAAGTCCCGGGGATCACCACTTCCCAGGAGCTATTGAAACATTGATGGGGACCGCGCTGAACCACTGAGCCCCCAGGGCCACCACCTTCCCAGTGCTAAATAAACCTAATGGGGCGCCCCAAAAACCCCCTGGGCCCTAGGGGGCCACCACCTCCCTGGGGCCAAATACTTTAAAAACAATGGGAGAGGTGCCTTGCAGACCCCCTCCCAGACCGTTCTCGGGGACCACCACCTCCCCAAAGCAGGACCTTGAAAATCAAAGGAGGGGGGCAGTGTGCCCCCCCAAGGCAATAATGGCCCAGGGGGCTGCCATCCCCAGGCCCAGCTCCTGCTATGTCCCAGGATGCCCACCACCGACATAGCAATTTGCTATTGCTGAGCACCCGCCAAGCTAAAGCAAACAGCTGTCAAAGTGCTTCCGCCTCTATTCTATCCCGCATACATGCAGGCAGGGAAAGAGACTGCTCCTGCACGGAGGGAGCTGCCTTTCCAACTGCTCCCACTGTGCAACAGCTATGCCAGCTCCCGCAAGAGGCAGAGAGCCAGCTGGGACCACAGGGGCCTTGAGGCTCCCTCCTGCGGTCCTTGGAAAAAAGAGCAGAAAGAGGCAAAATAAAGGGCAGAAATGAGCAGAGAGAGGCAGAAAAATGTGAGCAACAAGACGAAAGGGGCAGAATAAAGGTCACCAATGAGCAGAAACAGGCAGAATAATGGTCAGCAACGAGCAGAAAGAGGCAAAATGAAGGTGAGAAATGAGCAGAAAGAGACAAAATAGAGGTCAGAACTGAGTAGAGCCAGGCAAAATAGAGGTCAGAAATGAGCAGCAAGAGGCAGAATAAAGGTCTGAAACAAGCAGAAAGAGGCAGCATAAAGGTCAGCAAGGAGCAGAAAGAGGCAAAATAAGGGTGAGAAACTTGCAAAAAGAGACAAAATAAAGGTGAGCAACGAACAGAAAGAGACAAAATAAATGTCAGAAACGAGCAGAAATAGGCAAGGTAAAGGTGAGAAACGAGCAGAAAGAGACAAGATAAAGGTGAGAAACTAGCAAAACAGGGAGAATAAAGGTCAGCAACGAGCAGAAAGAGGCATGATGAAGGTGAGAAACAAGCAGAAAGAGACAAGATAAAGGTCAGCAACAAGCAGAAAGAGGCCGAATAAAAGTCCCCAACGAGCAGAAAAAGGCCAAATAAAGGTAAGAAACAAGCAGAAAGAGGCAGAATAAAAGTTCCCAACGAGGAGAAAAAGGCAAAACAAAGGTGAGAGACAAGCACAAAGTGGCAGAATAAAGGCAGAGGCAGAATTAGGGTCAGAAACAAGCAGAAAGAGGCATGATAAAGGTGAGATAAGAGCAGAAAGATGCAGAATAAAGGTGAGAAAAGAGCAGAAAGAAGCAAAATAAAGGTTAGAAATGAGCAGAAAGAGGCAGAATATGGCTCAGAAGGGGGCAGATAGAGGCAGAATAAAAGTGAGAAACTAGCAGAAAGAGGTAAAATAGAGGTCATAAACCAGCAGAAAGAGTCAAAATAAAGGAGAAAAAGGAGGAGAAAGAGGCAAAATAAAAGTGAGAAACGAAGAGAAACAAGCAAAATAACGATGAGAAACAAGCAGATGCAAGCAAAATAAAGGTCAGCAACAAGCAGAAAGAGGCAAAATAAAGGTGAGAAATGAACAGAAAGAGGCAGAATAACTGTTAGAAACAAGCAGAAAGAGGCAGAATAAAGGTCAGAAACGAGCAGAATGAGGCAAAATAAAAGTCAGGAGTGAGCAAAAAGAGGCAAAATAAAGGGCAGATTGAGCAGCAAGAGGCAAAATAAAGATCAGGAGCAAGCATAAAGAGGCACAATAATGGGCAGAATAAGTTTAAAGAGGCAATATAAAGGGGAGGAGGGAGCTAAATGAGGAGAAAACAAGCAGAGGAGGCACAAAACCTAAGGCAGCAGAAAGTAGCGAACTACAGACAAGCTGGACATGAGGACTGTCACATGGAGAGCTGGCATGAGGACCTGCTCCCATGTGCCCCCCTACTTTTTTTACTGCGTACCCACTGACTGACCCACTCAGACACACATCCACCCACTCACAGACCCTCTCAGACACTCATGTTCCCATTCACAGACCCACTCAGAGACTCATGCATCCACGCACAGATCCACTCAGAGACTCAGGCGCCTGGTCTGAGACCCACTCAGACGCTTATGGACCCACTCACAGACCCACTCTGATACTCACACCACCACTCACAGACCCACTCAGACTCTCATGCACCCTTTCCTTCACCCACTCACAGACTAACACACCCACTCACATACCTAAACAGCCACTCACACACTTACTCTCAAAATCAAAAAAACATTGAAATCACTGAAAAAAACAAAGGTTTCAGGTACGTTACAGTGAGGAAATAGAATTTAAAAAAACTAAGAAGTTCACTGAAAGAACGAAGGTTACTGGGACATTATAGTTAGGAAATAGAATTAAAATAACCTTAGAAATTCACAGAAAAAAACAAACGTTACAGGGATGTTATACGTAGGCTCAGATTTCAATCATACAAAACACGTGAAATTTAGCAGTTATAGTTATTTCAGCAAACTATAATTTACACCCCGCAATGCACTGTTTAAAACGTCACATATTACATCACTCACTCAGTCAAATATTCTTTATTTGGTTCTTTTCACAACCATAAAAGAGTACATTGAATATAAAAAACAGGCAATATAATAAAATGTATAATAAACAATGTAGACTGGGTGGTAAAATAACATTCCACAGGACAGTATCAGGTCATAGGGTTCCGGATGTTAAATATAAAAAACAATTCTAATACATCAAGCATGTGTTTTTGACCGCTCGGAAATAAGTAAAGTGCATAGTGCCATAAAGTGAAAAGGATGACATGGTCAGTGACATCACTGATGACATCACTGATAATATATCAAATGACATCACTGAGCCACTCACATACCCACTCACACCCCCATACAACCTCTCATTCACTCACTCACACACCCACTCACATGCTCATTCACATACCCATTCGCAGACCCATACAACTACTGACACATACTCACTCACTCACTCATACAGCTACTCACACACCCACAAAATCACTTCCACTCACACACTCACTCAGACACCCACACACTCACTCAGACACCCACACCGTCACTCACACAACCACTCACTCGCCCATACAGCCACTCACTCAGCCATACAACTACTAACAGAGGTACTCACTCACCCATAGAGCCACTCACTCATCCATTCCCTCATCCACAAAACCACTTACATACCCATTCACACATCAATACATTCACTCATGTGCCCACTCACTCACCTAGACAGCCACTCACACAAATATGTACTGTGAAAAATAGCCACTCACACACCCACTCACTTACCCATACACCCTGTTAAACAGACACTCACTTACCCATACATCCACTTACACACCCAGTCACTCACGCATATAGCCATTCATACAGCCACCACAGTCACTGATACAGCCACTCACCCATCTCCAGGAGGTTACTTTCCAGGGAACAACAGTGGAGTGCCCTTGAAAGAGAAGCCTTTGTTTTGGTCTGGCAAGTGAAGAAGCTGAGACCATACTTGTTTAGGACTGACTTCCAGATTAAGACAAACAACAGGCCTCTCCGGTGGCTAATACAAATGAGGGGTGAGAATCCAAAATTGTTGAGGTGGTCCATCTCCCTAAAGGGAATGGAATTTATGGTCGAAGACAGACTGGGGTCTGAGTCTGACCACTCCAATGCTGATGGGCTCTCTAAGTTCATCCGCCTTAGAGATGAGAACTCCCAGGAGGTTGGGTAATTTCCCCCCCTTTCAGCTGGGGGATACATGTTAGACCCGTCAGCCCTAGGATGGTCTTCTCCCAAACGTTTTGCCTACTTACCACCACATTTTGTTGAAATTCTTTTTTGTTGACCTTAGAACTCTGTGCTCTTTACCACTGCTAACCAGTGCTCCCTGAAATATGGTACAGTGGTATACCATATACCCAGAGCCTTTAAATAAATGCTCCCAGAGGGCCTGCAGGACTTATTGTGCCTCCCACTTAAATTTCACCCTAAAACATGTCCCAGGCCTGCCATTGCAGCCTGAATGCAGTGTTACACTGCCATGTCGACTTGGCATTTAAACTCCCTTGCCAAACCTTAAACTCCCCTTTTATTACATATAAGTCATCCCTACGGTAGGCTCTAGAGTGCTGTGTTATTAAAAGGTTGGACATGTACTTTTAAGTTTTGCATGTCATGGTAGTGAGAAACTCCTAAATTCATTTTTCACTATGGTGAGACCTACCTCTCCCATGGGATTATACTGGAGATTCCTTATTACATTTAATAAGCTGCAATTCCTAATTGGGAGCAGGAAGATATACCATGTGTGGAATCTACGAAATTGTAATGCAAAATCCTCTTTAAATGTAAAGTCGGATTTTTCATTACAATTTTGAAAATGCCACTTTTAGAAAGCTGGTACTTTTCTGCCCTTAGCCCTTTGTGCCATTAGCCTGTCTTGTGTCACATGACTGGGTGCAGCTGACAGAGTTTGTGAATTCCTCCCAGACAGTCACAAAGTAGAGGAATTAGGTGTGCCTCAATGTGCAATCGGCCAGCAAGATGGGAGGGGGGGGGGGTGAAGCTGATCTCAGCCCTACTTACACCTGAATAGCCTGTGCTCTGACTTCACACAAAGGGCCTAACAACCCTATATTTCACTGCATCCAGCTTGGAGCCAGGACAGGGGAGTCAGGAAATTCCATGCACTTCAAAGAATCTTTCCAGAAGCTTCTTCCACGTTCCATAAGAATGGCACCAGGGTATAAAAATAGGTCCTTCAAACCCGCTCTTCAGTTCACTACTGGACCTGTGGAAGGACTCTCAGAGAACTGCCTGCTGCTGTGACATGCTGTGCACTCTGCCAGACTGCTGCTTCACCTTGAAGGACAGCTTTGGTGCCTTGAGCCTGCTCTGGCCCCCAGAGTTCATCCCTGCTGCTGAGCCCTGCATCTTCACCTGCACCCAGGGCTACCAGAAGTGACTCCAAGGGCTAGATTGCTGGCCTCCTGTCCAGAGTCAGAGGGATATAAAAGGCTCCCACCATCTTGAACTCGCACCTGGATCCAGCTTGAGTAAGTCCTGAAACCCCAAGAGGTGTCCCACCAGTCTTGGAACCTTGGTTGTGGTGCTAAATGTGCTTAGATGGCTAAAAGCCAAAACTGAGGACTGAATGTGCGCTAAGAACTAGAAGGAGACCCGGACCAACTTGCTTGCTTGACTTTACGGCTTCTTCTTTTACTTTCTTCTCCGCAGCAGCAAATCCTTTTGAGCTGTCCTACTTCAAAGGTCTATCCAACCTCATGGAACTGTCTTCAGCTACAGCCTGCTGCCTCGTCCCATCAGCGATTTTTGGCTTCCATTTCAGTGACTAAGTCCGAATGTAGAAATCTTCACTGCGACTTTGACCCAGGGCCATCCGATTATGAAGGTCCATCCTCAGACACTTCCTGCAGCCTTGCCCTGCTGAACTTTACCTTCTCAGACATTTTTTCTCAGAATTTCTTCTAAGTCCAAAGGTAAGTGCTGACTGGGCTCATTCACTTCTTGTATTTGAACTGCGCTCCATTGCAGTCACTGTATATTTTGACTCTGACATGGTCTCACATGACTGGGAGTCTGCCATTTGTGCTTTGATCTTTTAGGTGCCCATTTTTACTAAAAGCTTTAAACATTCATAACTCCAGTTCTACTGATTGGATTTTTGTTGTTTTGGTGTCAACTAACCTATTATAATTTACTCTATTTTTTTAATTGGTTTGGGATTTTTCTTGTGTTGTGTTTTCACTTAATTACTGTTTGTGTGCTGTATAAGTACTTACACATTGCCTCTAAGTTAAGCCTGACTGCTTTTTGTGCCAAGCTACCCAGGGTTAAGCAAAGGTTAACTTAGGAACTTTTTGTGGTACACCCTGCATAGGTTTGTGGCTGTTGCTTGAGTAGAGCTCACACCCTCGTCAGCCAACAACCTAATTTTTCACCGACCTGCCCCATCCCCTTAGCTTGTGCCCAATTGTTGCTATCCTGGGACTAAAAAAATACAAAGGTTTCCCCTTACTTAGGTTTCCCATTTTGCTAAATTATGAATGAGCAAGGTTCATCTCTGTCCCTTTCAAGTTAATTGAGTTTCCAGGAACTACCCACCTACTCTTCCTGAGCTGATAGGGATCTCCTGCCCCAACCTCTGCACACCTTGTCATCATGCCTAAGCTATTGTTAGGCTCTAGGAGCATTTTCATACCTCATTAAGGCCAAGCACTGACAGGGTAGCTGCTGGCAGGCTAATGCAAATTAGCCTCTAGGAACTTCAAGCAAGTAAAAAGTACCTTTCTAAGAGTGACGTTCCATAAATATTAATTAAAAACCTAACTTTACCATTCAATTATATTTGTAATAAATATTACAAATAGCGGTTGACTCATTTATTTTGCTAATCCCAAAACCGAGGTAGCAGAATTTATATTTTAATCTGTCCTATATTTTTCTAATAAGAAATGCAGATCCTTACACAGTAAAATAGCTTTTGAGGACTGGCTACTGCAGGGACATCATTGATAACATTACATCTCTCCATGTCCCACTTTTAAATACCATGCACCCTACCTTGCGGGCTACAAGGCCTACATAGGAGTGATTTATTAATATTTAAAAGCATGTTTTTTTCCCTGTCAAAAGGCCTACAATGGTAGGCCTGAAGCCATGTTTCCTTTGTCACATTAGTGAATGGCACATTAAGTGCTGCAGATCATAGTTGAATTTTAACTTTCCACCCCAGAGGTGTATTTCAGCACCATATACTATGGACTTATGGGAATGTTAGATACGCTAATTATAGTTATTCCAGTTTTGTCAGATTTTAGGGGTCAGAGCACAAGCACTGGGCCTGCTCAGCCTTGTCCCAGTGCAAATCAAGCAGCATCAGTCCATAAAAACATGGGGGTGATCACCCCAAAAGGGCACATTCTCACATGTACCATAAATGTTGTTAAAAAGAGTCATATATATTAACATATATGTTAAATAATGGCTATTAGCAGTATATTTTGTATGCTCAATGCTATTACATATCAGTCATGTTACCCATGTCATGAAGCAGATATTAAAGGTCACTTTTTTATAGAAAAAACACAACAAAGCCTTGCAACAAAATTTATCAAATAATAGATTAAATATATTTCAGTATATTTGTTATGTGTAGTACGGCACAAAAGCGTTTGGTGCTCAAGTGATCACACAGTGACCAGTTATAAGATATGTTGAAACAGATGTATTTGCAAAAAAAGAAAAATATTTTATCACCCTTAAGCTCATTTAGCAGCATAAATGGACATTACACAGTACTGCATTTTATAAATATATGTTTAGGAATTTCATGAATACCGTTGCATGGCATTGTTTTTTTGTCCGAATAGCCTGATATTGAATATCTTCGTTATGATTTGTGTAACATGACTGGTTTGTAGATCATTGCGCGTATGAAATATGCCACTAGCAGATGCTGATACATATTTATGTGGATTACTTCAGGTTACTGATGGTTCACAGGACAGCTTCTGTTGGGTTTCCAAGTACACACCACTAGTGAAGATGGCAGCTGGAAGAAAGAGACAGCAATGAAACACATTGCTCTCAAGCAGGAGCAACTGGTGGTCATGTTAATCATCCTTTGATTTCCATTTTAAGCTTGGATATACAAACTCGAGCAGATAACACTGCCTGGGCATCTTGGCAGGCAGTGGGCACCACTAATTTCTTTACATAAAATTCAGCATGGCAAACAGTGTCCTAATTTGCAGAGCGGCTACCTATCTGTGATGGATTGCAGCATACCATTAGGTCAGATATCACAAGTGTGATAGAGAAGAGGCACTGAAGACTGTGGCATATGATAAGCCCTTTGAAGTCTCCTCACAATGAGGAAAACTCAAATTCCAAGGGAGTACACAAGCCATATTCTGCATTAAAATATGTATGTTCACTGTTGATCAACCTGAATAGTATATGTACGGAATTCATATTATGGTCACCGGTGAGAAACTGAACATATTGTGGGACAGGTCCTTGTCATCCCCCCATTGGTCTGCCCCCAAATGGGGTAGCAGCGGGAGGTTTCAGAGACAGAGGTAGGGGCGATCAGCCAGCGATAGAATGTCTGGAGGAGGGTTGCCGGCTCCCAAGTGGAGCGGGATCACATTAACCCTGGAGTCGGGGTGCGTGCAGCAGTAGGCGAGGGTGACCACCGCACCATGTGTGATACTGGGGCACGGAGAATGACGCCATCCGACACCTGCTTCAGCCAGAGTCCACCAAGGGTGCTTGGAGAGAGCAGCTCCAGGCCGCTCCACCACAGACCTCGAGAGACCGCACCCCTCACCGGCCAAGAGGTAACGCAGCAGCGTGATGACTTCACTGATGCACTAGCTGTGAGGTTTCTGCTATCTTTCTTTCACGGTCTCCCATGTTCACACTAGATTCGGTCTCCACATTTTTTTTAAAGACAGTTAGTTGCATTCTTGCAACTTTTCTTCCTTACAGAGCCTCTTACAATTTAATTGAACACATTCAAGGTATTTGAAAACTCTGCATGTTTTCTCTTGCTGTCAACCATGACTCAGCTATGTGCAATTTGTTTACCTTTCAAAACTGTCAGATGTTGATATCTTATTTGCATGAATCAGCTATTTGTATTTAAAGGAATTGTGAATGCTGCATATTGTTTTCAGGGCAGTTGTGCGTGACAGAATGTAATTGGAATGCACAGCATGTTTACATTTATAGTGGTGGGTGCCGGAAAACTCCGCTATACGTCGTAGGCAGAGTTTTTTCCAGACTCCGCCCTCCAAGTGGAGTGTGGAGTGACAAAAACTCTGAACTCCACTGGCAGAGCAAAGTTTACTGCCCACCCCTACTTATAATTAATTTTTTTTAAGGTCCAACCTCTGATCATTATGGGTATGTGAAATATGTGTAATTTGCTTTTGTGCTAAATGTAGAAAACGTTAAGTGAAAATATATGTAATTACACAAAATGCAAAACCGGGGGCAGGGGATGGGGTGTTCATGTCAGATTTTAAACAGGTGCCTCAGACCGCAGCTTCTTGTGTTCAGCGGCAGCTCCTCCGCTAATGCGTGGAAGCATTGCCCTACTGCTCAGCGAGCAGTTTAAAAACAAAAACTAAAATGATAATAACCAATGTTATTATCATTTTATTTTTCCGTTCCTGCTCAGGAGGGCTAGGCTGGCCAGAGCAGAGGCCAGGGGTAGGAGTGGTGAGCACACCAGGGGGAGGAGTGGTGAGCAAACTCTAACTTTGCATGCCAGTTTGGGTGGCCGCCTTGGGTCAGCCAAACAGTCATGCGCACTTAGCATGTTCTCCGCCTGGCTATATTGCACAGCCTGGGGGAGGACATGCACAGCCTCCCAGTCCCTCTCTGAGTGCCAAACCATGGTGCTCAGACCAGTCACAGCGCTGCTGTAAGACAGTGTCATGATTGGCATGGGGAGTCTGGGAGCCTGTGTGCTTCCTGGTTCCTGCTTCCTGCTGTCAACCGAGGAGCCGAAGTGGTCCAAGAGGTGGAGGCTGGCCAGCCTGCAGGTAAGTATTTTTTTTATGTCATTTACCCAAACACCCACCCCCCATCTCGCCTCCCCCATTAAGTAGCAGCCGCAACTGCTTGTGTTCCTGTGTGTTTGTGCAAATGTTTTTGCCACAAATGGCACATAATTGCCTGAAATTACATAATAGAGTAATTTTTGGTGTAACAAGCGTAATGCAAAATTACCAAAGTTTTGTGAATGCTTTGCGAACTCCAGGAAAGTCAGAAAATTATTTTTAAAAGTAGCATAGGCCTTCAAGTGTAAATTTCCGATTTTGTGATTTAGGCCCCTAAGGGCAACTGAAGGAGGAGATGTCATTGATTGCAGGTATTTCTTGAGCCTATCATTAGTGTCTAATTGTGTCAACAGATTTAAGATGGTGATTTTATTCAACAAGTAGAATGTTGTTTTTGGTGGTCTGCTGGCCATATGTGATCCTGCGAACTGGATTCGATGGAGATCTGGAAGATACTCCTAACTGAGCACAAATTCAGCTGAAAATAGTATATCTAAGCAAAACAAAATATTGATTTGATTTTAGGAGACAGAAAGACATTGAATCATGAAAGGTAACTTACTATTTGCCACTGATTGACAGACTTGCAATCAGTTGACAGAGCATACATGTCTATTAAATATTAGCATGAGGTAGATTAGTAACAGTAAAATGAAGTAAAAACTATTTAAATAACCATGGTAAAACAGAAAATTATGTGTATTGTACATTTGCCAAGCTTAATGGGGCGTGATATCTCCACACAACAATGAGAGAAGCACAGCTCACATATTAAAAATAATTAGAGTGTCACTGTGGGAGTTTCAAAAACTATAATTACTGAAAATACCTGCTGTTATTTTTTCTGGCATTTAAATAAATCCTTTTTAACAGACAAACACCATGTTCTGGCACTAATCTGTACCAAATGTGTGCATCTGTTCAAAAACGGATTTTTTTCTACTGATTTACTGATTACGAAGTAAACAACATTTGCCCTATGATAAACCTTTTCTGTAGCTAAGACATTTTAACAAATTGAAAATGCAATGCATGGCATTTCCTCTGCAGGCCATATTATGATGGAAATGTATATTGACACTTAAACAAGCATTAAGAGCCCGTTAGCCACATTACTAAATTTAGGAGAGGAGAAACTGGAATCAAAAATTATGATTGCAGATGACATTGCCCTGTCTAAATCCAGCATTATGAATGGAAGTCCAAGAAATGGAGAGTATTCTCACATACAGTAATTTTTGGTGCGGGTACACTAGGGCACCTCATAGATAAGGATAGGGCTGACTTGTAATAAGGGTACTGATCGGCCTGACTTGTAATGAGCGTACTGTAAGGGTCAGGGCCCTAGGCCCTCATACTGAAACAGTAATCACACAGACACAGAGAGTTATTGTCTGGATCTTCCCCAAGGCATGTGCGCCCGGCCCCTTTTATTTGCAGGGTCACCTGACCGGTGACATCTGTGATGGATGGGTGTGGGGTGAGTGTTGAAGCCAGCCCTCTAGGAGTGGCTGTTGGAAATACATTATTTAGAAACTCTAGAACGTGACCAGCCAGTCACTACACTGGCGTAACGAAATTGAGGGGGCCCCACTGCAAGGTACGCAGAGTGGCCCGCTCCGGATTAAATCGGGAGCTCTGCATTCCGAGTACTGTGCTGAGGGGGCCACCTGGAGCTTGGGGGCCCCCCACACAGCGGAGGCTGTGGGGGCCTGTGTTACGCCACTGGGTCACTACAGGTACTGATCGGGCAGACTTGTAAGGAGGGTACTGATCGGGCAGACTTGTAATGAGGTTACTGATCGGGCAGACTTGTAATGAGGGTACTGATCGGGCTGACTTGTAATGAGGGTACTGATCGGGCAGACTTGTAATGAGGTTACTGATCGGGCTGACTTGTAATGAGGTTACTGATCGGGCTGACTTTTAATGAGGGTGTTAGATACCCTGGTTACAAGTAAAGGGCTACATTTTGATCTCTGTTAAAACACAGTTTTGCTCAGGGATTGGAACTATGAGTTCTGTAGTATGTATCACACCTTCTTAGTTTTCACTGGGTAGTTTTCAGAAGGATAAAACTGTGCAAATTTATCGGGGGAGAGACTAAGGGAAAAAAGCCATAACATGAAATTCCCTGTATTAATGGTGCTAAGGCTTCCAATGAAAATTAAAACTAAATGCAATTACTAAAAGGAGAGAACGAAGTTAAGCTTTACTGTGACTGCTTTTCATGATCACAAGTGCACTTTTGAACTTTGCATAACTTATGTGGCCTGACTTGCAAGACTCGCTGGAGGTAACAAATTCCTGTTTTATAAATGCTTCTCTTCCTAACCTTTGGTATAAATGTTTCTTTTCTCAACCTTTGGATAGATTTTAAAAGTTACAACACTTTCTTTCAAATTAAACAATGGAAGCAATATTAATTGTGTTTTGGGTTGATACTAAAATACATCTTTAGGATTGGCGCAACAGTATGAATGCAGTGGGAAACGAAGTAAATATGACAATCGTGTGCGCACTTTATTCTTACAGACACCAAGGCCCAAATTACAAGAATTTGGCAGAGCGGTGGTGCGGCGGTGCAATCCGCTGCACCACCACTGTGCCACCGGTCCACCAAAGCTCGCGCTGCCCACCTGCCAGATTACAACTTATCCGTAGTCTGGCGGCGTGGTGGTTTCCTTTGCGGTGCCCCTTAAAAGGCTGCGGTGCCTTTTAAAAAGGCACCGCAATGGGAACGCATCACAAGCTTCCTGCTCGGCACGGACTGATAAGTCCATGCCGTGCAGGAACCTATGTGCATGCACACAGGGGGACACATGTTATGCCCCCCTGCGTGCATCCACATATGTCTAAGGCACAGGGGGGCACTGTAGGGCCCTCTTTGTTTCCTCTCCACCAGTCTTTTCATGGCAGTGGAACCACCTTGAAATGCCTGGAAGAGAGTAAACTCGTAATATGTTACTGTAAATAAAATTGTTGCAAATGACAAATGTATAAAAGGTGTCCCAGGGAAAGACGGAGGTTACCGGAGGAGAATGCAGCGGGAGGGCTGCAACAGTAGTGTAATACAGGCCCCTGCAGACCCACAATGTGGGGGCCCCCAAGCTCCATGGGACCCCCTCAGCACAGTACTCTGGCCGGAGAGCTCCTGATTGAGTCCAGAGGGGGCGCCTCCACGTGCTGTCCACGGGGGGCCTCAAGTTTTGTTACACCAGTGGGCTGCGATTTGGGCTTCTTTTTCTTGAGCATTGGCCCTTGAACGGGGTAGGCTTTGTGAGCTTGATGCTTTAGAGAGTCTCTCTGTGGGCTTCTTTTAGCTTGGGTATTTGGGACACAGAGAGAGAGGGACCTGATAGGGACGTATTCGACTTGACTCATTTCATTTAGTCATCTCACTCTGCTGCAGCTTTCCTTTCTGGCTTTGCTGGGGAGAGAAAAGAACTAGATACACTGTTGCATTTTAGTGAGATAGCTGAGGTACAGAGGGCTGAAACATGTGAGAAACTGTGTTAGAGCAAGAAGAATTGAATACTCTTCGGATGTCTTAACTGTATGTTCTAAGACAGCTTTTAATATGACTAGACTAAATTCATACTATATTTCCTTCTGTGAACTGGAGTCATCAGCAGAAGAGCCTGAGACAGAGTAGAAGGGATAGATTTGGGACACACTTCATGCAATGTTCTGTAAACTGCTTGAGTAATAAAATGATTACTTCAAATTAAATAAATATTCAAACTATACAAAATATCTCATTTTTTACTTGATTAGAACTGAGGCCTGTTACAACTGTAATTTGATGTTGCAGCTTTTTGATATACCTAACAGCCACCTAACTAAAGATCCAAATAAAGGGCCCAAAGGAAGAGAGTAAGTGGCAGTAGTAAATGGTAGCAGAGAAGACGGTTATCTTGGTGAAGCAGTTACTACTGCGTGCCCTAATATGGTACCTGTGCCCCTTGGTTGGGTACAGTGACCCCGCCATCTCAGTGGAACCTGGCAATGGCGGATTACACAAAATGCAACAATGCAAATCCATATTTTGGTGCTATATTTTAGTCCGAAATGCACCATTACATCGAAGAATAGTGATAAAAACAAAATCAGCAGCCACTTCCTTACTAGCCAGTTGCGTTATTCCTATGCGTTTGCACTAACATGTTTGTCATGAGCTTTACATAATTTTGCAATGTGACATATTAATTTCCAAAATTCGCATGCTGCAAAATTAGTGAAAAAATGCAACATTACACCTATGTGGCGGAAAGTTTGCCTGGACCATAAATTTACTAAGTGTTATAAATATCCCACAAAATTGTACACAACTTGAAATCATGGCAAGAGTCTGTGGGGCCCAGTATTTGGAGAGGTAAAAGCACAGCTGGTAACACCGATAACACAGGATGGAATATTTTCCAAGTTCTGTATTATCTCTGTATTATGAATTGGGTGGGTAGCAATAAGTGATAAAGTGGTAATAAACCACATGCTCTCCCTTTACAGTGCTGCAAAACTCAGAATCCTAAGTTTCTTCATTGCACAGTTTTTGCCAGGTACTATCTGGTGAAATTTGTATAGTGAAAAAAACGCTGCACACTATGGGGCTTATTGACAAGCCCCTGGCGCCGCCGGTGCGTCACTTTTTGTGATGCACCGACAGCGCATTTCACTGCCCCATATTTACAAGGACATGAAAAGCCACCCTGCATGGCATTTCCTGTCCTTGTAAATACGGCCACTTTACACACAGCGCTTTGCGTGAAAGGGGCATTCCATGGGTGTTGCTGTGGGTGTTCCCAGGCAACACCCATGGAACCTGACACATTTCCAGATTTACGAGAAATCGTAAACCTGGAAATGCGTCTGAATGCTATAGGGAGACGCAACGAGGAGAAATGTGTTAATTTCTCCTCATTTTTTCCCTCTTTCTATGCGTGTTGCATTCTGCAGCACACATAGAATGAGAAATCACCTCTTATGATTGTTTATGTGCAAGAAGGTGTCCCTTCCTGCACATAAACAATCATAAAAAAAATGATGTTTACAAGTTCTCTGTGTGCTAATGCAGCACACATAGAAGTTGAATAACATCATTTCAGATTGTTTATGTGCTGGAAGGGACACCTTCCTGCACATAAACAATCATCCCTGTGATGCAGGCATCCTTGCACCATGGTGCAAGGGTGCCTGCATTGGCGCATTGCAGCTAATTGTGCACCAGCGCTGGGGAGAGCAAAGGAATCCGTCATATCCTTGTAGATATGACGCATCCCTGTGCTTTGAAAGTGCCACAGCCAAAGGGCCTGTGGTGCCGCGCTGTGGCACTTTCTTCTGAATGAGGCCCAAAACGTGTGCAAATGTTGTAATTTTTATTTGAATGCCAGTTGAGACTCTCTATAGAAGAAATTGACATCTCATTGGTGCAACCAAGGGAAAGTCAAGGAAGTTGGACACGAAAATTCTGTAAACATCCACAGAGTTGTACACTTGTGATATTCGCAAACATTTGTTTGATCCTTCTCACACTTTTCTACACTTCTAAACTCACACATAGACGATCCAGTAATATGTGGTGCAGAAAGTGAGGCAATAGACACTGAACTTCCTCATTATCAGATACTGTAGGAAGGAAGAAAAACATTCCTAGATAATCCTTTGCTCTGAAAAAGAAAAAAGAAAAAACATATTTTTACATTGGTGTATGTATATATGCATGGGCATATTTTTATATACTGCGGACATAACTGGAGGGTAATGCACATAGCTTGCCTATGTAGTATAGAGGGTCCAGACACCCCATGTAAGAAAGAAAAAATAAATACGCGGAGAGATACTGCTTGATAAAAAAAACAAAAGAGTGGCAAATCTGCCTATAAAATATGCATACCTCGGGGTATAAAGTGCTCCAGAAGCATCTGGGATGCTCTGAAAATTAGCTATTTTGGCTTCTATGGTGCCCAGAGAGGGCAGGGGACCCACAACAGTTTATAGAGTACTGTGGGGACTGCTAAACATGCTGCAGCTCCCCAGAAGTTTAAATCCAAATGGCGTCCTAAGTCTTGCAGGTCATGGGATACATGTCCTGTGGAACTGCTTTGTATTATGCTAAACAATCATAGAGCTTCGGCATTTGCTCAGAGGCTCTGGAAGTTGGGGACCCCTGTTGGTGGGGCTTAAGGCTGTAGTTACTGTATGTTAAAATAGACTATAGACTCTTACGCACATAGTATAGAAAACTGCAATGCTTTATAGATGCTGACAAAATTGACAATGAGATAAGTATGTCTTGGTCAAGGTCATTGATAAGAACGAACTTTACAGTTAATCATCACATATTCTATTGAAGGTGACCGAAGGTGGTTTGAAATACTTTATTTACAATTGCATGGTTAGTAGTGAGTCATGATAGGTATTACTGAATGGTATTGGAAAATGGTACTTTCCATAGTGATTTTAATGGTGCTGCATTGCTTTATTATAACATGTTTCCACTTCCCTTTTGATTACGACACCCCTTTATATTACATATAGTATAGGTGGGGCATATTGTGATTATAGGGTTCAGGGCTCACTTGGGGTGTGAACTATTAGGAGAATGTCACCATAGGTATTTCCACCTGCCTACTTGCACACATTTGTAAACTAATGTATAGTTGCAGGACATTGAGTTTTTGATTGAGAGGGTGAAGACCCTTCTCAAGCCACAACCTCAATCCCTCTCAGGGTGAAGCACAAAAGTCACTAATTAACCTGTGCTGAACCCTCTCTTAGCTTGCCACAAAAGCTGCAAGGCTTAACTTAGAAGCAATGTGTAAAGAATTTAGGAAGCATACAACCAGTAACAAAGTGAAAACACAACAGAAGAAAAATCCCACACCCATAGAGAGCATTTTATTAAATGATACCAGAAAGACAAAAATCCTATCAGTAAACCTGGAGATATGCAATTTCAATTTTGTAGGTAAGTATAGCCCCTAAAAGCACAGTCGCCCGGTCATGCTAAACCCGGAAAAAGTCACAAGTTCTGACTGACTGTGATGGAGTGCAAGTCAGAAACAGAGACCAGGTTAGTCCAGCTGAAAAAGTTACCTTGTGTATGTCCTGCATGAACAGTCCAGTTCACGGTGAATTAGGCTGAAGGGAGTGAGGAGAGCATCACAGATTATCGTTTCTGTAGTGCAAAGATTCGGTTGGGCGTCGTAGGCGGTCGTTGCTGGAGATTTGCATTGGCAGTCACCAAGGACTGTCGCTGCTGTAGCACGAAGTGCAGGTGTAGCTCAGAACAGAACGTCAGCCAACTGACCCTTGGAGTCATTCAGGTGTCCCTGGGAGCAAGGAGATTGTCCTCTGCCCTTCAAGCAGCAAGGTAGGCCTCAAGCAGCAGAGCAGTCCTCTGGAAAAGCAGCAGGGCAGCCCTCTGAGAAACAAGGCAGGCCTCAAGCAGCAAGGTAGTCCTCTGAGTATAAGACAGTCATAATGAATGAGGTCTAGGAGTGTACTGAAGAGTTGTTCTGAGGGTCCAGTATTTATTCCTGGTGCCAGCCTTTGAAGTGGGGGAATCGTCTAGACTTCTCCCCACATCTAACTCTGGAAATTTCCTTCATCCCCTGCCCAGACTTCCAGAGATCTAAGGTGACAACAGGCAGGTATCACACTGGTTGTTAGTGTGCTGGAGCAGGTCCTTAGAATTGTAGATGGGGGAGGCAACAGCTCTGCCCCTCCCATCCTGGCAGGACGCCCTATCTTACCAACCACTAGTCCCCCTTTGTCTCGCTGTTTGGGAGAAATACAAAAAGGCCAATTGCCACCAAATGGTTCGGGCAAGAGAATGTCAACTTTCTAAAAGTTATGTTGATAGAATTGTCTTTTAATATCCGACTTTAACATTAAAGGGGTTTTGAATTACAACTCTTTTGAGACCAAACCTGACATTTCTACCTGTTCCCAATCATAAGTTATCACTTATTTAATGTAATAAGGTAACCCAATGTTATTCTGTGGGAATGGTAGCCCTTGCAGTAGTGGGAAACATGTTTTAGAGTGTTTTCACTGGCAGAACTTAAAAGTAAATGTCGAACTTTTTACATGTAATGCACCCTGTCCAATGGGCTGTTTAGGGCCTACCCAAAGGGTGGCTTATATATACTGAAAAAAAGGGAGGTTTAGTCCGACAAAAAGTTTATTTTGGCACATCTAATTTGCTGTTTACACCTGCACATAGGCTGCAATGGCAGGCCTCAAACATTTTTAAAAAGGGCTACTTAAGTGTGTGGCATGATATGTGCTGCAGGTCTACTAGTAGCATTTAACGTACAGGCCCTGGGTATATGTAGTACTACTTTACTAGAGACCTATAAGTAAATTAAATATGACAATCAAGTGTAAACCAGTTTTACCATATTTTAAAGCAGAGAGTACAAGCACTTTAGCACTGGTTAGCAGTTTTAAAGTAAAAAAAACGAAATTCAGAAAAAGGGATGGGTGAAGGCAAAAACTTTGGGAAGGAACCAAACAGAAAAAGCCAAGTCTACCAATAGTAATGAGTAGTGTGTGCGTAACAAAGTAATTTTTCTTTTTCAAAGGAAAAGTACTGTATGAACAATGATTTATTGGGTCATGTTGAGTTCCTTAACCTTCTTTCAAGAACAACTTCAAATGTGTTGTTTGTATTGCAGTACAGTTAGCCTCATTAAAGCTGCTAGTCTTCTCACAGGTTTTGTCATGAGGCAATGTCTGTAAATCTTCTACAGCATTGATAATGTTTAATGAACATGTGCTTTATAAATTAAAAAAATAGAATGGATAGTCAGGAAAAACATGAGTGGAGGTTGGGGTAACCTGTGTTTTTATGCATATTTAATCATGCTTGAATGTGACAATGGTGTCATCAAAGTCAACGTGTCAGTTCAGTTCAGAGAGCTCAGTATTTTTAGCATGAGTTTCAATATCATGACTGCAGTGGGAGTGAATGTTTTGGTAAGTGGAATGAGAATGGATTTGTTAATAGAAAACAACGGGGGATTGTGGGCGGGACTGTGTTGCATGTTGGCGTGAAAACAGGAAATGCCTATTGTATATCTGGAATAAGCAACGATGTTAGCTTACCTAAAATGCAAGATGCATGGGTGGTAAAAACAAGTTGCTTCTTCTCTAATGTCTGGGAAGCTACTGTGGTGTACGGATGTTTCTCCTGTGATGAAGGTTGGAAAAGCCACTTGCTGGGTCCAACTCGATTGTTGTGCTGATGGAGGGCAGAATATGTGAGCTGCAGGTTCCGGAACGCGGCTTTGTCTGTAAAAAACAAGCTAGGAAGAAATTCATGTTGCACATTATTAATCCTGTGTCATCCAAGCCTAATTTGTTTTAGAAGTGCACAGATATGTGTAAAAATACTGAAAAACATATTTCACACGGATGCGAAGTAAAGTGTGAAGGAAACAAAATGAAAACTATACTTGTACCATTTGATGATTTTCCTAATTCCACAAGTTTTACATTTACTTCATATACCAGAGACGTTCCTAATATAATATCTATGCATGGGGGCACAAAAATCAGGTTTTGCTCATGCATCTCGTACATTTCACCATAACTGACCATGGTGAGACTTATACGATTTCTTAGTAACTTGGACGCTTTGGCTGTAATTGCAATTGTCAAATTAAAAAGGGCACAATTCTATCATACTAAGGTGTGAATATTACTTTTATCTCTTGTTCTTTTCATAAATGTAAACGTAGTAATTGTGTATGCGCCCTTTCCAGATAAAGTTTGGGATAATTGATTAATCTCCATAGTCTTGTTTCCCCTACTGAACATTGTCTCAAATAAGGAAGCTATTTATCACAACTCAGGTCTGGCCTTCCAGGGTTTATAGGTTGCATATGTCTTTCCCACTTCCATCAATCCTGATTCAGAGTTTTAAACATTGGATTCTAAATGTAGCCTAAGTGACAAAGTTAGTTTGATATGAGTATTTAAAGAATTTTAACTGGGTAACTGTAAATGACAAGAATGGGTCTCACCAATAGGTTGTGAGTGACATGAAATATGCAACAGAAGTGAAACTCGAATTGTCTACAATGTCACTTAGAATACCAACATGAAAGCATCCCGATTGCACACAGTTATTCATCAATATTGTATGGTATGTATGGCAACCACACCCTCTTTCCCCGGCTCACATGAGCAGCACAGAGTTAGAGGAGTCATTGGTGAGCCATACATCCGCCGGTGTCTTGGTACCCACCACATCCACCTGTGGCAATATCCCCCCACCAAACAGAATAAATAAATGCCTAGCTCCCACAGCATCTGCTTCGATTCCAACCCCTCAACCATCTTCATAAGTAGGAAACCCTATCTAGCGACCTTCCACCATCTCCATCCACTCCTTGCAATCGCCTCCACCCAACCCAGTAGAACAGATCCCTACTTGGTACCCTACCTTCTATTCCACCATCTCTGCATGCCCTCCCCTCAGCATCCTTTCAATACAAAAAGCACCTGGCTTGTATCCTTCAACCCTTCTTCACGCATTCTTGCCCCTCGCCCTTCCCTCATAGAAAACCTTTCTTCCACCCTCTGTGCATTCACTGACCCTCCCCATCCAACCTTCTACTCTACCATTGAGAGCACAGAGCTGGAGTCACACTGGCAGTGCAGGTCTGTTGAGGGCAGAGTGTCACACTTTCCTCAGGTCCCAAGAAACCAAAGAGAGGGGGAGGAATGCAATTGAGATCGAAGTCAATCATCTAGCATTACCCTGCTCTGCTTGGGTCTATGATGACCAGGGCAAGGTGAGAGACACACCAATGAAGGAATCCCTTTTCTGGTGACGTCACAACAGTGGAACACAACTTTTGTTTTTCACTGCAGTGAATACTCAGAGTTCGAATCCGGATGTTCACACTAAGGGGCTTATTTACAAGAAACTGATGCATCGCTGCATTAAAGCAGCGATGCGCTAGTTTCCTTGGGCCTGCGAGAGAAACACTTGTGTCACCATGAATGCGCTGTATTTAGAATACAGTGCACCATGGCGCAAGGATTGACAAATGCGTCAGAAATTCTGATGTATCTGTCGGCGCAAAACCCACGCATTGCTGGAGTTGTGTCGTAAGCCTGACACAACTCCAGCAATGCATGGGGGAGGCCGATTCTTATTGCACTGTGTCACTCCTTACGCCTGCTCAAAGCAGGCATAAGGTTTTGACGCAGTGCTGTCCTAGAATTGGAGCAGTGAAATCTTGTAGATTTCACTGCATCACTTCTACGAGGCTTTCTGGCGTGGAAGCCCCCACCCTGCATACATTATACATGCCGCAGGTATAATGTGGCACTGGGGTTTACAAGGTGAAGCATCTGGCTAGATATGTCACTTTGTAGATAGAGCGCAACCTGGCGCATTGTTTACGCCGCCGCTGCGTCACAAAAAGTGACGCAACAGTGGCGCAAAAGTGTTGCAAAGGGGTTGTAAATAAGCCCCTAAAGTCTCTCAATGGAAGCCATACATACCATTTTAAATCGTTGTCATATCACCTCCTTCACTCCACAATGTAGATATTTACTTCTCCATCCTTAATGAATTTTATCTAAAATGGGTAGGACATATGAATTCAATTTATTCATTGCAAAAAAGTTATCACCAAGTCATGCATGAGGTTAGGGAATATGTACAGGAGGGCCCTGTGACTCTCATGCTACTTTAAAATACAAGCAGACGAGTTAATATCTCAACAACCTCATCCTGCCCACTTCCCACCCTGTAATCCTTTCCATGGTCCGCTGGCTGACAGGATCACTGACCCGGCCGCACACAGATGTTAATGCTCCAGCCATCCACGCCAGTACAACGTTCTTCATTTTTAAAAGAATGAGGAAATATGATGCCTTTATGATGAAAAAGATCCATGGCGCATAATTGTGCCTACCTCAGTATCGCTGACCTTCTTTGAGACTTCAGTTCTTTCCAGGCAGGAAGAGCTATAATAGAGGAATAGTCATCCAATTAAACTTCAGAATATTGAAAGATGAACAGGTGGGAATGGAAGGCGCTGTAATTCATGAAGCGCAGTAGGCTCTAAAACGTTAATGCCTATTTTTTTGTTAGAGAGATTGCAGAGAGAATATAAATGACACATAAAGTAGGCTCAGAGATGTTCTTCAGAAGAAAAGTTGAAATGAGAATCATAATCAAAGGGTGCGGGAACCAGTTAGAACGTGATAAAAACTTCCCTTTTCTGTTCTCAGAAAAGTTTGATTTCAGTTCTCCAAGCCCAACGACGGATCTAAACACGTTTTCCTGGCACGCATCGACTAGCACGTGTGGTTTCATAAGAAAATAAGCAAAAATCTATTTGAATGCAACAGAAGTAGCTAATTAACAAACAAAAAATCCGTAGTTTAATATACACCTACTGGCTCAGTAACAGCATCCGCCTACAACGCTAGCATATGCGTAGCAGCGAGATCCTTTGACACCACAGCAGCTGGAGCTGTATAATTTTATGAAAAATGTTAAAAATGCTCGAATGTATGACATGTTACTTTGGACTAATTACAAGAAAAATAATTACAGAAAACAACTGCCACTAGATTAAGTGGTTTAGAAAAGTAACTAACCCGCAAACATCTAAATATTTTAAATTAAAAAGTCTTCGCTGGAAGAACACTATTGAAAAATATGTCAATGTATTGAATGAAGTAAATTGCATAAAAGGGACAGGGACTCCACTGCATCTCCTAAAAAATGTAAACGTTGTTAAGTTTTATGACTACATACGTCTTCTTTTCAGGTATTATCTATATAAGTATCAATATTTGCATTTCACATTACAGATCCACCTAATTAATGTATTAATATCATAATACTACATGGCCATCCAATAGTAATAAATTATATAATTATAGCTTGTTATTACAAGTATCTCACACAATTGGCAAGCTTTGCAGTCTCTGTAATTAACAGTTATTGTTTCTAACCATTTTGGTAGTAACATAATAGTGTCTGAAATATGAAATATTGAGTAGGCCTTTAAGGGATATAGATTTGAGTCGGTTACTTTGAAGCATTTAATCGTAGGGGGCTGTAGTAGCAGTATTCAGCGTGCAGGATAGCATTAAAAACTAGGGGCCTCATTTTGAGTTTGGAGGACGGCCCACCGTCCCTTCACCACCCTCGCCCGGATGTCGTCCACCATATTTAGAGTCCTAGACTGACCCTGAGGAGATCTCTATGCATGCATAGGAGCCATGCCAAGGTAGCTTCCTTGAAGGCACTGAAAGTGTCCTGAGTGGCTGCCATTTTTAATGCCGCCGCTCAGCAAAATATTTTGCTTTTCAAAAACAAAATGACATACAAGTAGGTTTTTTGAAAAACCAAGCACTAATGGTCATGATACCCTGGAAATTTTCTCCCAGTGTTGGGGTTGATTTTTTTTGTCTATTTGTGACTGTCAGAATTTCTCTGACAGTCCAAAACAGCAAATAAATACATCAGACTGCTTTTAATAGGGCTGATAGTCTGATGTGCTTACACTGAACCCCGCAACTCGCTCAGACTGTCGGTATAGGGTTTCTGACAGTAGAGCCAGCAGGGCATCACCCTGGAAACATGATGGTCCTCCGGAGCCTAACTGGAGTGGGAGGAGCATCAATTTGGCAGACAAGTGACATCTAAATGAGTCGCTATGTCCCTCTTCATGCCCACATTAAAATTTGGAAGTGAGTTATATCTGGTAAACAAGCATCCCTGTAAGCTCTTTAAATGTGAAAAATAGTTTCACCTACTTACAGCCGGGGCCCATGCAGGTAAGAGTGGTAGGGTGGTGGGGCCGGGTTGGGGGTGGGGGGGATTCGACAGATGATCACAAGGGAAAACTAAATAAATAATTAATTTGCGATCGTTGTCATCTTACGAAATCACCCCCCACCCGGCCCCACCGCTTTTACCTGCCCGGGTCACGGCTGCCTACTTACCCTTGCCATGAGGACAGAAATACATTTCATTTCGACCAAAATCCTGTCTTCAGTTTCCCTGATGCAGCTTCTGCACTAGCTACTCTGCACTCAGTTACAAAAACTTCACAAGATATTGGTGCCAGGAAACGTCTACTCCAATGGTGTTCAAACCTTATAATGTCACGCTAACCCTTATGAAAAAAGATGAAGAATTACACGGTCCCCTAGGAATGGCAAGCATATTTTCTCAATATTATTGTATTAAATTAGCATCTCAGACAAAAAAATTTAAACAATTCAAAGATTGCTGTTTCATTTAGTTGCCCCTTTTAAAAATGTCATTAAATTCACGATTGACAAAAATCTATATCTTTATTAGAAATGGCGGGAGGAACTCTGAGGGTTATTTGGAGCTCTACGCCCTCCAGCTCAGTTTTACACCTGCTTCCAGCCAGGAGTTGTAAAAAAGGACATGATGGCTCACTGCCACTCCCTTTTTCTTCACTAAAAGCACAGCACTTCTTTAAGAATGATGTTTGTCTGTGTTCCAAGGGGCATAGTGAATGTTCCTCTTGGCAAAAGCCTGGAGTCCCCTTGAGATCAATTCAGACTCGCCCATGAGGGCTTGCCACCCAGTTTGAAGACTTCTTTTCTATCCAGTTTCTGTAAGTTGCATGGGAAAAATCGCTTGCATCCGGCATACAATACTAATCCGGTTTCACAGTTCCCTATGGCAATCCTTCTTGAACCATAGTAGGCTACACGGTCAGCGCACGCATAAGGAATACCACAGAACTTATACCTGGGCATACCAGCTGCACTTAGGGCCAGATGTACGACCGGGGCATTTAGCGACTCGCAAATTGCGCTCAATTGCGAGTCGCAATTTGTGAGTCGCTAAATGCCATGTACAACAGTGTCAGAGACACTGTTTGCGATTCCCAATGGGGTCGCTAATTGCATGCCCCATCAATATTCATGAGGCACTCGCAATTTGCGACCCCATTAGGAATGGCTGGCCCTCCCAGGTATGGTGGCCTGCTGGGCTCAGCAGACCTCCTTGTCTGGGACTGCTTTTCAATAAAGCAGGTTTTTTTTAAAAATGCAGCCCGTTTTCCTTAAAGGAAAACAGTATGCATTTAAAAAAAAAAAAAAACGTTTTAGTTTCATTTTGTAAGGGCAGGTAGTGGTCCCTGGGACCACTGCCTGCCCCTAAAAAATATTTTCCCCTGCATTTGCAAAGGGGAAGGGGTCCCCTAGGGACCCCTTCCCATTTGCGAGTGCATTACCACCCTCTTGAAGAGGGCGGTGAATTGCGAGTGTTTTGAGACCACAATTGCAGTTGCAAAATATTCTTACATAGGGCAGCGAGTCGCAATTAGGAAGGGACACCCTTGGAGCGCCCCTTCCTAATTGCGAGTCGCAAATCCTATTTAGCGAGTCGCAAATAAATTGCGACTCGCTAAATAGGGTTTGTGCATGGTCCTATTAGTTTTGCATGCGCTAACAGGTCGCTAACCCATTTGCGCATGCAAAAATGGGTCGTACATCTGGCCCCATGTGTGCCACAATGAGTCAAACACAAAGGTGAGGGTCAGAATGCTTGCGAAGGTCTCAGCGACTGCTAGTTTCTCAGGGTCATATTCCAGTCCATCGTTTTCACTCTCCAAGCACTAAGATGTTATGTGAAATTCCCACACAAATTAGTGTCTGCCTGAAGTAAATGAAGCTTATGACTATTGTGTCACTGCTTTGGGAAGGGCAAAAGCTTGTCAAGTGAACTTGATTAAAAGAACTTGACACTGCCAAGCAATTTTACATTGAACCACAGAAAGTCATAACTGGCCATCTGTCATCTTACAAACATGCCTAAGGAACAAAAAAGTAAAAGGAACCACTTTTGAAAAAGGACTTCCCAAAGGCCAACTCGCACCCTTCTTCAAGGGAGTGGGCCATTAAAAAATTACCTGGGTAGCTGTCATTTCATTTAATGAGGAGAAGCCATTTTTGACTTCTTAAAGAGCAATACAATTTCAAAGTGAAATGCAAGATCAGTTAAAAGAGACAATGTGAGCAAAGTAACAATGCAACATCAGCCACTTCTGTTATATTCAATTTTTCCCACTAGGCACTGTTCAGAGCTGTTAGAAATGGGATCTCTAGTTGGCAAGGGCTTGCACCTTTGTCCAGGTAGGGACCCTTCTTCCTAGTCAGGGTAAGGGTGTTACACTCGTGAAGTAACCCCTGCTCACCCTCGTGGTAGCTTGGCACGAGCCGTCAGGCTTAATTCAGAGGCAGTGTGTAAAGCATTTGCACATAACCAACAGTAATACAGTGTAAGCACTACAAACGGACACCACACCAGTTTAGAAAAATAACCAATATTTTATATACTCAAGACAAGACCAATTACGACAAAAATCCACAATACTGTACTTTAAAAATGAATGCTTGATACGGTAACTTCTTCTTTGCAGGAATAGCACAAAAGCAAAGTTCGTACGAGTCGGTAGCTCCATCCGAGCCTACCGTGATGCTGAAAACCACAGAGTCTAACAGTTCCAGCCGACTGCGTCGATACGGGCCAGCAGAGTCGTGAACAGACTCGGTTACAGTACCTTTCTCGTTGTGGCTGGTACGGGGTGTACGAGCCGGTCGGCGTTCGTCGCGGTTGCGGTGCAAGACGGAGCGATGCAAGGTGCGGTGTCCCTCGATGCGGTGCAGGCAGCGGCTCGATGAGCGTCGTGCAGACAGAGTCGGTGAGTCCAAGGCGTGCGATGCAGGGTGAGACGATGCTCGATGCGGTGCTGACAGGTTGCGATGCAGGCGACCTAGCCGGAGTGCGGGAGCTGGCGTCGGACAGCGGTGCGAGTCGGAGCGGTGCGTCGCAGACGTGCGAGCGGTGCCCCAAATGCGGTGCGGTCTCGACTCTTGAGCCAGTTGCAGCGACCGCGTCGGTCGGGTCCGGTTGGTTCAGTGAAGCGATGCGATGCGAACTGCGGTGCCCACAGGTCACGGTGCAAGCAGCGGCTCGATGTTGGCGGCGTCGGACGCCGCCCACGGTGAGACCAGGGTTGCGATGCGAAGCGGGGCGATGCGGTCTGCGGTGCAAACAGGTCACCGGCCAGGGATGGATTCGGTGGACGGAGTCTGTTGCAGTTCCCTTCCTCTGTGGCAACTGAAACAGCGTTCCAGAAGCGGTACCCAGAGGCTTGTGAAGTCTTTGTAGTCCCTGAGACTTCTTAACAGGAGGCCAGCTCGGTTTCAGGCCCTTGGAGATACTCAGCACAAGTTTGTAGAAAGTTCAGTCCAGTCCTTTCACTGCCCAAGGCAGAAGCAGCAGCTGCAGGCCAACCCAACAAAGCAACAACACAGCAAAGGGGCAGTACTCCTCCTGGCAGCTCTTCCAGCTCTTCGTCTTGGCAGGTTCCTTGATTCCAGCGAGATCTAAATTCATGGGGTCAGGGCCCCAATATTTATATCCCAAATTCCTTTGTTCTCTGAAGGCAGAGAGGCCTTTGCCTAGTCCAAACCAGTTCTGGAGCACTTTGTTGACAAGTCTCCGTCCCTTCTTTCAGTGAGCAGGCCAGGGACATCAGACGCACCACAGGAAGTGGAGCCAGCATTGTGGAGGGAAGGCACTGTCCTATTCAGGGCCCAGGTGCGACCCCTCCCACCCATCTACATGTAGATCTTGCTATTCAGCCCTGCGCTGACTCACCCTGTCTCCTGGCATCCCCCAGCCCCTGTCACTCACACTCCAGACAAGGAATACACAACCTCGCAGAGGCAGGCTTGGATGGTTAGACAAGAAAATACCCACTTTCTAAAAGTGGTATTTTCAAACACAGAATGTTAAAACCAACTTCACTAAAAGATGCATTTTATCATTCTGAGTCCAGGCATACTAAACTCGAATTTCTACCATGTTCCCGGGTCAGTTAGGATTATAAGCTGTAATAATCAAAACTGCCCGTTCTGGCCTAGGGGGAACAGGTAGCCTTGCAATAGTGAAAAACGAACTAGGCTGTAATTCACTATCAGGACATGCCGCACACACCCGGGCATGTCCTACCTTTCGCGTACAACGCACCCTGCCCACAGGGGTACCTTGGGCCTACCTTAGGGGTGACTAACATGTAGCAAAGGGAAGGTTTAGGGACTTGCAAGTGTGTGCACTTGCCAAGTCGACATGGCAGCCCCAGGCTGCGCACAGGCTCTGCGTTGGCAGGCCCGAGTTACACTTTACGGGCTGGTTGCGTGGGTGGCACAATCCAGTGCTGCACCGCACCAACATCATTTGGTCTATAGGCCCTGACACTCGCAGTGCACTTTACAAGGGACTGACACATAAACCAAATAGGCCAATCATGGAAACACCAATCCATAATACATTTTCTACAGGAGCACTTGCACTTTCCCACTGGACCGCAGTGAGGAAAGTGCGCAGAATCATTACACCAGCAAAAACAGAGTCAAAACCGGGAGGTCAGAAAGCAAAAAGTCAGGGGAAACACGCCAAAAGATGCCAAGTCTAACACATGTCCCCTCCAGCTGAAAGTAGGGAGAACTACCCAACCCCATTGGAGTTCTCTTCACTAAGGCGGAAGAACCTGGACAGACCATCTGCGTTGGCGTGTTCTGTACCAGGACGGTGTTCCACCGTAAAGTCCATTCCCTGTAGGGAGATGGACCACCTCAGCAGTTTTGGATTCTCGCCCCTCATTTGCATCAATTATCTGAGGGGCCTGTGGTCTGTCTGAACCCGGAAGTGAGTCCCAAACAGGTATGGTCTCAACTTCTTCAGCGCCCAGACCACAGCAAAAGCTTCCCTTTCTATGGCACTCCACCTCTGTTCCCTGGGAAGTAGTCTCCTGCTAAGGAAGACTACAGGCTGATCCAGGCCCTCTTCGTTCAGTTGTGAGAGCACCGCTCCCACACCATGCTCTGAAGCGTCAGTCTGCACGACGAATTCCTTGGAGAAGTCAGGTGCCTTGAGCACGGGCGCCGTGCACATGGCTGCCTTCAGGGCATCAAAAGCTTTCTGGCAGGACTCAGTCCAGATCACTTTCCTGGGCTGCCTCTTAGAGGTCAGCTCTGTTAAGGGGGCAACGATGGTGCCATAGCCCTTAACAAATCTCCTATAGTAGCCGGTGAGACCTAAGAAGGCTCTCACCTCTGTCTGGGTCTTGGGGGCTCCCAAGCCAGAATGGTGTCAATCTTGGGTTGTAGGGGCGCCACCTGGCCGCTTCCTACCTGGTGTCCCAAGTACACCACAGAACCCTGCCCGATCTGGCACTTACTGGCCTTGATCGTGAGGCCTGCACCTTGCAGAGCCCTCAACACTTTCTCAAGGTGCTGTAAATGTTCTTCCCAGCTGGAACTGAACACAGCAATGTCATCCAGGTAGGCAGCACTGAAATCCTCCAGCCCAGCCAACACCTGATTGACCAACCTCTGAAAGGTGGCAGGGGCATTCTTCAACCCAAAGGGCATCACCCGGAATTGGTAATGACCTTCTGGGGTTGAGAATGCTGATCTCTCCTTGGCCCCATCGGTTAAGGCAATCTGCCAGTACCCAGACGTCAAATCAAACGTGCTGAGGAACCGGGCAGCTCCCAACCGATCAATGAGCTCATCAGCTCTGGGGATGGGGTGCGCGTCAGTCCTGGTGACGGCATTGAGCCCACGGTAGTCCACACAAAACCGGAGTTCTGGAGTGGCACCGGGCGCCGCAGCCTTTGGGACCAAGACCACTGGGCTGGCCCAAGGACTGTGGGAGGGCTCAATCACCCCTAACGCCAACATCTTAGAGACCTCCTCCTTGATGCTGGCTCTGACCCGGTCAGTCAACCTGTAAATCTTGTGCTTCACAGGAGGGCTGTCACCAGTGTCCACGTTATGGGTACACCAGTGAGTAACACCGGGGGTCAGAGAGAACAGTGGGGCGAACTGTCCCAACAACTGGCGACAGTCCCCCTGCTGCTCCTGAGTCAGAGTAGGGGAGAGGATCACACCCTCTACTGACCCATCATGCTCCTTGGTAGACAGGAGGTCAGGGAGAGGCTCACTCTCCTCTTCCACCCCATCATCTGTCGCCAAGAGCATACTCACTTCGGACCTCTCGAAGTGGGGCTTGAGGCGGTTCACGTGAAGGACCCTCAAAGGGTTCCTTGGAGCCTGCAAATCCACCAGGTAGGTGACGTCACTTTTGCGCTCCTTTACCTCATATGGCCCAGTCCACTTGTCCTGCAAGGCACAAGGTGCCACTGGGGCCATGACCCACACTTTTTGCCCAGGTTGAAATTCGACCAGAGTGGCATTCTGGTCATACCATCTCTTCATTTCTTCCTGGCTTGCTTCTAGGTTCGCCTGAGCGAGATTCCTGAAGCGGGCAGTTTGGTTTCTAAAGGCCAGCATGTAGCTAAATACATCCTGGGGAGTTTTCCTGGGAGCTGCCTCCCAGCCTTCCTTTACCAAACTCAGAGGTCCTCTGACAGGGTGGCCATACAGGAGCTCAAAGGGGCTGTACCCAAGAGACTTCTGAGGCACCTCCCTGTATGCAAAGAGTAGGCATGGCAAGAGGACGTCCCACTTACGCCTCATGGGTTCTGTTAGACCCTTGATCATGCCTTTCAAGGTCTGGTTGAATCTCTCCACCAGACCGTTTCCTTGTGGGTGGTAAGGAGTGGTGAACTTGTAGGTTACACCACACTCCTTCCACAGGGATGTCATATACTTCGATATGAAATTGGTCCCCCTATCAGAAACCACCTCTCTGGGGAATCCCACACGGGAAAAGATCCCCATTAACGCCCGGCCCACCACTGGCGCCGTTGTTGTCCTGAGAGGGATTGCCTCCGGGTACCGGGTGGCATGGTCCACCAAGACCAGGATGTACCTGTTGCCCATGGCTGTCTTGGGATCCAGTGGCCCCACAATATCCATCCCTACCCTTTCAAAGGGTGTTCCAACAACAGGAAAAGGTTGGAGAGGAGCTTTGACCTTCCTCCCACTCTTACCACTTGCCTGGCAAGTTTGGCAAGACCTACAGTGTGCATCTGACTGCCTTCGCATTTGGGGCCAAAAGAAGTGGGTGACAAGCCTGTCAAAGGTCTTGTCCTGCCCCAAATGTCCTGCCAAGGGCACGTCATGAGCCAGACCCAGTAGGAAGGTCCTGAAGCGCTGGGGTACCACCAGCACACGGGCTGACCCAGGCTCAGCAACCTTAGGCTCACTGTATAGGAGACCGCTCTCCCAGTAGATCAGATGTGACCCGGACTGATTACCAGCTGCCTGGTCTGCAGCCTGCCGCCGCAGACCCTCCAGAGTAGGGCACTCGTTCTGCTCCCTGCAGAACTCCTCCCTGGTGGGACCCCCTTCTTGCTGCCAATGGGTCAGCTCAGAGATGTCTCCCAGTTCGGCTACCTGCTCCCCTGTAGGCACCGGGGCGTCCCCTCGAGGTCCGCCTCCTCCCGGTCCGTGGGAACTTCGGGGGCCGGTTTCCCGCGCCCCTGCCCTTTCTCTTGGCAGGGACTTGGGCCACTGTTTCAGGCTCCAAGTCCTCTTGATCACCCTTCCTGGCTGCCATTGACCGAGTAGACACGCATGCCCACTCTGGCAACCCAAGCATCTCCAAGTGAGACCTGAGCTCAACCTCCTTCCATGAGGACTGCTCCAGGTCGTTTCCTAGCAGACAATCTACAGGCATGGTAGGGCTCACAACCACCCTCAAGGGACCTGAGACCCCCCATTCAAAGGGAACCTGCGCCACCATACACTGGCGCTCAGAGTTGTCGACAGCAACTACTTGGTGGAATGCTCCTGGGACTACTTGCTTCTCAGACACCAGGTGACACCGGACTGAGGTCACACTGGCTCCAGTATCTCTGAGAGCCTCTACCCTGTTCCCATTAATGGTCACTCAGGTGCTATATTTCTTTGTGTTAGGGGGCACCTGGTTTCCTGGGACCATCTCACTGTCCCCTAGTGAGACAAGGGTCATTTCTGCGGGATCCCCACCCTCCTGTGGGCACCCCTCCTCCCCAAGCGCTACACTAGCCAACACTTTGGACTGTCCACCAGTGGGTGGCTGTGTCCCCTTCGGGCACTTGGGGTCCCCCTTAAAGTGACCTACCTGGTCACATGCATAACACTTGCGGGGGCCGGTCTCAACAGGCTTCCCTGTGGAGACCCCTTTCTTCTTATCACCGGGGGCTGGGAACCTTTACCCTGGGTACTAGTTTGGGGCCCTTTAGAGAACTCCTGTGCTTTACCCTTGTCCCCCCACCTTTCTGCTGGGGACCCTGCCCACCTTTGGCTGAGTCTCCCCAAACGCTTTCTTGTGGACCCTGGTACTCATCCAGCGGTCCGCTTCCATAGCAAGCTTCCTGGGGTCAGTTAGCTTACTATCAACTAGGTGCTGGCGCAGATCTGCAAAACATAGACTAGACAAGTGCTCCCATACAATCAAGTTGTAGAGCCCCTGAAAATCTGTTACACTACTGCCCTTCACCCAACCATCCAGAGACCTGCAGAACACATCCACACATTCCAACCAAGTGTTGACATCAGACTTCTTACTGGACCTGAACTGATCCCTGTACTTTTCAGGAGTAAGACCATACTTCGTGAGAAGGGCATCCTTCATGTCAGCATAGGTGAGGTGATACCCCTTACCCAAAGCTATCAGAGCATCCCTTGCTTCTTCCGGGAAAAGTGGCCACAATCCTGCTCCCCAATTCTCCTCAGGGACCCCATTCATGTGTATGGCTGCCTCATAA
Organism: Calotriton arnoldi; assembly: GCA_963921515.1. Classification (NCBI taxonomy): domain Eukaryota; kingdom Metazoa; phylum Chordata; class Amphibia; order Caudata; family Salamandridae; genus Calotriton; species Calotriton arnoldi. Next base: position 671,813 of record CAWUFW010003917.1, on the reverse strand, counting down.
CCCTGAAACCACCTTTGTATGTCATCCCCCTTCTTGAACTCCTTGCCTACGTTCTTGGGAATGTGCACAATCCTGTCTGCCTTTCTGGACGAATTGCTGCCACCATCTGAGCCTGACTTACTCCTAAGTTCTAGCTCCTTCAGTTCTAACTCATGCTCTAAGAGCATCTTCCTCTCCTCTATGGCCAATCTCTTCTCCTCCCACTCACTCTCCAGCCTGAGCTTCTGCAGCTCAAACTGCCTTGCCTCCCGCCTGTCCTCCAGCTCCTCTGGGGACAGACTGCTGCTGCCTGACCTGGCGGGTTCCCCCTACCCAAAAGCACATCCACCCTGGAAATAGGCTCCTCCACCTCCTCACTGAGATCACCAGGCTGCCCATTGGCATGTCTGGCTGCTACCCAGGCCCTCAGCGCCTTCTGTAGCTCCTCCTTCCTTGTGAGGCCTTTAATTTGGACTTTCAGGTTTTTACAAATCGCTCGTAACTCCTTTACGGCGTAGGATTCCAACCTGTCCTCCTCAAAGATAACTTCCAGAGATGCAACGGATGATGCAATTGATTCAGGCATGACAAAAGTCCTGAGTTGAAAACTGGCAAGATCAAAAATAGGCCAAAAGAAAAAGAACCAGTATGTGGTACGTAATGGTCTGCGATATGGTAGTAGTGCACACCAATCACTGTAAGTCAAGTGCAAACACAAGTCCTATCCTCACCGCTGACAACCAATGTTAGAAATGGGATCTCTAGTTGGCAAGGGCTTGCACCTTTGTCCAGGTAGGGACCCTTCTTCCTAGTCAGGGTAAGGGTGTTACACTCGTGAAGTAACCCCTGCACACCCTCGTGGTAGCTTGGCACGAGCCGTCAGGCTTAATTCAGAGGCAGTGTGTAAAGCATTTGCACATAACCAACAGTAATACAGTGTAAGCACTACAAACGAACACCACACCAGTTTAGAAAAATAACCAATATTTTATATACTCAAGACAAGACCAATTACGACAAAAATCCACAATACTGTACTTTAAAAATGAATGCTTGATACGGTAACTTCTTCTTTGCAGGAATAGCACAAAAGCAAAGTTCGTACGAGTCGGTAGCTCCGTCCGAGCCTACCGTGATGCTGAAAACCACAGAGTCTAACAGTTCCAGCCGACCGAGTCGATACGGGCCAGCAGAGTCGTGAACAGACTCGGTTACAGTACCTTTCTCGTTGTGGCTGGTACGGGGTGTACGAGCCGGTCGGCGTTCGTCGCGGTTGCGGTGCAAGACGGAGCGATGCAAGGTGCGGTGTCCCTCGATGCGGTGCAGGCAGCGGCTCGATGAGCGTCGTGCAGACGGAGTCGGTGAGTCCAAGGCGTGCGATGCAGGGTGAGACGATGCTCGATGCGGTGCTGACAGGTTGCGATGCAGGCGACCTAGCCGGAGTGCGGGAGCTGGCGTCGGACAGCGGTGCGAGTCGGAGCGGTGCGTCGCAGACGTGCGAGCGGTGCCCCAAATGCGGTGCGGTCTCGACTCTTGAGCCAGTTGCAGCGACCGCGTCGGTCGGGTCCGGTTGGTTCAGTGAAGCGATGCGATGCGAACTGCGGTGCCCACAGGTCACGGTGCAAGCAGCGGCTCGATGTTGGCGGCGTCGGACGTCGCCCACGGTGAGACCAGGGTTGCGATGCGAAGCGGGGCGATGCGGTCTGCGGTGCAAACAGGTCACCGGCCAGGGATGGATTCGGTGGACGGAGTCTGTTGCAGTTCCCTTCCTCTGTGGCAACTGAAACAGCGTTCCAGAAGCGGTACCCAGAGGCTTGTGAAGTCTTTGTAGTCCCTGAGACTTCTTAACAGGAGGCCAGCTCGGTTTCAGGCCCTTGGAGATACTCAGCACAAGTTTGTAGAAAGTTCAGTCCAGTCCTTTCACTGCCCAAGGCAGAAGCAGCAGCTGCAGGCCAACCCAACAAAGCAACAACACAGCAAAGGGGCAGTACTCCTCCTGGCAGCTCTTCCAGCTCTTCGTCTTGGCAGGTTCCTTGATTCCAGCGAGATCTAAATTCATGGGGTCAGGGCCCCAATATTTATATCCCAAATTCCTTTGTTCTCTGAAGGCAGAGAGGCCTTTGCCTAGTCCAAACCAGTTCTGGAGCACTTTGTTGACAAGTCTCCGTCCCTTCTTTCAGTGAGCAGGCCAGGGACATCAGACGCACCACAGGAAGTGGAGCCAGCATTGTGGAGGGAAGGCACTGTCCTATTCAGGGCCCAGGTGCGACCCCTCCCACCCATCTACATGTAGATCTTGCTATTCAGCCCTGCGCTGACTCACCCTGTCTCCTGGCATCCCCCAGCCCCTGTCACTCACACTCCAGACAAGGAATACACAACCTCGCAGAGGCAGGCTTGGATGGTTAGACAAGAAAATACCCACTTTCTAAAAGTGGTATTTTCAAACACAGAATGTTAAAACCAACTTCACTAAAAGATGCATTTTATCATTCTGAGTCCAGGCATACTAAACTCGAATTTCTACCATGTTCCCGGGGTCAGTTAGGATTATAAGCTGTAATAATCAAAACTGCCCGTTCTGGCCTAGGGGGAACAGGTAGCCTTGCAATAGTGAAAAACGAACTAGGCTGTAATTCACTATCAGGACATGCCGCACACACCCGGGCATGTCCTACCTTTCGCGTACAACGCACCCTGCCCACAGGGGTACCTTGGGCCTACCTTAGGGGTGACTAACATGTAGCAAAGGGAAGGTTTAGGGACTTGCAAGTGTGTGCACTTGCCAAGTCGACATGGCAGCCCCAGGCTGCGCACAGGCTCTGCGTTGGCAGGCCCGAGTTACACTTTACGGGCTGGTTGCGTGGGTGGCACAATCCAGTGCTGCACCGCACCAACATCATTTGGTCTATAGGCCCTGACACTCGCAGTGCACTTTACAAGGGACTGACACATAAACCAAATAGGCCAATCATGGAAACACCAATCCATAATACATTTTCTACAGGAGCACTTGCACTTTCCCACTGGACCGCAGTGAGGAAAGTGCGCAGAATCATTACACCAGCAAAAACAGAGTCAAAACCGGGAGGTCAGAAAGCAAAAAGTCAGGGGAAACACGCCAAAAGATGCCAAGTCTAACACATGTCCCCTCCAGCTGAAAGTAGGGAGAACTACCCAACCCCATTGGAGTTCTCTTCACTAAGGCGGAAGAACCTGGACAGACCATCTGCGTTGGCGTGTTCTGTACCAGGACGGTGTTCCACCGTAAAGTCCATTCCCTGTAGGGAGATGGACCACCTCAGCAGTTTTGGATTCTCGCCCCTCATTTGCATCAACCATCTGAGGGGCCTGTGGTCTGTCTGAACCCGGAAGTGAGTCCCAAACAGGTATGGTCTCAACTTCTTCAGCGCCCAGACCACAGCAAAAGCTTCCCTTTCTATGGCACTCCACCTCTGTTCCCTGGGAAGTAGTCTCCTGCTAAGGAAGACTACAGGCTGATCCAGGCCCTCTTCGTTCAGTTGTGAGAGCACCGCTCCCACACCATGCTCTGAAGCGTCAGTCTGCACGACGAATTCCTTGGAGAAGTCAGGTGCCTTGAGCACGGGCGCCGTGCACATGGCTGCCTTCAGGGCATCAAAAGCTTTCTGGCAGGACTCAGTCCAGATCACTTTCCTGGGCTGCCTCTTAGAGGTCAGCTCTGTTAAGGGGGCAACGATGGTGCCATAGCCCTTAACAAATCTCCTATAGTAGCCGGTGAGACCTAAGAAGGCTCTCACCTCTGTCTGGGTCTTGGGGGCTCCCAAGCCAGAATGGTGTCAATCTTGGGTTGTAGGGGCGCCACCTGGCCGCTCCTACCTGGTGTCCCAAGTACACCACAGAACCCTGCCCGATCTGGCACTTACTGGCCTTGATCGTGAGGCCTGCACCTTGCAGAGCCCTCAACACTTTCTCAAGGTGCTGTAAATGTTCTTCCCAGCTGGAACTGAACACAGCAATGTCATCCAGGTAGGCAGCACTGAAATCCTCCAGCCCAGCCAACACCTGATTGACCAACCTCTGAAAGGTGGCAGGGGCATTCTTCAACCCAAAGGGCATCACCCGGAATTGGTAATGACCTTCTGGGGTTGAGAATGCTGATCTCTCCTTGGCCCCATCGGTTAAGGCAATCTGCCAGTACCCAGACGTCAAATCAAACGTGCTGAGGAACCGGGCAGCTCCCAACCGATCAATGAGCTCATCAGCTCTGGGGATGGGGTGCGCGTCAGTCCTGGTGACGGCATTGAGCCCACGGTAGTCCACACAAAACCGGAGTTCTGGAGTGGCACCGGGCGCCGCAGCCTTTGGGACCAAGACCACTGGGCTGGCCCAAGGACTGTGGGAGGGCTCAATCACCCCTAACGCCAACATCTTAGAGACCTCCTCCTTGATGCTGGCTCTGACCCGGTCAGTCAACCTGTAAATCTTGTGCTTCACAGGAGGGCTGTCACCAGTGTCCACGTTATGGGTACACCAGTGAGTAACACCGGGGGTCAGAGAGATCAGTGGGGCGAACTGTCCCAACAACTGGCGACAGTCCCCCTGCTGCTCCTGAGTCAGAGTAGGGGAGAGGATCACACCCTCTACTGACCCATCATGCTCCTTGGTAGACAGGAGGTCAGGGAGAGGCTCACTCTCCTCTTCCACCCCATCATCTGTCGCCAAGAGCATACTCACTTCGGACCTCTCGAAGTGGGGCTTGAGGCGGTTCACGTGAAGGACCCTCAAAGGGTTCCTTGGAGCCTGCAAATCCACCAGGTAGGTGACGTCACTTTTGCGCTCCTTTACCTCATATGGCCCAGTCCACTTGTCCTGCAAGGCACAAGGTGCCACTGGGGCCATGACCCACACTTTTTGCCCAGGTTGAAATTCGACCAGAGTGGCATTCTGGTCATACCATCTCTTCATTTCTTCCTGGCTTGCTTCTAGGTTCGCCTGAGCGAGATTCCTGAAGCGGGCAGTTTGGTTTCTAAAGGCCAGCATGTAGCTAAATACATCCTGGGGAGTTTTCCTGGGAGCTGCCTCCCAGCCTTCCTTTACCAAACTCAGAGGTCCTCTGACAGGGTGGCCATACAGGAGCTCAAAGGGGCTGTACCCAAGAGACTTCTGAGGCACCTCCCTGTATGCAAAGAGTAGGCATGGCAAGAGGACGTCCCACTTACGCCTCATGGGTTCTGTTAGACCCTTGATCATGCCTTTCAAGGTCTGGTTGAATCTCTCCACCAGACCGTTTCCTTGTGGGTGGTAAGGAGTGGTGAACTTGTAGGTTACACCACACTCCTTCCACAGGGATGTCATATACTTCGATATGAAATTGGTCCCCCTATCAGAAACCACCTCTCTGGGGAATCCCACACGGGAAAAGATCCCCATTAACGCCCGGCCCACCACTGGCGCCGTTGTTGCCCTGAGAGGGATTGCCTCCGGGTACCGGGTGGCATGGTCCACCAAGACCAGGATGTACCTGTTGCCCATGGCTGTCTTGGGATCCAGTGGCCCCACAATATCCATCCCTACCCTTTCAAAGGGTGTTCCAACAACAGGAAAAGGTTGGAGAGGAGCTTTGACCTTCCTCCCACTCTTACCACTTGCCTGGCAAGTTTGGCAAGACCTACAGTGTGCATCTGACTGCCTTCGCATTTGGGGCCAAAAGAAGTGGGTGACAAGCCTGTCAAAGGTCTTGTCCTGCCCCAAATGTCCTGCCAAGGGCACGTCATGAGCCAGACCCAGTAGGAAGGTCCTGAAGCGCTGGGGTACCACCAGCACACGGGCTGACCCAGGCTCAGCAACCTTAGGCTCACTGTATAGGAGACCGCTCTCCCAGTAGATCAGATGTGACCCGGACTGATTACCAGCTGCCTGGTCTGCAGCCTGCCGCCGCAGACCCTCCAGAGTAGGGCACTCGTTCTGCTCCCTGCAGAACTCCTCCCTGGTGGGACCCCCTTCTTGCTGCCAATGGGTCAGCTCAGAGATGTCTCCCAGTTCGGCTACCTGCTCCCCTGTAGGCACCGGGCGTCCCCCTCGAGGTCCGCCTCCTCCCGGTCCGTGGGAACTTCGGGGGCCGGTTTCCCGCGCCCCTGCCCTTTCTCTTGGCAGGGACTTGGGCCACTGTTTCAGGCTCCAAGTCCTCTTGATCACCCTTCCTGGCTGCCATTGACCGAGTAGACACGCATGCCCACTCTGGCAACCCAAGCATCTCCAAGTGAGACCTGAGCTCAACCTCCTTCCATGAGGACTGCTCCAGGTCGTTTCCTAGCAGACAATCTACAGGCATGGTAGGGCTCACAACCACCCTCAAGGGACCTGAGACCCCCCATTCAAAGGGAACCTGCGCCACCATACACTGGCGCTCAGAGTTGTCGACAGCAACTACTTGGTGGAATGCTCCTGGGACTACTTGCTTCTCAGACACCAGGTGACACCGGACTGAGGTCACACTGGCTCCAGTATCTCTGAGAGCCTCTACCCTGTTCCCATTAATGGTCACTCAGGTGCTATATTTCTTTGTGTTAGGGGGCACCTGGTTTCCTGGGACCATCTCACTGTCCCCTAGTGAGACAAGGGTCATTTCTGCGGGATCCCCACCCTCCTGTGGGCACCCCTCCTCCCCAAGCGCTACACTAGCCAACACTTTGGACTGTCCACCAGTGGGTGGCTGTGTCCCCTTCGGGCACTTGGGGTCCCCCTTAAAGTGACCTACCTGGTCACATGCATAACACTTGCGGGGGCCGGTCTCAACAGGCTTCCCTGTGGAGACCCCTTTCTTCTTATCACCGGGGGGCTGGGAACCTTTACCCTGGGTACTAGTTTGGGGCCCTTTAGAGAACTCCTGTGCTTTACCCTTGTCCCCCCCACCTTTCTGCTGGGGACCCTGCCCACCTTTGGCTGAGTCTCCCCCAAACGCTTTCTTGTGGACCCTGGTACTCATCCAGCGGTCCGCTTCCATAGCAAGCTTCCTGGGGTCAGTTAGCTTACTATCAACTAGGTGCTGGCGCAGATCTGCAAAACATAGACTAGACAAGTGCTCCCATACAATCAAGTTGTAGAGCCCCTGAAAATCTGTTACACTACTGCCCTTCACCCAACCATCCAGAGACCTGCAGAACACATCCACACATTCCAACCAAGTGTTGACATCAGACTTCTTACTGGACCTGAACTGATCCCTGTACTTTTCAGGAGTAAGACCATACTTCGTGAGAAGGGCATCCTTCATGTCAGCATAGGTGAGGTGATACCCCTTACCCAAAGCTATCAGAGCACCCCTTGCTTCTTCCGGGAAAAGTGGCCACAATCCTGCTCCCCAATTCTCCTCAGGGACCCCATTCATGTGTATGGCTGCCTCATAACCCTGAAACCACCTTTGTATGTCATCCCCCTTCTTGAACTCCTTGCCTACGTTCTTGGGAAGGTGCACAATCCTGTCTGCCTTTCTGGACGAATTGCTGCCACCATCTGAGCCTGACTTACTCCTAAGTTCTAGCTCCTTCAGTTCTAACTCATGCTCTAAGAGCATCTTCCTCTCCTCTATGGCCAATCTCTTCTCCTCCCACTCACTCTCCAGCCTGAGCTTCTGCAGCTCAAACTGCCTTGCCTCCCGCCTGTCCTCCAGCTCCTCTGGGGACAGACTGCTGCTGCCTGACCTGGCGGGTTCCCCCTACCCAAAAGCACATCCACCCTGGAAATAGGCTCCTCCACCTCCTCACTGAGATCACCAGGCTGCCCATTGGCATGTCTGGCTGCTACCCAGGCCCTCAGCGCCTTCTGTAGCTCCTCCTTCCTTGTGAGGCCTTTAATTTGGACTTTCAGGTTTTTACAAATCGCTCGTAACTCCTTTACGGCGTAGGATTCCAACCTGTCCTCCTCAAAGATAACTTCCAGAGATGCAACGGATGATGCAATTGATTCAGGCATGACAAAAGTCCTGAGTTGAAAACTGGCAAGATCAAAAATAGGCCAAAAGAAAAAGAACCAGTATGTGGTACGTAATGGTCTGCGATATGGTAGTAGTGCACACCAATCACTGTAAGTCAAGTGCAAACACAAGTCCTATCCTCACCGCTGACAACCAATGTTAGAAATGGGATCTCTAGTTGGCAAGGGCTTGCACCTTTGTCCAGGTAGGGACCCTTCTTCCTAGTCAGGGTAAGGGTGTTACACTCGTGAAGTAACCCCTGCACACCCTCGTGGTAGCTTGGCACGAGCCGTCAGGCTTAATTCAGAGGCAGTGTGTAAAGCATTTGCACATAACCAACAGTAATACAGTGTAAGCACTACAAACGAACACCACACCAGTTTAGAAAAATAACCAATATTTTATATACTCAAGACAAGACCAATTACGACAAAAATCCACAATACTGTACTTTAAAAATGAATGCTTGATACGGTAACTTCTTCTTTGCAGGAATAGCACAAAAGCAAAGTTCGTACGAGTCGGTAGCTCCGTCCGAGCCTACCGTGATGCTGAAAACCACAGAGTCTAACAGTTCCAGCCGACCGAGTCGATACGGGCCAGCAGAGTCGTGAACAGACTCGGTTACAGTACCTTTCTCGTTGTGGCTGGTACGGGGTGTACGAGCCGGTCGGCGTTCGTCGCGGTTGCGGTGCAAGACGGAGCGATGCAAGGTGCGGTGTCCCTCGATGCGGTGCAGGCAGCGGCTCGATGAGCGTCGTGCAGACGGAGTCGGTGAGTCCAAGGCGTGCGATGCAGGGTGAGACGATGCTCGATGCGGTGCTGACAGGTTGCGATGCAGGCGACCTAGCCGGAGTGCGGGAGCTGGCGTCGGACAGCGGTGCGAGTCGGAGCGGTGCGTCGCAGACGTGCGAGCGGTGCCCCAAATGCGGTGCGGTCTCGACTCTTGAGCCAGTTGCAGCGACCGCGTCGGTCGGGTCCGGTTGGTTCAGTGAAGCGATGCGATGCGAACTGCGGTGCCCACAGGTCACGGTGCAAGCAGCGGCTCGATGTTGGCGGCGTCGGACGTCGCCCACGGTGAGACCAGGGTTGCGATGCGAAGCGGGGCGATGCGGTCTGCGGTGCAAACAGGTCACCGGCCAGGGATGGATTCGGTGGACGGAGTCGGTTGCAGTTCCCTTCCTCTGTGGCAACTGAAACAGCGTTCCAGAAGCGGTACCCAGAGGCTTGTGAAGTCTTTGTAGTCCCTGAGACTTCTTAACAGGAGGCCAGCTCGGTTTCAGGCCCTTGGAGATACTCAGCACAAGTTTGTAGAAAGTTCAGTCCAGTCCTTTCACTGCCCAAGGCAGAAGCAGCAGCTGCAGGCCAACCCAACAAAGCAACAACACAGCAAAGGGGCAGTACTCCTCCTGGCAGCTCTTCCAGCTCTTCGTCTTGGCAGGTTCCTTGATTCCAGCGAGATCTAAATTCATGGGGTCAGGGCCCCAATATTTATATCCCAAATTCCTTTGTTCTCTGAAGGCAGAGAGGCCTTTGCCTAGTCCAAACCAGTTCTGGAGCACTTTGTTGACAAGTCTCCGTCCCTTCTTTCAGTGAGCAGGCCAGGGACATCAGACGCACCACTGGAGGTGGAGCCAGCATTGTGGAGGGAAGGCACTGTCCTATTCAGGGCCCAGGTGCGACCCCTCCCACCCATCTACATGTAGATCTTGCTATTCAGCCCTGCGCTGACTCACCCTGTCTCCTGGCATCCCCCAGCCCCTGTCACTCACACTCCAGACAAGGAATACACAACCTCGCAGAGGCAGGCTTGGATGGTTAGACAAGAAAATACCCACTTTCTAAAAGTGGTATTTTCAAACACAGAATGTTAAAACCAACTTCACTAAAAGATGCATTTTATCATTCTGAGTCCAGGCATACTAAACTCGAATTTCTACCATGTTCCCGGGGTCAGTTAGGATTATAAGCTGTAATAATCAAAACTGCCCGTTCTGGCCTAGGGGGAACAGGTAGCCTTGCAATAGTGAAAAACGAACTAGGCTGTAATTCACTATCAGGACATGCCGCACACACCCGGGCATGTCCTACCTTTCGCGTACAACGCACCCTGCCCACAGGGGTACCTTGGGCCTACCTTAGGGGTGACTAACATGTAGCAAAGGGAAGGTTTAGGGACTTGCAAGTGTGTGCACTTGCCAAGTCGACATGGCAGCCCCAGGCTGCGCACAGGCTCTGCGTTGGCAGGCCCGTGTTACACTTTACGGGCTGGTTGCGTGGGTGGCACAATCCAGTGCTGCAGCCCACCAACAGCATTTGGTCTATAGGCCCTGGCACTCGCAGTGCACTTTACAAGGGACTGACACATAAACCAAATAGGCCAATCATGGAAACACCAATCCATAATACATTTTATACAGGAGCACTTGCACTTTCCCACTGGACCGCAGTGAGGAAAGTGCGCAGAATCATTACACCAGCAAAAACAGAGTCAAAACCGGGAGGTCAGAAAGCAAAAAGTCAGGGGAAACACGCCAAAAGATGCCAAGTCTAACAAGAGCACAGTTCAAGACTTCAGCAGAACAGCAGAATTGACATCCCAATTTTAAGTATGACATCTTGGGTCCAGTATCCTGACTTATCCCACTATAGGTTTTTGAATTCTGTAAAATAAAATAAAGGTTTCAATTTGAGATTGGCAGTGGCCTAACAGCTGGCCAATGAGGTGGAGGCCCACACAATGAAGTACCGCCCATCCATTCTACAGATATCCACTAGCTTGGTTGGGGTTGCTTTGGCAGAAGTGCTTCCATTCAAATGATGGGAGCACTTTAGTCAAAACTGTAATTTAGGCCAGCTGCCACCATGTAATGAAAGCCACTACGCATTTTTTTGCATTTTAAATAGCCCTGGAATGCATGGGTATTTCTTGCTGCTTATGACAGCCATTGGTTATTTTTCCTGGCAGTGTTCACCATCCATGCATGGCACACCCAGGCATGAAACGTATTAATTGGAGGGCCCGCTCTACACACTCCAGGTATTTCAATGTATTGAGGCATCACCCCAGTAAAGCCAGAAACCGGTTCCAGGATGCTTGTTTCCGGTCCAGGGAAGACATGGCTTGGCAGTTCGGGCTGGACTGTTCCCATGAGGCACAGGGTCAGACTGATTTGCATATGGCCATGTCTGAACTGGGGTGGTGGAGTGAGCTAAAGAATGATGATGGATTAAACCCAGATCAGTTGACTGGGGGTGAGTGCTTGCAATGTTCAACACTCCGTCCATCATCCCCTTTGGTTTTGCTATATTTGCCCTAAGTTGGCAGGGTATGCCCAGACGTGGGTCCCTTGCTCACTTTGCCACTGGATTCAAGATAGCCTGGCTGATGACGGCTGTAAGCCAGAAACCGGTCCCAGGATGCTTGTTTCCGGTCCAGGGAAGACATGGCTTGGCAGTTCGGGCTGGACTGTTCCCATGAGGCACAGGTTCAGACTGATTTGCATATGGCCATGTCTGAACTTGGGTGGCGGAGTGAGCTAAAGAATGATGATGGATTAAACCCAGATCAGTTGACTGGGGGTGAGTGCTTGCAATGTTCAACACTCCGTCCATCATCCCCTTTGGATTTGCTATGTTCGCCCTAAGTTGGCAGGGTATGCCCAGACGTGGGTCCCTTGCTCACTTTGCCACTGGATTCAAGATAGCCTGGCTGATGACGGCTGTAAGCCAGAAACCGGTCCCAGGATGCTTGTTTCCGGTCCAGGGAAGACATGGCTTGGCAGTTCGGGCTAGACTGTTCCCATGAGGCACAGGGTCAGACTGATTTGCATATGGCCATGTCTGAACTGGGGTGGCGGAGTGAGCTAAAGAATGGTGATGGATTAAGCCCAGATCAGTTGACTGGGGGTGAGTGCTTGCAATGCTCAACACTCCGTCCATCATCCCCTTTGGTTTTGCTATGTTCGCCCTAAGTTGGCAGGGTATGCCCAGACTTGGGTCCCTTGCTCACTTTGCCACTGGATTCAAGATAGCCTGGCTGATGACGGCTGTAAGCCAGAAACCGGTCCCAGGATGCTTGTTTCCGGTCCAGGGAAGACATGGCTTGGCAGTTCGGGCTGGACTGTTCCCATGAGGCACAGGGTCAGACTGATTTTCATATGGCCATGTCTGAAGTGGGGTGGCGGAGTGAGCTAAAGAATGATGATGGATTAAACCCAGATCAGTTGACTGGGGGTGAGTGCTTGCAATGTTCAACACTCCGTCCATCATCCCCTTTGGTTTTGCTATGTTCGCCCTAAGTTGGCAGGGTATGCCCAGACGTGGGTCCCTTGCTCACCTTGCCACTGGATTCAAGATAGCCTGGCTGATGACGGCTTTAAGCCAGAAACCGGTCCCAGGATGCTTGTTTCCAGTCCAGGGAAGACATGGCTTGGCAGTTCGGGCTGGACTGTTCCCATGAGGCACAGGGTCAGACTGATTTGCATATGGCCATGTCTGAACTGGGGTGGTGGAGTGAGCTAAAGAATGATGATGGATTAAACCCAGATCAGTTGACTGGGGGTGAGTGCTTGCAATGTTCAACACTCCGTCCATCATCCCCTGGTTTTGCTATGTTTGCCCTAAGTTGGCAGGGTATGCCCAGACGTGGGTCCCTTGCTCACTTTGCCACTGTATTCAAGATAGCCTGGCTGATGACGGCTGTAAGCCAGAAACCGGTCCCAGGATTCTTGTTTCCGGTCCAGGGAAGACATGGCTTGGCAGTTCGGGCGGGACTGTTCCCATGAGGCACAGAGTCAGACTGATTTGCATATGGCCATGTCTGAACTGGGGTGGCGGAGTGAGCTAAAGAATGATGGTGGATTAAACCCAGATCAGTTGACTGGGGGTGAGTGCTTGCAATTTTCAACACTCCGTCCATCATCCCCTTTGGTTTTGCTATGTTCGCTCTAAGTTGGCAGGGTATGCCCAGACGTGGGTCCCTTGCTCACTTTGCCACTGGATTCAAGATAGCCTGGCTGATGACGGCTGTAAGCCAGAAGCCGGTCCCAGGATGCTTGTTTCCGGTCCAGGGAAGACATGGCTTGGCAGTTCGGGCTGGACTGTTCCCATGAGGCACAGGGTCAGACTGATTTGCATATGGCCATGTCTGAACTGGGGTGGCGGAGTGAGCTAAAGAATGGTGATGGATTAAACCCAGATCAGTTGACTGGGGGTGAGTGCTTGCAATGCTCAACACTCCGTCCATCATCCCCTTTGGTTTTGCTATGTTCGCCCTAAGTTGGCAGGGTATGCCCAGACTTGGGTCCCTTGCTCACTTTGCCACTGGATTCAAGATAGCCTGGCTGATGACGGCTGTAAGCCAGAAACCGGTCCCAGGATGCTTGTTTCCGGTCCAGGGAAGACATGGCTTGGCAGTTCGGGCTGGACTGTTCCCATGAGGCACAGGGTCAGACTGATTTTCATATGGCCATGTCTGAAGTGGGGTGGCGGAGTGAGCTAAAGAATGATGATGGATTAAACCCAGATCAGTTGACTGGGGGTGAGTGCTTGCAATGTTCAACACTCCGTCCATCATCCCCTTTGGTTTTGCTATGTTCGCCCTAAGTTGGCAGGGTATGCCCAGACGTGGGTCCCTTGCTCACCTAGCCACTGGATTCAAGATAGCCTGGCTGATGACGGCTGTAAGCCAGAAACCGGTCCCAGGATGCTTGTTTCCGGTCCAGAGAAGACATGGCTTGGCAGTTCGGGCTGGACTGTTCCCATGAGGCACAGGGTCAGACTGATTTGCATATGGCCATGTCTGAACTGGGGTGGTGGAGTGAGCTAAAGAATGATGATGGATTAAACCCAGATCAGTTGACTGGGGGTGAGTGCTTGCAATGTTCAACACTCCGTCCATCATCCCTTGGTTTTGCTATGTTTGCCCTAAGTTAGCAGGGTATGCCCAGACGTGGGTCCCTTGCTCACTTTGCCACTGTATTCAAGATAGCCTGGCTGATGACGGCTGTAAGCCAGAAACCGGTCCCAGGATGCTTGTTTCCGGTCCAGGGAAGACATGGCTTGGCAGTTCGGGCTGGACTGTTCCCATGAGGCACAGGTTCAGACTGATTTGCATATGGCCATGTCTGAACTGGGGTGGCGGAGTGAGCTAAAGAATGATGATGGATTAAACCCAGAGCAGTTGACTGGGGGTGAGTGCTTGCAATGTTCAACACTCCGTCCATCATCCCCTTTGGTTTTGCTATGTTCGCCCTAAGTTGGCAGGGTATGCCCAGACTATGGTCCCTTGCTCACTTTGCCACTGGATTCAAGATAGCCTGACTGATGACGGCTGTAAGCCAGAAACCGGTCCCAGGATGCTTGTTTCCGGTCCAGGGAAGACATGGCTTGGCAGTTCGGGCTGGACTGTTCCCATGAGGCACAGAGTCAGACTGATTTGCATATGGCCATGTCTGAACTGGGGTGGCGGAGTGAGCTAAAGAATGATGATGGATTAAACCCAGATCAGTTGACTGGGGGTGAGTGCTTGCAATTTTCAACACTCCGTCCATCATCCCCTTTGGTTTTGCTATGTTCGCTCTAAGTTGGCAGGGTATGCCCAGACGTGGGTCCCTTGCTCACTTTGCCACTGGATTCAAGATAGCCTGGCTGATGACGGCTGTAAGCCAGAAACCGGTCCCAGGATGCTTGTTTCCGGTCCAGGGAAGACATGGCTTGGCAGTTCGGGCTGGACTGTTCCCATGAGGCACAGGGTCAGACTGATTTGCATATGGCCATGTCTGAACTGGGAGTGGCGGAGTGAGCTAAAGAATGATGATGGATTAAACCCAGATCAGTTGACTGGGGATGAGTGCTTGCAATGTTCAACACTCCGTCCATCATCCCCTTTGGTTTTGCTATGTTCGCCCTAAGTTGGCAGGGTATGCCCAGACGTGGGTCCCTTGCTCACTTTGCCACTGGATTCAAGATAGCCTGCCTGATGACGGCTGTAAGCCAGAAACCGGTCCCAGGATGCTTGTTTCCGGTCCAGGGAAAACATGGCTTGGCAGTTCGGGCTGGACTGTTCCCATGAGGCACAGGGTCAGACTGATTTGCATATGGCCATGTCTGAACTGGGGTGGCGGAGTGAGCTAAAGAATGATGATGGATTAAACCCAGATCAGTTGACTGGGGGTGAGTGCTTGCAATTTTCAACACTCCGTCCATCATCCCCTTTGGTTTTGCTATGTTCGCTCTAAGTTGGCAGGGTATGCCCAGACGTGGGTCCCTTGCTCACTTTGCCACTGGATTCAAGATAGCCTGGCTGATGACGGCTGTAAGCCAGAAACCGGTCCCAGGATGCTTGTTTCCGGTCCAGGGAAGACATGGCTTGGCAGTTCGGGCTGGACTGTTCCCATGAGGCACAGGGTCAGACTGATTTGCATATGGCCATGTCTGAACTGGGGTGGCGGAGTGAGCTAAAGAATGATGATGGATTAAACCCAGATCAGTTGACTGGGGGTGAGTGCTTGCAATGTTCAACACTCCGTCCATCATCCCCTTTGGTTTTGCTATGTTCGCCCTAAGTTGGCAGGGTATGCCCAGACGTGGGTCCCTTGCTCACTTTGCCACTGGATTCAAGATAGCCTGGCTGATGACGGCTGTAAGCCAGAAACCGGTCCCAGGATGCTTGTTTCAACGTCCAGGGAAAACATGGCTTGGCAGTTCGGGCTGGACTGTTCCCATGAGGCACAGGGTCAGACTGATTTGCATATGGCCATGTCTGAACTGGGGTGGCGGAGTGAGCTAAAGAATGATGATGGATTAAACCCAGATCAGTTGACTGGGGGTGAGTGCTTGCAATGTTCAACACTCCGTCCATCATCCCCTTTGGTTTTGCTATGTTCGCCCTAAGTTGGCAGGGTATGCCCAGACATGGGTCCCTTGCTCACTTTGCCACTGGATTCAAGATAGCCTGGCTGATGACGGCTGTAAGCCAGAAACCGGTCACAGGATGCTTGTTTCCGGTCCAGGGAAGACATGGCTTGGCAGTTCGGGCTGGACTGTTCCCATGAGGCACAGGGTCAGACTGATTTGCATATGGCCATGTCTGAACTGGGGTGGCGGAGTGAGCTAAAGAATGATGATGGATTAAACCCAGATCAGTTGACTGGGGGTGAGTGCTTGCAATGTTCAACACTCCGTCCATCATCCCCTTTGGTTTTGCTATGTTCGCCCTAAGTTGGCAGGGTATGCCCAGACGTGGGTCCCTTGCTCACTTTGCCACTGGATTCAAGATAGCCTGGCTGATGACGGCTGTAAGCCAGAAACCAGTCCCAGGATGCTTGTTTCCGGTCCAGGGAAGACATGGCTTGGCAGTTCGGGCTGGACTGTTCCCATGAGGCACAGGGTCAGACTGATTTGCATATGGCCATGTCTGAACTGGGGTGGCGGAGTGAGCTAAAGAATGATGATGGATTAAACCCAGATCAGTTGACTGGGGGTGAGTGCTTGTAATGTTCAACACTGTCCATCATCCCCTTTGGTTTTGCTATGTTCGCTCTAAGTTGGCAGGGTATGCCCAGACGTGGGTCCCTTGCTCACTTTGCCACTGGATTCAAGATAGCCTGGCTGATGACGGCTGTAAGCCAGAAACTGGTCCCAGGATGCTTGTTTCCGGTCCAGGGAAGACATGGCTTGGCAGTTCGGGCTGGACTGTTCCCATGAGGCACAGGGTCAGACTGATTTGCATATGGCCATGTCTGAACTGGGGTGGCGGAGTGAGCTAAAGAATGATGATGGATTAAACCCAGATCAGTTGACTGGGGGTGAGTGCTTGCAATGTTCAACACTCCGTCCATCATCCCCTTTGGTTTTGCTATGTTCGCCCTAAGTTGGCAGGGTATGCCCAGACGTGGGTCCCTTGCTCACTTTGCCACTGGATTCAAGATAGCCTGGCTGATGATGGCTGTAAGCCAGAAACCGGTCCCAGGATGCTTGTTTCCGGTCCAGGGAAGACATGGCTTGGCAGTTCGGGCTGGACTGTTCCCATGAGGCACAGGGTCATACTGATTTGCATATGGCCATGTCTGAACTGGGGTGGCGGAGTGAGCTAAAGAATGATGATGGATTAAACCCAGATCAGTTGACTGGGGGTGAGTGCTTGCAATGTTCAACACTCCGTCCATCATCCCCTTTGGTTTTGCTATAGAATCATAGGTTGCCATAGCAGAGCCAGCTGAGGTTGTACCGTCATAAATGTAGCAGTCCCCCTACATCTAAATAAGGTTAGGGTACCACAGGTTTAGCTTCATTTCACTTGATTTAAACTCCATATAACCCCAAATGAGGTCCTGAGTTAGAACCTATTGATCAGTGTGAACCTATAGGCTTTTTCAACCATTTCTCCACTGCAGGCCTGAATAGGGAGGTTTCTGGGATCCTGATACATGTGCTTCATACAATACCATGGAAATGTATGTCTGCCATTTATTCTTTTGGCCCTTAGGGCATGTGTGTGCGCCACTTGTGCACACTTACCTTTTTGGCGGTGACTCAGGGTGGCCTTTTGGCCCCCTTATCACCCTTGAGATTGCAGTCACAATTTGCGATTACCAATTTGGAATCTATGGGCCAGATGTATCAACATTATATTTAGCGAGTCCTTAACCTACATACATTGCATTTTGCAAGTCCAAAATAGCGAATCGGTAAAATTCGCTATTAAGGACTCGCAAAATATAATGTTGATACATCTGGCCCATAGATTCTATGAAAAAAAGAGAGAAATTGAACAGTATTATAGTGTAGGATGCTTCCAATGGATAAACTCTTTCAAAGAATTGATTGACCCACGCCTCCCTACAAGTACCATTGCTCACCTATACTACTTATTTATTTTATTTTTAGTATTTGTTAGGCGCAAAACGAATCATCCCCACGGGGATCTCTCGGCGCCACAATATCAGAAGAATAATGGAGAGAACCCTGATTAGTGACTGAACAACCAGGTTTTGAGCCGTTTTTTGAACAGCCCAAAGGAGGGGCTATCACGAATGTGGTCAGGCAGCTTATTCCAGTGGGAGGGCGCAAGATAAGAAAAAGAGCGACCTCCCATTCTGATTTTGTTGATCCTCATTGGACACAACAGCCGCCGACTACTCGACCTCAGCTGCCGACACGGAATGTAAGGTAATAGCTTTTTGCTGAGGTAGGCCGGGCCATGCCCCTGTAGAGTCTTAAATACCAGACACAGCAGCTTGAATAATGCTTGCTTCCTAATTGGTAGCCAATGAAGTTGGCGCAGGAGAGGTTCCGACGGCGAACGGGATGGGCGGTTAAGAGCCAGACATGCGGCTGTATTCTGCACGACCTGCAGTCTAGAGAGAAGATCTTCCCTAATCCCTACCAGTAGGGAATTACCGTAATCCAGCCTGCTTACTAGTAATGCCTGAATAAGTGACTTTCTTGCAGAGAGGGACAGCCAAGAAAAGATCTTTCTGAGCATACGCATCAAGCCGAAACACGTACCTGAAATGCTTTTCACGTGTTGCTCCATGGAGAGTTTCTCATCCACCGTGATACCTACATTTTTCACCCATTTTTTTGGGGTCGGAGGGTCACCCAGCTCCGGAGGCCACCAATCTGTAGACCACAGCTCCTCTGCCTTCCCGAACAACACAATCTCAGTTTTGGTTGTGTTCAGCTGCAAAAAGTTAGCAGTCATCCAGGCCGCCGTCATTAACATGCATTTTTTTAATCTTTCTCTGGTCGATGAGGGATCTGAATCAATGGTAATGATCAGTTGAGTATCATCCGCATACGAAACGGTGTCGAACCCACAAGATCTAATAATGGGGGCCAGAGAAGATACATACATGTTGAATAACGTGGGGCTTAGAATGGAGCCCTGTGGTACCCCTTTGTCCACAGCCAAAGTCTGCGAAGTGAACGGCTCAAGTTGGACTTGCTGAGTTCTGTCGGCAAGGAAGCTTTCAAACCATCTGAGTGCCGATCCTCGGACACCAATCTCTTGTAATCCTTCCACAAGGATTCGATGAGAGATGGTGTTGAATGCGGCCGACAAGTCAAGAAGGGTCAGCATAGTAGGAGTCCCCTTGTCCAGGGCCAGCTTGATCGCATCAGTGACTTCTGTTAGTGCAGACTCGGTACTGTGCGAAGCACGAAAGCCTGACTGAGAGGCGTCAAGCAGATTATTCAATTCAAGGTATTGAACTAACTGCTTATTGACTGAGGCTTCCATGACTTTCGAAAACAGAGGGAGAAGAGAGATCGGCCTATAATTTTGAAGATCCCGAGGATCGGCCAGGGCTTTTTTTAATATAGGTCTGATTTGCGCCAGCTTCCATTTCTGAGGGAAAGTGGCTGTGATTAGAGATTGATTACATAATTCAGCAATGGGGGCCGCTAGAGCTGAGGCCAAAGCTGTGATGATGAAAGGGGGAGCCACGTTGAGAGGGGAACCAGATTTTTGGTGAGCTAACGAGTGGACTTGGTCCGCCGTACTGGCCTTAAATGTATCTAATGAGAAAGAAATGGAATCATTGTGCTTATATGAAACCACACTAGGTTACACCTGTATGTTGAAAGAGCTGTAGATTTTATCTATCTTTAGCTTAAAATGGTTGGCCAGATCATCACAAAGCTGTTGAGTCTGCGGGATGGATGAGTTATTCACTCTTGGGTTGGTGAAATCTTTCAGGATTTTAAACATTTCTTTGGAAGAATTCTTAGCTTTGGTGATTCTGGTCCCCAGGTGTGATCTTCTAGCTCCGTTACAGTTCTTTAGGTATTGTCTAAGAGCCATTCTATATGCTAGTTTATCTGCCTCCTGTTTAGATTTTCTCCATTTCCTTTCCCATTTCCTGCAAACAGCTTTTTCTTTCTTAAGACTGTCATTGTACCAAGGTGCTGGAGCTGATTTTATCCAGGTCTTGCAAACTTTGATTGGGGCGATCGTATCCAGCGCTTTGGTCAGAGAGCCTTCTAGTATTTCCAGAGCCACATCGCTGTCCCTACAATTTTGAAGGACCGGGGTTTTAAATACAGGGATAAAAGAGGCTAGAGTCACCTTCCTCCATGGTCTCTGCCGGCCCAGGACAGTTTGGGGTTTATTTATTCCCTTTGATAAGTTTAATACAAATTTCAGAGCAGAATGAACTGTCCATGTCAGGGCTATAGGGGGGTCCACTACTATATCCTGAGTATTAGAGAAGATGTTGTCCAGTGTGTGTCCCGCTATATGAGTGGGACTGAATACTTTGGGTAAAAGGCCAAGAGATTCCAAAGCTTCTACCAGCCCTATAGAGTCTGAGTTGGAGGTAATATCAAAATGATGATTGAAATCTCCTATTAACAGAAAGTTGTGTGATTGCAAGGAGAGAGGTGCAAGGATTCCATTTCATAAAATGCAGAAATCTTTTTTATTACCCCCTGGGGGATGGTAAACCACAGCTCCCATCCAACTGGAGCCCTGATCTATCTCCAGTTTAAATGCCAACAGCTCCAAGCTGGGGGAGGAAAAGGAATCCAAAAGCTTAATGCTCAAAGGTAGATGGGTCGCAATGGCTAGCCCACCACCCTTCTTCCCTTCTCTATCTAGTGTGGAGATTCTATAGTCCTCATGAAAAGCAATAGCTAAGGAGGGGGTGGCGAGCTGATGTAGCCATGTTTCGGTAAAGAAGCAGATGTCCGGTTTGAAGGAATCTAATAGATCCCATATTTCTGCTGCATGTTTAGAAATGGATCGAGCATTAAGATAGAGACCCTGCAAATTGAATGGTTTCCCATCCTTTTCATAAACCTTCTTCCTGGAAGCATTGTTGTTATGACCTATAAGGACTGAGAGGCAAGAAGGAGAAACGGCAGCAACTATGTGTGTGGGAGCTTGAAACCCCTTGCAGCAGGCATACTTGCTGAAAGGTGGATCTTGGTTCAAAAAGATATGCTCCCTACATCTTGGGTTTCCAATACGTTTACCAATCTCCAGAAGCACAGGTTTCGAATAGGTGTATGGGGACATAGTAGATTGCCTCGGAAGCCCGAGAGGCAGCCTCTCTGGTGGCTGGTGGCGTCCAGGCACCGACGGGTAGACGGGCTTGCCTTAGGCGGGACAGCGGTGCGCCCGCTGCGCGTGTCCGCTGCGCGTCCGCAAGAATGCTGGTGTTATGTGCGAGGGGCACGGGACAGAATAGAACAGCTAGAGCGTCAACCGCTCCAAGATGGCAACCGTAAGCACGGGTCAAACGAACCCCCAACAGGGCTGCCTCTCTCCACGCAAACAGTCTATTGATAGGACCGCGGTGGACCGGAGAGTAGCCACAAAGAGCACAAGTTCCCCAGGTAAGTAAAGAGAAAGCAAATTCAGTTTATACAATTTTAAAAGAGCTGTTAAAAACCATACAACGCCGCTTAAAATCAGATGACACACTGACAGATACAAACGGTTGGATTCTAGTACAAGAAAGTAATTAAAACACAGTCACAAGATTAGAAGATCGGCAATTCCAGCCGCTTCTGCTATTGTGGTGCGCGTCCGTGAGAATGCTGGTTTTATGTGCGAGGGCCACGGGACAGAATAGAACAGCTAGAGCGTCAACCGCTCCAAGATGGCAACCGTAAGCATGGGTCAAACGAACCCCCAACAGGGCTGCCTCTCTCCACGCAAACAGTCTATTGATTGGACCACGGTGGACCGGAGAGTAGCCACAAAGAGCACAAGTTCCCCAGGTAAGTAAAGAGAAAGCAAATTCAGTTTATACAATTTTAAAAGAGCTGTTAAAAACCATACAACGCCGCTTAAAATCAGATGACACACTGACAGATACAAACGGGCGGATTCTAGTGCAAGAAAGTAATTAAAACACAGTCACAAGATTAGAAGATCGGCAATTCCAGCCGCTTCTGCTATTGTGGTCTACATACTATCACTCTCAAAAGTAGAAAAATAATAGAATGTTGCCTCCAGGTAATGGTTGGTTGGGAAAAGAAATTAACATAGAAGCATCTTAATAATCCTGCAAAATGTGCCCTCAAGTGCAATCGATCGTTTGTATATTCCACAAGAAAAATATACAACCAGGAGAAAAGTTCCCTGAATACAGAAGGAAAAACAAAATAAAGTGAAAGGACCTATGCTCTAATTACAAATGAAAGAGGTTAAAATATGCTTAGAAAATGAAGCAATATTCAGTGTTACTGCAAGAAGGGAAGAACATTCAATACCTTTCGATCAACCTGCTCAGAACTAATCTAGAAGTGATAGAGGTACCAAAGAAAAGAAAATTAATCCTCACACACACTAATTTCTTATAAGGCGGAAGCATTGATTCCCTTTCAATTTATTTTCACCAATGTTGCATCTACTGAAAACGACCAAGATATAAACAGAAACAGCAATTTGAATTTTTTCACTGTTGTATAGCGATTATTGATCACTAGTAACCTGATGTGACGAATGATTGTGAAATGCCATGCTGAGGCCAGATTTCTAATGACAAGCATGTGATGCCTGCAGATGATCCATTTTTTTTGTATGTTGGCAATGTACATGTTGCTGGTCTTTTTTCATTGCTTATACAATTTTTCCAATATTTGGCATTATAGAGAATATATTACACAAGCAAGTAAAACGGCATATGAAAGACCCATTGTCAAAAGATAGGATTTTGGGAGTGGCCAACCACCATGGGTGCTCAGACGTGAATCCGATCCGCTCCGCTCCAGGCCCCATTTATGGTGCTGAAGTGGCGCCTGAAATCACATCCAAACGAGCGAAGCTGACGCATTAAACGATGAGACCCCGGCGGGGCATCTGGAGTCCCTACCTGCTGCTGAAAAGACGCTGCGGGTGGTGCAAAGGGGAGAGGGCCATGCAGAGACGAGAAGCCTAAAATGGCGGCTGCCTCTGATCCATGCAATCGTGAAGTGCGGGAGAGGCTAGGGCCATAAGGAAGGTGCTGTGCAGCGGACAGCCAGGGCCAGCAAGACGGAAGCCATTGCCGACCTGGTAGGTGAAGGAGGGTGACGGTGGGACACTACCGCGAACCGTGTGGCATCCCGGCTGAGATATCTCGACCCCTGGGGAACCTCTGCCAAAGGCCTTTGTTGGGGAGCTGGCCGCCTAGTGGAGAAGCCAGCAGCAGATGGACAAGAGAGGGGAGATGGTTAGACCCTCCCGCTGGTTGTGGCATGAGCATAACGAGGACACGAGAGTCACCGGCCCGGTCGCCTGACCTCATCAGGACTTTGCCTGACCTCAAGATGGCGCTGACCATGGGGAAGTAATGCAGCAAGGCAGCGCTGTGCTGGCAAGCATGGGGAGAAGTCCTCACCCCTGATGAAGACGACCGCCTGAGGCAACCCACATACAGCCCTTGTTCACCACAGGAGAGGGAGCTAACATGAGGAGGTGAAAGCGGCCGGCGGTCAGCGTAGCGAGCCCTTTGAGTGGCCTGTTGGGAACTCCCAGAACTCACCGGCCCAGCGACGTAGCGCAGAGATCGAGGCCCCCTACTGGAGAGCTCCACATTGGACCTGAACCCGGCAGACTGCAGAGCGGCCCTGTGCTGACCAAACGCCCTGGTCCCTATGCCACCAAAGAAGGCTCAAAGTACCAGAGTCTCCAGCTACTTCACCCCAGTGGGCGCAAGGGTGGACGAGGAAGGAAAAGCGCAGCCTAGAGGTGACATGGCGCTCACACGTGAGGACCTGATGGCGTCATTGCAGGATTTCAAAAAGGAGCTCCGAGAAGACATCAAAGCAGACATAGGTGCCTCATTCGACGCGTTCAGAGTGGAAATGGGAGTGAAGTTGGTGGCCCTTCAGGCGGATGTGGACTCGGTGGGGCCCGTACTTTAGACCTTGAAGCAAAATGCCAGGAGCTAGCAAATTGTGTGCAGCACCTAGAGGAGAACTTTGCTGAGTTACTTAGCCAGCTGTGGGCCACGTGAAGATCTTGAAAACCGCTCTCGGAGAGACAATATAAGGGTTAGGGGCCTAGAAGAGGGCTGCAAAGGTCCATACCTGGAGGCGTTCATGGTGGGTCTCTTCTCCACGGTTCTGGGAAAGGAAGCCCAGAGGTGCAGTTGGAACGGGTCCACAGAGTAGGTCCACAGCTACAAGGAGAAAACCGGAGGCCCAGAGACGTTTTAGCAAAATGTAGTTCCTTCAGAGTGAAAGAAATGGTCCTCCAGAAAGCAAGAAGTAATGACAAGATAACGTTCCAGAACACAACATGCTCACTCTTCCAGGACGTAGCCCAAGCCCCGCTAGCCCGAATTCAGCAGTTTTGGCTGATCACGAAGGCCCTAAGAGAACGCCAAATAAAATATTGTTGGACCTACCCCTTCGGCATAACTTTCCTGATGGACAACAAGCACCTTCACTGCATGGAGTTAGCGGAAGCTGCAAATCTGCTGGGTCTCAAGATCTCCCCCCCCCCGAGACACGCATCAACCTCAAGGGACGAAAGAGTGGAGCAACTGGGGGAGCGACGGGGCGTGGGCCCCTGGCAGATGCCTGGACGGGGTGGCAAGAAAACAAAGGGATGAATCGCAGGGAGTTTTTGGACGTTTGCAGCATTTCCATTTTAAAGAGTCCCGCGATGTGGACTTCACAGTTGACATGGTAAGGTGGTCAGGAAACAAAAGATACTGTGGGGTCTTCCCTCACCTGAAGAGTCAGGTGCCGAGACTTTTACAATGAAAGACACTCAGCGTAATGTGTCTTGTAATGGTTAATTCTTGCTTCAAGTTAGAAGACGAACATTTGATAGTATTCAAGCGTCTTAGAAGGTATGCTAAGGGGGCTCTGGGGGCGGAAGTGGGTACCCCCTGGAGCTGCTCAAAGAGAGGTTCTCTTCTGGGATAGAGAACTGCAGAGCTCAAAGTTATTGTTTGTATTTGTTATGTATGGTTTGTATCATGGTGTACACAAATATGCCCGCTATAACATGGCCACTGGGGGGGGGGCCCTTGAGGTGCACCACTGTCTGTCTTCTTCGTGCCGAGTTGGTGTCTACACAATGCTGAATGGCTGTTAACTGTATATCTTGGAATGTTAGGGGACCTAACTCCCCCAATAAGAGGCAACGTCTATGGAAATTCTTAGTAGAACATCATATTAGGATAGCAGCCCTGCAGGAAACCCATCTAAAAAAAAGTGAAGCGCAGCGCCTGAAGCATAAAGCCTACCCAAAAATCTTTCGCTCCTCAGCCTCCACGAAGCAGAACGGGGTGACCCTTCTTTTCCACACCTCGGTGCCCTTCCATCCCCACGCCATTAAAGCTGACAAAGCAGGGAGATTCCTGATGGTTAGAGGTCAACTAAGGGGAAGACCATGTACAATTGCCACGGTCTACGCGCCCAATACAGGGCAACTAGACTTCCTCTGTGCATTTCTATCGACACTGGAGGGTTTTGCCGCAGGAGACATAATTCTACTGGGAGATTTCAGCTTAATATGGGACCCGGCACTGGACATGACACACTTGCACAGATCAGCAGGAGGGGTCTTTAGCAAGCCGCTTAAAGCTTCCCTTCAGCGCCTGGGTTTGCTGGATGCTTGGAGGGGCTTCCACCCCACGACACAATACTACTCCTTTTTCTCTCACTCCCACAGAACTTTTTCTAGAATTGATCATGCTTTTATTAGTCAATCACTTTTTTACACAGTCTTGGGGACCCAACTCCATCCGATTTGCCTTTCAGACCATGCCCCCCAGGAGTTGGTCTTTGACTGGCTGGGCCCCTGCTCGAAGCATGCTAGATGGTACTTCCCTAATTTCCTTGGTAGGGATAGACTCCTCAGGGACGAACTGAGAAAAGCGATCAAAGATTTTTTCGAAATGAACGGCCCCGCACTCACATCCCATGCGAATAATTTGGCCGCCTTCAAGGTGGTCATAAGGGGGAAATGCATTGAGTTGGCCACCACGCTTAAAAAACAACAGAGGGGGGAGAGACTCCTGCTAGAGGGGGAATTACAAAAAGCTGAAAAAATACACAAAGAGAGTCCATCGGTCCAGACCCTATGGAAAGACACACTGTTGAAGGGGAAGCTACAGGCCATATACACCAACCGAGCGGAAAAAACTATCCTACGCCTACAATCCCGGGGTTAAGAAGGGGGAAACAAAATAGGCACTCTGCTGGCACATCAGCTCAGGGCAAAACAGGAAAAAGAATATGTCAATCAAATAGTGGATGACGCTGGCGTCTCCCACTTTAGTGAGTAAGGGAAAGCAAATGCCTTCGGGGAATTTTATTGCACCCTTTATACCGCTGAGTCGCTAGAGGCCTAGGATCAGGTGGGATACCTTGAGGCCCTTGACCTCCCGCATTTCTCGCTCACTACTAATGAGTAACTCAGTAGACCCATCTCAAGTGAGGAGGTTTAGAGGGCGATCGAGGCGCTCAAATTGCAGAAGGCCCCAAGCCGGTTAAATGCTGAATTCTATCATACATTTGCACCTGAGTTAACTCCTCGCCTGGTGAGCCTTTTTAATGACATAGTGACCACGCAGTAGGTAACAGCTACCATGGGGGAGGCTCTTGTCACCATTATTCCTAAAGTGGGGAAAGACCCTAAAGCATGCTCCTCATATCGGCCTATAGCACTTTTAAATTTAGACGCCAAATTATACTCTAAAATACTGGCCGGCCGCTTAGAAAACGTATTGCCGGCACTGATTGATCCAGACCAATCAGGATTTATTAAGGGTCGACAGACTCACGATAATTTACGGAGAATCACATATCATAGAGAAAGAACAGAAAAAGGGCATCCCGGCAGCCCTCCTCTCATTAGACGCGGAGAAGGCCTTCAACCACGTCGACTGGTCCTTCTTAATTTGGACGTTGGGGCGATTCGGGTTTAATGAAATCTTTATAGGTATGGTGTGGGCCAACTACCACTCTCCAGGATCCCGAGTCTTAGTAAACGGAATAGCCTCAGACTCCTTCTGTCTCTCGCGAGGAACAAGGCAAGGTTGTCCGTTATCCCCCTTGCTCTTTGCCCTATGCATAGAGCCATTAGCGGAACGGATTAGGGCGAACCCAGACATACGAGGAGTAATGTTCGGTACAGAGGAACATAAGATTTCCCTTTTTGCGGACGATGTCCTGCTCCCCATCACTGATCCGCTGAACTCTTTACCTGCAATTCTAGCTGAGCTCAACCTTTTTGAAAGAGTCGCAGGTTTCAAAGTAAACCTATCTAAGTCCTTTTTGCTCAACTTGACATTGACTCGGGAGGTGATGGGAGGAATAGAGGAGACCTCCCCCTTTTGCTGCACATGTAAAGAAATTACATACCTGGGTGTCAAGCTCACCCCCAAAATTACAAATCTAAATCCCTCCCCTGCTGCGACAGCTTAAATCCAACATTAGCAAATGGGGATCTGCCTAAACCTCATGGGTAGGCAGAATCAATGCCATTAAGATGAATGTCCTCGCCCGTTTACTCTACCTTTTTCAGGGCCTGCTGATCCTGGTTGAAAGGGAGCTATTTGTGGAGCTGAAAAAGATTACAACTAAGTTCATTAGGCAGGGACAAAGGGCCCGCTTATCCCATCGATTATTAACTAAACCGCACATGGAGGGGGGGCTGACCCTACTGGACTTCCTGGGGTACTACAGGGCCGCCCAACTCCGGGTGATGACTGAATGGTCCCTAAAAGCCTCTGAGAAACATTGGCTCCATATGGATCGGCAGATAACAGGCAGGACCATATGGGACCTTCTGAGGAAACAGAAATGAGACAGGCCGCCAAATGCCTACCTTAGCATCCCCACGGTCACCACCCTTCAGGCGTGGGACAATCTCACCAGAACATTGCCTTTAACAACTTTTCCAGCCCCCTACACCCCCATTCACTTTAATCCGGAATTCCCCCCGGCTCTCCAGGAGGGACCATTCGAGGGTTGATGGGCAGGTGGATGCCTCATGATATCCGATCTCTACAAGAAGGGGGAACTACTGACTTTTGAGGAATGTGTAAGGCTGTTCAAGCTGTTACCTACAGAAGAATACCACTACCTGCAGCTTAAACACTGGGCGCAACAACCTCAGGTGTGGCTGGCCTCAAACAGAGACCTGCTCCCAATCGAGAAATTCGCACAATCCGGTGCAACAACTAAGGGGGCCATTTCCTTCCTGTAGTCCCTCATCCGGGCAGTAAGCCAGCAATCGGCCCCGCGACACCGCAAATTCTGAGACGCTATCCTCACCACCCCCCTGGGGGAGAAGCAATGGGGCTCCCTCTATAAGGACATTGCCAAATATAACCGCTCCATGTTTTTAAGAGAAGCTCATTATAAAATTATGTACAAATGGTATCTACACCCCCAGAAATTGCATATAATATTCCATAACACTTCAGATAGATGTTGGAGGGGTTGCGGGCTATTGGGAGATTTTCACCACATCTGGTGGGACTGCCCCTCTATTCAGCCGTTCTGGAAGGAAATACTTTCCAAATTAAACTGATTCTGGGCTACCCAATCCCAGGCACCATAGACCACACCCTCCTGGGGATACGGGACCCCAGTCTGAAATATCAAAGGCAGGTGGATCGCCTCATTATGTGGCTATGCCTGGGTGCCGCCAAGATGGCAATAGCCGCAGCATGGAAAAAATCAGAGGCCCCTTCCCTCACGCAATGGCATGCTAGATTATGGCGGGCGCTAGCCCTTGAACGAATGACAGATATAGTGGATGGCTCAGGAAAGGGGTTCGAGTATATCTGGTCCCCATTGGTGGGATATCTGTCAGAGGGCTTGCCCCTATTTGCATGTGGCCCCAGATTAAGAGCCGTCCACCTCCTTCACACTTAATAGATTGGAGGTTCTCTCCAACTAGCCACATAAAGAGATCCTCTCGGTTCCCATGCCGGCCCTTATGACCATTCCAGGCCTTTGGCCAGATCCGTAATACAATCACCATGATATGACTGTTTGTTTTTGTTTTTTATTATTCTGAAGTTTGATGTTTGGGTAGGGTGCATGAGCGCCAACCAGCATCTCGTCCCGCATCAATGCAAGTTCGGTATGTGTGGCCTTGCAATGTCAGGATTAACATGATAAGGATACAAATGAAAAGAATTAAGTCAGGCTGAGACCTTGTGAACAAGCTGTGTGTTCTTTGTGATTTCTGTAACTCTTGGCCTGCAAACTGTGCTTGATGCAACTGCAATTTCTTTTGTAATGGTTTAAAATCAATAAACAGATTTTGAAACAAAGATAGGATTTTATTGCTCAAGGTATGTAATCTACCTATAATTATCAATGATGTCATTTAACATGTCATGAATGATGTAACACGTGAGATAATAAGCAGTGCTCAGCAAATTATAAGTGGGGAATTTCAGTGTTTTTATGTTTATTAAATGATAACTTTTATATTATTACAAGACCTAACCATAATATCACTTTAACCTTTGCTTTTTAAAAACCTTTTATGTTTTTTTAACGTAAAGACAAATCTTATTACCATAACTAAGTATAACTTCATTTTAACCTTAGATGTTTACAGTGAATTTCTGTTTTTTTTATCATATGCACCTAATTCACTGACTGAGCAGACCTTTTGACAATGTGCAGTAGGAGGTTGGACCCAAGGCCTGAACCTGGGGCCAAGCACTGCACCCAATTCCTCCACTGGGCCAACCCCCCACTGTGCATGGGTTTTGGCAGTTAGCATCATGGGGTTACCACAGGGTCTGGCCTGCATCCAGGCCCTGGGTCTAACTATCGTGAAAACCCAACCCCACACTGTGCATGGCTTTTGGCTATGTGCAGCATGGGTTTGGCTGCAGGGCCAGGCCTGTGTCTGCACTCTGTGCCCAATCTCTTGCTGGCAGCCAACGCCCTGTTGCTGTCAACCCCCCACAGTTGTGCAATTCCCATGGACATCCAACTCAAATTATCGATTGTTAAAAAACCTTTTTCCTGTACCATGGTACTCCCATGGTACCATCACACATGCAGAATTCTAAGGTACTGAAGGACCATCCAAGATTCATTTTTTAAAGCTTGCACGGTCCCATGGTACTCTGTGGTACTCCTGCAGGACCACATAGAGGGCAACACATGAGTACCACTGGAGTATTTCTACCTTCCCTCCTAGTATACTATTTTTAAAAGTACAAAACAATCGCTTGATTTATAGTCATTTTAAATGTCTCTGCTGTCCTCTACCTGAAGAATACCAGAGTATCTCACTGGTCATAATTTATAGAGTGCACTATCATTTATTCAGAGAGAAAAAAACACAAATGGAATCAGTCAGTCAAAAAGAAAGTTTATTTAGACCAATTGGTCCCTAAACATATAAAAGCATCCATAAATACAGTCGCTTGTAAAAGCTATATAAAATAAAAATATATATCTGATAAAACCTAACATAAAATTCAGTAATACAAGATTCGTTGATTGTTCCACCTTTCTGTGCAAAATACAATTCATATTATAAATATCTAAAAAACTCTGGTTCTATAGACTTTTGAAGACTTTTTAACTTTGATTATAAACCTCCCAATAGCACATGCTTTGTCCGAATTGCGAATTTCAATTAACAGAGCTACAGCTTGTGCACAATTTTTTATACCATACTTTACACAGATTAAGCGTAAGAACATTTTACTTCTATCCAGGACCTTTAAGCAGTCCAATAATATGTGCAAAATATCGCGTGTAGTACCTAGATTACAGGTGCACTTCACTTTGGAATCAATCATAGCTCTTTTTACCCTGTTGTTAGGATAACAGGGGTTCATGTCAATCCTTAACCTTAGTAATTAATTTCTAAGCCAATGATTGGGAAGTACATCTATATAAGAGAACTGTTGTTCATTTTGCCATGAATTATCCATGAAACACACAGATTCTTTCACCACGAGACATTGTCAGTCATGATCTCTAGATATGTCTTTCCCTAATGCACTGAGTTTCCCCTTAGCAGCCTCAATTTGTAAATTCTGTGGGCTCGACTTGAATCTCATGTCTCTACAAGCCT
Source organism: Calotriton arnoldi (assembly GCA_963921515.1). Taxonomy (NCBI): domain Eukaryota; kingdom Metazoa; phylum Chordata; class Amphibia; order Caudata; family Salamandridae; genus Calotriton; species Calotriton arnoldi. The sequence goes on along the minus strand of CAWUFW010003917.1, from coordinate 640,863 downwards.
TTGTCACGGTTTCCCTCACCCCTTTAGCCCACTTCAATTCACTCTGCAGTATCTCATTTTTGCACCACTGTGATATTTTGTGCTCCTCTCTGCAGCCCAGGCGCTGGCAGAATCTTAATAGCGTGATGCGTGCCATTACATCCCATGATACCATTCCGGTCTCCAATCTTACCGCCTGGATCCTTAAAGACCTGGGTAAAGACAGTAAGTTTTTCAAGCATTTCCCCTCTTTAACGTCCCACCCATTTTTACCACTTACATATAACAATTCTGCTCCATATTGGAACTGGGATGGTATCATAGCCATAGAAGCTGCCAGAACAGGTTTGTCTGACATTTCTCCATAATCTTTATTCAATTTTTTCAGGCCACTAACTGAAGCAAGGACCCTTACTCTCAATGCGTCCAGATGGGTATGCCATTTTAGGGATTTCTCAAACCACATCCCTAAATACGTGCATTCATTTACCATTTCCAACTTCAGTAGAGCCCAAAAACCAGCTAAAGTTTGTCATGTTTTTACCAAAGCTCAAAACCTAAGTTTTTCCCATATTTACTACAAGTTTTTTGAAGCTGCAGTATTCACTAAACACATTAAACTTTCTTCGCAGACCTATCTCAGTTTGGTCTAAGATTACAAGGTCCTGCGTAAAGTAGGCATGTAATGTGTTTCCCACCCAGCTTTAGACTGGCACCCCGCGCTGCTATGAATTAGGAGAAAAGTAAGGGGGTCAAAACGCACCCTTGTCTTAATGCGTTTCATATTGAAATTTTCTGCGACAAGGTCCCCTCCACAGAGTTATTGTTTCTTGAGATAAGAATAACTATAACTGTTGAATTTCTATGGTTTTGTGTGTGTAAAATCTGAACCTAAATATAGCGTTCCTCTAATCTTTGTTTGTTTTTGTGTGTGAATTTCTAAGACTTTTTTAACTCTAATTCCTAACTATAACGTACTGTAACCTTTGGTTTTTTTCAGCAACTTTCTCGGATTTTTTTAACGTTAAGTTTTATTGGATTACCTTACGTTAATGCAACCCCTGCCGCAAAAGTCTGAACCGCTCATAGGCACCCAAGCCCACGCACAGCCTTCGGTTGTACACAGTGGGCGTTGGCTGCAGGGCCTGGCCTATGGCCATGCCCTGTGGCCAACCCCTCATAGGCACCCAACCACACACAGCCTGTGGCCAACATCTTGTGGGCACCCAACACCGTGCCATGTCCAGCCTTCTGCCTGGACATGGGGCCACCCCCCCCCACAGGCACCTAAACCCACTACACACATTGCCTTTGGCGGTGCGCAGAGGTGGGTCAGCTGCAGGGCCATGGCCTGCGGCCAGGCCCTGCAACCAACCTCCTGCTGACACCCACGCTGTGCCTCGCACAGCCTTTGGCTGTGTGCAGTGGCGGTTTGCAACAGGGCTTGGCCTCGGGCCAGGTCCTGCGGCCAACCCCCCACAGGCACCTAACCACGCTCCACATACAGCCTTTGGCTTTGTGCAGAGGTGGGTCGGCTGCAGGGCCTTGGCCTGCGGTCATGCCCTGTGGCCCACCCCCCATATATAGGCAACCCGTGAATGGGACATGTAGCCCCCCTCCCAGGGCCAATTACAACCCCAGGACCCTATCCCCTGCATGGGAAGGGGGTCTGCCCGGCACTGCTCCCTGGGCCGATTTTGTCGCAGGGGAGCCCATCTCCCAGGGCCCAGCCAATTAGTAAAAGGGGAGGAAGGCCGTGCGGCCGCCCTCCATGGGCCTAGTCTGGCCCCGGGGACCCCATCCATTGGGGACTGTCCAATTTTTGCAAGAGAAGCGGTGCTGACAGGCGCCCGTCCCTGGGACAATTACAGAACAGGGGACCCCATATCCTGGGACCCAGCCAATTATTAAAAGGGAGTGGGCCCTGGCCCCACCCTGGACACCCAGTGTGCACTGTTGGGGGATGCAGGGAGAGCCTGAATGCACCCACGGTCCCTGCTGTCTCCCCACTTCCAGTGGGAGGCGGCATTGCTCCGGAATGCATGGAGCAGCAAACAACTGCTGCTCTCTGCATGAGGGAGTACTTTTTCCAACTGTTTTCCTGCCAGCTTGACAGTGGGCAGGGAAACAGATGAAAAGTCTGCTGCCAGTGGACGGTAGCAGGGGCACCTCGGAACATAGGGAGCTCACCCTAGGATATGGTGGACCCCAGAGCCATTAATGGCTCCAAGAGGGGGGCCATGCATCCCTCCCTCCTCTGAATTTGCACGGGCTGGCCTCAGAGAGGTAATGGTCACCAGGACCAAAAATGGCACCTCTCCCCATTGAAAAAATCAGCCTGTCCCTGGGGAGTTGGTGGTCCCTAGACCACTGTGCTTAAAAAGGCCGGGCACGGGTGTCCAAGTGTCCTCTCGCCCCTTTCCAAAAAAGGCCTTGTCCTGGGGAGGTGACTGTCTCTGGGGCCTAAATCGGGCATGAGCTGGTCCACCCGGGCTGAAGTATAAACAAGCTAGGAGACAGCGCTTGTTTTTAAAAAAAAAAGTTTGCCGACATTCCAAGATCCTCCCCAAATTATGTGGCAACATTTTTTAAAAAAAATGTTGGGCCCTTGTGGGACCCCACCTCTAGGCCTAGGGGTCAGGGTATTCCTATGCTCCCCCTTCTTTTTAAAAAAAACTTTTTGGGGGACTCAGCTGAGTCCGAGTCCCAAAGTGGCTGCCAACACTTCCTGGTTGAAGTGTTAGCAGCCAATCAGATCTCAGCATGCAGTCCTATCTTGTTTTCATGTAAATGCTCGCTTGAACTGTTTTATGTAAGAAATTACCAGCGCTGAGCTCATATTATGTAAAATTGTAGGAGTGCACCATGTACGGTTTCCCACACGAGTAGAACAAACAAAAACTCCCAAAAGATTTCAGTTGTATTTGTCCACAAATCTACTAAAATGGTCATGGATTCTTCATTAAAGCACATGGAAACCAGGTTCTCCATGCAGGTATGGAAACTTGATACGTTTTTCCAAGAATGGCACGCACACACAAAGGCACACACTTGTCCCTGGCCTAAAGGGAGCATTTGACACCAACATAATTGAGCATACTAAAACACATATAAAAACTAAATATACAGGTCCAAAGAGAGACAAGAGAGAGGCCTTATTAGAATGATGGGCCATCTTCGAAGAGGCCAAGAGCGATAGCCGTACAAGGCCGGTAGCCAGCAAGGCGTTGGCACCTCCCCACCATATGCAGCAATGGAAGTGATCACGCCAGCTTCCCCCCGCATTAGGATATTAAATTCCGACAATAATAGAGGACGATGAGCCCCCCACCGAAAGGAAAACAGTTATGCCCACGCACAAGAGAACAAAAAGCCAGTGAGTCCAGATGCTTCCAGCGCAACCCAAGTTTCTTGAATAGGTCCCCAAAAGCTTGGCCCCGCATGCCACATTCAATACATAGGACCTTAACAGCAAGAAAAACACACACTGCCACTGCTTCAGGTGAACATACTTGAGTGACAGGGAGGTTGGTGGCAGTTCTTGATAGCAGTACAGCGAGTAGGGGAGAGGAAGAGAGCTCCAACTCCCCGGGACCGATGACAAGGGTGAGGCTACAGGATTTGCCCAGGTAGCCGAGGAAACAACAGAAAGCGAGTTTTAAGACGAAGCCATGCCAAAAAGAGCAGTTCACAGCCCAGAGTGCAGGAGGCAAACCAAATTAGGCAAGGAAGACAGGGGTGAGCTGAGGCTAGAGAGAGGGAGAGTGGGAGAGCACGCAACCAGGAAGTGCAGCAAGAATACAGGGCAGCGTGCCCTTCATATGAGGGAAGCAGGAGTAAGTCCAGGCAGAGAGCTGGTAAGAATCAAAAGAATAAATAAATGATAGGCTTCTAGAAGGGATTAGAGCCTCATTGCCCAGTCGACAGAAGATAGTGGCTCATCACGAAATAAAAGGCCAAGACAGCCTGGTACTAACCCACCAGAGAAACAGGAAAAATAAGATGGAGCCTTTCCATGCATATGAAGAAAGCACAGACGATGATGCACGCTGCTCCACATGGGTGCACGGCAAGGATAGACATACCCACAGGGAGATAGTAGCAAGAAAGGAAGGCAAGAGTTTTTCTTACCTGTTTTGAGACCTATTAGCCTATTGGACTGAGGAGAGGGACCAATATCATAGGCCTTGGCCAAGGGAAGGATCATTTGAGCCAGAGGGCATAGCTATAGCGGAATATTGCATCCGGCATGGAGGAGGAGACCCCAGGTGGAACTCCCCCTACATGCAGGAATGCCTAAAAAGATGGGAACGCTATATTTGGGAGAAACCTGTAGAGTCACTTGAAATAAGAATGTATCCTTTACTACAGAGGGCCGCGGTGGGGATTGTATACATGCCATGGGCCCAGATGAACCAAGAGCGTCTGAGAACAAAGTTACTGTCATTGTTTGATGGGGCAGGGAAATGGATTTCATGCTTTTAGAATAACACTACAGGTATCAACCTAGATAGTGATGACACTAAGAGCCTACTAAGCAGCCATATTGGGGAGCAGACTAATACGGAGTACACCCAAGCTCACATTTCAGCAATTATGCTAACCAATATGAGTATGATGGGGCCGCGTTTAATTAGTACAGGCACTGGATATGGAGACCCCTGAGAGATATATTCCTTGACTGCTCAGATGTAGAAGGGTTAATGGCAGAGACCATGAAGCAAGGGGAAAGCATAACGGATTTCCTGTGTAGAATTAGGAAGCATTGGGGATAAGAGACAGGACGCCCATGGACCAATACAGGCCCACAAATTGCATTTTTCTACAATATTCTTAAAAAGGGGTTACCCACTGAGATACAGAGTGGACTGGACAGCTTATTTGGTTTAGATACCAAATCCTGGCAGGAGATAAAGCCCATATACACAAAAAGAAGCAAGAAAAGGACAGAGAAAATAAAGAGCAGGCCCAAAGAGACACTGCGAAACTGGTTCAACACAAATTGAAAAAGACTGCCCTTAAGTGGGCAGCAATGATCGCAACAGTGCAAATGGCACCAGTTTCAATGGGGGCTCCATCGTAAAAACCCCAGAGGGTTCTAAACCGGCTATGTCAGTAGTGGCCAGGAAGGTTGGCAGCAACCAGACCCTAGGGAGTGCTACTATTGCTTTATGCTGGGTCATCTAGCAGAGATATGTCAGTTAAAGGCACACCATCAGCAGCAAAATCAGCAGTGATCAATCAGCCATGGCCAGCCACCACAAAAACCCACAAATATTTGACCTCAACACCAAGGACAGGGGAATCAGAATGCACCCTACATTCAGTCTCAGGGAGGTCTACTGTCAGGTAATTGGACAAACACATGGCAGCAGCAACCACAGACAGGGAACTCAGCACAACAGAGACCAGGGCCACGGCAGGGATGGGTTGACAGTATGGAGCGGTAGCACCTTCACGCAATCGCAGAGCCAAAATGTGCAGTAAGATAAACACCCAGCATAAGTAGTAATTACCCACACAACTTAAAAACTAGTGGTTTATAACAAGCACCCACTTACCCTCTTTCCTCAATAAACTGTACCAAACCAAAAAAAGGACTAATAAGACAACAGTGGGAATTCAAATTTTTACTTGCTTCCGGTATTTCAGGTTACATTTCTCTGCCCCATCCATGCCAAGCATGGAGACTAACTGTGCTCTATTCATGTATAAAAATGGAATTGTATCTTTATTAATGAATTTGCCTGTTGTGAACTCCACATCAACCCAACTCGTACATACGTAGTCAGGCAGGCTCTGAGACCTAGGCCAGAGGTTACTGATTAATAGGCCGCAGGCGGTGTGGTACATAGCCGGCAGACAGATGCATGAACAGGAAATCCCAGTTAAATCCCACAGATAGGCACAGCAAAACTACAATGGTTCAGGGATATTTGCCCAATAAAGCACACATGGCCAGATGCCACATGAGTTTGGAACATATAGCCAATCAGGACACAGCACAAGCAGTGATCAAGCGCTCCCCATGCCGGATATCTGGCAATGTCACCCATGGCCGCATTGACTCCATGCAAGGTTGAGGCCCATCTGTACTCTCCATTAGACACTTAATGTATTACTTCAAAGGCAGCATCTACATTCATTGCCTTACAGGGACCTCTGGAAGCACTTTATTACATACAATAAATTGTATAAAAAGAGTTCGCTGACCGATTGTAAATTAAAACAGTCCTCAGACCCTGCTCCTGTAACTGTTTTCCTGGCAGCTCTGTTTAAATAAACAAACTGGTCACGTTTTGCCAAACACCTCTTGTCTTTTGTTTTCTCAAGGTATTTTGTGTTCAAGCAACACCCACATGACTAGCAAAGCAATTGATTGCGCCAAATTCAGGAAAACATCCGAAACTAAAGAAAACCACCCAAAGCTAGCCCAAAAAGAAAGTTCCGGTTAACAAGGCAGGGTCAAGATAAGCCAAAGCCTGGTACCTGGAAGAGATGAGGGACGGCCACACGACAACACACCATGTGGTGTGCACAGAGAGCTGAATAAACACATGATCTCGGGGCACGTTGCAAACACCAGTAGCACTAAACAGCAAAACGCTCCCTCATCACATAGTCCCACACACATGTAGACTGAAAAATACAACTCACAGCAACGTGCCCTCATGCATGCACCTATTGAGAACTAGTGATGCCCAAGGAAACCCAGTTACAACATGATGTTATCCGTCCCTATGCCCATTAGACAAACCCCACAAACATATTTTGCACCAATCTAAGCATCCTGTTTGGAGAGGGGAGGGCTTTATGGCTTATAAAAAGAGTTGATCCATCCAGGTAACTAATAACCATCCCCAGTCCACAAAATCACTAAAAATGGTTTATAAAAAGAGTTGATCTGCCTAGTTAACTAATAACCACCCTTACTCCCCGAAATTACTAAAACATGCCCAACAGGCATCACTTTCCCGAGGCCTTACTAGATCAGGACTAGTGGAGTATGGAGATCACAACCCTAGGGTATAACTACAAGGACTCCGAAAACCATTAATTATGGAGCATATGTACATTTTAGAAGTTAACCATCAACAGAGTTTTTTCAAAACCAGGTAACAGAGAAGGCAACAAGAGTGTACCAAGGTGAAGTGCCATCAACTTTCACTAAGCAAAAAGAGAAAAATACAATTTCCAAACTTAAACCAATGGAAGGTGGAAAAACTCACAGCCTACTTAACATCTGAGTGGGTGTACCGTTCCTTTGTGTAGCCTAGCCCATCAAGAAAGAGAAAAAGGACAATTTCCACACTTACTCCACTGGAAGGAGGAAAAACCCACAGCCTGCTCAACACCCGAGTGAGTGCACCGTTCCTTTGTGGAGTTGAGTCCCATCCATGGTGATGACATCCATGAATTAAACATTGCAAACATATTCCAATTGGGCAAAAAAACACAGCCACAAGAAGTGCACCGATGGCTCCGAAAAGAATCCCACCTCGAACATATCACTACAAAAGTTATGTATATTTCTGTGCATATGTAGTCTCTGTCTACAATGAGTAACCCCACACTTGTTTACCCTCTATGAAACTGCCGGGTCAAGCGGGACTCACAAATGGGGAACTACAGCACCTGCATAGGGATCTCTTGTGTGTCACCTACAAATACACTAATCAGAACGCTAGCACCTTGCGCGCACTACATAGCACCCTCCTACATAACACTTATCAGGAAATCTGGGCCAACGAAGTGGGGGGTACGCTTGGTTTGAAGGGAAGGGCAACTCCTGATTCTCTGGAAGCTAACACTGTATTCCTTATGTCTCAGAAGTAAAGGAATGCTTTGGATGGGCATGAATGCTAACTGTGGTATTATATTACACATTCTGGATATGTAATGGGGCATCTCCATTCTCATGGATTACTATTGACAATGCTGCAAGTTTGCCTATACTCAGCTTGTCCCCGGATGGTGCGGACTCTGTTCCCTAGTAACCATGCTCATTCTTGGAGAAGAACTATCTGACTTGGACCAACAGCTGCTAAAGAAAAAGACAGCTTTGCTGGACCAAACCTTTGACAAAAGATATGCAGACTATTTTGGCTGGGCTCAGTTCAAAGACATTTCAAAAGAATTCAGACTGTTCCCAGATGCCCAAGAATCAGCTGGAGGGTCTATACCCTTCTTTATCCTGCAGGCAAAACCTAATGTCCACTGGCTCCAGATCACCAGGTGGGAGATGCTTAAAATGATAAACAGCACTGTGCTTGGGCTCAATTTGTTCAAGGAAGACCTGCGAGAAATATGTCTCATGGTGATGCAGCACTGATATATATTGGACTTAATGACCGCAGTGGAGGGAGGGGAGTGTGCCAAGATCGGTGTGTCCTGCTGCACCTTTATCCCAAGGAATGACATAGACAATGGAACTCTAACACTTGCCATCTGAGCATTGCACAATTTATAAAGAGACAGGTGGGAGGAGGGAGGTTCCCCTGAGTAGGAGTGGTTTTCCAATTGATTCTCCTGACTCCCAAGATGGTTCTCCAGATTGTATAAATCATTGTTGCCAGTTATTGTTGTGCTTCTATTGACATTTGGGGTTGTACATATGGGGATCACCTGCTGGAAAAATGCATGCCTCAAATTAGGTAGAATGCAAGTAACTAGAAAGATTGTCAGTAAAAAGAGAGCAAGGGGAACAACAGGAGCCTAATAAAATAATAGTTCTAATGCATAAGTCAGATAGTGTAGTGCTAATATGGAAAATGAAACATTAATTTATAAAAACGAAATCACATCCCTAGTAACTAAATCACCTGTCGTGAACTCCACATCAACCGCAACTCACAAATACATACACAGGCAAGCTCTGAAACCCAGGCCTGGGGCTACTGAATTATAACCTTTTTATAATCAAGTCACACATCTTGCTCTAGTGTAGGGTAGGGATATTTTACTCAGTTGGTCCTGAAGAAATGCCATGGACCCCTTCTGGACAACACAGGTGTGAAACATGTTGCCCTTTTGATCACATAATGTGAGATTGTCATGGTTCATACCACCCCTTTGACAATCTATACCCACCTGTTTTTAGCCCTGCCAAAGGGACCACTGAATAAAACTTAACGGTACCCCTTAAGTAGTTTTAAGATACTCTTCACTACACATATTATCCCATCTCCACATACCCGTACTCATCATCATGGCTGAAAGAGAACATCTCCGCTAAGGGAGCATGTGGGGCATTCCAGCGCTAGCCCCATGAGGAGCTAAGCCTGATGATGAAGCATGAATCCCATTTGGGTGTGTGAGGGCTATGTCATACAATAAGGAAGATTCACCATTTAAAATACGTTACCACCGCACTTTACCTCTCTTCTCCATAGGAACAGCCACCCTCCACTTGTATATATATTCCAAGCTGGGAGCATGGGAGCTGGAACTTTGACTGCTCCCTATCCCTCTTCTTTTGATTGATCACAACATTACAATGGTCAAGACAGAATGACCCCAATAAAGCACACATAGCCGGGGTACTTGCACTCCTAAAACACCATAAACGTCAGATGCCACATAAGTCAGGAACATATAGCTAATCAGAACACAGCACACGTACTGATCACACACTCCCTATGCCAGATATCTGGACACATTACCCACTAGCCACATTGTGTCCAGGTCGAGGCCCACCTCTAGTAACCATTTGTCCCTTAATTTTTGACTCTAAGGCAGCAACCAACATACCTCATCATACATGGTTTGCCAGAGAACTTTACAACCTGATGAAAATTGTAATTAAGAACGATGTCAACCGAATGTAACTTGAAACAGTCCTCAGACCCTGTGCCTGTAAATGCTCTCCCGGCCTCTATGTTTAATTAAGCAAACTGTTCCTGTTTTGCCAAATGCCTCTTGTCTCTTGTTTTTTAAGGTATTTCATACTCAAGTAATAATATCACTGCAACATTTGCTGTAAACGTTTTGATGAGAAAACTGTGCATGGTCGCGCGTGAGTTATAGTTATCCTAGGTCATGAGTTATAGTTACCATAGTTAGAATTCACCACACAAGGCAAGAGGGAGGGCAGCACAATGGACCATGGAAAGCAAAAGAGACAGGACAGGGCCTTGCACACGGACAACAGAGGTCATGGAGGAAGGTGGCCAGGGCTGCAAGCTGACCATACAGGCCTGGCAGGAGGGTCAGTTGCAGCACAATGGAATATAGAGGGTAGGAGGATGTGGGCAGGGACATGCCAAAGGGCCATGGAGGGAATAGTAGCCCACACTTGGAGAACAGAAGGCAGGGGAAAAATGGGCAGTGTAGGAGCAGCAAGCTGACCATGAGGGGCAGTCGGGTTGGGCACAGGAAGCAAAACACATAATGGAGGGCAGTAGGGAGCCTATAAGGGCATACACATGGACAACAGAGGGATTGAGGGAGGGGGTCAGGGGCAGCAAGCTAACCATGGTGGGCAAGAGGGAGGGGGCTGGGGAATGTACAAAGATCCATGGAGGGCAGAAGGGAGGAGTAGCAAAATGGATCAAGTAGGGTAGGAGGGAGGGTATAAGGGCATGGAACTCTGACAATTGAAGGCAGGGTGGAGGGAGCAGGTGGAACTTTCACCTGGAATTTCCACAGGGGCGAGATGCAAGTTCTAATGCCCAGTTCCAACTTCCTTCACCCACCACAATGCCCAACAATGTCAAGCAAAGAATGGTGCAATGGGGGAAGAAGGGGAAAACAAAGGAAGAGAACATTTCTGTCCAAGGCGAACTCAGAGAGGATGGGCAAGCTTGGGATACTTCCTATGTGTTGTCTATGTATAAAGAAAATAATATATGTGTTGATATATATATCAGGGTTAACTACCTGTTAATTTCCCCTTTTCCAGTGAGGGTGTAATGCTGGTAGATGCAGAAAAGGTGACCATCTAAGCAAATAAAAGAGGACAATCAGGTATTATGCAATCAGATCAAGGCAGGGGCGTAACACAGGACCCCGCAGCCCCCGCAGTGCGGGGGGCCCCCACGTATCCTCACTCCGGAGGGGGCCCCCTTCCACTTCCGAAGCCTTCTTGCAAAGGCTGCAGTAAACAACACGGCAGCTGAAGCCTGCTGCACGGGATGGGATTCCCAACACAGTGAAAGTCACTCATAAACTTGCACAATCAATCGTTGTTGGCAGAGAAGGCCCTCGGTAAAACGTGCCTCCATGTCTCTTTATGTCAGTGTGCAAGGAAACACCTGCAGAGCCCAGGGTGAGAGAGGGGAAAGACAACACAGGGAAGGAGAAAGGCAAACAAGAAATAGACACTTAAAAGACACAGGTGAGAGGGAGAAAGAGAGAACTGCGAAAATTTGTGAGAGGTAATGAAGAACAGGTTACAGAGAGAGGTGGAGATGTGGCAGAGGTGTGAAAAGGATAGATGAGAGAGGAGACAGGTGTGAGACCGAAATAGGTGAGAGACAGCTGCCTGAGAATGAGAGTAGAGAGGTGATAAAGAAGCAGGCAGGTGAGAAAGGGACAGGGTAGAGGGACAGAAGAGACAGGAGTGTGAGTGATAGACAGGTGAAACACCATGGGGAGCGTTAGAGGGGAGGCCAGTTAAAAAGGTACAATAAGAGACTGTGAGAAGAAAAGAAATAGCTGAGAGAGAGAATGAGAGTGAGTGAGATTGGGGTTGGTAAAAAGACAGCCATATTATAAAGGACAACTGAGGAAAACAGGGTGGAGGAGACAGATGTGAGAGAGATAGCAGACAAGTGAGAGACAGTTAAGGATAGAAGGATAGAAAAGTAATAGAGCTAGAACAGTAAGAAAGAAAGACAGTTGAGAGAGACAGTTGTTGGGAGGAAGATAAGTTAAATACAGCTGAGAGATATGGAAGGAGAGATTTGTGTGAGAGAGGTGATAAAGATATAGAGGCATATGGGAAAGAGACAGCTTAAAGGGCACGCAGATGGGGGCATGGGAGAGGGAGAAGGGCTGGGCGGGGAAGACAGGTGAGTGAGATAGACTTGGTGATTGAGAGAGAAGTGAAAAAAGGACTGCAGAGTAGAAGAGACAAACCGAGATAGGGAGGAGACAGGCATTTGAGAGAGATGAAAAGAGGTGAAAGACAACTCAGAGAGGTAAAAATGGTGGCAGATGAGAAGGTTATAAAGAGACAGCCAAGAAAGCAATAGCCTCCAGAGAGCACAAGTAGTCACAAAAGAGAGCAATGAGTAAGAGACATACAGGTTAGAGAGAGAGGTGAGAAAGGGACAAGCTAAAAGAGGGGATTAAGCGACAGACAGGTGAGAATGAGGCTGCAGAGAGAGAGAAAGAGGGGAGAAGTGATGGTGGACATGATAAAGAGACAGGTGACAAAGAGACATTGCAGAGAGAGAGCGAAGTAAATCAAGAGAGAGATACAGATGAGAAAGAACTGAGAGAGAGGCAGAGAGAGTGGGGAGATAGGAGAGAGCATGGTGCTACAGAGACAAGTTAGAAAGAGAAGAGAAGGGATGGGGAGAAATAGCTAGTTGATAATGGGACATGCATGATATAAAGACACAGGTATGGAGAAGAGGTAGAAAATAGGTAATTAAATGATAATTATGTGAGTGAGAAATAGCTGACCAAGAGTGGGGAGAAGGGTGAGAAAGGTAATAAAGAGACATATATGTAATCAAGAACAACTGATAGGGAAAGGTAGCAGTGATGATAAAGAGACACTAGAAAGAGAGGGAGAGGTGAGAGGTGAGAGAAGAATACAGGTGACACAGACGAGTAATATGGAAGGGGAAAAGACAGACAACCCAGTAGAGAAGAGATGACAAAAAAAAGCATGGAAGAAAGGGCAGAGGAGAGGAGTGAGTTCAAAAGACAGAGAAAGGGAGGGGAGAATCATGGGACATGGAAGACGTGAAGGAGAGAGTAAAAAGAGGCCACATGAGGTAGAATATTAGTAGGAAAAGATACAGATGGGTAGAATAGCTGCGGGAAGGGAAACTTGCAGAGGAGTAGAACACAAAGGAGAAACGTGAGCATGTCCTATTACAAATATAGGTTAACATTCTGGTGTTCTATTATGGAGAATGTGTATGTATGTAGAGTGTTGGCCACTGTACAAAGAACAGCATCACCCGGTAGAGCAGAAACTTATCCTTAGCTATACAGTTTCTTGAAATGGCTTGTTTTAACATTTTCTCAGATGCCTAGGTATCCGAAAGCAATATGTAACATAGGGAAACCACGAAGATGGCAAAGAAGGCTCCACTGAAATGACTTTTACAGTATCTCAGAGACATAGGTCTCATTGGAGCTGAAAATCTCAAATGTCTTCTGGGGCAGCATCATCTAATGACTTTTTAAGGCACAAATCATCTTTGTAATAAGTAGCTCTATGGGCCAGACATAGTACCTTTAATTCTATGGAGCACAACATAACGTGGATTCTTCACTCTGTAAATCAATCACATAGCTTGGTCTTGAGCCATCTGGAACATGTTAAATCTGTCCAGCAGTTATCTTGACATGAAGGACATTGTCATAGTGCATACAAAATAAAATGATAACCCTCATAAATGCAGCCCTTTTCACTGAGCCCAAGAATGGAAGAATATTTCTGGCCAGTCTGGACTAAACCTTTCACTTCTGTCCTAATTTTGGGAACTAAAGAGAGTTGATGGTCAGTATAGACTCTCAGGTTCTTAACTGTAGAGCTGGTTCATGATGCTGCCGTAAGGAACTCTGGCAAAGAAAACAGAGACTAAGATCGAATAGCCACTCCATTTTGTGATATTTCATTTTTTCTGCCACTGAAAGTCGGTTTACTTACTCTCATCCCCACAAGAAGCTGTTATTTTCTCTCTCTCTATTGTCAGACATGAGGGTATGGAATACAACAACCCTCACTCTAAGATGGTGCATGCCTCCTGATTTACAAGAAGAGGCAGCACCAAGCCTCAGGATGATGGCAGTCTAATATCTGCCCTTCAAGATTGCGTCTTTGAACTTGCCACTACAAATGGTTCTGGAGTGAAATGGTAATCAGCAGTAGAGTTGACCAGCTGTAGACTAGCCAGAGATGGCAAAGAAACTAGAAGCCTGGAGTGACACACTGCTAGTTGAAATTCTGATCTGAAAATGCCTGGTAATAAAGGTATCTGTATGACTAGGGCTGAATATAGTAGGCGAGTAGAAAAGTAGCACAGTGGCACTGAAAAGGCAAAGGACCATTTGGAACTGAAAGACTGTAGGAAATCTGGAAGAGTGAGAGAGTACATGCTAAGGGGTAGGCAAGGAGAAGAACGTGGAGCAGTGGTGAGCAGGAGGATGCATAGATGAGCTGGCGAGGTTCTGTACTGCAATGAGCACGCTGTGGAACACTGACAGTTGGAGCTAAACTCCTTTTAAGTGTACTGATACTTGAGCATGTTCAAGTGATCAGAGTTTTCTTCAAGGCATTTGCTGTATTCCGTTTACTGACATATGCAAGACAACAGCTAATTCTGTGCTTGGTTTGGTTGCTGGTGCCGGCTCTTGGATGAAGGCAATCATTCCATGATTACATTTTACCACTCAGAGGCCATTAAGAATGTGGAAACAGAGCCTGGCAACTACCTTCCTCCAGATGAAACCTTATTTGGGTGTCATATTTAGTGCTGAAAGTTCAGTCCAGTTGGAAGTCCAGCCATATATCCTTTAAAAAAACAACGGATAAACTGCAGAACCTTGGGGTAAGTAAAACTTACAAACATGCTGCTGGATCATTTCATGTACCACTCCCTCCGACACTTGGTCAATACCGGCAAATAAGAACTTGGTCTAAAATTGTCATTCATCCATGGGCAGACCTTCTTTTGAAGGTGGGGAGTCACAACAGCTGTTTTAATCTATTGTGAGACCACACCCTCTTGCCATACCATGTGCAGATACCACAACATGCTGCAGGGCAGGGACCCAACAATGCCTCACCCAGTGAGATAGGGAGGAAAAAAAAAGAATCCCTGACTCGATAATATTCATATTTTGTGCTGGATTATAATGATCTTGTGTTGAAAAGCAAGAGTCCCAGTTGGTCACCAAACTCTGTGAAGGCAATGCCATCCGGAAGAGGCCTGATGGATGAGTAAGCTACCTGAACCCCCTAGCAGCACGATGTTATGGCTTCATTATTGTAGTAATATAATACATATGTTTGCCTTTTCCAGTTCCTAATGGAGCTGCAGGTGCTTCTGACAGCAAGCTCTGTCTTCCTCAAATTCTCTCTTCCTCCACCTTCTTTCTGTTGTTCTACACATCTCCCTTTGGTGATAAATGGACAAACTAAACCAGGGTTTAGACTTATGCCTATCAGATAGACTGGCTTTCTCAGACAGTGGCACCAATATCTTCAAACACGTGTTTATGGTTTTATAAAAAGCCTCAAGGTTTCTGCCTACCATTTCCCCAAATCCTGAAACAAAGTATTGAGCTTGTCAGTGCTTAGTGTTTTTTGCATTTGCACTACATAAGCTTTCTGATTCATTGATTTTCATTCTTGTCTACAGTTGTTTGCATTCTGGCTCTGCCATTTCCTCACTTAAATAAAAGATCTTTTTAGATCTTCTGATTTCCTCTCTGCCAGCCCCAGCATTGCATAAACTAAGAACAATAGTCATTTGTCTAAGATGCCTCTCTTTCTTGTATCAGTAACATACCTACACCCCCGGGTTAGCACCCAGTCTGGTTGATGCCATTTAGTGTGTGCAGCCTGCAGACCTTTTTTCACTTGAGATACAACAGAGTCTCAAGCCACAGCCTGAAGGTTTGTGTAATCTGGGAATAGTTCTGCTGAAAGTGTCTATATGTTGTGCAGTTCTGAAAGTCCTTGCAAAGGAGAAAGGTGAGGGACATAGATTGCATGTAGGTGAGCAGGGCCCCTTCATCGCACCTTGCAGGGGGGGCCCCTAAGGTTTTGTTACGCCACTGGATCAAGGTACATATATAGGAAAGGAAATGTTATATGAAATGACCTATGATGGTAAAAAAAGGAAGTTAAAGGCTCCAAATCAGATATTCAATTATATGAACAAACCAACAAATTATGTAATCCTAAAAAGAAAATCAGATGTAAGCACAAAAAATGTATGGGGCTAGAAAATAAGGATTAGTTCCTTAACTTAAGGAACTGACTAATTCCTTTATGCTTTTCCTTTATATCTTTTCAGTAAACAAGTGCACAGGAAAATAAGATCTCTAGAACTTGGTGGACAAGTCAATTCAGATTAGTAGTATCAGCCATTGAGTAATTAATGTACAGCTTAGCGTTACCGCCTGTTTGTAGATAACATGGATTCTGTATAGGTGTTTTGTTTCCTTCTTTTCTTGCAGGGTTTTGTGGAGCAGGAAATCTAGTGCCCATAGAAACAGGGACGCCCCAATATGGCAAAAGCAAGGATCGAGAGTCGGCGTTCAACAACCTGGCAAGAAGCCTTAAAATGTGAAGTGCAGTAACCCGGAAGCAGGTGAGTGAAAAGATATGGCAGAAAAGGCATGCGCAAACTAGAACGTGAAGCGCTCTCTCGTCTGTGCCGGCAACCTTTATTCATGGTATTGCTCCGCCCTCTCTGCAAACGCGATCAGGAGCGGAGCAGTCATGACAGCAGGGACAGGTGGCAACCATATGACCATGCTGGGCAGGCAGCAGTGGCAGCTCAATGGAACACTCAGGGCAGACAGGAGGGGCAGTGGCACCTCCATGAAACATAGTGGGCAAAAGGGAGGGAGCAGGGGCATGCAGACATACATCAGAGGTTAGGGGGAATCAGGGTTGGGGCAGCAAACTAAGCACAGAGGCTAAACTGAAGGGCAGTTGCAGGGGCATAGACTCGGGCAATGGAGGGCAGGAGGAGCAGACAGGGGCTGCAGGCTGACTGGAGGGCAGTGGCTGCACATCGGACCATGCAAGGCAGGAGAGAGGGGCAGGTGCATGAACTTGGGCAGAAGCGGGCAAGGGAGATTTGGGTAGGGGCAGCAAGCTAACCATGCAGGGCAGGCTTGTAGGGCAGTGACATAACAACAGCCACACAGGTTTGGAGTGATGGGGCAGGGGCATTGATTGGGATAGTGAATGGCAAGGAGGAGGATGGCAGGGTCAGCAACCTTGGGCAGGGGCAGCGCAATGGGAAAAGCCAGGTCAGGCCCTGCATCTAACTCCTCTACTATGGATTGTGATTGTTATCTTGCTTTACCTAAAAAAACCTAGAAATTAACAGAAAAAAACAAAGGCTAAAATGATGTTATAGTTAGGAATTGTAAGAATATCTAACTGTACATTTAAAAAAAACAACTTAGAAATTCACAAAAAAACAAAGGTTAAAAGGATGTTATATTTAAGTGAAAATGTTATGCAGGACGACCATTTGAAACTAACAACACCACTGAAATTCACCAATTATAGTTATCTCAAGTAACTCTAATTTGTGCCCTAATGTAGCTAATCCTTGCACTGCCTATCCATTGTTTATTAAATCACTCATGACAAATTCATTGACTACATGTATAACATCCCTAATCACATCTAAAATGCCATCATTGTTGATTATACTGAGCATGGCGGCAGTTATACTGTACACAAATACACTGGAAAAAACCAAAGGTTACACGGACGTTATAGGTGGGCTTATATTTTACAAACACAAAACCATAGAAATTGAACTAACTATAACTTATGACCCCCGCAATGCACTGCTTATAACTGCACATATTGCATCACTCATGACATGGTCGGTGACATCACTGATGACATCTCAAATTATATCACTGAGGCAAAATATTGTTTTGCATTAAAAAACTAGTCATTCTCTTAAAAAAAAACAAAGGTTAAAGTTACCTTATAGCTAGGTGAAATGTTTAGTAACAATGTAACATTCTAAACCAGTTATAGTTAGCATGCTTTGCTTATGACTTCACATATTATTTAACTCATGACTTCATTTATGACATCGCTGATGACATCATCCTATAAGTGTGTTAGTTTATTTTATAGTTGACATAGTGGCAGGTAGCTACCATAATACTTTTCTACTGAATTTTGTAGCGCCTATGTCCAGCTAAAGGGTGTAAGTGTGTAAGATGCATTAGAAGCATGTGCTTCTAATGCATCATAGGTGTGTAGAGGTATTCAACACATCTTTGTATTGACAAGTAACTCTGTGTGCAGATAATTGTTGATGGCTTGTGTCCAGTATGTTTCACACATGTTCTGTAGTTCTGCAGGAAAGATTTCCAACAGGGCAAAGATTCTATGTAGTAGAGACTAAGGGCCCGATTCACAGAACTAACTTAAGACAAAATCCTAAACTTACTACTTTTGGTATTCACAGAAGGCATTTAGTAGTAGTAAAGTTAGGATTTTGTCTTAAGTTTATCTTAAGTCTGTCTTACGTCTGTCTTAAGTTTGTCTTAAGTCAAACTTAAGACAAAATCCTAACTTTACTACTACTAAATGCCTTCTGTGAATACCAAAAGTAGTAAGTTTAGGATTTAGTCTTAGTTAGTAGTAGTAAAGTTAGTAGTCCTAACTTTACTACTACTAAATGCCTTCTGTGAATACCAAAAGTAGTAAGTTTAGGATTTTGTCTTAAGTTAGCTCTGTGAATCGGGCCCTATGTATTGTCAGCAGATTTTGTTATTAGACAGAATCATCTCAAAATGACAATTTCTACATAACATAGAAGACGGTGTGCACCAGGTACTAACCTATATACATGTGCTTCTTTTGCTTCTCAAGATGGGCTATCTGTAAAGTTTTCATCACAGGGTGAAGACTGCAGGTAGTGTAATCTTCAGCACATTCAGACCTTGGTTATTTTAAGTGAATAGTGTCTTTATTTACCAGTGTACAGTGTTCTTAGTAGATGCCTTTTAATCCTCTGTGGTGTATTTCTCATGAGAGTTTTCACTGCAAACAGTGTGGTACAGAGTAAACTCTCTCCATACAGTAAACACTGTTTACTGCACCCACTTTTCTGCTTGTATCAACTTTATTTATGAATGTAGGTTCAGTGACTCTGAGAGTTTGATACAGATAAAAGCTGTCATAGCAGGGCATTGATTTTGGAACACACATTGAGTATCTTGAGGAACTTGGCTTTTTCTGAACAGTTCTATAAAGATTGAACAGAGTGTGTGGACATGTGAATTAGGCTACCCATTAAGTGTATGGGATAGGGTCAATGTTGCATAAAAAACACATACTTGCTACACCTAAGGGAGTTATAACTGTGGCATTAATGATGCTTCATATTATTCTGACGACCCCTCCAGTTACAGACCGATTTCCAGGATACCGTTTCCTACTAAAATTATAGAAAGATATCTAAACGAGGAATTGTCCGCCTTTCTCGCGGATGGTGACATCCTAGACCACTCGCAATTTGGCTTCCGGGCTCACCATAGCACTGAGCTGGCCCTAATTACAGCCACGGAGGAACTTAGGCTCAACCTTGATAGAGGTGGGAGCGCTGCTCTTATCCTTCTAGATCTCTCAGCGGCATTCGACACTGTCAACCATGACGTGTTGGTTGAACGTCTTGCTCACTGGGAATCAGGGATAAAGCACTCCTACTCATATCCTTCCTGTCAAACAGGACACAGTCAGTGGCACTTGACCCATTTGTCTCCCCAGATTTCTCACTCCCTTGTGGAGTGCCTCAGGGCTTGTCGTTGAGCCCCACTCTTTTTAATTCATACGTCACCCTGCTGGCTAAACTGATAAGAACGTTTGGATTCACGCTGGTGTCTTATGCGGACGACACACAAATCATTGTGTCCATCAACAGTTCGTCCGCAGACACTCCATCCCGGTTCAATAGCTGTATGAGCCACATAGGGAAATGGATGCAGACAAGCTGTCTTAACACTTCAAAAACGGAAGTTATGCTTTTTGGCAACACGCCTATTGTCTGGTCAGACAGCTGGTGGCCCAGTCACATGAGGCTTCCCCCAACACCAGCTGACAAGGTTAAGAACCTTGGAGTTTTGTTTGACTCCAAGCTCTCCTTCGAATCACAGATTAATCACACCACAGCAACTTGCTTCTTCATCCTCAAAATCCTGAAAAAAATACTTCCGTTCATCCCATTAGAGCTCAGGAAAACAGTGGTCACAGCCTTAATTGGTTCAAGGCTGCACTACTGCAATGCCCTTCTTACCAGTGCAAGCAAGCGCAGTCTACACAAACTGCAAACTACTCAAAATGCCGCTGCCAGAGTTCTGCTTGGGCTTACTCGCTTCGACTCAGCCTCCAAGGCTCTTGCAGAGCTACATTGGCTACCCATCATAAAGCACATTCAGTTTAAGGCCTTATGTATTGCATTTAAGGCCACACATGGCAAGGGCCCATGGCAACTGTCGCAACTCTTCAGACCTTACATCCCAGGCCGATCACTAAGATCGTCTAACTGTGGCAACCTATCCATCCCCAAGATTTTAAAAGTAAAATGGGGAGGCAAAGTGTTTTTCATATACCACTGCTAAGCTCTGGAACTCCTTGCCCACTTGCCTTAAAAACGAACATAACCTGCTTCAATTTAGGAAGCGTTTAAAAACCTGGCTGCATTAATGGCACCTTCCTAAAAATGACTGCCTACTGGTGTATCCAGCGCCTAGATACCTTCGGGTTATGTCACGCTTTATAAATCCCTCATTTCATTTCATTCTGAGCTATTTTGTACTTAAGACCTCTAATGCCATACTGGTTTATAGAGCAAAGTGTGCCAAAGAAGCTTGGATGATGTCATTGGTGACCTCATCAGTGAAGTCATCAATGACGTAATGTGAGATGTCATCATGGATGTCATAAATGATGTCATAGAACATGTCATGGGTGATGCAGTATGTGAGGTCATAAGCAGTGCATGACAGGGGCACAAGTTATAGTTAGCTCTGCTAACTGGTGAATTCCTGTGGTTTTTTAGCTCAAAACATTAATGTTGTCACTGACATATTCACATAACTATAGTGTTACTTTAACCTTTGGTTTTTCAGTGAATTTCTAAAGTTTTTTAACATAAAGTAATATTTTATTACCATGTGTAAAGCTTGTGGCCAGGCCATGTGGCAAACCCACCTGAAGGCAGCCAGGCGCCCCCACAGGTAGCCAACCCCATGTTGCGCATGGACGTTCGCCGTGCAAGGTGTGGGGTTGGCCACAGGATCCAACTCCCTGCAGGCAGCCAGTCAGAGGCAGCCAACCCCACACCACGCACTGCCCTTGGTTGTTCATTGTGTGGTGTTATTCTTGAAGTCAGGCCCTATTTTCACTTCCCCGAAGGCAGCCACCAGTCCCTGTGGCCAAACTCCCAACAGACTGCCAACCACACACTGCACACAGCCTTTAGTGTGCACAGCGTAGGGTTGGCCTTTGGGCCCAAAGACCCCATCCACTGGGACCAAATCAAATATGAGGCACATGCTGCCCCCTCCACAACCCTTATTTGGTACAGGGATCTCATCCCTCGGGCCAGTTCCTCTAAAGAGGGGGAGTCATAAAATGCCCCAGGGACCTTATCCCCCAGGCAAAATACAATTAAACAGGGAACGAGGGCGTGTGTCCCCCATCCCCGAGCCTTTTTATGCCCCGGGGACCCCATCCATTTGAGGTTTCATTTCTTGGAAATGAGCATCAGGGCCAAAATGGAACCTTGTGTATTTATTCAAGAAAATGCCACGGTTTTGCGCAAAATGCCAACCCAATTGGATTACTTTCTAGTGGTTAATTAGTAAGTGCTACCTTGTTGGCTGAATGTATAGTGCATTTTCTACACTACAGCTGCATAAAGGACCACAAGGTAATGTCTCCAGTGACCTTCTGTACGTGACGTTTTAGCAATGTGATTGTTCCTCGAGAGTCTTAATGCAAAATCAATGACAAAATTCATCCTCATATAGATGAAGAGACTACAGACAAAGAGTTGAATCTCCATCAAATAAGGATACTTCCTCTAAATTAAATGAAGTAAGCGCTTCTTTGCTTGGTGGAGATGCCCTCATATTCCTCTGCATGAAGAACGCACCATCATAATTGGCGGGAAATGTGCTCAGGTCAAATTGGTAAGTTGAACTGTCCATTAGACTGGAAAATGGTGAGAACACTGTTGCATATAACTAACGTGGAAGAGGAGAACAAACAGGCCAAACAGGCCATCAAAATCAGTGGGACAACAAATCAGGTTACTTTGGTAAGTTGAGCGGTCCATCAGCCTAGAAAATGGTGGGTACACCGTTGCACTCTGCTAACTTGGAAGGGGAGGGTCCAAATGGGCAGAGTTTTTAAGTGATTTGGCACCTTTGCATACTCAGCAGCAATTTAAAGGGAGAACTGTGGGCTGTGCTCTCAGACCAGGAGATGACAAGAAGAACCCATTCGTCTTGGACAGTCACTACAGAAGAAATTGTGCTCCAATAGATCACTGATGCATTCACTTCCATCAACGATTTCAGATTGTTTTTCAACATGCGATTGTGGAGAAAATACACTTGCTTTACCTTGGCCAAGCAGAAGAATTTAGGTTGATTTGTTCTTTATAGAAGTAGAGCTTCAACTTGGGCACCTACTATGTTTATATTTGTAAGTGCTTCCCATTGAAGTTTAATTTCCGTGAAATGAGCATCAGGGCCAGAATGGATCCTCGCCTGTCTATTTATCCAAGAGGAGTCCCCAGTTTTGCACAAAATGTCTACCTAATGTTGGGAGTTGTTGGGGAAGTCCCAGGGTCCCACTGTCCTGGGAACATGCTGTCGGAGCCAGCATTGCTCCCGCCCAGAGGAGGCAGCTAGTTATGCAGTTACCTCTGGATGAGAGCAATCTTTTTTTTTTCCTACCCACAACAGTCTGGGCGGGAAAATAGAAGATAAGTCTGCTCCCAGCCAGCATGAGCATTTGTAAAGCTCCCAATGCTGGGAACAAACCTTTGTTTGCCCCCGTTTGGCGGGAGATTTGAAATTGCTCTCACCAGGCGGGAGCAATCTCAAGTTTCCCTTCCATGTGCCAATGCGGGCAGGTAAACTGCTGTGTCCTGGGAGTAGACTCCCCGGGACACAGCAATTATGCTGGCCCCATTGGATGGGGTCCCTGGGGCCATTAAAGTGGCACACACTGTCCCCCTCCTTTTTGATTTAAGTAGTGGCCCTTGGGGGATGAAGTTACCAGGGCCTTTTAAAGGCTTGGGGAGGGGTCCACACAGCCCCCTTCCCCATAAAATATACTTTGGACCTGGGTGGATGAGGCCTTGGGCCAAATATGCTCAGGGAGGCGGGCATGCCTGTCACCCCTTAATAATGAAATTGGGCCCCAGGGGATGGGGTCCCTGAGGCTGAAAACAGCCCAGGATGGGGGCCCATCCACTTAATAAAGAAATGCAGCCTCTGGCACCATTTTATTTTGCTTTTCTGGGATTCTACAGGAGTTCTTCAGGATTGTGAAAAAAATCAATTTTGTTTTACATTTTGGCCTGGGTCCCCCCTCATGGGACCTAGGGGGGCAGGGTATCCCTACCTTGCCTCCTTATTTTATTTTTTCTATACAAGTTCAGGACATAGTACTAAGTCCATGAGCCCTGCAATGTCGGCCAGCAACATGTTTCTTATGTTGCTGGAAGCCAATCAGAGTTCTCGCTCCTGCAGTAGTCTGACTCCCGTGGAGTCAACCGTCCAGATATACAAATGTTTCAAATATTTTTGAACCGTAATTTCTGAAAAACCAAAATTAGCAACACAAAAACACTTTTCCTAAGGAAACGCTAACCTAGATATAACTACCCTGTATATGCAGGGAAACAGAATATTGTTCCCTGCCGGAGAGAGCATGCAAAATTAGCTGCTCCCTCAAAGCGGGGGCAATGCTGACTGCCGCACTACTTGGGGACCCAGCTGGGGCCGCGGAGACCCTGGGGATCCCCCTGGTGCCTTCAACATGGTGGTTGGTGGGTAACCCAGGTGGACTTCGGGGCACCCACCTATAAAATAATGCGGGTCCTGAGGGATGGGGTCCCTGGGCCTGAAATAGGATCAGGAGGCCACGTGGCCCCCTCCCCTTTACAATTATATTTGGCCCTGGGGATGGGGTCCCCGGGGCCAAAATAGCTCAGGGAAGGGGGAGGTGCAGCCATCTTCCCCTTAATAATAACATGTGTCCCCGGGGGATGGGGTTACTGAGGTCCGATAAGGCCACTTGCCCCCCCCTCCCCTTTTATTTGTGTTTGGCTCTGGGATGGGGTCCCTGGGGCCAATTAAGGCTTGGAGAGGGGGGCCACAAGCCCCCACCCCTGATAATTGTATTTTCCCCTACGGGGTTTTGTCCCTGGGGTCTTTTAAGGCTTGGGAAGGGGACCATATAGCTCTCTCCCCTTTTTATTGTAATTTGGCTCTGGGGATGGGGTCTCTGGGGCCTGAGGGCCAACCCTACACTGTGCACGCCAAAGGCTGTGCATGGCGTGGGGTTGGCAGCCTGCTGGAGGTTTGGGTACAGGGCCTGGTGGCAGGCCAAGCCCTGTGTATAACCCCCACTGCACACATCCAAAGGCCATGTACTGCATGGGGTTGGCTGCCTGCACTCTGCCTCTGCAGGGCCTATTGCCAACCCCACGCCGCGCACAACCAACAACAACTGCATGCGGTGTGTGCTTGCCTGCCTCTGGGTGGCTGCCTGTGGGGAGTTGGACACAGGGCCTGGCTGGAACCCCATACCATGCATGACAAAAGTCTGTGCACAGTGTGAGGTTGGCTGCCTGCGGGGGGGTTGGGTGGCCAGTCCCTCCGGAATCAGAACTGTATTTCAATGTTTACTTTATCCAAGGATGGGCTGGAATACATTTTCACTTGTCTTGACACCTTTAGAGCTGTAGCAAATTTAGAAGTGTATTTTGTGAATAGCAATAGTCTTATTGTTTTGTGGGCATGTTTTTATATTTACATGTCCACTCTAAACCTCTCCTTACATTTCCCTCAACCCTTCCCATTTTGAGAACTTATTCCCCATTTTCCTTGCACTCCCCTGGTCCCTCTCACATTTACTTCTGAATTGTGTGCTTAGATGTTTGGAGAGCTTTGCCATGTAGGTGGAGATGTCAACATACAAAAGATACAACAGACAGAGACAGACGTCTCCGTATCTATGTTTATGTATAGTATTTTGTAGAGAGTGAGTAGTACTACAGTAGTGCTACTTCATGTACCTCAAAATGCAGTTTAGAAAAAAGGCTTTCTAGTCAAGATGAAAGTGCGCTTGTGTTTTTATTGAATATGATGTAGTGAGGCTCATGTCTATACAATCATTGGATGAAATTTTAAGCAATATGAAGGACATGGGAATGCTGAATTACCATATAAATGCATTGGGTTCCAAGCACAGACATAAATGTATGTTCTCTTGATTCAGCTATATTCCTTTATGTGGCTCTGCAGTTTACTATATGTGGCTCATTACTGTTCTTATCCCTATATCTACTCGTCAAGACTTACCTTGAGTGTTAGTGTTTAGACCTGTCAAGTTGCTTCAATATCTTTGTCATATAATAAAATGCATGCCATGTAGCCGGGGTATACTATATAGAACAGACAACATATTGCGCAAAATGAGTGAAAGCGCTACTGGTCTAATGAACTTTCAGGTGCATGCCTACATTTTTCAACACACATCCATGTTTATACTACAGATCTAATGCTGAAGCCAAAACACAGCAGACCCTATAACCTTTGGTAAGCACGAAGGCACAAACCACATAAAAAGGGAAAAGATTCAGGGGCCGATTCCGATTCGGGCCGGAAATCTCTCCGACCGAGCCGGACCCGGAGAGATTTCCGACCGAATCGGACCCTAGCAGCCCGACCGAACGAGTATGATGCGCACGTATGCTATCAGACTCGAGTCGGTCGGACTCCCATTGAAGTCAATGGGAGCCGGTCGTACAACGCGTACGCGGGCTCGCATTGACTCAATGGGTGCGAGGCGAACAAGGGTGCCCCCTACAGCGGGTACGCCTCAAAGCGACTCGCGGCGTACATGCACAGGTAGGGGGGACCCATGGGTCCCCCCTGTGTGCGACTCGCGCAGCTACGCATACAGGGGAGTCCGACACGGACCCCCAAAGTGCGGCTCCGACTGCTCTTTTTAGCCGGACGGCGCGAGTCGGTCGGACTGCTCGAGGCGCGCATCGTACTTACCCGGCCGGGGAACGTCTCCATTGCGCGGTGCGAGTCATGTCCGTGCGAGTCGGTCGGAGCGGTCGGCTTTCGCGAACGAGTCGGTCGGTGCGGTTGGGTCTCGCGAACGAGTCGGTCGGAGATTTCGCATCGTACTCGCTCGCCCGGACGCACGTACGAATCGGTCGAGAAACAGGGCTCCGAATCGGATCCGGTAAAGCCGAATCCGATTCGGAGCCCTACCGGCCGAGATTGGAATTGGCCCCTCAGTCTCTGGAGCCCGAAAGTACAATTAAAACAACTAATGGTTACAAATTAAATGACATTGAACAACGCTGTACTCCAATGTCACCAAATGCTCTTTGCAAAGCTACACACATCCATCACTTTCATTCAGGCAATCAATAAAAACTAGTGGGGTAGATTTACTTACATTTTATGCAATGCAGCAAGGCAACATGCTGCACTGTGCTGTGCTGTGTCATATTTAAAAAGTTGTGGCGCATTCCTGCTATCTCCTAGCTCTGGTACAGTGTGTGCTGCCTACCGCCAACGCAGGCACGCTTGCACCATCGTACAAGGGTGTCTGCATTTTATGGGTAGGATTGTTTGTGCTTCCTGCGCAAAAAGAATTCTTAGAGGCATATTCCACTTTCTATGTGTGCTGCAGAATGGAGAACACATGAAAAGAGGAAGTAACATAGAGAAATAACAATATTTCTCCTCGTTCTACCTCACTGGGGAAGTTGTAGCATTCTGAATCATTTCCAGGTTTGTAAATATGGAATGCACCAGAATCTATGGGTGGATGCATGGGAACACCCATGCTCCAGCCATCATCACAATGCACAGTAATGCAGCACTATGTGCTGCCTTGTGCTACTTTGTATTTACTAAATCATGCAGCTGAGTAAATACCTAAAAGGATTTTGCATCGGGTCTTGCCAAAACAATTACACACCCCTGAAGCAAAACCTTGGTAAATCTGTGCCTTAACCCCCTCCATGCTCATGACGGAATGGTTCCGTCATGAGCACAAGCGTAAGTGTGCTCATGACGGAACCATTCTGTCATGAGCACAGTTGCAAAAAATCCCTCTGCTGTAAACAGCAGAGGGATTTCCCTTTTTTTTTTTTTGCCTTGGGAGGTGGAGAAGGGCTTCCCCAACCTCCTAAAGCATGATTTTGGTTTTCTTTGTAATGACGATCGGCCGCATGGCGCGCTGTCGTCATTACAACGAAAACAAAACTGAAACTTAGATTCAGTTTCACAGTTTCAGTGCTTGTGGGGCTATCTCAGCCCCCCGAGCACCAAAACACATGGGAGAGGTGTAGTTGAAAAGGCGAGAATCACCCCTTTCCAATGGTATCCTTTCCTAATGGATCCCTACTTGGGGATCACCCCAGGAGGGCGATCCCCAAGCAGGGATCCACCCACTAGCACCAGGGAGGGGGGAGCAGCCCCTTGGGCAAGGGCCTTTGCTCCCCCCATAACTTTTTGCCACAGGAAGTCTTTTTGCCCCCCCCTCCCAAGGGCAGAAAACAGCCTAGATGCCAGGGACTATTTTTTTATAGGCCAGGGGTGTGGGCTGCCCAGAATGGAAATCCCAGTGCCCCCAACCTACCCCCCAAAGAAGGCAAAATACTTTGTGCCCCCTACAGTAGGCATATGGGGGCAATGGCCCCTGATCTGCCCCCGGTGGGGGGGGCAGAAAGTCCACTAGGCACAGGGATTTTTTTATACGTAGGGGTGCAGGCTACCCAGAATGGGCATGCCAATGCCCCCACCCCAAAAAAATTGCTACAGTCTTTCTGCCCCCCCCTGGGAGGCAGATGGGGCGAGAGCCCCTTATCTGCCTCCCCGGGGGGGGGGGGGCAGATATCCCTCTAGTCACCAGGAATTTTTTTTTCTCCAAAGTTCGGGGTGGGGGCTGCCCAGAATGGGCATGCCAATGCCCCCACGCCCCCCTTCAAAAAATGCCACAGTCTTCCTACCCCCCCAGGAGGCAGATGGGGCAGTAGCCCCTGATCGGCCCCCTGGGGGGGGCAGAAAGCCCACAAGGCACCAGGGATTATTTTTTATATACGTAGGGGTGGGGGCTGCCCAGAATGGGCATGCCAATGCCCCACCCCAAAAAAAAATGCCACAGTCTTTCTGCCCCCCCGAGGCAGATGGGGGCAATAGCCCCTTATCTGCCCTTCAGGGGGCAGAAAGTCCACTAGGCACCAGGGGTAAATCTTTTTCAAAATTCAGGGGTGGGGGCTGCCCAGAATTGGTATGCCAATGCCCCCACCCCAAAAAAATATGCCACAGTCTTTCTGCTCCCCCCAGGAGGCATATGGAGGCAGAAGCCCCTGATCTGCCTCCGGGGGGGGGGCAGAGAGCCCACTAGGCACCAGCGATTATGCTGGCTTTTATATGTAGGGGTGGGGGCTGCCCAGAATGGGCATCCCAATGTCCTCACCCCCCCAAAAAAATAGCCACAGTCTTTCTGCCCCCCTTGGGGGTGTATCGGGGCAATAGCCCCCGATTACCCTCTCCCCAGGGCTGCAGAAAGCCCACTAGGCACTGCCTTTTTTTCGGAATGTGCCTACCTGTGGATTTTGGGTCCTAGCGCAACTGGCACCCAAGGAAACCTAGCAGACCTATACATTTTTGAGAACTAGACACCCAGGGGAATTCAGGATATGGTGACTTGTGTGGCTCTCACTAGGTTCTGTTACCCAGAATCCCTACCAAAACCTCAAACTTTGTAAAAAAAAACCATTTTCCTCACATTTCCGTGATGGAAAGTTCTGGAATCTGCGCAGATCCACAAACTTCCACCCACTCAGCATTCCACAAAGTCTCTCGATAAAAATGGTACCTCACTTGTTTGGGCGGACCTACTACCGCCGACAGGAAACGGCCCAAAACGCAAGGTGGACACACCACATTTTTACAGTGAAAACTGACCGTTTTTTTGCAAAGTGCCTAGCTGTAGATTTTGAACCCTAGTTGTGCCGGCACCTAGGGAAACCTAGCAAACCTATACATTTTTGAAAACTAGACTCACAGGGAAATCCAGGATGGGGTGACTTGTGTGGCTCTCACCAGGTTCTGTTACCCAGAATCCCTTGCAAACCTCGAACTTTGTCAAAAAACACATTTTCCCCATATTTCTGTAATGGAAAGTTCTGGAATCTGCGTGGGTCCACAAACTTCCACACGCCCCGCATTTCCCAAAGTTTTCCGATAAAAATGATGCCTCACTTGTGTGGGTAGGCCTAGTGCCCGCAACAGGAAACGGCCCAAAACACAACATGGACATACCACATTTTTACAGTGAAAACTGACCCCTTTTTGAAAAGAGCCTAGCTGTAGATTTTGAACTCTAGCTCTGCCAGCGCCGAGGGAAACCTAGCAAACCTATACATTTTTCAAAAATAGAAACCCAGGGGAATCCAGGATGGGGTGGCTTGTGTGGCTCTCACTAGGTTCTGTTACCCAGAATCCCTTGTAGACCACAAACTTTGAAAAAAAAGAAACACATTTTCCTCACATTTCTTTGATGGAAAGTTCTGGAATCTGCGTGGATCCACAAAATTCCAGCCACCCCGCATTCCCCAAAGTCTTTCGATAAAAATTGCACCTCACTTGTGTGGGTAGGCCTAGTGCCCGCGACAGGAAATGGCCCAAAACGCAACGTGGACACACCACATTTTTACAGTGAAAACTGACCCTTTCTTGGCAAAGTGCCTAGCTGTAGATTTTGAACCCTAGCTCTGCCGGCACCTAGGGAAACCTAGCAAATCTATACATTTCTGAAAACTAGACACCCAGAGGAATTTAGGATGGGGTGACTTGTGTGGCTCTCACCAGGTTCTGTTACCCAGAATCCCTTGCAAACCTCAAACTTTGTCCAAAAAAACACATTTTACCCACATTTCTGTGATGGAAAGTTCTGGAATCTGCATTGGTCCACAAACTTCCACCCACCCCGCATTCTCCAAAGTCTCATGATAAAAATGGTACCTCACTCGTGTGGGTGGGTCAAGTACTTACGACAGGCAAGGGCCCAAAACGTATTGTGGAGACATCAAAATTACCTATCACAAAACGACCTGGTTTTGCAAGGGTGGCTTCTGGGTTTTTGGCCCCGGGCTCAGCGGCCATCTAGGGAAACGTACCAAACCCACACATTTCTGAAAACTAGGCACCCTGGGGAGCCCAGTTAGGTATAGCTTGCGTGGATCCCCCAATGCTTCCCTACCCAGAATCCCCTGCAAACCTCAAATTTAGCTGAAAAAAATAACTTTTTCCACACATTTTTGTGTGGGATCACTGTGCCGGCACAAATGTCCTACCACCCAGCGTTCTCCTTGTTCTCCGAGTAAAATGATACCTCACTTGTGTGGGTGGGCCAAAGGCCTGTGACTGGGAAGGGCCAAAAACATAGGGATTAAGGGTATAGCACCGCGAATTCTAAGCGCTTCATTTTTTTTAAAGTACGTTTTTAGCTGATTCTGCAAAGTCTTTAACTCTCATCTGTGGAGATAGCCACTACTGAAGGAAAATAGGTGCTAAGGTATATATATTCACTCAGGGTCGCTATACATGTATCATCACAGAGGACTTTGGAGCAGGAATTTTCATTGTGAAGGATTGGTGGTTGCAGGATCATGACTGACATTGGGATGGAGACATTTAATCAAAGTCATCAGCTTTTTCCTTCTCCTGATAGCCCTTCAAAGCAACATTAGATTTGGTGGGCATTCTTTTCAAGTCCACATCATGATTCATCAATGGTCCCAGCAAATGTTTTTCTTAATATCTTGCCTAGGCGTGGTACTACTGGTTGGTCTTTTGTGGTCCGTAAATATCCACAAAGTCCCTAATTATCAGCTGGCTTGTCTGCATCTTTGGCTTCCTGGACATTCAGCTCCTCCTTGCCCTCATAAGGAGCATCAGAGAGTGGTTTAAGATGGTGAACTGGTTTACTTGTGTTGCAGTACTTTCTGGAGGACTCTGAGTCATTTACTCAGGTCCCGTTGATTGTTGAAGCACACTTTAGGACACACATAAATGTAGTTATTGTAGATGCGAGAGAAGTCAAAGTAACTATCAGTCTATAAGAAATGCCAGCAAGCCCGTAAGAAATGTCAGCAAGCCCTACCCCACCAATGGTTCCTCTTTAGGGGCATATCTTAATGTGTTTTGCATTTTTCTGTTTTTAGTACCTTGGTCATGTTGTCCCCTTCTTCTGCATATTACCCATCCTCCCTCCTGTAGAGTTACAAGCTCTTTCGATTTTTAGACACGAGTCCCATTCATTCATCCTCTGCTCAGACCTCAGTAGTGACTAATACCAACTGTCCTCATTTGTGGCGCGCTCCTGAGTCAGCTTCCTCTTAGGTCGTATTTAAGCTTGCCAGGATGTAAGGCGTGGATGCCATTATAACTTCTAATGTATGTGAACAACAATGGTTCCAGGAAAAGTAACTATTTTACATTAAAGACAATCAATACAATGAATACAGATACAAGAATTGCAAAAAAATATTGCAAACAAATATATAAGGTTCCCACACAACAATTCGGGATTTTTTAAATTATTATTGTAAATACGTTTTACAAAAAAAAAACATAACAGGACAGTAAAATGCATGAATACTTATTGCTCAATATATTACACAAACAGAAAACTTTTTGGACATTAAATAGTGTTTGACAATTGAAAAAAAGATGGCAATGGGGTTACAGCTTCATCCAATAATCCGTAAATGAAAATGAAAAGAATTATGGGTATCAATCCCTTCCCAAATGCCAGTAAAGCGCCGACGGCGTTTCAACCCCAAGAGTCAAAGGGTCATCATCAGGACAGAGACTAGTTTTGTGAGTTAGAAGCCAAAGAATGTCCAGACCATCAATCATAATTAGGGACTAGATGATTATATCCCAAATCAGTCTTTCCAGAAACAAATTCTGAGCAAAATCACGCGGCTTAGGCGTGGTAGTCACAATCAAATTCAATATAAGTAAATGCATCTCCAGGAAGCAACGGTGTGCTGTTCTGCATGTTCATCAAGCCCGAACCTCATTGGGTGAACCCTCAGTGGTCTAAGGCAGACTTGGGGGGAAGTGGAGTAATCAAGGATGGAGAGGCATTAGTTTGATAGAAAGAAGGGTTTCTAATGCGCTGCGGTACTTCCTTCTCTAAGTCTGTGCATCAGTTGCATTGCAGCAGGACTTCCTGTTTTCATGGCATGCCTATAGGTGGATTGGTGAGTCTTTCTTACTTTCTTCACTCCAGAGTGCTGCTTTTTGGTCATAGGGCCTGGGTAATTGGGGTGGTGTCTTTGCTAATAGTAAATATGTCAGATTTTCATGATGAGAGTACCACTTCTGCCTGTTTCTTCTCTTTCAGTAACGTTTTGTGTGAATTGGAAGTGTGTGTCAATTGTGGCCCACGAAGATTTGGATTCCTGGTTTTTATTTTTAGGTCGAGCCTTGGCAGCGCCTGCGCTGCTCTGCGAGGCATGCTGTATCCGAGTACAGAGTTGAAGCTCCGCCCCCTCTCCGCATATATTTTTCATTGGCTTGTGTCATTGTCCTTTGTAAATGCTGGCGCCTGAATCAGTAATAGGCTTGTTAGTCCCTCCTTAGTACCACCTTGTATTCATTTGTAACTTCCCACCATGAGGACTGGCCCTTTTACTTCTGTTGTTACACAGTATGTCTTATTTAGTCTGAAAGCACTATTTTCTTTAATGAGTTTCTTCTACTGGAGGCTTGACATGCTTTCCTGCAGCATTCAGCGTGCCACGTGCGCTTTCACTTTCCAAGCAGCCCAGGACAATGGCTCCGCTTCTTTGAAATGAAATAGGTCTCGCATTTACAAGAGTTTGAGCTATTGGCATTGTAAATGTCAATGCCTTTTATTTATGTGTTAATTATCAAAACAGATAAAAAAAGGCATTGTCATTTACAATGCCAATAGCTTAAACTCTGGCAAATGCGAGACCTATTGCATTGCAAATGCTTGTTTTTATTGACCGAGCTGTGCAAAAATCTGACCTCTGCACTCCAGAAAACTGTTAAACACAACACAATGCACAGAGATGTGTTTCACAACATCAGAGAGCAAAATGGTCGAAAACAAGGCGAATAATTGTATAGTCTTAATTGGCATGTTTTGCTTAAGATATGCCGGAGTAAAAAGTCAGATATGGTTCTTGAAACTGCGGAGCAAATTTAAAATGTGTTCACTCAACGCAGTGCAGTAACTATAGTTGGCTATGCTGCACTGTGTTGCATGAAAGGGAGAGAGCCTAACAGCACCATATCTACAAAGATATGGCGCTGCTGCTCTCTTCCCAAGCACAGGGACACAATCTCGCTGCTAGCGGAAAGGATTATGTGTGAGGTTGGCGTAGGTTTTGAAATGAAAGGCTATCCTCCCAGTATTAAACACTATGCGTAGACTGATTATAAAATGTTCCCACTGTGTATACGTGCTGTAGAGTACAGTGCAGCACTCATGCAAAGTTTGAATGTCTGAAGAAATAAAAGCCTTTGTCCTACTTTGTGCCTGTCACAAGTAGGGATAACATTTTAGGCACAAAAACATGTGTACTATTGTTAGTATTTTTAGATTTAGGGAGTGATGAGTTTACACAAAAATCCCCTCAAAATAAGTAAGACAATTGATGTTCACAAACTACATTTCTAATTCTACTACATCTCCAGTATTGACAAAATAGACTCAAATGTACTTTAGCCAAGGCTTGGAGTAAGTCAAGTGCTAGACAAGGTCAATCACTGGTACACCAACACACTTCAATTGAAAACAAGGGCAGGAGCATATAGCACCAGGGAAAACTAAGAAAAATAATAGATTTTTTATGGCTTTACTAATTTGTAATGTAAAAATATGTAGAATACATTTAATATAAGTAAAATATTTTTTAAATGTTTAACATAGAAATTTCTTCTAAAACATGTTATAACAAGTATTCCAACACAAAGAACACTCTTTCTTATGCGAGGCGGAAAGAAGTGATGACTCACAGCTCCTGAGCAGATCTACCGCTTAACATTATAAAAGCAACCTATCTTATACAGACTAATCAAATATGAAACAAAGTCACCCACTGAGATATTTTTTTTTCTTTCTGTCAGCGAATATTTTTGTTAGTTTGTTCCTCACTTTAGGAGCAAATATTTAAGGAGGAGAGAGGGTTCACAGGTAAAGATCAACATATTTGGCAAGTTCAGGGAAGTAGTCATTGCCAGATTCTGCTTCTCGCCTGAAGTGATCCTTGATATTGTTGCAAACTGGAAGCAGGAGCGTTTTTCACTTCAAGGCCCGATTCTAGGCTATCCCTGTCAATGTCAAAATTCCCGCCTGAACTCCATGTCATGGCCACTGGTTCTTTACTGAGGTTCACTACTGAAAATGGAGGCCTCTCACAGGCAAGCCAATCTTAATGCTTGCAAGAGGTACTGAGATGCAGCACCAGCAGAGTGCACCAATTTATCGCCATGCCACAGTCACTGGAGTAAGGCAAAGGCTGGCAAGGGAATTCTAAGCCCTTGTCCACTTTCCACTGGTCTTAGGTACCATTGACTGCATCTATGTGCACTTCAGCCACCTCACCAGTGGGAACACAAATTCAGCAACAGACACAACAGAAACTCCAAAGTGTCTGCGATGTCAGTGGCTATTTCACTAATGTGCATGCTGCGTTTCCTGGAGGCACAGACAGCAACTATATATTTTGCTAGTCACCTCTTGCGCATTGATTGTTTGCTGAACATTTCAATGACATGTGTCTTATATGCCTGTTACAACTTAACAAACTGGAGCTACATGTGCGTCTAGGGGATGGTATCTCAAGCATACACACACAGAGTCATTGTATGCAGTACTCGTAGAATAGAACAACATCTTAAGGTGTATCACTATTCTTTTGCAGATGATGATGGGTTTGCTCTATCTCCCCATCTCCTCACACCCTTCTGATGTCCAACTTCATAGCCTCAATAGAGGCACAAAAGGGAACACCTACGTATGTGAGTCATCATTGAATGCACTTTTGGTACCCATAAGTTTCGCTTCACATGTATTGTCCGTACATAGGGAGTGCAACTGTTCTCTGTGTGCAAAATAGTTTTAGCCTGTTGTGTGTTGCACAACATAACCACCTGACACAGCTTACGTACAAACATCTGACAAAGCTTACGTACAGGCCATCAGCAAGAAGGAGCAATGAGGTTGCTTCAAGGATGTAGCACTCGCCTGGAAATAACTTCGCCCTGCCACCAAAAGTCTCTGGGGAGAGGCAGTCAAGCCTACTGTGGGGTGGAGGAATTGGAAACCACCAGCTAAGAGAAGGTCATCGATTGGGCTCCTCTTAGCCTAAAGCAAGACATCTCAGTGGTATCCTCTAAGAAGGCCCCATCATCATCTGGGACTGCAGGAACCCCCACTTTAACTCTAATGGCCCCAATACCAATGGGGCCTCCACTTGCATCCCTCCGCTACATCCTCCTACTCTATGGCTACATTTACAAACTCTTAGGTTTGAGTCAGAAAAGTGACAGAAAACTGGTGCTAGGCATTGTTTTGGGATTTACTTGGGATTATAATGTTTTGCAATGGAAAATAGTTCAGTAGTAATGGAAAATAGCGTATACTGCTACTTTGTGACAAAGGGCATCTGACATGGGTGGTACATGGGTTTTCCCATGCAACCACCCAAGGGGGTTTAACGCAAATCATTATCTATTACTTATTTGAGGCAGTACTAACATTTAAAAAAGTTTTCTTTTTCAAACTTTTCCAACTTTCAATGTATGCTGAACTGTACAGCACAAACTCAAACTTTGAATTGAATTAAACTATGTCACAGCCTAGTGATTTTTACTAGAAGGGTTCATTTTCAGTCTGAAAACAATACTAGATATCACACACACACCCTTGCACTATGGTGTAAGTACTTTACGCCCACCAAGGCAAGGGTACTTCACCTGCCAAAGTCAGAGATGTACCCCGGCACAATCAACATATTTAAGATTTACAGGAAGTGCTATCATGGCAATTACTATAAATGCATTGAAAGTGTGCCGTGTGGCTCAGTCAACATGATGGTGCCACATTGCACTCCAAAGCTGGATTTTGCTTTTGATAATAAAAAATGAAATTATCCCCTTTCCATAGTAGTTTTCACCCATGGCATCAGGATCATTAGAATGTTTTTACTTTTTCTTACCTCCACGTTCTGGGTGCTGGTTTGTAAAAGTAAAACTGTCAGTGTATCCACCCACTCTAAATCGGGCGGGCAGTCACATAGCCAAACCTCCCATGGTCTTACTCTGTCAGGCTGCCAGAGGGGGATTGTAGGTGGCAGAGGCAGAGTAGTCTCTGCCGTCTGCATAATGATGGTCCACCCATCTGTAAATTAGGCAGGCATACCTTCAGTTTGGAGGAGAAGGTACTCAATTGTCTTTGCGATGGAGTACACTCTAAGCCAAACTTTAGTTTGGCCCCCAGTTAATAGTGCTGTAGCATTTATTCTTTAGTTCTATATTTAAACAAAAAAATACATTTCCATCAATATTTAAAATAAAATATTTTTTCAAACGTTTTCCAAGAATAATAAACTTTTTTACTCCACCTCAACTGCGGTGATCTACCTATAGTAAAGTATAGAGAGCGTGAAATAGTAGTTGTATGTATTAAGGATAAGTGGGCTAATGAAATAACTGTTTAGATATGATTGTAGTATGTCTAATTCTTTTTTCTTTGGATGGTGTGTGGATTCTTGGGGTCGTTTCATTTCTTATTGAGTTAACAAGAATAATAAATATTCAATAAGCAATAAAAAAATATGATTTGTATGGTAACATATATTTTTGAGATTTTTTTGTATTTTGACCATGATCTCGTAGTGATGTATTTTAAAGCTTATGATTTCAAAGTAAGGTGTATGTGGTAGAGTCAGGATAGTGTAGGTCTTTGGGTTCCCACTTGTTACTTTTTATGCCATGCATTTATTTTATTTGTTTACACTGTTTAGGTTTCAAGGTTTGGGCTAGTGTTTGCTTTATTTTATGATCTTGATAGGTGTGCTCCTTTTGCAGGATTTCAACAAACTGGTAAAGTGTAGGGGGAGCTTCTACTTATAGTATCTTGGAATGAGTTGTGGCATTCATCAGGGGTATTATTAGTTCTGCTTCTTTGTGTAGAGTGTCGTGAAAAATGTTCTGCTACTCAATAAGTAAGCTGGCTTAGTGTCTGTGTCCTGAGCTGTGCAGACCGCCAAGTCAGCTGTCCTCAAAATAGGTGCAGATTGGGATTAGTTTCTCTTCATTGTCTTTATAAAATATACAGCCTATTGGTATACTATAGAACCTAGTTTCCTTGGTTTAGCGGGACGAAGGCAAGGGCAAAGACTTTTTTTATTGAAATTTTAAGTTGCTGTTGGTCGACAATTCTATACTCAGTGAGGAGTTTTGAGGTGGACCAGATGGCTCTATTGTAGTTGTACTAAAACCTTTTGATGTATGTATTTAGACACACTTTTGTTATTGTGTATATCACTTTCTTTTCAAAGTCTATTACAGTTCTAGAAGGGTGAGTTGTTAGCTTTCTCTTTCATTGTAAGAGTGCATTGTAAGTGGTATCTTGCTTGTTTAATTGTAGTGTAAAAATAAAGGGTATGTTATTATCTTAATATTGTCAGTTACTAGAACATATTTGAGAAAAGGGAGCAGTAGCTTTTACATGTGACACCCATAGACAAATAGGAGACTGAGTTGGTGTTAGTAGGTTTTGTGGACTTGCAAAAATAACAATACTTTTTTCATTATTTAAGCTAACAAATAAAATGAAATCATATTTTGTTTGAGTTGGAGTTCAATCAATCAATCAATCACTTTATTCGATCCACTTAAAACATAGATCATAAAAGTGCAAAGCACGTAAGAAATGACAATTTTGGCCCAAACCCATTTTGACCATTGCACGCCCGCATGAATAAGTTGCACAGACAGCAAGAGATAAACAATACAATACTAAGACAATTCATAGCTGAAGCATCTAAAAAATGAAATAAAAACAGCACAATCAGAAAATCCAAAAATCTTACAAACAAATCATTAACTTAAAAGGGAGTAATAGAGTAGTAGACCCCCACAAGGTTTCTTCCAAATAGTTCCATAGTAACACAATTAGTTCTTATTAACTGGTAAATGACTAGGACAAAAAAATTACCTCCTCCTTATGCATGCCAATAGGAAAGTAGCTATTGAAAAACATATAAATGGATCAGTAAGTGTCCTTAAAAAATACAATGCAGGTCGACCTTGGCTAAATTTGTGTTGTCTTAAAATTGTTAGAATAAATCTTGCTCTTTCTTCCTTATAAAAGCCACAAAATAATAATATGTGAAGGTCAGTCTGCTCTGAACTATTATCACATGGGCAAGTTGTCAGATCAGTGAGGCAAAATCTCCTCGCGGGAAAACCCAACATCAGAGGGATTAGGTTCAGGCAGAACCTCAGCAAGATATATCTATGTTGTAGGTTTCCGATACTCTCCAAATATGAATACTCCCCCTCTAATATCAGCGGAGTCAGTTGGTATAGCAGAACTGTTAGCTTTGCCTGATTAATTTCCTGTCAGACGTAAGCTGCCTTAGATAAAATGATAGCCTTTACTTACTTCTTCGTGATCTTCCTGCACGGACTGGGGTTAGTGAACAATTCCTCTAATCCCATCACAGTCAAAGTTGACCTTACATGCTGCAGCCATGTGATTTTGTGTGAGTTATCCAGTTTCAAGCAGTTTTTTAAGATGGCTTGTGTGAAATTTACCAAATCTCTGCGGCACATTGAGTGCCATAGCAAGATTGGTGCTAGCCTTATGGTTTCTGTCACATATGTTAACCCCAGTTCTAAGTGGCAGGTGAAATTAGAACAAGAGCTGGGGAGGGAAACAAGACTCTTAAAAAATATATCCTCAAGTTTTTGAAGAGGATCTATGAGAGCCATACCCCTCATCCCAGCCCCATATGTTGCCACAGATAATGACTTTGCCTGATATATCTTCTTTATTGGTTCCAATGGTTTTGATCCCAGTTTCTTAGTGAAACTTGAGATGGCTGCCATACTTCTCTCCATCACTAAAGCCCTGTTATCCACCATGTTTGACCAGGACTGGTTTTTATCAAATGAGACCCCTAGGTAGGGAAATGTATCTACCACCTCTAATCTACGCATCCCTTTATAAAAATGGGGTGTTCTTTTAGAGTGAGGAACCCCTGTTAAAATGACAAAGGATTTAGATTAATTAATCCTCAAATCTAATAAAGTCATAAAGGTTGCATATGCTGTTATTAAGCGTTGGAGAGCCACCCCCATTCTAGCAATTAAAACTGTGTCATCAGCTTAAGCCAATATCGGCATAGCAAGGGAATCAAAAACAGGGACGTCTGGTGTTGAACCTACAAGTGCTGCCTCAACCCCGTTTGTATAGATCGAAAAAAGAAATGGGGCGAGGACGGACCCTTGTCTGACTTCCATTGTGATCTTGAATGTTCGAGTACACTCTGAATTTGTACCATATCTCACACAAGCAGTGGAATGGGAATACAGTTGATGAATAAAATTAATTATTTCTGCATCGATTCCCATCGTCTCCATTATGTTTGCTTCAGTTAAGTCCATTAAGGCCATAAAAATCTGGCCACCCTTAGCTCTGGTGCATTTTGCTATGGTCAGACTCAGGTTTAGGCACTGGTCTATTGTACCCCTACCTCTTTGGAAGCCATACTGAGCCTGGATCAGAATTTTCTTCTCCCTTGCCCACTCTCCCACCCTATGTAACAATAAACGGCCCATAAGCTTCACAGTACTGTCCAACAGAGAGATAGGTCTATAATTCTGGGGTATCGCTCTGTCTCCCTTTTTATATATTGGTACAATTACACTAGTTTTCCATGAAGCTAAGGGACCAGACTTGGCTATCGCATTAAATACATTTGTTAGTAGTGGGGCCCACAAATCTTGCTGCTCTAATAAAAAGTAAATTGTAGCCCCATCAGGACCGAGAGCCTTCGCGCTGCTGCACTTACCCAGCCCATTTCTTACTTCTTCTAGGGAAAATATTAAATGCTCCATAGGAGCTATATCTAACATAGCAGGGTCAATCATAAAGTTATCCTTTGAGCCAAAAATCTGCTCAAAGTGATCCACCCAGGTGTCTTCACTAACGTGAGAGTTCAATGTGGGCTCCACGGAGGTTTTAAAAAAGGGGGCCTTGATAACATTCCAAAAATCTCTGCACTTTTTAGTGCCTGCTGCTTGTTCCCAATTTTCCCAGGCCTCCTCCCTCAGGGCCCTTTACCTTGCCTTCCTTGCTGCTGTATAAGCCTTACGTAAGGCCTTTATCAAAGCAGTATCTCTAGGTTGAGCTTTGAGTGTCTATGCAAATCTTTTAGGGATTTTGAGCAGGTATGATCAAACCAGCGAATTGCTGGGGCTTCGTTTGTGACTTTCCAGCGAGTCAAGGCGAATTTCACCTCCTCAAGTAGTTCGGAAAACGGCAAGGGTGGTAAAACACTCAATATCCAGACAGTTTAAAACGTTCTTCATTTTATTAAATAGGATTTGAGGGACTATTTTCACCTTATCAATTTGTCCCCATTTTAATTGATAGCCATTCTTTCTGGCCAAAAATGGCTTCTGAATTTTCAATGTTGATGCAGAACTACGAGCCTCCACTGTCGTCAGTATAAAGAGAATTGCATGGTCACTAAAGCTAGAAAATTGGGTGTCCACTTGTACGATCTTTCCGCAGAAGGATTCGGATACTAAAACAAAATCAATTGTGGATTCATACTCGTTTCGAGTAAAGGTCTTTAGGAGATCCCCCATAAGTAGGTCTGACGTATTAATTATTTCCAGGTTTCTGGCAAATAGAAATTTGTTTAAGCTATTGCCATATTCGTGGTGCATGAAATGGTAAATTGGATCACCCATCGTATCTACTAGGCCGCAGACCATACTTCATTTTGTATTTACATGGCTGGACATTAAAATCACCTACCCACAAAATATTTAAACGTTTTTTGTGAATGGCTCTACTAATTTTGTGTACATCTTTGTCCAGTAAATCCACTACTGACTGCATGTTCCCGTCAAAATTATTATTATAAAAATGTATTAGAAGCCAATACTGGTCACTATCCCTCTCAAACAATAGGAGATGAAAATAAGGGCACAGGCTCTCAAATTTCTTAATTCTTATTGACAATGTATTCAATATTAAAATCAGTAGGCCCCCTCTAGCACTTCTTGAAAGAGATGGAACTGCTTCCGTTTGAAACAAGCGATACCCGTCTACAAATATGTGGTCATTGGCCCAGGTCTCCTGTAGGCATAAAATAGCCTGGTTCTGCCAATAGGCCAACCAATGTGCATTTCCCAGCTTAGAACCAATGCCCGCCACATTCCAGGAAGCTAAGTTTATACTCATTGTATACTCCCCTATGGGCCGCTCTGGGGGGTTTACTCCTTCTAGGATAGTGACCCTGGGGTCCCCTCCGCGCTTTGATTTATAACCGCCGTGGGTAGTCAGTTACAGGCCTCTAAATCTATCAAAGGGTCAAATCGATTTTCTACTCTCAGCCCACAACGACCCAAGCTACCAAAATGTACATTACCAACCAACCTGTCATTAGGCCTCTTCTGGGGGTATTATTGTAAGG
This sequence comes from Calotriton arnoldi, assembly GCA_963921515.1. NCBI lineage: Eukaryota > Metazoa > Chordata > Amphibia > Caudata > Salamandridae > Calotriton > Calotriton arnoldi. The sequence continues at coordinate 598,951 of CAWUFW010003917.1, read as the reverse complement.
TACGATGTGACTATAAAAGTGTTCCAGTGGTAGCACGAAGATCTGGGTCCCAGGTAGGGCAGCTTTATAAAGCTGACCTAGGAGAAACCTGACTACACGTTTATCATTACAATTGGTTACTACACAATGCCCTCTCAATTCTTTAATTGAGGAACCCACCAACCCTGTCAGTCTTTAATTGAGGGGCCCACCCACCCCACACTCCTTGCCATGATTATGTGTCTGACCAAACCCTCATCACTTCCTTCTGAATTTCTAATGTGAGTGGTTAACCAATGGACGGATTTGGTCATGAGCTGTTCAGTTGATTCCCTTTGACCCTCTCTCAACACAGGAACATTTGCCAGAACCAGGGCAAGTGGCAAAGCGACAGGGGTAAGGTCTAGAGTCTGATGTGACTGTCTTTTGTGGACTGGTCTCAGAGGCACACCCTTCTGTGTTCCCCCCCTGAGGTCACCTACTCTCTGACTACCATTTAATCTGCTTAAGTCCATTTTTTCCCCTCTGCATATTTCACCTGATGTGCGAGGGATTGAGAGGCTGGATTAGGGAAGCGAAAGGTAGGGGCGATTCAAAAAATTAGATGGGTTTAATAAATTAGGGTCAGATTCCCCCCCAGGGGCTCTCCCTTGTACTTGCAGAACACCCCCTTGAGGAAAGGTTGCCGGAACATTCGATCCGCTTTCCCCTATATGCCCACTTTTGCCAAGGGAGTCTAGACTTTCCTCTATCTTCGTTAGTCTGTGTAATAGTGGCTGGAGCAAAAAGGTAACCATTTTTTCCAATCTTAGCAATACGTCCTCATCTTTCATCGAATGGAAGAGTTTATCAAGCGGTGGTTGATCCATGCTCTTTGAGCCATCTGTAAGTGCCGACACTCCCTTTGCTCTAGTGGTTTTTGTAGGATTTGGCCTTAAATTCCTCCCGCCCCTTTTCCTCTTAGCTACTGGTTGAGTTGTTGGTTTGGATAGCAATGAGGACTCAGGTTCAAGTGAAGTAACAGGGGAACTATTATATGGAATATAGAGAGCTTTACTCCCAGGCCTTACAGACGTTTCGAGGGGGACCTCATGTATAGATAAAATTGGGTCCATACTTCATCTACCCTCCTCCATAAAAAGGCATCTAAGGTATTAACTATCGCCTCTCCCGGGTGGTCAGTCATTGCCTTTCGCTTACCCATTTTTTGCACAGATGCCTTCCAGCAAACGGCAAAAGACCCCCTCTGTTCTCACAAGTCAGAGGGGGGCCCAGCCAGGCCTCCCTGGGGCTCAGACGAGCGTGGATGGGCCCACCCTTGGCCCAGGCTTAGGCCGTGCGCGTCCAAATGCGCATCCTGCGCCGTGGGACTGCGACGCACTTTATGTGTTGGAGGATCACGGGAATTGAACTCCCCAGCGATGCGGTAAGAAGGCAGGCAAGGCTCTCTCGCCCTCTCTGTTTTCAGGCTCTTCAGCGGCTACACACGCCGTGGGGCTACGTCACACTTTATGAGTGCGTTAGGGCAAAAAGGAGGATCACAGGAATTGAAATCCCCAGCAGTGTGATAAGAAGGCAGGCACGGCTCTCTCCCAGTCTCCGTTTTCAGACTCTACAGTGGCCAGTTGGAGTTATTTGGTCAGGGTTGTCTATTTCAGAAAAAGTCTTGGGGGCTGGGTTATAATTTTTCTGTGCTTCTCCTTCTGGAAATTGTCCTTTTTATATTGGACACAGAGGGTAGTTAGGCTATAATGTAAGTTGGGAGATTATATGCAGAATCTTCCAAAAATTGTCCTCTTGGAGCAATGGAGCTTTAGGAGAACTCTTTCAAGTACTGGAAAATGCTACCTCAACCTCTGACATATCTTGTTTGTAATTATTCTCAATTACATTTACAACTTCGTATCTGCTGTGGTAACCTCTGTATCAACCATTCGAGTAGTTTTTGTATACTGCTGAGCTCTTTACTGTAGGTGTAGCCAAGGTATGTTCGGAATGGTTTGCCTTTTTGTGAGGTAGATAAAATGACCACACTAGACTTTTTGGGATCTGTAATCTACATTATTGCTTACATTACTTTACTTTTATATTTTTTTACTGATAAGTTCCATTTTATTTCTTATTTAGATGTGGAGTTTGGATATGTAGGGTCCTTTTTTGGTTTTGTTGCAAAAAGTTCACATTTTGTTTTTCTAGTGAAGGCAAGAGAAAATATGTAGAGGTTAGTTATATTTTTTTAATGTGTGTAAAAGTGCAGTTTCCAATATAAAAGGTTCTATAGGAAAAACATAAGGCAATCACTGCAGTTTAACAGTCATCTTTACCAAGACTGTCAATTTCTTCGGGGGCACTCTTAGCAAAAATGTACTGTTGGTTGACTTCAATTGTCTCTGCTCCTCATGACTCCTCTCTGTATACCTGTGCCTTTCCTAGCTCAATGCTGTTTCTCCTCAACACCAATTTGCTGGTTCCAGAGTAATTTTTTTCCATTTTGAGCGCTACAAATGAGTCATTTAAATCAGCAGATTTGTACTACTAATTAAATAATTTTTAACATGTTTTTACTTTGCTGATTACTACTGATTATAGCCTGCTGACTGGGTGGATAGGAAAAAGGTGCTGCCGGCAAAACTCTATAATACAATATGTGATGGATGGAATGCTTAATTAATCACAGTCACTGGTAATAACTCGAAGCCACATCCCAGTCCATTGTTATTTTGCACACAATACCAACTCAGTGGTAGGGTCAGTCTTGACCCTGCTTCAGTGGGAACAGTCCAGCCCGAACTGCCAGGCCCGGTCTCTCCTTAACCAGAAGACAAGCAACCTAGGAGCAGTTGCACCCTAGTTAGGGCATATCAGCCATGCATAACTTGGTTCCAGTGACCAAGTGTGCACTGGACCCATGTCTGGGCATACCGTCCAACTTGGGCAGCACTAAAGCATAAAAAAAGTGATGGATCGAATGCTTGAATAAACCTCAGCCACTCGAGGCCGCATCCCAGTGCATTGTTATTTTGCACACTATGTCACCTCACTGTGGACCGAGCCATAACCATATCAGTCTTGGCCCTGCTTCAGTGGGAACAGTCCTGCCTGAACTACCAGGCGAGGTCCTCCCTAGACCAGAATAAAAGCAACCCTGGGCAGGTTTCACCCTAGTTAGGGCTCATCCACCATGTATAGCCTGGTTGCAGTGACACAGTGTGCCCAGAACCCATGTCTGAGCAAACAGCCCCACTAAGGGCAACACACTAAAACACACAAAAAAGTGACGGATTATTATTATTATTATGCATATATTGTAAAGTGCATGGCTACCTAAAATAAGGTTTCCCAGCGCTAAGCTCAATACAGAAAGCAGGTTGAGCCAAAGATCAATCAGAGGATGACAACAGCCAAGTTTTTAACAATTTGCGAAACAGAGAGAGTGAACCGCATTCTCTAAGTGTCAGAGGCAGATTATTCTAAAGATTCAGTCCCAGAAAGGAGAATGCTTAGCCTACTTGTCAGGATTTCCTAATTTTAGGAATTGCAGCCAGACTGAGGTGACTGGAATGTAGCGAACAACCAGGTGTATACCAAGACACCAGGGGGCTTATTTACAAGTACCTTGCGCCGCCGGTGCGTCACTTTTTCCCATGTTAGAAGTGACGCACCGGTGGCGCAAGAGGCTTGTAAATAAGCCCCCAGAGATCTAAAGTAACGGGGTCCGGAGTTTGCCGGGTTGTGCATTTAGCACAATGCCTTAAATTGTACCGACCATTCAATGGGCAGCCAATGTAAGTTCCTTAGCATATTGGCTGTGGAGGTGAATTTAGGAGGCTGGAGCATCAGGCATGCAGCAGCGATTTGTACAATGTGGAGACATTTAAGCACCGTTCTTGCCACATCCCGTGTACAGAATATTTCCATAGTCGAGCCTAGAAACAACCAGGGTCTGGACTATGGATCTCTGGGCAGAAGTAGGAAGGCAGTGAAGGATCTTCCTGAGCCACTTCAAGATACCAAAACACGTAGCTGCCACCCTGTATATCTGTTGACTCATGGTTAGTTTGTCATCCAACCAGACTCCTAAACTCTTTATGCCTGCACTTGATTGGGGGGGGGGCATTGGGGGAGGGGCATAGTTTTGGACCACATGTGAGCTCCTCAAGGATTGGGGAGGTTTCCCACCAACAGCACCCCCGTCTTGTCTCCGTTCAGTTTCAAGGAGTAAGCACTTATCCATAATGAGACTTGTGTGAGACAGGAGTTAAGGGCCTTGGCATTCTGGTAGTCCTTAGATGACAGAGATACAACAATTTGTGTATCGTCCGCATACAGGAAAAGAGTGATGCCACAATTTTCAGAGTGGATCCTTGAGAAACGCCTGACACTAAGGGGTGGGTTTTTGACAAGTATTGGTTGGTATGCACCTGGAAGGTACTGTCCTGCAAATAAAGATGTTAGCCAGGACAGGGCCATATCTTTCATTCCCAGGCCATCTAGTCTTTGAAGGAGCATGGTGTGATGTACAGTGTCAAATGCTGCACTGAGATCAAGCAAAACCAGTGCAGCAGCTCCATCATTATGCAGTTGATGCCTCAAGAACTCAGTACCACCGAGAAGAGATGATTCAGTGCTATGACCTGCTCGAAACCCATACTGCGAGGGGTGGAGCAGGTCATTGAGTTCTGGTTACACAGTGAGTTTTTGGTTCACATGTTTCGCCAACCCTTTCACAAAATCACTGTTGACCCTGCTTCAGTGGGAATAGTTCAGCCTGAACCGCCAGGCCAGGTCCTCTCTGAACCATAAAGCAAGCAACCCACAACTGGTTTTACCCTAGTTAGGGCTCATCAGCCGCGTATAGCTTGGCTCCAGTGACACAGTGTGCACAGGACCCACGTCTGGGCATACTGTCCCACTTAGGGTAACACACTAAAGCCTACAAAAAAGTGATAGATGGAATACTTGAAATAATCTCAGCCACTGGTAATTACTTGAGTCTGCATCCCAGTCCATTGTTCCTTTGTAAACCATGCCACATCAGGTTGGGCCCAGCCATATGGAAATCAGGCTTCAACCTACTCCAATGGGAACAGTCAAGCCCAAACTATCAGTCCAGGTATTTCCAGAACTGGAACGCAAGCAACCCATAACCGGTTTCCCTCTAGTTAGGGCTCATCTGCCAGGTGCAGCTTAGTTTCAGTTACACAGTGTGTACAGGACCCATGTATGCCCATCCTATTTAGGATGACACATTAAAGTATACAAAAAATTGATGGATGGAATGCTTGAATTCATTTCGGCCACTGGGGCCACCATGGCCATAAAAGATAAGTGTGCAGTTTGCAACAATTTTTTGCGACCAGTCAGAACATACATCTGGCTCGAGGTTCTACAAACAAATTGGCAATATTTTGCTATGCTCCTGCCATGTAATACAAGGAGCCATTCATAAAAAAGTAAGTAGGTATTGGAAATAATGGTCCTCAACAATCCCCTTGGCTATTCATTTCCTTTGTATGTAATCAGTTTCTCATCTTGTCAACATTTTTTAACCCTACTCAAGATTCATGGATCTCATGAGAACTAGGCAGGTTGATTAGTTCTTAAAAATGGGTAGTAAAAACTTTCTTTTGGCACGGCAATGCATTTGGAGGTACTGGATATTATGGTCCCACTAGTTGTGACTACTGAGTGCATAGAAAATGGGAAACCCATGTATAAACCATTCATTTTAACCATAAAACATGAATACATGAATAAATAAATTAAGGGATTTGTAAATATTCTAAGTTCGGGTAGTGGCATGGCTCAAGGTTTGGTTCTCTGCTGTGTCATTCTATACTTCAAGATTTTCTAAAACTTTTACTGAGATTTTCCCAGCAGTAAAGTCTCATCGCACTTCTGCCTGGATGATGGGAGCTAAACTACCAAATCAACATTTCAGAAATCGTCAGGACTGAGTTTACTCTGTTTTCATGGATAAAACAATTAAGGATGCAGAGGAAGGTCTGGAGCTCCTCCTAAATCAACCTAGTCAGGGGTGGTAGTATAACACTCTTTGCTTCAGGAACTTTTGTATGCTTCTGGTTCCTCTTTCTCCAAGCCCTCAAAACGAGGTAGCAGGAACCGATGACACAGCAACTTAGGTTTCAAAGAGAGCACAGACGGGTCACTGCAGCTAACCCAGGACTCCATTGGGCCTAAATGCGGGTCATGAAATGGCTTATATAGTCCTAGCAGCAAGCCTCAGTCCAGCATGGATTTTGGAAGAAGGTAGAACTGCTGTTTAAATATTCTTCTCCAGTAAGTACTTGAGTGCTAATTTGGTATCAACGATTGCAGGCTTGTCTCAGCAATAAATGTAGTTGAGTCGCTTTGCTTCACTGGATATTGATGGGACATGGTCAATGTCACCAACATCGACCAGTGTGGCACTCAGCATCCATGCAGTACAATATATAATCGTGAGAGACCAAATTTCCGCCCAAAAAATATCCCATTTACCTTCCCTTCAATTCCAAGATGTTGGAGGACTCTGGGAGTAGAGTTCTTTTTTTATTGCTTTATCTACCCATTTACTTTAGGCTTCGTACATTAGTCAGAGCAGAAGGAGTGAATGCATGCTGAACTTAGAATCAGCAATTTGCTCACGTCCCTGAAATTACAGCAAATTAACCACTTGGACTAACTGAAAAAAGGAAAAACATCTACTAGGCTGTAGTAAATGAGACAATCTGCTCATGCCTACAATAAAAACCCCTTTAACATATGCAATTCGTATAATTTAACCCCATGCACAGTTTACGATATTGCACTCACTCAGAGTAATATTTCTAGCATCTTGCAAACATATAATTGAAAAGTAAGATCTTGCCAAACTCATTTCAGAGTAGAAGGATTCTCCAAAAGTCACATAAATGGTAAAATGTTCATGTGTGTCATTTTTTATGTTTATTAGATTGTTTCACAGGAATTTGGAAACAAATACGTCCAACACTTTATCCAGAGCGTTGTTTATAAGACACAAGTCCTATAGAGAGAAATAGCAAATCCCAACACACTGACAGGCATAAAACATGGGGGGAGAAAACATATCCCCCCCATTTTAATTTTGAGCTGGAGGCCCATGCTCCACAATGTCGCCCGAACATAGGGGCCAATACCCCTATGGCCCCTATGGGGTATTGGCCATAGGGGTATTGGACGTTCAATGGACCGCAAAACCTGCGGTGGTCCTGCGGCTACAGCCGCACCTGCGGTGCGACTGCAATATTCCAAGTTTGACTGTCGGACTGCCATAAGACCGCTGCTACCGCCAGGGATCCGCAATCCCTGGAGGTCTTGCAGCGGCCTTCGGCCGCAATATGTTGGTGTTGCCGCCAGCTGTGGCACCGCCAAGCATATTACGAGTATCCTCACCACCACAGTTTTCATGGCGGTGAGCCCACCATAAAAAGTGTGGCATGGAGGAAATCATGGGGGCCCTACAGGCCCCCTTGTTGCCTCAGGGCCAGGGGATGCATGCAGGGGGGCACAGCAGTTGTGCCCCCCTGAATGCATGTACCCCCAGTTCCTGCACGGCATGGACTTAACAGTCCATGCTATGAATGACGTGCTGTGGCGCTCCTACTGCAGTGCCTTTATAAGGCTCAGACATGAGCCTGTGAAAGGCACAGCAGTGGGACCACTGCCACAGGACCGCCCGACCTGTATTCCAATCGGAATACAGCAGGTGGCCATACTACAGGTTTGGTGGGCTTGGAATGGGGCCCGGCGTGGCAGCCCACTCCAAGATGACCAAACTCGTAATCAGGCCCTTAGTGATGATCATCCCTCCCTATAGGTGTTCCCCTTGAATATCAAAACCTCAATATCAATGGGACACAATATCAAGGACAGAATGTTGAACCTAAAATATCAAAAGTTAAGTAAATCTATATTTTCTATATCTAACTCCACGTATATGATCCTATATGGTACATATATCTTCAAGGTATGTCGATGTGGAATTAAGAATAGTAAATCTATACTTCACTTTATTCACTTACCGTTCAATATTTTGTCCCTCTATATGCTTGTCCTCGATAATCCTGTACCACAATATTGTTGGTGTCGATATTCAGTAGTACAATCCGCCCTATATAAGTTTGAGATTTGAAAGAAATGGCAGTCCTGGGCAAAAAGAACGATTAATGGCCCTTACAGGTATGGAAAACCTTTCCTGTTCGTCAGGACCACTATTTTTTTTGTTTCCCGGAAGCAGACCTGTTTTACTCTGCTGATTAAGTGCAAGAAACATGGTGCCAGCTCAGCATAGTTCACAGCCTTCACTGCAAGAGTCGCAATGAAGGTTTTAGAGAGCCTTTCCTGGAAGGCGGAAATCTCTATCTAAGGAGGGTGGTCCTCTACCAGGTCAGAGGAGGCCATAGCCTCTCTTGTCCTGGCGAGATAGTGGGCCACTCCCCAGGCTCGAAATGAGCCTGATAGTGTCTGTTATCGTATTCGTTGTCTAAAGTCCTAGCAAAACAATTTAATGTTATAGATACAATATCCAAAGGAGGGCGTAAAGTGACTTTTTCCTGAAAACCAAAGTTAATATTTGCAAATGTAACCCCTCTTTTCCTTGTAAATAATATCTCCATTAAAGGCTTCGTTTCTCTATACACAGGCTAAAGATTTTGTAAACAAAGAGTGAGACATCGATGCTGAATTAATCTGCGATGTGGAATATTTTAAATCATACTTGTTAGTTTGAATATAACAGATGTACACCTCCTACAGGCTCAAGGTTAAAGCCAATACCTCAAATTGCTTGTGTCAATCAAAAATTATGGAAAGTTTCTTTCATGTTCTTACTATGCTCTACCTAAGGAAAATGCAGCTAATTATTCATGCATACCACACACTTTCATTCAGACACTGCGTTTGACAATTAATGCATAGAACGGAAATCACTAAATAAGCAGCTGCAGCTCTTGCAGAATGTGTGACAATGTTTACATTAAAATTTCCGACAATCTTAGTCCCGGATTTATTAAAGATTTGCACCGCTACAAAGTGGAGCAATTTTGCAAGTGTATTAACTTTCCAGCACAAAAAGTTATTTTTCTCTAGCAGTGTGCCTCTTTCTCAGTCCTAATTGTGCCTTGAAATGGGTTGTGCCAATTTGAGTCAATGGTGCGTTATTGGAGGTACCGTGGGCGGATCAGCGCAAACATCAGTAGTTTTGAGACAAAGCCTGGTCTGCTATGGCAAAGTGCGCACTGCATCAAAAACTAATGCCTCCTTGAAGCAAGCGTTAAAATGAGAAATGCTTTCAATTTTCAAAGCAACCCACACATTGCATGGGTGCTGCATTACACAGCGCACATCGATTGTGTGATTCTTCTGAGTTTGTCTAGGCAAAGTGATTTGTACTAGAGTTGTATGTATTCAGTACAAAATCGATGCTAGACAGCGATCCCTCACCTCTGCACCTTGATGTGAGGCTGTGCGTCATGCAAGGCAGCCTTTTCATGCAATAGCGCCAGCTTTCTTAATAAATAAGGCTCTGTGCTGTTATAAAAGTGCTAAACTATGTCAAAGCATAGTAGTTTGTACTGCAGAGGCCCCCTTCCAGTACAAAAGCTTCGATTGACAGCATGCACACACCCTTGCAGTATGGTGCAAGCATGTGTGTGTTGGCACAAGCCAGCCTAGAGTGCAGAAGGGCAGCAGGAAAGAGAAACAGTGGCATATCATAGTAGATATGGTGTTGTTCTGCTCTATCCCTTTCAGGTGGGACCAAACTGGGACCAAAAGCAGCCCTTGCAAAAATGGTCAAACGAGCGCTGCTCCCGTCCTTCTCTCTTTCCTCTATCTCTCTACTGAAGAGCCCCTTTGCCTGCTGTAATAAACTGGGGAAGCTGAGGAAAGTGACAGAAGTGTTAGCTGTGCCCCCCTGACCTAAAAAAACAGCCTCCAAGGCTCCAGCAGACCAGGGCAATGCCCAGTGGAAAAAACTGCCAGTCCAGGCCTGCTTTCTTGTAATGCAGCACAGCAGCTGTTGTTGCAGGGATGCATTGTGAGAAACATTTGTACATTTCTCCCCAAGTGTGTTGATGGTTCCAGGCTGCTACCATCTTAGGTGTGATTTATACAAAACTCAAGGGTGCATTATAATGATTGTGCCCCGCAGTCATATACCTTGCTACATTTTTACCTCCAGTTTAAAAACAAAGCTGAGCAGTTTGCATCACTCTTGCACCACGCAACGTGGTGCAACAGCAACACAAAACTTACATGTGATTTATGAAGCCACGCAAGGTCACTGTGTGGCCCTGAGAGGCTAAAAAAATATGGAGTAGGGCAACTCAGCGCAAATCACTGCGTTGCCTGACTCTGCCATGGGAAGGCATTCCTTGGGCATTGCATGGGTGATCCCATGCAACTCCCATGATTTCTGAAACATTCCCAGATTTACCAGAACTGGTAGATCTGGGAATGTGCCAAAAATATACACCTTTTCAGGTAGGGTATAACGAGGAGAAATATCTTTATTTCTCCTCATTACTTCATCTTTGTATGTGTGCTGCCTCCTGCAGCACACATGGATAGAGGAATATGCCTCTCAGGATTGTTTTTGCTCAGACAGGTGTCCATTCCTGCACAAAAACAATCCTGCGTACAATGCAGGCACCCTTGCACCATGGTGCCTGCGTTTGCGCTAGGCTATCATTCGTGACTTTCTTGTAAATAGGCCCCTGAATGTACTCCCTTTAAACATAATTTATTATGGATAAATTCATGAAGATCGCAATTTGCCTGGGATTGAACAAGACCTGGGAATTCTGGCTTTTAGATGGTATGAAATATTCTGAACTTTAATAAAAGCTCAGTTGTTGTCAGCTTAAGAATGAGAGCACGGTTAGTGAGTGAGCTTTAGGCATATCCAGAGGCATTTTAATGATTCCGTTTGACTTCATAACATAGCTAACTAAGCGTGTCTGGACATGGAGTTTGATCTGGAGTTCATCATAAAGGGAATTATTTTGGGAATGTTTAAAGGCTGAATCATCAATACTTGTTATAGGCCTTGGACACAAGACAAGGCCTACAGTGCTGGGAGAGGGTATTTATCTAACGATATAGCCCTCAGCTAGGATGCAGAGAATTAGAGGCCTTTGATAGGGAACATTGCAAGCCGGAAATATGAAGAATTGCATTGACATTAATCTACGCACATCACTTAAGAATAGATATAGGTTAACACATGCACTTTGCAAGGCACACAAACCTACAAGCTCTTTCTGAGATAATGAAAAAAAGAAGAATCTATTTTAGAAATATCCAATCTCTCTGATTTCTCTACTTGAATTTCAAGTGCGTGATTCAACACGTTATATATGAGCATGCCTGTAGACCAATTACAGGTTCGCACTGGGATTCACTTTTTAGAGCAGCATTTATTTCGTCAAATTGTGAACATAAATATGAGCTATCAAGTAGGCTGCAAAGATCCTTCAACAAGTTCTGTATAGATTTACTTCAAAAATTCAATCAGATCGCACACTTCTAGGCGGTATCATTTTCAATGCCACTGGGAAACTCTCCTGGCAGGCTTCAGAGCATGATGATGAATGTACAAGGCAGTAGGCTGATAGTATCATATACTCCGGGGCAGCTCATGTGCAGTGCAGACATACATTTAAAGGCAGTTACAAGCCTGGCACACAAATGAAAAACATGTGATGAGTGGGTTTTCTTCTTCATTTCTGGCGTGAGAAGAAATCTTTAAGTGCAAGTCTTCTAAGCCTGCTTCCAAGCTGAAAGAAGAGAAAACAAGTGGCTATACAAAATAAGTCTAAAAGGCAGTGACATAAATAAGTGATTATCAATTCACAAAGATTGTGAAAAGGCACCAAAATGGTGAAAATTAATTCTGATTCTGCTGACTTTAGAACTCTGTGCTCCTCAGCTCTATGAAACAGTAGTAGCCCCTGCGTTTCCCCCTAAAGCAGGGGCAGTATTTTGGAATTCCCTAGTTGGTGTGTTTAGCTTTCCTATATGGCCATTGTAAATGGTCCATAAAATACACCTTTGGCTTGGAAAATGTAATATAATTTGTGGGCTACAGTGTGAGTTCACACCACCCACATATGTGACACATACTGACATGGCTGCTAGGTTCACCACTCTACTGTGGCTGGGCTGTATACTAAATGTGCTGCAGTACCAGATGGCATTGGAAAATGGCCCTTTCTATGTATAAAGGCATATTTCTAGATATTTATGAGTCACCCTAAAAGTGTGTTTAGTAAGCCCACAGAGATGGATGCTAATAATTACATATAAAGTACACTTCTATATTCAGTTAGTGTGCCCTCACAGGGAAATAATTGCCAAAAGCTATTTTCAATGTGTATGCTTTACCAGGTTTTTCTATTAACAGGCCTAGGTGTGATTAAAATAATGTTTCTACATCTCCACCTAGGAACATGCTAGGCACATAAATCAAAGCATTTTTTTCTTTAATTTTCAAAATCTAATTTAATGGTGAAAACAGATTTTGCCAACTTTAATGAAAAAGTAACTTTTATAAAATGTACTTCAGTCTGCCTGAACTAGCATAAAACCAACTTTGCCACTCATCACACCCCCAGAGCTAGGAGACACATTGTTGGCTCTTTGAGATAGGGACCCTGGCTCTGTAGACAATGGCCCACTTATGAGCTTATGAAAGACAGCGTGGCATTAACTGCTGGTGACTTAGCATAGACTAGCTATCTGAAAGTGTGCAGAGCAAAGGGCAGCCTTGATGCTTCTTCTTGTGCCAAAGCAGAATTTTCTTCTTCATCCCCAGGCCTTTCCTAGCCTTCCTGGCACCAGTCACATTTTGAAGAGAGCAAGTTTGGACCCTGGGAGGCAGGAGGAGAGCTCCTCTAAATGGGAGAGAGGATAGGAAGCTGAAAGAGATGCCTGCCTGGTGGAAAAACATTCTGCAGTTTTGAAACAGGGACGCCTGGGTAATTGTATAGTAAAGGAAAGAGGTAGTTGCAAAAGGACGTGGGCATAGGGTGAGAAGGTAGCCAGTATATGGTAGGGAATATTCTCAAATCACTGGAATGGGAAGTAGGATGGATTGGGCTTATTACTGGCAATATGTTGCTGATTTCTCTGTGGAGTCAGGCCCTGTTACAGCTTCCAGCCTTGCCCTATAGGATGATTGGGAGAACCAAAAAAGGGGACCGATTCAGAGTTTGGCAGAGACAGCACCATGTCATGATGCAGTATCCTCTTCACTGAACTGAAGGTCTGCCCTCTGGTTTACAGTCGAGCAAATCTTATGTATGTCAGCAGCGGAAACTAATCCATCGCTGACAAATTCCTTCGACAACCCAACAAAGGGCTTTTGGGGGTTATGTCATTTGACTGCACACTTGATTTGGAGTGAGCAGTCGAAAGGCCAGTTTTTATTCTCCATTACCGCTTTGAAAGAAGTGGATGGCAGGGACAGTAAAACTGTTTAAATGACTCGTACACCATGGGAGAAAAAACCCATGATTTGGAGGTCATTAGTCTTTCTTTTTTCAAAAACAAAATCCTGCTATGAGAAAAACTTGTTGTTGACATGCGCCCATCATGTTTGACAGAGCCATCATTGATGCAGTTCCTGTGGATGACTAGAGCTCTCCACTTGTCCGGCCAGACAGCTCTAAATTCAGGGGACAGGTATACTGTCACGGCGACAGAGTACATCACTGCGTCACCCTGACTGAATAGATACCATCCTCTGAAATCTAAATCAGACTCTAAGGCCAAAAGTAAATCCTTGGACTAGCACAAAGTTGTAAATTTATCAAGCATGCAAACAACCTCAGCGGCTATGAAATTCAGCTTTGTACCAATCAAAGAGTTTTGTTTCAAAACTAATAGCTTAAGTAGAGAATCAAAACAAAAGTGTATGACTTTGAGGGACCCTATCTGGCCTCAGCCTTGGACTTGCCATTGCTGAAGGAAATTGACTGTCATTTTAGTGACTACATTTGAAGTTAAAATCTTTGAGCCATACGTGTTGGTGTATGTGAAGTCTGCTTTAATGCAGTCAGCCGGAAATTTGGAATCAGTCCTTGTCAACTGTGAACTGTTGTTTTCCAATAATGCTTTAATGGGTGTTTTTTGCCTTAAAAATTAAAAAATTATATCCCTGGCTTCCTTTATCTAATTTTGATGGTCTTGAATTTTTTCATTTAATTTATCTCTATATTTTCTAAATTGGTTGAAGAATTTTATTCTTTTGTGCTCTTTACTTTAAAACTGGTATTACTGCTTAAAATGTATATGAACTTCTCTGGGGAGTTGCTTAATTATGGTGTAATAGCTACCAGTGGGCTGAGCAGAGATTTTCTAATAACTATGTTTAGCCTAACTAACTTATGTTTATTAAGTTACTATGGGCCACTGCTTCCCAAATTATTAACTAAAGCCTCTGACAGAGACACAGTGATGATGTTTACTAGGTGGAAATCAGCGTCTCCAGAGAGAGCTAATGGATACAGGTAGGATATTGTCTTCACAGAGGTATCTTTGAGAGAGTTGAGTTTGTTAGTGAGGTCAGTAAGTGAGGGGACCAACAAATAACCGTTTTAGTATGTTGTGAAGTGGAATTGGTAGTAGGATGGATTGGGCTTATTTCTGCCAATATGTTTTTGTTTTTCTGCATATTTCTGTGCAAAAAGATTGTTTTGCACCTGTGTATAGAGTGAGGGATTGGGGGATATTGGAGAGGGCTGACTTATTGCAGGATTTTTTTAAAGAGTATTCTCATGCGTTTGTAGGCTTTATTGAGGGTGGTGGTATACTATGGTTTATGTGATGAAGTGTTTGGAAGAAGCCTGCAAAGGTTCTAGTAGTGTGAGGTTATAATATGATCTGGCCTTCTTTCATTTCCTTTGCAGTTTCTGAGTGGTGCACTTGTCAGGGAGTTTTTTGGAATACAGCATGTGGATGGCTTCAGGTTGCAGTTCCACTGTTTTCAGTAAAGCACGGATGATTACTTGATGTTACAGGAATGTGTTGGGGCTGTTGAGAATGGCAGTGGCATCAGGTAATGAGGGATGGTGTTTTTACACTAAGTTAAGTTTGTGTTGTAGGGTGATGGAGATGGGGTGGTTTGTTCAGTGTATGGGTATTGATGGGTAGCAATAAATAAATGATGAGTTCAAGATAAGAACTGACCATTGATCTGGGTTACTTCGGTGACATGCTGTACCATGTTGCGAGTGTTAATTAGGTTAAGATGTGTGGTTATTGTTGCATGGCAGTAATAAAAACTTCATGGTGGGATGTGTGTGAGTAGAACACAAGAGGAGGTGAGGAAGTCTAAGATTTCATGTGTGAAGCATTTGTTCTGTTAGTGGGTCTGCCAATTAGATGGAAGGTGGTAATCCGGGTTGCAGAGAGTGTGAATTGGTATGTGAGGTGTTGCTTATCACTTATGGTGTAGGGCCAAGAACATATTGGAATATTGGCGAGGCCTCCCTCTGTCTCGAGTGTGTAACCTGCATGCTGAATGCTGAAGCATGGTGGTACAAGAATGCCAACAATCTTGTGGGATGTGAGAATAAGCCAAAAATGTTGATGGATGCAAACTGGAGAAGCCAGTATGTTGGTAATCCCTGTCCTGATGAAGACCTTACGTGAATTATTGTCCCACACTGCTAGGCTGAAACACAATGTGTCAACAATCAGATGCTGAGTATTTCTTTTTCATTATTGAGAAATTAATGTCTCACAGAGGTACAATGGAAAATGGAAAAATAGGCCATAAAGAAATAACTGTAATTTCTGCACCCACAGCTCTACTGATTTCTTCACTTTATTCAAAGTGAAATCTTACCTGAACAATCTTTTCAATTCATTGGGTCCTTAATATTCTTGGGTGAATTAATGCATATTTGAGTGTGGTTGCTATGTGTATGATTTTTCATTTTAAGATCACAGCTTGATTTTGTGAAATTTGTGGTAGACTCATGCCATTTTGAAAGTTAATAAATATTTCTTTAAGTAGAAAGACGTGATTACTTTTTAGCTCAATACAGATTTTTTCTTAAATGCATACAGCAATCTACAATTATGGAGACCAATATATTATCCCATTGATGTTAGACTTGGCTCTTTCTGCAGGTCACACCAGTTTTTGCCTTCCTTTGCTGAACCCGTTTTTGTTTACTTTTAGGATTCTGTGCACTTAACTCCTGATAACCAGTGGTAAAGTGTTTGTGCTCTCCATTTTAAACATAATAAAATTGGTATACAGCTTATTGGTCTATATAATTAACTTATACATCCCTAGTAAATGGTACTACATGTACACAGGTCTTGTAAATTCAATGCTGCAGGTGAACTGTAGCACTCTTTGCGGCATCTACTAAAGTAGCACTGTAAAACATGTCTCAGGCTGTCACTGCATCCTCTAGTGCAGTTTAAAACTACCATCAAGACTTGGCAAAATAAACTTTTGAAAGAACTAGACCTCGCTTGTTAATACTCATAACTCTTATGAGTCACCTCTAAGTGAGGCCCTATAGGCTCATGGGGCAAGATGCATGGTATTCAAAAAGTAGAACATGTGCACTTAAGTTTTACATGTCCTAGCAATGATAAACTTCCAAAGTAGTTTTTCACTTTAGCAAGGTTACCTCTCCCATAGACTAACTATGGGTTACCTTATTACACTTAATAAGGAATCACTTCAGTTTGGGAGCAGATAGAAAAATACTTCTTCCATTCCTTTGAATTGTAATTTAAATGATTTCTCTTCAATGATAAAGTCGGATTTTAAGTTACTATTCAGAAAATACCACTTTTGGAAAGTTTAAATTTTTCTGCCTAAACCAAGCGTGGTTTTCTGCTAGTGTCCAGAGTCACATGACTATGAATGACTCTCCTGTGGTGTAATATGTATTTCTTCCTGACATGGTGACAAATGGGCCTTGGTTGTGGGACAGGGCATTTCTCTCCTGGGCAGGATTGCCTGCAGTCTTGTACTTAGCCCTTTCTGAGTTTCAAAGGGTAGCCTGAGGGTTTGTGCCCATCCCTTTCCTGACTTCTGTAGCTACCTGCTGTGTCTCAGGCAAATGGATCTCACACCTAGGCCTTCCCAACCTTTTTCAACCTACGCAGACTGGAGACACACCCAAGGAAGGGTAAGGTTAGACAAAGAGGGCATCCCTCACACACAGGCTTGCACTGGGTAAAAGAAGTGACACCCCACAACCTCTCATCAGAACACTCCTGGACCCGTGGAAGATTCAGAAGAAAGACTGCCCTGCTGTCTGAAAAATTAAGTCCTGCATGCTTTAAACCTAGGATTCCCAGAAGTGACTCCAAGGGTCAGTTGGCTTACCTCCTGTGTGAGCTACAGGGATACAACAAGCTTCCAGAAGCCTTCCCTGCAACTGCACAGCTGACCAGCACTAACTGGGCCTGCTTGAGCCCTGCTCTTGGCCTCTGAGTCCTGGCCCCAAAATGTGCCACACCAGGCCCTGGAACCTTGGCTGGCATCAGAGGGTACTCCTCCTCCTCCAAAACTTAAAAGACTGAACTATATGCAAAAATCCACAAGTTTTGGGCTCTTCGCAAGTGGACTCTTCGCTTCAGCAACAATCCTCCCTGTCTCCCGCCAATGGGATGCTCTGACGGTGACTTACTCTTCGCGCTAACACTGACCTCCTGCATCTCCTGCCAACGCAAAGCTGCAGGGACGAACCTCTCTTCATGCCAATGACAATCTTATAAGGGCTCCCACCAATGAGTAGCTCTGGCTGAGGCTCCCTAAGAGGGCTTGGACCTTGTGAGAAGGTAAACCTTTCCCCAAGAAGAACCTGGTCCCTGTATCTGACCTGTGCTCCATTGCAGTAGGCCTGCACTTGTGACTTTCATCCAGTCCTGCTGAACAATGACCACGAGTGGCGATTTGTGTTTGTTAGATCTATTTTCACCTGAAAATTAAAAAATGAATATCTCCGGTTCTACTGATTTGATGTTTGTTGTTTTGTTGTTAATTTATTTATTAAAATGTACTTTATTTTTCAAAATTGGTTTGGGATTTCTCCTGTGTTGTGTTTTCATCTATTACTGTTTGAGTGCTGCATAAATACTTCACACATTGGCTCTAATAAGCTTGACTGCTTTTGTGGCAAGCTACCACAGGGTTAAGCACAGGTTTATTCAGTGACTTTTGTGGTTCAGCCTGACATGGATTGTGTATGATTATCTCAACTAATAACCCAATTTCTGACAATTTACATAGAAAAATTGATACGTTACTGTGCAGCAAACCTCCTCAGGACAGGATTTATTTTGGGGGGTGATAGATTCAATATTGTCAAAAAGGTAACTAGTATATTTACTGCTGCCAAATTATTCTTAATGCTGCAATGGTTTTTGGGATTATCCATTATCATGTACCATCTGTGCGTATGCTGAACCATCCTGACATCAAAAACAAGAAAAGCTGCTGATCCCATAAGTAGTCTCCTTATTGTGGCAGGTAATGACAATTGATTTTATTATTGTATTTTTTCACCACCCCAAGAGTCTACTCAGGCACTGACTTTATTGGCAAATTTAGATGACTGTACACAAACCTGACAAAATAAGTGAACTTTGCCACATTTCTCCCAATTTTCTAACCAAATGGGCATCCACCAAGGATGAGCTCTTTCACCCCTACTTTTCCTCCTGGCTTTTGAACCTCTGACTATAGTCATTAAAGAGACTCCTCAGGGATTTCCACTATTGGAGACGTAGATAAATTGATGTTTTATGATAATGATACTTTCTTAACGTTGCAACACCCTGAAACTTCATTCCTCAATCTACTGCAACTTTCTGTCTACTAGATTAACTGGTCAAAAAGAGGTACACTACCTGTTACTAAATTCACTACAAATATCTCCTTATGAAATTGTACTTTGGCATAGGTGATAAGGAATCTTCTTAATCAGGGGCTGCTCAAAATGATATGAGATAATCTCAAAACTGTGCTGGACAAAGTCTGTTGCGACTTTCTTCAATGCTCAAAAACCAGTGCCTGTTGGCCAGGGTTCAGATGATGACAATGATAGTAGCTCCCAAATTCAACTACATTTTTGGTATTCTACTGCTGATGATACCTTGTTACATGCTACTACAAGTAGACAACAAAATAAAACAGGTTGTATTGTATGTGCACAGACCAATTTTGTCACTCTCAGATTAAATGCAACAACATTATTGCAGGTCTCCAATTGCTGCAAATGGACTCCTACTACAAGGTCAATCAACTTTCATACTGTTCGAAATGGGGGTCTCTAGTTGGCAAGGGTTTGCACCTTTGTACAAGTAGGGACCCTTCTTCCTAGTCAGTATAAGGGAGTTACACTCCTAAAACAACCCCTGCTCACCGCCTTGGTAGCTTGGCATGAGCAGTCAGGCTTATCGTAGAGGCAGTGTGTAAAGCATTTGCACATAACCAACAGTAATACAGTGTAAGCACTACAAAAGGGCACCACACCAGTTTAGAAAAATATCCAATATTTTTATATACTTAAGATAAGACCAAAACTATAAAAATCCACAATACAGTACTTAGAAATCTTCAGTTATTAAAATAAACTAAAAATAAAGTTCCTTGATGTCGATAGCTCTGTCCGGGGCTATCACGGATTCGTGAACAACAAATCCAAACAGTTCTGGCTGACTGCGGCTTCACGGGCCAGCTACAGTGTCGGGAAGACCCGCAAAACAGTACCTTTAGAAATGCAGGCCATCGGCGATCTCTCGTGGAGCTCCAAAAGCACGGCGTCCGCAGGCGTCGGTTCCGGACGTCGGTGCAGGAGTCGTCGGGCCCTTGAAGTCACACGCATTGCTGATCGAACTCCTCGCGTTTGACATCAGGAGCACTGGCATCGGCAGGCGTCGGGTGCTGCGGTGCTAAGTGCAGCGGTGCTGCATGCGGTGCCTTCAGGTTGCCGTGCAGGCATCGGCTTGGTGACAGTCATCCAGCGGCGTCGGTGAGACCAGGGCTGCGGTGCGAAGTGATGCGGTGCTCGTCGCGTTGCTGGCAGGTCACGGCGCAAGAAGCGGCGTCGTTGCTGAAGCGCTGTTGTCGGCTGACGAACTGGAGTCGATTCCATTATTGTGGAATAAGACCCCCCCCACCTCAAGGTAGCCACATACCTCAGTGCATCAGGAAAAAATGGCAGTACACATCAATTCGCAATCTTTCACACACACAAGCATTATTTCTCCTCTGTTGCTGTCTACTTAATAATGCACGCCTCTGCCAAAAATCTCCTTCAACATTTTGATTCTGTTCAACTTTTCACAGATATTCTAGAGGTATTTTAACACGATGTTGAAAAGCTCTAAAATTAGAGGAAGCATGCAATAAGATTTTATGTATTTGATAGCCAAACAGCCAGACCTGAATTATTGACATTTTTTTAAAGAAATAGTGACATCAAATATCAGCAAGCATTAATGTTTCTTGAACAAGCCCTTTAGAAAACTTGATAATCTAACAAACCTTGCCTGAGGGAAAATATAAAAAATAGAGGAGCTTTTTAAATCAAGACTTGAGCAGAATTCCTGTGGTATCATGGTTTAAAATATGGTTTTGGAGACAAAATAGTCTTAGCATACATATCCTCATATGTTTTTCACACACATAAAAGAATGAAAAAAAAGTGATCATGGTCAGACTGGGACAGAAAATAGCCCCAGGCACTAAAATAAAATTGTCCTCCATTAGCGAATCAAATAGCTAAAAAGTAGCCCACATTTACAATTAGGGCAGTTTCAACTTGTAAAGAGATGCCGTATAGGGCTTGTATGATGTTACAACGCATTCCTTTACCATGCATGCCTTTATCATGCATATACCACTGTCGTGCAAGTCTTTACCAAGCATGTCTTTGCCACGAACATAGATATGAAATGAAATGAAAACATTTTAGAAGGGTAGTATACACCGAGGGGCACCTTCCTGCACAAAAACAATCCTGAGAGGCTTTTCCCTCTTTCTATGTTTGCTGCAGAATGCAGCACACATAGAAAGAGGTAAAAACGAGGAGAGATAAAGATATTTCTCCTCATTATGTCTCCCCTCGGAAGGGATATCTTTTTGGCTAGGTTTACTTGTTCTTGAAAATCTGGGAATGTGTCAAAATCCACAAATGTTGCATGAGAACACCCACACAACACCCATGGAAATGCCTCCCTGGTGCAGAGTAATGCAAAGCAGTGAGTTGTGCTGTCGTACATTACTAGAGATTTATGAAGCCATGCAAGGTGGCCTTGCATAGCTTCATAAATCTCTTTTTTGAGCTGCCTTGCTTTTACACCATGTTGCAAGGTGCAAAAGCAACACACTGAGGCTTCTAAATATGCCCCAAAGTTTACAGGAAATGAGAATGGCACAAACATTGTTAGGTAGTCTGAATCCTCATATATCCAAAAAATGTAGAGATGTCTGAAAGACTATTGGCAAAGATCATCAATTTGCATTGAGAGGAGCGCCCGACAACCTTGACAATATTGCATACATCTTACATTATCAACATCAACTAATACCACCTAAAATGCCTGCGTTGACCACATAATCAAATTAAATTGGCATTTCTCACTTTGCTTTATGAAATTGAAGAATAGTTTGTTTCAACCTCTAGTTGTCATCTTTTTTTGACTCTTGGTGCTATTTCATCAAACCTGTCAGCAAGAGTCCTAGGCAAACAAACAATTCAAAGAGGTAAATCCAAAACCAGTTAAAGCCCTACACATTCTCTTTTTTTTAAATCTCTTTTGTTCCATTTTTCGGCAATGCACAAAAAAAGAGGAAATCCCAAAAAATCAAATTCCCCAAATACTTCTGTGGTAACAAAACTGTAAAGAAAACATACATTTCTCAAACTGATAGCCAAAACAAAAATCCAACAGAAATCCTTCCAGAAATGCTGACTTTTTCCTTCAAGGGCATGGTCTTTTTATTCTAAAATCGAAGAATGATTAAATAACACAACGCTAAAAATTTAAAAATTTTGCTTTTATTTCATATAGGTTTAAAAAAGTTGTATCCATGATTTTTTTCCAACTGTTTCAAACCCAAGTTGAAAAAAAACAACCATCCCGATGTGCGCGTCCTCATGGGGATGTAAAAGTGGTTAAAGCAACAATTATTTACATTTTTCAAAACATACCATCTACCTACCTCCCT
The DNA here is from genome assembly GCA_963921515.1 of Calotriton arnoldi. Classification (NCBI taxonomy): domain Eukaryota; kingdom Metazoa; phylum Chordata; class Amphibia; order Caudata; family Salamandridae; genus Calotriton; species Calotriton arnoldi. Next base: position 576,738 of record CAWUFW010003917.1, on the reverse strand, counting down.
ACATCTCTCCTTACAATAAATCTAGCACCAATATGTTTAAAAAAGTCAAGTACATTTTTCTTACTGTTCACAGCTCCTCCTTGCATCTGATCTTGACCGCAACGCTCCACCAACTGTAGAAAGAGACGCAAAACAGTCTACTTAAATCCGGAAAGTAAAAACAAACAAGGACAATTTCTCCAACCGAAGTCATTAGGAAACCATGGGAAAATTTTATAAAACTGAAAATATATATGTTTCACTCAACTTATATTATGGTTTATATTTTTATAAAATAAGATGCACATGTTACTATATTAAAAATCTGAATTCAAGAAGTCTATTAATAGGTAATTTTAATAATGAAATGTGTGTGTTATTTTTTCAATCACAACTAAATTATTCAAATAGTTTCACTACCACGGTCCAAACATGGGATAATTTTGGTTTAGAATTATTATTCGGGTATTAAAATTAATACCTGCATATTAATACACTCCCCCAATCATTACCCCTATACACTTTGCATCCCGCCCCTAAAGATGTATTCTGATATTGTTATATTATTGTTTTAGGGTTATAAACCCTATAATTAAATGAATTGAAAATTACTACACTTTCCCATCCAAAACTCCTATGAAAGCAACATTAATACTCAGGCATTACAGTGGATACCTGAGTATTAGTACACTTCCTCACCCATAACTCCTACATCCCTTACATCCCTTCCCTATACCTTTCTTTAAATATTTTTAAATACATTACCAACAATAACTTTAAACTGTTTACCCTTTTAATAAATTGATTAAAAATCAATACCTAGGCATTATAGAAAATACTTGAGCATTACTATGCTTCCTCACCCATTACCACTATATCCGTTGCATCCAGTTCCTAAAATTCTATTTTGTAAATGTAATTTTTTTTTTTTTTTTTTTAAAGTACCTTTTATTAAATAAATCAAAATGTCATACTCAGGTATCACAGTTAATAATTGATTACTATTACACTTCCCCACCCAGTGCCCCTATATTCCTTCCATCCCAAACCTAAAACTGTATTTTGAATATTTTAAATTAATTTGCAAGAAACGTTTTACTAAATGTAACTTACTAATAATCAAAGTAAAACTTAATACTCAGATATTACAGCTGATACTTGAGTATTAATAAACTTCCCCACCCAAACCACATTGTAAAGGTTGTTTCCGTGCATGGGTGTTTTTCAAGGTATGGGAGAATATGCATTTCTGCTTTCTAGAGACAATGTTTATGGTAATAGGGAAATCAACATTAAAGCCCGGCCTACCAGACCATAAAGCATTCCTACAAACCTCAAATAAAATGTCCCACTCACTGACCTATCAGACCAGTCCATCTTGAAGTGCCTTATTGCCCAATGGGCAAATCCAAACCCTATAGGTGATACATGTCACGAAGGTACATTAATCTATACCCCTTCCATTGTTGAAAGACCTATCAGAAAATTAAATATATGTAAATAAATTCTGATAAATAAAATGTATTCATAATCATCAATTCCAATAGGATTCAAATGATCAGTAGTAGCAGTAGAACATACTTTATTTCGGCCATAGGCCATAAACGTTGTAGAATCAAAACAATTTAAAACACAATATATTAACCTCATAGATTCAAAGTACAGCAACTGTGGGGGTCTTCCACACATAAAGATGCTACATGGAGTACTTCCCTATAGCCTGATTACACAGGAAAGAGAAACACAAACGCAAACGGTAGACAAAAGCCTAAATTGGTCTGCCATGCCTAATGGTGGGGCTTTTGTATATAGTAATAGTAGTAATAATGGTACTTCGTTTGGATCACAGATCATAAAAACTGTTAAAACAGGGGAAGAGAGATACACCAGTGCAATTTGTCAGTGGACCCATTAGCGTACAGGATAAAAACTCAGAAATATTATTTAAAATATAGCAACATAACCCTTCCATGTGCCGACAAATATCGATGGCAGCTCGTACGTCTCAACTCAAATACGCATACATGCCCCACGTAGTTCCACAGGTCGACCAAGCATACTAAAGTGCAAATGCTCTAGTGCTATAGCGGGAGGCTGAGTCATTTCGTGGTCACACCCACCGCCAATAAAAATCTGCTCATGTCTGAAGTAAGGATTCAAAGAGTAGATAAATAATGCTTAAGCCCCAAACTCCAACAATAGGGTTTCAGCCATGTTACTCTAGCAGAAGAATACAGTGAACAACAAAACAAAATTTGTTCTATGATTTCTGCGCAATCCAAATATATGGAACACAATTGCTTATTGCGCACATCAGGGGTCACCTTGTTCCATTTATATGTATAACTATTCAATGCTAAGGTGCCAACCCTAAATTTGCTAAAAAGAGTTTCCGCACTCTGCATGATGAACTCATCAAAGCAGTGGCGTAGCTAGACGTTGTGCTGCTCATGGTGGTCACTGTGTTTGCTGCCCGGCAGCTGCATGTAAGAGCAAGGGGGGGTGCTGATGAGTCCCATGCTGGAGCCCCCCTCCCGCCCCATCCCTTGCTACGACACTGCATCAAGGTACAATTCAAGCTGTGGAGAGGTATAATAGTCAAAGACCTGCCAGTAGGCTGTCTCTATCAGCTTTACGCATGCTTTCTGATTTTATGCACCCCAGAATACTTTCTTCAAAATAACTTTAATTGAAGAATTAATTGCAGAAGTATTGGTCGACAAGGTTTCCAGACCCAGAAAAAAGTTCAATTTTGTGATGTGAGATAACAAGGAAACAGTTGCATCCTTGTCTAGTTGGACAAGTTCGCAAAGTCCTTGCCTATTTGATATAAGCTCTAGAGAAGACTAAATCCTAACCCAGTAGACCAGAGGTCTCAAAGTGCCACGGTCAGAATCCGATTTAAAGCTGGGTCGGAGTATAAGGGGACAAGTGCTGTAGAATGAGGAAGAGAAAGTAAGGATCTTATAAAATTATTCTCTCTGGTTGTGTGTCCAAGTAACCTATACCCCAAATCGTGGCCCCATAAAGTGCAGCAGACTGTACCTTATAGACCTCAACTGCTGGGAATACTGCCCTCTGAGTGGAATCCCCATGCATCATTCCATTTGCGGCTGATTTGTGTAATATAATGGTCCTGCACTTTTTAATGTGGGGAAACCATGACATAGAGCTGCTGATTCCTATACCCAGGTAATCAAACTACTTGACTTCTCCAGCACTGTTGTCCCCAATGTCAAGTTTCTGCGGAAGGATTTATGTGGCCTTACAGTCATTAATTTAGTTTTCTTGACATTGATCTCTAGCCCCCTGTGATTACAAAAATCATGAAATTGGTTTAGTAGATTCTGGATTCCAACAGGGGTTCTTGAAATGAGCAGCGTGTTGTCGGCAAACAACAGGCCGGGGATGGAAACACCACCAAGTTTAGGTGTGTCCTTGATACAGTCATGGAGGTAATTAAACGCATCATTGATACATAGGGAGAACAGAATTGGTGTGAGAACGCATCCTTATTGCATCCCCGTGTAACATTAATCCTCTCAGTTAGTTCCCCATCCTTGTCCCATTGCACTTGGGTATAATTATTCTCATGCAGTCTCATCAAGATTCCTACCTAGATGTGAGGAGCCCCCATTGACCTGACGGAGTCCCAGAGACAAGCTTTGGGAAGAAGATCGAAAACTACTCTCATATCAGTGAAGGCAACAATTGGTCCTTCAGGATCTTAATATACTTCCAGAGTATCAGCATGAATCTAAATATTTGATCCTCTGTTCCCACCTTGGATCTAAATCCAGCTTGGAACCGGGAAAGGACATCAAAGTTGGTGGCCCACGCTTGGAGTTTGGCCAAAACCTGACGACAGAACACCTTCTGTAGAATATCAATGAGGCTAATTGGCCTGAAATTACTTGGATCGAATGTGGCACGCTTTTTGAAGATTGGTATAATCACAGTCTCTCTCCATGAATGAGGGAAGAGAGAACCTGACATCATGGAATTAGACAGGATATTGATATATGGGGCCCAGATCTAGATCCCGGAATGGTACAAGTCACCTGGAATAAGATCTAATCCTGGTGCTTTTCCAGGTTTCTGGGACAGGATCCTTCTTTGGTGTCATCTAAAGAAAAGGTGACAGACCAAGCTCCGAAGAATCTACATTAGCCTAAGAGCACAGACCAATGATGGAAGGTGACTGAACTTGGAGGGGAGTAGAGTACAGATTGCCAAAATCTTGAACAAAGTCTGCTGTTAAATGTGGTGGTCAGTTGAAGTACAGACTTCCGAGCTGCCATGGGCAATTATATGCCAAAAAGAAGAGACATCCTTTATTTTTTAAGCTTCTAATAAATCCTGCCAATTTTGCTCATCCCAGCTCTTTTTGCTGGCCTCTAGCACCTTTTTATAATAACTCCTTGCCTCATGAATCTGCACAGGGCATAAAGACCTAATAGCTGTTAGCAAGCGTGTTTTGGCCTGTCTACAGCCTTTTGTAAACCAAGGGGCAGACTCAGAGACAACTCTTTCTTGTTGCCCGTTCCCACCCCCACCTCAAAGATGCAGCTTAAAGAGCCAAAGAAACTACCATGAATAATAGAGATAGGAATGGCATATAAATCAGCATCCTCATATGGAGAAAGGACTATATCAAAAAAGTTGTAAAGTGAGGAAAGCCGCATATGGCAGGAATTCATTTTTGGCCACTTAAGGGTCCTCCTGGAGTTTTTAACGTTTACATCCCAGGTAGACTGGTCTCGGTCCGAAAGTTTGAACAGCCCTTCTTTGAGAATATGTGCAGTGGATTATATTCCCTCTCTATCTGATTGGTAACACAAAAATCTGCCAGCCAGGTCCATATGTCAGGGGAAAGAAATATGTGCAATCGATCCTACTTTTGATGATCCCCTGGAGAATATAAAGCTCTCGTCTAGTCGTAATCTGTCCTGCCGTTGAATACCCGAACCCTATGGGCAATACTAAACAGAACTATGGGGCTGATTACGATGGTAGACGGACTTTAGTCTATCCGCCATCGTCTCGGAGTGGGACCGCCCGCCTAAAAGGCAGCGGTCCCACAGAGTGTATTACGATGCGGCCACCACCACGGCGGCCGTACTTGCCATACATTACACTGCAGCGGGTGCTGCTGGCTGCAGCACCCACCATAATGTAAAAAATTCACTTTTTACATTTCTCTGCACTACGTGGCAGGCACCATGCGGTGCCTGCCACATGGTACAGGGAAATGTAGGGGGCACCATAGTTGCCCCCAACCCCAAAACTAAAGTGCCCGGGTGAAAGGGGGGCCCGCTATTGGCCCCCAGAGTCCATCCCCGCCAGCCTTTCCATGGTGGGTGAACCGCCCTGGAAAGGCTGGCGGGATGGACCATCGTAATCCCAACGGCAGTGCCTGGTAGGCACTGCTGCCATTTATGGGAATAAGAGGGCCCCCGCAGCACCGGCTGGCTCAAGGAGCCCGTCGGATGTATGGCGGATGGAGTTTCCGACAGCCACGGTACTGCCCGCCATTATAATATGACAGGCGGAAAATGGCCTCACGATGGCGGTGAGCCCACCACCAACAGCCTGTCGGTGGCGGGTTCACCGTCATCATAATCAGGCTCTATTTTTGTGGCCACTGCAGAACAGGTTTTGGAAGGGAGACATTCAGTTCTGGGATAACCAGGGCTGCATCTTCCACTTAGGTCCATAGTGTAATATGTTCCAGCGGCTCGAAGGGGGTATTAAATTCACCACAGAGGATAAGGTTAGGTTTGTAAGGCAAGGACTCTAAATGGTCATCAAGGATACTTAAAGTAGAGGAAGCACTATTGAAAGCCACACTATGTTTATGGATGTTGTAGGTATTAATAGAGGGCCTGTTACTAGCCCTTGCAGATAACCCTCTCACACCCGGCAAGTCTATCTTTAGCTGCTCAGTAACCCAGTTGAGGGAGATTTTTACCCATATGAGGAGGCAACCGGAGGGGCTTCCGGACTTGGAAGGGTGTGCATCTACTGAAAAGGAGGCAAAGCCAGACCTGTGTAACAGCTGTAAGGCCCATGTCTCCTGAAAGAGGTAACTATGGAAGGAATCAATGTAGTTGACCCATAATAGGTCAACTAACTTACTGCATAAACCAGTCAAGTTCCAGAAGAGGATCTCCAGCTGTTCTACAGGTCTAGGTTGCTCCAGTGTAATGCCAGGAAAACAGTCCTTTCCCCCTAGAACAGCATCTGCAGCACACATAGAATGAGGAAATTGACTGAATAGATTGATTGATTGATTTTGAGCTGGAAGGTGTCCCTTCCTGCACAAAATCAATCAGCCCCACAATGTAGGCACCCTTTCACCATGCCACAAGGGTGCATGCGTTGGCACTTGGCAGCCCATTGTGCGCCATCGCAGGGGAAAAGGACAGGAATGCAACATATCCCATAGATACAGCGCATTCCTGCCCTTTTCATTTGACATAAGGCAGCTCAGCAAGATTACTTGGGGTGCTGCTCTATGTGAAAACCTCATAAATGAGGCCCATACATATTAACAGACCTGATTCAGGCCGGGGACACACGGGGCCTCATTTATGAGGTCCCCTGCGGCACTTTTGCGCAAACATAATGTCACTTTTTTTACATTTCTGTACAGCGGCATATTTACAGGGCCACGCAAAGCCACTTTACATGGCTTTTCATGGCCTTGTAAATGTGTGCCCCTTTCACGCAGAACACTGCTAGAAATGGGCGTTCCATGGGTGTAGCTGTGGGTGTTCCCATGAAATCTGAAGCATTCCAAGATTTACGAGAAATCGTAAACCTGGAAATGCGTCAGAATCTTACGCCACCCCAGGGGTTGCGTTAAGGAAATGCAACGAGGAGAAATGTTTTCATTTCTCCTTGTTTTTTCCTTTTTCTATGTGTGCTGCATTCTGCAGAACACATAGAAAGAGGAAATTGCCTAAATTGATTGATTTTGTGTAGGAAGGTGCCCCTTCCTGCACAAAATCAATCAGCCCTGCAACGCAGGCACCCTTGCACCATGGCGCAAGGGTGCCTGCGTTGGCGCATGGCAGCCCATTGTGCGTCAGTGCAGGAGAAAAGGACAGGAATGCACTGTATCGCATAGATTTAAAAAAATATATCTTTATTGCCATTTATTATTGACAACGGTAGGCAGGTCACAGCCCTGGTTACTTACACATTATTTGATATGCAACATAGGATATATACGTACATTTCCTTTCAAAGCAGTTATCAATCATCAGGCTCATTTGTAGGGTAATTTTCAAGCATTATTAATAATTTTTTAACATCATCGATCAGTTAAGCTTGTCTTGTTGGAGTGGGTATTCAGAATATCTACCTCATTATTATATCAACTCACTGCGTTATGTCCGCAACATTGAGAAGTACTAGGCTCACAGATTAAGAATATCAGAGGGGGAGCCTATAGTGTAATTTTCAACGATAGAAACTGTGAAACGAACTAATGCAGGGTGCGCAATTGTTTGTGAACCTTGGGGTAGCCAGTACGGGGTAAATGTGCAGGGGGGAGCCAAGACAGCCAGGTCTCTTCTCCAATGTCTGTTAGTCCCCTGGCATGAGCACATTGAGTCCTGTGTAGGGATGGGGCTCGGTGGTTGGCTTCAATGCGGGACTATAATAGACACTCTAATTGTGCTCTGTCTCACTCTCACCACAGCCAGTCATACGCCATCCAGTCGCCATGCATTATGTTTGTGGTAGTGCCCCCTCTTCCACCCGATGATCATCTTGAACGCTCAGGTCTGCGACCCGCACCCCCTCCGGGTGTTCCCAAGCTGCAAGTATCTCCATCTACAGTGTCGCTATGGGGCGTTGCCTTATCCCCCGGGATTCCTCTCTAACCAGCACCTGTCCCTCTGCTCCAGCCCATTGAGTCATGTCTCTCACCCAGGTCCCTACCACTGGCCCACTCCTGGGTTTCCAGGCCATTGCAATTCACCTTTTTGCTATTGCTAAAGCCAGGTCAATGAATCTAGTTCCCACTTTCTGTTTGTGTGGCTGTAGAAAAAGCCCCAGTAGCCAAACCTCGGCAGTGTGTCCAGAGCCCGTCCCAGTGTGTTCCTTAGGGCATCCATGACCGCATCCCAGAAGGCACGCAGCTCCGCACATTCCCAAGTCATGTGTAGGAAATCTGCATCCACATAATTGCATCTCAGGCAAAACACAAGTCGCCACCATATACCACTTGAAGTCTATGGGGGTCATATATGTCATATGCAGGTAATTAAACTGTGTTTATTTTAATCTAGTGTTCCTCAAGATCTTCTTGGGTTCCCAGCCCATGATTGTCCCCAACCTCTGGCGTAACTTCAACAGAGGTTTACAAGACATCTCCGACACCAATCCATAATACCACTTTACCAAATGTCTTGCCGTACCTAAGGTAAGTATGAGGTGCACTATCCCATGCATCCTGGGTTCCTCGCAGCCCAGAGTTCCCTGAAATGACGAACCAAGGCTTTATGCACAAGGAATTGACCGGCCTGTAGGCCAAAGTTAGAAACCAGTTCCCCAAAAGGAATAAAAGCGTTTTGTTGGTAACAGTCTCTGACTGTCACCAGCCCTGCATCTGTCCAAGCTGTTAATTGTTAAGGTGTAAAAAACGTTAATGGATCACCATGTGGAAGGCCCACTAAGGGTAACTCCTGCGTGCTCATGGGGGTCCTCATCATCCTGGCCATGCAGCGTCTCCAACACTGCAGTGTTGTGGTCAGCAATTGGGTCAGGTGTGGGATCTCAATTGAAGGGTTAAGCAATTTAGCCAGCAGTGTTTCAACGTGGGCAGGGTGCCCCCACCAACCCCATCTCCTCCTGCCTCAGCCCATCCAGCCATTGTGTAATCCACTGCAACTGGGAGGCTAAGAAATACAGCTCAAAATTCGGCGCTCCCAGGATTACCCCGCCACAGGGCAATGTAGGGTCACTAATGACACCCTATATCGACCTTTATCCCATAACAACTCCCGCAACAGAGTGTCAAGCTGGCAGAACCAACTCTAAGGCACCATCACCGGAAGGTTGACAAAAAAATAGAGTATGCGTAGTAACATGACCATCTTAGACAGGGATATTCGAGCCATGATCATAAGTTGCAAAGAGCGACAAAAAGGGGCACACAATCTAAGGGATCTGAGTGCTTTCCCAAGATTACCATCTCGTAGGTGTTCAAGAGAATGGAATATCTATATCCCCAGGTAGCGGAATGTTGACTGGGCCCAATTGAGATCCACAGGGAGATCCTGTGGACGAAGGGTACATGGCAACACAGGGAACATATGGGTTTTGGTCTTATTTATCCTCAAGCCAGAGAGGTGTTCAAAGTCTCATAAGAGACCAAGTGCTCAAGTGCAGCCTGCAGTAGCACCTTTAAGTAAAGTAGAAAGTCATAGGCATATAGAGACCCGAAACCCGACAGTCAGACCCATACCTCTTCCCCGCTGTCTAAACAGTTCTTTGAGGGGCTCAAAAGCCAACGTGGATAAAAGTGGGGACAGGGGGCAACCCTGTCGAGTACCACACAAAATCTTGTATAGAAGAGACACTGTTCTGCCGGTTTTAATTCATGCAGTGTGGGTCTTGTGTAGGAGTTTTGTCCACCTAATCCAACCATCCCCCAATCTCATCTTCTTCATGACCTCAAAAATAAAGTACCACCTAATCATGTCAAAAGCTTTTTCTAGGTCTACCGACAGCAGGGCTGCTTGCGGGAAGGACTGCATCATTGGGTGGTGAAGTATATTGAAAGACGAATTTCTTGCTGGAATTAACCCATTTTGATCATCATTGATCAGGGCAGGCATTTATGGGAGTATACGAAGGGCCTGTATCTTGCGAAAGAGCTTAAAATCCATATTAAGCATGGAGAGGGGGCGTAAATCCATGGTGCAGGCGCCTTATGTGCCCAATTTGGGGAGGGGGATCACCACCACATCCTGTGTAGACCCCAGCAGCCTCCCCAACATTAGGGCATCCGCCTAGAAGCTAGTTTGGAGGCATACACTGAATAAAACTCTGCAGGGAGGCCATCCGGACCCGGAAATTTACCTGTCGCCATGCTCTTGATGGCCACCCGTATCTCCTGTGCTGACACAAGTCCTCCCAGTGCCTCTAGCACTGACTGGCCCAGCTCTTGCAGCTGCAATGCTGCCAAGAATGTTGCGTGGAATCTCAACGGGATGGGCTGTGGCAAGTCATATAGGCCTTGATAATAATCTCTAAACAGGGCATTAATGGGCCCCGGCACAGGTATAGACTCCCCATCACTCGTTTTGACTTGTGTAATCGGGGACTCTCAGGACTCCGGCTGAACCAGCCATGCCAACATTCTACCTGGGCGCCCCTCTTCCTCCTGCACTTTAGTGAGATAGCCCCTATAGTCTTGGCACCTAAGCTTTTATAGTGTGGCATTGTAGAGGTTGTGTGTTTCCTTAAGTCCCTCCGAATAAGCCGCCTCCATGCGTTGGGCATTATCAAGGTTATGCAGCCAGTCTTCATGTTCCCCCAGGTCTCTGTGTACTTCACGCCATAATCCTATTGAGTGTCCCAGGTAGTGCCCTTGCACCACCACCTCAAATGCCTCCAATTCCACTAACCCCATCGAGTCTGTGTTAGTGTTAACATCAAAATATCTTTCTATTGCATCCCCTAAGGTGTCCAGGACGCACACGTCCTCCGGGGTTGCTGGGTTAATCCGCCATAAGGGTATTGATGGGCGATATCCGACTGGTGTAAAATCTAACACTAAAGGCCTATGTATCTCTGTATATATTTGCTCCTAATACCAGTTAAAACTCATATGATACGGAATAACTGTACAGAACTGATTTGTTTCTGCCAGAATTTCACACAGAATTTCCTGTTTCATGATGTGCAACACACACAGTTCCCACCTCTGAGCAGGTAATAAATGTGTGCAAGGGGGTTCATTACAGGGCGGTGGTGAGATGATGAGGGTGGGGATGGCAGAGAGGGTAGAAGAGGAATGATTAGTAGGTTGCTTGGCAAGTGGTATCATCACATGCTCCCCAGAGCCTTGGAAGACGATTAGGCAGGGCCCGGAGCACACACTCGGCTGCACTACAGCCAATTCTCAAGTTGATTTTTTAGCTGGCTTTGCCAGATGGTAAAATTAGGTCTGTTGTTCTCCAGCAGTCCACTTATAGTTAAGGGGAATTCCAAATAAGAATTGTGCTCTTCTCAGGGCCATGAGGAGCCATCATACCATAACAGAGAACTGTAAGAGATTGGGTTACTGGTTGAGGGGGGTAAAACCCTTCCGAAGCAGCAACCACAATTCTTCTCAGGGTGAAGTCACAAGCAACCCCTAAATTTACCTGTACTCAGTCCTGGGGTAGCTTGCCACAGAGCAGTCAGGCTTAACTCAGAGGCAATGTAAAAAGTATTTGTGCAACACTTCAAACACTAACACAAGGAAAATACACCACAAAAGGAGGACACCACAGAATTAGAAAAATAGAGTAATTTTTAATAAATAAAAAAAGAAGAATTCAACAAAAATCCAATCAGTAGAACCAGAGACATTGAATTTTAAAGTTTTTTGAAAGAAAATAGTGCCAAGCGTAGAAAAGTGGCAACTGTGGAAATCTGGTCATGCCACACTGGGACGAAGTGCAGGTTAACCTTAAAGGAGTGCGGGCTGGCTACAGGAACCCAGTTAGGCCCCCTTAACAGAGCACCTTAAATCCTAGATTGCAGAGCATTCTGTGGACAGTGTCGAAGATGCGTTGCGCAGTCGGGCGATGCATTTGTTTTGGGTAGCATTCCGTCCATCAATTGATCTGTTTACATTTGTCAGCTTGAGTGGAATGGGCATACCCAGATGTGGGCCCCGTGTGCGCCATGCCACTTGAGTCAAGCTAGCCTGGCTGATGAGGGGTGATACCCCGAAACCAGTCCCAGGATGCTTGTTTCCGGTCCAGGGAGGACCTGGTCTGGGAGTTTCGGGCTGTACTGTTCCCATGGGAAGCAGGGTTGAGACAGATTTGCCTAGGGCTGGGTCCAAACTGGAATGGCATGGTGAGCAAAAAATGATGGATTTAGGCCCAGATCTCAGCACTGGGGGTGAATGTTTGACATTGCTCAGCATTCTGCCCATCAATTGTTCTTTTTACAACTTTCAAAAAGTCGCATTTTCAGAATGGCAATTTAAAATCCGACTTTATGAAAAGTTAGGATTTCAAATTGTGATTACAAACCAATCAATCAGGAGGGGTTTATATAGTGCAACTACTCATCCGTGAGGGGCTCAAGGTGCTCGGAGGGGCTGCTTATCCGTCTGGGTGCAGGGGTTCAGTCGAAGAGCCAGATCTTGAGATACTTCCTGAATTGAGTTAGCAAAGGGGTTTGCCTGAGGTGGAGAGGCAGGGCATTCTAGGTCTAGGTGGCGAGGTGGGACAAGCATCTTCCTCCGGTTTCGGTCTTGTGGATCTGTGGGACTGTGGCCAGGGCCAGTAGGGCTTAGCGAAGGTGTCTGGTGGGTACGTGGCATGAGAGGAAGTTGTTCAGATATGCAGGTCCGGCATCGTGGAGCGCTTTGTAGGCATGTGTGTGGAGCTTGAAAGTGATTCTTTTGTTGACTGGAAGCCAGTGGTGTTATAAAAGGTGTTCGGTGATATGGCTGCAGCGGGGGATGTTGAAGATCAGTCTGGCTGCAGCATTTTAAATGTTCTGTAGTTTCCTGATGAGTTTCTGGGTCACACCGGCATAGATTGCGTTTCCGTAGTCGAGTCCGCTGGCGATGAGTGTGTGGGTGCCGGTCTTTCTGGATTCTGTGGCGATCTATCTGAAGACACCAAACTTAAACTGGTTATCTCTTTCTATTAGGAAATGACACATAACATGTAATAAGGCAACTCCAGTGTTATCCTATGGGAGGGAAAGGCTTTACAGTAGTGGAAAACGAATTTGAGAGTTTTTCACTACCAGGACATGTAAAAAGTAAAAGTACATGCCCTACTTTCTACTTACAGTGCATACTGCCCTCTGGGTTGTTCAGGACCTACCCTAGGAGGAACTTACATGTATAAAAAAGGAAGGTTAGGGCCTGACAAATGGTTTATTTTGCTAGGTTGAAATGGCAGTTTACAACTGCACGTACAAACTCTGCAAAGGCAGGCCTGAGATATGTTTAAAGTACTACTTAAGTGGGTGGCACAACCAGTGCTGCAGGCTAAAACTACTCCTAATTAAAAACTACTTTTGTGATGGGCTTCAATCAAGGTTCATATGAGGCTGAAAAACTCAGGCCACAGTTATAAAAATAGTAAATGTTGAAATTCCCACCCTGAGAATCACAACTCTCGCAACCTCATCCTCCTGGAACGTCCAGGAGCTACTTACGCTGTAAATCTCCCCATTCTCCTAAAAATCCTCACGGAAAGAATGGTTAAGAAAAATCACGTCCTCTGCTACTTCTTGTCATACTTTAGAATGGATCTAGCCTTTATTCACCATTGTTTGACAGCAATCACAATCCACCAGAGCACTTGCATATCTGATGTCCAGCAGGATTTTTGTACAACCTCATTTTGAGGATCTCCTTTGTTACATAACCTTGGAACTGGTTTCTGAAATCTGGAATACAGTTATGGACAGATGTACTAAAAAGTCATGCGACGCAGTGCAGCAAGGCAAGTTGCTGTGCTGCTTTGCTTGGATGGAAGAAAGCGGTAAAGTACTATATCCACTAATATATGGCGCTCTTTAGCTCTCTCCAGGTGCTGGAAAATAAGCAGCAATTTGTCATAAGACATTGCTGGACATTTGACTTCTGTCTCTGATTGCACAGCAAAAATGACTAGATAAAAACAAAATGTAAAGGCCTCTTTTTTGTTCATTCATCTTATGAACTTCAGCATGGCTAGCTTGGGGGTAATGCAGCTCTCCTACATCTCTACTTCTAGCGCTGTTGGTCATAAAGAGGTTCCTCATCTGCGTAGGCCAACACCCACATGCAAATGAGGGAACGTCCCTTTGAGATTGTGCCAGCAGTGTACATGTAGCATCAGCGTGATCTGTATTACATTAAGGGCCACTCAAAAATCGACGTCCCCTTCTGTGATACCAAAGTGGCCCAGGAATTTTGGAGCAGGCACAAACGCCTGTGTAATATGGCCCAGGTTTCCTTACACAAACATAATATATCTATATCTGTCCCTAAGTATCTCAGTAAAAATTATATATCCCATGAAGGCATATAAATGTTCTAGGTACCCCATACATTTTACAACCTATTGCAAACTCGAATAGAATCATTGGCTGTAGTGGAAGATTCAGGATTTTTCAATTTCAATTAAAAGTTATTAGAGCAAGCACAGGTGCGAACACACTGACTTGAATACATTTAATTAACCGAGTATTGTTTTTTTTATTTTTATTTTTAAATGCAAAAAATCCTCAATTTGGCAATTCAAAGGCACATAAGAAAACAACAAAATGGTCCTGAAGGGAAAATGTAAGTTCAAACATTTTCTGAAAAGTTGGAAAATATGCCACATTTTCACGGGGTAAATCCAGAAAAGTATAGATGTTCCACAGTTTAATGGAATTCTAACCCCTTTCTCCATGTTTGCTTTGAGGGAAAGTGTGAAAATATTTATTCGGACATGACCAACGAGCTTGACTTTAATATACAGCCAGTTATGTTTAAAAAACCGGTTTGTTGTGAATTTCTTGAATTACATATTATAAGACATAAAACGTAGTTTTGTGAAAAAAGTTCAAATCAGATATTTTTATGTCAGATATTTCTTATATCATTTATAGGTTTATGGTCTGCACATTTACATGCAGGTGAAATAATGCATTGCAACAAACTTTAAATCAGCAAAATACCACATACCTGGAACGAAATACTCACTAGGTTCTTTAAAATGAGGAACTCAGTTTGATGTTGTTACAATGTACAATCCTCATGTAAGGTGTATAGCTCTTTAATTGCCATGTAAAAAGTATATTTGACAGTTCTACTCATTAGCTCTGTTCCCATGCCTAAACACATGCTGAGATGAGCTACCAGGCAGTTGACTTTAAATGCTGTGTTGGGTTTTCGCGCCTGAACAGTACGTTTCCTTCATAGTACCTGCTTTCATTGACAGCTGAAGTTATCAGTCTGGACCCTGGTTTACCATCGATGGCAATATAGATTTGGGTATACCAAAATAACGAGCCCTTCAGTTGTTGATGACAGACTTTCTAATGAGCCATCGAAAAAAGTAAAAAAGAATCCGGCTGAATGCATGACGTTCGACAGGAAAATAAATTCTGCTTCATGCAGAGCTGCATAAAACTTTTCAAAATGACACTTTTTCTAAAACTATAATATATTCAGAAAATAAATAGCCACGATCTGTCGTGTATTTATTATCTGAACAATAACACAAGGTGTAAGGTAACATTACAATGCTCTACAGCTCTCATTACGAGATAGTAAAAAGTTACATCACAAGATCTTTGAAACTCTGGACATCACAATCCATGACAAGACACAGACTTTGACCCTTGACAAAGTCACAGAAAGTCACTGCAGCCTACAATATGTGTACAACAATTAAGTAGCACACAAACTTTGATAGGAGGGTGCAGGTGACTGTAATTGCAAACTTTGGTGGTTTCTAAATGTCACATAGCCATTAGTTACTGATCCACTAAGGTGGGCATTTCAGTGGACTAGAGCCAGCATCCTCATGCTGGTTGGGTCACAGGTCAAAGTTTCTTGTGGAGTCGTCAGTTGGTGCTTCCGCTTCAGAAACCTCCTGTTGGACCTGGCCCTCTTTGCAGGGTCACCCCCAAACGTTTCGCCTTTACCATCCACTCTTTTGCTGAATTCGTTTTTGTTTGCCTTAGGACTCT
Source organism: Calotriton arnoldi (assembly GCA_963921515.1). Lineage (NCBI taxonomy): Eukaryota > Metazoa > Chordata > Amphibia > Caudata > Salamandridae > Calotriton > Calotriton arnoldi. The sequence continues at coordinate 560,838 of CAWUFW010003917.1, read as the reverse complement.
CTGCACTTTACTACTGCTAATTAGTGCTAAAGTGCTTGTGCTCACTCCCTTAAACATGGTAAAGGTGGCTTAGACCCAACTAGTACACTTAATTTACCTAATGTACTTGTAAGTCCCTGGTAAAGTGGTACTACATGTACTCGGGCCAGTAAATTAATTGGTGCTAGTGGGCAAGTAGCTCAATAAACATATTTCAGGCCTACCATTGCAGCGTTTGCAGTTTTTAAACTGCCATTTTGCCCTAGCAAAATAAGTATGTTTGCCAGGACTAAACTTTCTGCTGGAAAGTGGTTTATCAGTAGTGATAAATAGTGACTTACCACTAGTAATAAGGTCACAAACACAATATAAGATTCGGTTAGGGTCTCTAAAAATTATTCCCTTGCTCAACCCTTGGTAACTGGCAGCAAAATCCAACTCCCCTAATAAAAATAGATTATATTTGTATCAACAAGTAGACACCAAAATAACAAAAATCCAATGTAGGGAACCGGAGATACACATTTTTAAAGAATAAACACTTTCAAGTGCTTAAAAACCTATAGCACCACTTTGGGACACCTGGTGACGCTTGACCAGGACAAAGGCAAAGTTTCAGGACAACCGCGATGGAGCCCTGGTCGGATACACTAGGTGTACACGAGGTGTATGACCACTTCCTCCAAAGTGTAGCATATATTGTCAGAGAAAGCACTATTCTCTCAAAATTCTACATGGAGAAAATCTCTCCTTTGGGGTTAGATCTGGCTAAGCCACTGATGTGGCTAAGGTTCACTAGCACACCCCTTCCAACCCACTGACTAATCTAATTACTGAGGCTCCTGTGTGGCTGGGGGTGCAGGATGCGGGGGTCTATCTGTGCTGGTTCCAAACTGTAATTTTCCTTTTTGCAGACCAGTTTGGCTCGCCGAGCCTCTTACTGCCTTTTGGCTTCTGCTGCTAAAGTTCTCCACCCACAGGAAATCCATTGTCTACTCTGACAGGATACTTCACACCTCATCAAGCAGCTTTGGCTCAGCCTGGGAAAGCTGGCCAATCAGGGGATGGCAGCTGGAAAGCTGGATTTTGTCTCACAGAAAAGAAAGTTTAATAAATCATTTTCTGTAATAGTTATTACAAATCGAACAGTGGCAAGTTGATTTTATCTTAACTGTTAACTAGATACCTTGAAGTATATTTTTAGGTGGCTCCTGTCAATATTTATACTTAAATAAAATATCTCAATGTTAGCCTATGGAGCCATTCACTACAATAGAAAAATAGAATTGTCAGTTTTTCCTCACCAGGGCTTATAAAATTTATTTTAAAATGTCCTGCTTATAGTTACAAGTCAACCTACTTCTAGGGCACCTGGGGAGAACTTAGGGGAGTTATATGTAACAAATAAGGTAGATTACTACTTTGGAAGAACCTTTAATTCAAAAGTCGAATTTGCATATAATTACAATTTAAAAGCAGCCAGCAAGGCAGGACTGACTTTTAAAAAGACAGCAGGCAACTCAGCAGTGCGCACTCTAGTGCAGGAAATCTACTGGACCTCTAAACCTCCCTGCCCTATTATTTACAAGGGACTTATAGATAGTTTAAATCCCCCTTGCCTTATTATAACCAGGGACCTACAGGGGTCTCTCACTGCCAATTATAATTATACCTAACCATATACTTTTTTTTGAGTTTAATAAGCTTTATTGAAACATAAAAAATCAGTAACATACATTAAAGGCCAAAAAAAAATAACAATGCATATGATATCTTGTAAGCAAAATAGACTAGACAACAAATCATAGTAGAAAGCTATTTTCATTTTGGGAAATAAGGGAAAGGAAAGAGGGGGAAAGGGAAAAGACGGGGTATAAAATATATTTATAATCATAATCACTAAATAAATGTCAATATTATGCTTCTAAAAATCGTAAAATATAAAGAACAAAAAACTGTTGAGTAAAAAACTTCGCCAAATAGTAGAAGAAGAGGAAAGATAAAACAAAGAGGAAGGAATTCAAGGAGGTTGGAAATTTTCAGAACGATAATGAGAAACATTATTAATTGAAACCATATTTAAATAAGTAGTTAATGGCAACCAAAATACATCTCTATTTACATGTATATTGCATTGGGAGGCATAAGCAACATCTAACCTATGGTATTGACATACAGTATTCCACCATGACTTAATTGAAAGTTTGGTCAAACATTTCCAGTTCATCGTAATTTGTTGAAACGCTAAAGCCAACATAAGATCAAACAACCCTTTTTCATAGGAAGGCAAAGGAATGGATTCTGATAGACTTCCCATAAAGAGAAGAATATTGGACATAGGTGTGTGGATCCGAAAATTTTTAGATAAACGAGCCCAGATTTGTGTCCAAAAAGAAATAACAGGGGGACATGAAAAAAGGAGATGTGAGAGATCTGCTGATGGAAAATCACAGGACCAACATTTCTTATTGTCTATGTGTGTGAAGTTATAGAAATGGGAGTGAAATATAATCTGTGATATAGAAAAAACATAGATTGAGTGGTGGAAGCGGATCTTGAGATCCTCAGCGACCGAGTCCAAATCTTATTCCATATATCAGTGCTCCACTGAAAACCTAAGTCTGATTCCCAAGCAAGTTCCACCTTATTTTTGTCTTTGGATTCGTGGTGTAAAAGAATTTATAAATTAAGGAGGCTTTTGGAGTCGATGCTAAGATTTTAAGAAGTGAGTCCTGAGTGATTACAGCTTCATCAGAAGGAAGGGAATAGAAAATGCTTAGAAGTAATTCCATAAGTATGGAACATTTATGTAAAAAAGATCGAGGGCATTTAAATGTAGCTTGAAAATCAGGAAAAGAACAAGGAGAAGTGCCATCAAATAAATCATTAACCCAGGCAATCCCCTTTACTCTCCATGAGGCCCAGTATAGAGGTCTATTATTAATAGTTATAAGATGTTTATGCCACAAAGGAGAATGTAGAAAGGCATTTCTGGATATTAATTTTGGCTGAAAATGGGGTCTTAACAGAGAGCAAGTGTGTTTAAATGGTCGAAAGGATGTGAGGGCATGTTTGGCAGTAAAAGAAAGAACTTCATTGGTCGAGAAAGGAGTGAACAAACACAGTTCAATAGTGACCCATAGAGGAGTAAAAGGAGAGGATTCCGTAAGAAGCCAATGAGAAGCTTGTTTTAAGCTGAAAGCTTTATGATATAATCGAAAATCTGGAAAGTTTACCCCACCCACAAGTCTCGGTTTTCTGAGGTGAAGTAAAGAAATTTTGGACTTTTGGTTCTTCCATAGAAATTTGGAAAGAAGAGAGTCTATTTTTTTTTAAAAAGGTGACGGGGATACGTATAGGAATCATTGAAAAGTAATATAATAGAATAGGAGTAATCATCATCTTAATGGAGTCAAGACGACCCCACCAGGAGAGAAAAAGAGGATTCCAGGATGAGAAGAGTTTGGAGATACGATCTAGAGCTGCATTCATGTTCAATTTAACCAAGTCAGTAATAGAATTGGAAAACCAAATACCAAGATATTTGATTTTAGAATTGTTCCAATGAAAGCCAGTAGATTCAAATTGTTGTTTGAGGCAAAATGTTGTAATTGGTAAAACTTCTGTTTTATCAGAGTTGATCTTATAGCCTGATACTGCTGAGAAATCGGAGATTTCTTGTAATAACGAAGGGTTAGAAGAATCTGGATTAGAAATGAAAAGCAAAATATCATCAGCATAAGCAGATAATTTCAGATGATGATCTCCATATGGAAATCCGAAAATAGAGGGATTTTGATGAATACGGGAAAGAAAAGGTTCAAGAGAAAGAACAAACAAAAGGGGTGATAATGGACATCCCTGCCTAACACCTTGATGGAGTGAAAAATGCTGTGATACTTGACCATTCACAATGGTAGAAGCAGAGGGGGTAGAGTAAAGAAAAGAGATAAGAGAAATGAATTTGGTACCAAAACCATGCCATCGAAGAGATTTAAACAAAAAGGACCAATCCATCCTGTCAAAGGCTTTTTCCGCATCGATGGAGATCGCCGCAAGAGGAAAAGATAAAGAAGGAGCTTTATTGAGAACATTGAAAAATAGACAAGAGTTATCAGAGGTTAGTCTGCCTTTAACAAATCCACATTGTTCGGGGCCTATTAAATGAGGGAGGAAGGATTCAAGACGCAATGCTAAAAGTTTAGCAAAGATCTTATAATCAACATTTATCAGGGAGATGGGGCGATAGTTTTTGCAAAATTTGGGATCCATGCCTTCCTTATGAATAAGGCAAATAGAAGCTTCTAGAAAAGTGCCACTTGCTGCACCTGTGGAACAAAAATGTTGGAAAAGGTTAAAATGTTTTGGTAATAGCAGATTGGAAAAATAAAGATAGAATTCTACAGAAAAACCGTCAGGACCAGGGGATTTATTCTTCTTTAAAGAAGTCAAGGAGGAGGTGATTTCCTGTAGTGAAAGATCCATGTCTAGAGAGGGAAATCTAGATCAGAAGAGGAAGGAGGAGGAATAGTACTAAGATATTCATTAATGAGTGAATCAGTTGGTGGCGACTCAGGAGTGTATAGAGCACTATAAAAAAAAATTAAATTCGGCTAATATATCTTTATCTTTGAAAAGGTGTTTGCCATCGGTAGATTGAATGGACTCAATTAATGTTTTCTCTTTTCTAGATTTTAAATAATTAGCAAGAAGTGAGCCAACTTTATTACGACCACCATAGTATCTGGCACTGCTACGAAGCATAGTGAAGGAAGCCTTGTCAGTAGAAATTTTATTAAATTCCATCTTAGCACGAATAAGTTGCTGCAGAGTAGAGTCTGATGAAGAAGTATAAAACTGATGTTCTAAGTGTTTAATGGAAGATAATAAAGCTTTATGTTTATTGGAGGACTGTTTCTTTTTCTTAGAAACAAAATCTATAATAAAACCTCGAGCAGTGGCTTTAAAACTATCCCACACCGAAACAGGAGACACAGAGGTATCTTCATTAATAGAGAAAAATTCTTCAGCAAAGGAGGTGAAAGAAGAGGAAAAAACTGGATCCTGTAAAAGATAATTATTAAATCTCCACCTAGACGTTTTAGAGTGAGGAGGAAGTAAATCAAAGTCAGCGACCACTGGAGCATGATCTGAAATCAAAATGGGCTTAATCGAGGAGGAAACAAGGTTTTGGGCCAAGGATTTGGAAAGAAATATATAATCAATCCGGGATAGGGATCCATGTGGAGGGGAAAAAAAGGAAAATTCTGATTGGTCTGGGTTGCATAACCTCCAGGCGTCGACCAGTTGAATCTGTGTGATAGTGTTAAGAAATTGTTTGTGAGTTTTTTAGGGAATAAAACGTACCTGGGATTTGCGATCAATAAAAGGGTCTATAACTTGGTTACAATCCCCTCCAAGTATAAAAAATTCATCTTTATTTTGAAAAAACTTGTCTGTAACAGTAGGCCAAAAAGAGGGATGGGGTTTAGTTGGACCATAGAGGTTAAACACAGTGAGAGGGATATTATTAAATAATAGTTTAACTAGGATCCACCTACCATCGGAGTCAATATCGTGTGTGACAACAGTGCATTTCAATTTTTTATGACATAAAATAACAACCCCATTCTTTTTTGTGTTAGTAGGAGAGACCAATACTGAGCCAACCCAATTACGCTTAAGTTTGAGAGCTTCAGCCTCAGATAAATGAGTTTCTTGTAACAGAACTAAATCAGGTTTATATGAGGCTAGATGTGAAAGAATTCTCTGCCTCTTTATAGGATTATTAAAACCTTTTACATTCCATGTAATAACTCTGAATAAGAAAGATTAACATTGTATAAACAACAGTGTGATATTAAGAAAAATGTAAATGAGCATAAAATGAAAAATGAGCAATTGAAAAATTGGAAAAAATAGGTGACAGGAATAAGGTGATATGATAAAAAAAGAATAAAGAAGTGAAATGAGAAAGGTAGAAAATAAAGGAGAGTTAAGAAAATAGCTAAATCTTCCAACATCTGTAGAACAAGAAACAAAAAGTAGTAAGAAAGAAGAAGACAGTATATAGAGAAGGGAGGATCAGGCAAAAGAAGAAAAGGGAAGAGTATAGGGAAAAAGGGGAAAGGAAAAAGAAGAGAGAACCACAAGAAGAAGAGACAATACATATCCAAAATAAAGGAGGGAAGATCAGGCAGAAAAAGAAAAGAGAAGAATATATCCATTCGAAAAAAGGAAGAAAGCAGGAAAAGAGGGAAAAAGGAAAGAGAAAGGAAAAGCAAGAAGAGACAGTACATATCCAAAAAGGATGACTGAAAAAACATACCTGAGGGGGACAAAAAGAGATACATTGGGGCAAGAACGACACACGAAAAGATGGAACGTCCAAACCTGGGGAGTCCGGACCGCATCGGGATGAGGGAGAAGAAGGGAACGAACCGTACGAATTGAAAATACACAAACGAGCCTATAGGGATACAAAAGAGACAATTAACATTAAATAATTACAGAATTTTTTTTATGTCTGGCGAACATATGACAAGAAAAATGACAAACATGAACAACATATGAAACTTAATGAACCTATAGAAAAATCAACAAAAATCATGGCATAACCGGGAAATTGCTAGAGACTATTACATTAAGCGATCAGGAGTATCAACCATTAGAAGGGCCAGCAGTGTCCATGACACTAGTAGTATGAGAGTGAATACATTTCCTAAGTTCCGCAGAGGTCTTGAAAGGACCGAGTCTGGTTCTGAAAAGTCACTTTAAAAATGCAGGGATGAAAAAGACCGTATCTAGCACCAAGAGAGCGTAAGGGAAGATTAAGGAACTCCTTTCTTCTAGCTGCTGTAGCATTAGACACATCTTGAGAGATATACACCCTTTGACCAAGCCAAGAAATTTGCCGTTTGGCTCTAGCTGCAGAGAAGATTGAGAGCAAGTCAGTAAATTTCAAAAATAGAATGATGACTCCCCTTGGTTTGACCGGAGACGTAGAACTTGAAGGACGTGGACCCAGTCTGTGGGCTCTCTGAATACTAAGGGATGTAGAAGAAGCCATATCTAAGAGCTTCGGCAAGAAGGAGGAAAAGAAGGAGACAGGGTCATCACCTTCAAGAGCTTCAGGTAATCCGTAAATACGAAGATTGTTCCTACTATTCCTGTTTTCCAAATCCTCAGTATGTTGTTGAAGATTACGAACCTCCTTTTCTAAAGAAGAAAGCCTTTGAGAGTCACCTTGAACCGTTGAAAGTTGCTGTTCCCTTGAAGATACTCTACTTTCCATTGTAGACCATTTTTCCTCCAGGAATTGCATTTTGCTGTTGGTTTCCTCTACAAAGGGGCGCAAGGCACGAATTTCCTCCAATAGCAGCTCCAAGGAGATAGGAGATGACGACTTGTCAGGAGAGGGAGGATCATGCTTTAGACGTTTAGAAGATGAAGAGGGCGGAGAAGATTTAGTAGTGGTAGACTGCGATGAGGAGTGGCGATTGGAAGCAACACCTGCCATCGTTCCTTCTGTTTGAGATGAAGTTAGTGCTGAAGAAGGAATTTGTGCTAACGAAGAGGAGTTCTTTTTAGGTACAAAAACAGATTGTGGTTTACGCAGTCTTCCCATATATTGAAATCGCTCAGGTAGTGCAGAGATTGTTGCGCCCCCTAGACATCAGCTGCAGCTTGCAAATTTCACAAGAGGAATAGTGTAGAGCTGCCACCTGAGGTAATTAAAAATTCCATGAAAAGAGAAGCTAATCATAAACAGACACAGCTGAGGGATTAATAAAAGTAACTTGCTTAAAGGTATGGCAAGGAGTAATATATGTAGCAAAAGCCATAGAAGACGGTCATAGGAGCTCCAAATACACCGTCAAAACGTGAGGTATGCTGTGAAAGGCGCAACACTGCATGTGGGAGATTGAGACAGCTTGAGAAAATGATGAAAAACAAAATGGTGGGCGCTCTGAAGCGAGGAAAATATCATGTGAGATGTCCACAACTTCACATTGCAGAAGGTAAAGAAAACCACACTGTAGACAGGCTTGCTGCAAATGTTAAAGTAGTTATTCAGCCATGAAACTTAAAATATGAAAGAAGAATGGTAGTTCATGCTCATTGTTTTGAGGGAGCTGGTATTCACCTAAAATGGCGGACGCGCTGAAGAAAAACTATCCGCGACCGAAAGAAACGTGAGCGCTACACGCTGTGTCCTTAAATACGTCTCACCAGGGTCGCGGCATGTTCCGATTTGGATGTGGGCGATTTTCCGGCAGAAAAGTGTGCGGGAAGCGCACCTTCGGGTCACGAAAGAATCCCGATGCGGCGGAGATTCCCCGTCAGGCGGCCATCTTGACCGGCGCTGTAACCACGCCACCCTAACCATATACTTTTAATCAGAGACCAAGCCCTGGGTTTGGTTAGCAGAGCCCAGGACACAATCAGAGTCAGAAAACCAGCACCTAGTAGTGAAAATGAGGGTACAAAGTGGGGTGTACACTGCAAACATGTCCTGATTTGTAACACCTTCCTTTTGAATACAATATAAGTCACCCCTAGGGAAGACCCTGAACAGCTCAGAGGGCAGGGTGCTGTGTATTTAAACAGTTCAACATGTACTTTTAAGTTTTACATGTCCTGGTAGTGAAAAAACACTAATTTGTTTTTCACTACTGCAAGGCCTACCTCTCCCATAGGATAACATTGGGTTATCTTATTACATTTAATAGGTGGTAACTTCAATTGGGAGCAGGTTGACCATCGAGTTTAGTGTCCATAGAATTGTAATTAAAAGCCCTCTTTATGGTAAAGCCAGATTGATAGTCAAAATTCTGAAAAAAGCTACTTTTTGAAAGATGCAATTTTCTTGTCCTAACCATTTGATGCCTGCAGCCTGATCCTGGGCTACATGACCAGGTGTAGCTGGAAGTTGGTCTTTGTGTATTGCTCCCAGACAGTGAGACAAAGTGAAGCTAGGTATTGGCAGGATTGGCCACTCAGAGGTAATGAGGGGAATGAGCTGTCACCTACCACACTGTCTGAGCACTCTCACACTGGTTTTTTGTGACCCCAGACAAGTTGGGGCCATGGCAGGGAGGTAGAAGATGCCTGGCACCTCATGGCAGTGGAACCCCCTGGAAGCTTCTCCAACTTCAAAGTGGGTACCAGATATAAATATTGTACCCTTACACCACCCAACTCTTGAGTGCACTTCTGAACCTACAGAGGCTGCAGAAGGACTGTTGTGCTGTGTTGTGTGTCAGAAGGACTGCCACTCTGCTGCCCTTCTTGCTGTAAAGGAAAAATGTCCATCTGACACGCTGCCTGGACCTGCTTGAGACCTGCTGGCCTCTGTAGAAGTGAGGTCCTGACCCCCAAGTGGTACCCCTCAGCTCCTGGACTCTTGGTGTAGCCTTAGTTGAGCTGAGGTTTTTCGGCTCCTTGCAAACGGGCCAGTTCACTCCAAGATCATGGCACTGGGCAGCCCACCAATGTAAAGTACCGGCAAACCCGACTCTTTGTGCTACAGAATCTGACAGCGATGCCGGGAGTGTGAGATTGTCACTTGGTGCAACAGCATTGACAGCTTGTGTGGACTACCAAAATGAAGCTGCAGCCATGACTGCCCAAAACACCTGACAGGATCTTTGTGCTGCAGTGACGACCATCTGCGAATCTTGGCCTGCACCTCGCAATATTTTGACAGCAATCCATGATGCTCTTCCTCCTCTTTGCGGCCCCTTCAACTTCAAATGGAACACTTTATGCTGGAATGTGAAGGTAACTCTTACAGCAGGCCTAACCTGATCCCAGGATCATGCTCTATCGTTTTCAGCCTTAACTGGTGACGGGTGAGTGTTACCCAGTCTCGCACAACCAGATACCTGCACAGGTTAATTTGGGGTTGCTTGTGATTTCACCCTAACAGAGAATTGTGGTTGCTGCTTGAGAAGGGTTTCACCTCCTCAACCAGTAGCCCAATTTCTTGCACCTGCCTATTCCCCTTCTTCTAAATGTGGGAGGGTTACTGTGTGTTCAGAGGAATTGGAGTGCAATAAGCTACAGAGGTTGTCCAGTTATGCTAAATTTGAAATAATGGCCTTTAGCTAGGGACTCTATTTTTAAGATAGAGTAAAAATCAGTTAAGTGGTCATTGTCAGAGAGCCTGAGCTGAATTTCAGAAGCAAAGAAAACAATTGCAGGATCTCTCCCAAAGCATATTTTCCAGACTTGGATAGTCTCCTAGTGCAACAAGGTCCCTACATATCAAGCAGGTGATTTTTTCTGGAGAGGTGATCCCCTTGTGCTGGTATGGGCAGATAGACTAAGCATGGTAGGTGTTACTTCCTATTGTTTTTGTATAGTTGCTGCAAGACTGAACATGAACAAACTGCTCCCCACCCCAGGCAATCAGTCCTAGGTAGCGACTGTTGAACTTACAACACATCGACAGCAGATCATGCTCCCCTACAGACTCATGGCTCTAGCATCATCAACTGGAACCCACAGTGCACACTTGTGTTGAGACTCATTGCACGACTTCTGTGCCCATATCTTGCTCACAAATGTCACGTGTCCAAACAAAACTCCACACAGTAACTTCTCTCCTCTGAGACGATGGTGGGGAAGTCATCCAGTAGCAAAAACAAAATGGCAGAGCTCACTTTTGAAACACTATTGAAGGAGGTCACTAAAATTAATGTAACAATTTATTCTGTCCACAAGGACACACTTGTCAACACTTCAGAGGCCAAAGGTCTCAGGTCAGAACTGAGGTCCTATTAATCTAAACTGGATGCGATGGATCAGAAAGTATCAGCAATGGAAAGTCATCAAGAGCACAGTGAAGTAGCCCTGCCCTTCGACAGGAATTATGGCACCTGCTTAAGTGGACATAGAAGATAAAATCTGTAGAAACACTGTTCATTTTTCATAAGCATGCACATAAACAGAATACTCCATGGTCTGTCATAGTGTGCTTCCTATGCCACAAACAAGCATGTCTTGTGATCAATGCCACCTGCCTGCATAATGTTCTCCTTGTCCATGGTCCTTGAAAAATATTTGTTTCTACAAATTTATTGCAGGAAACCAGTGTGAAGAGAAAGAACAAATTCTAACTCTTCATTCACTGCCTGCATAATGTTCTTGACTATTGATGGGAAGTAGAGGGAATTCAAAGGAATCTGAAGACCTCGAGCAATTCTTGTAGATGATGGGCTTGTCTGAGGTCAGCATGTCCAGACCTTGTACCGGATAGGGTTTCTGATGAGTTGGTTGCTGCCACCGAAATACATATTAGTGGCCTCCCTGAAAACGTGCAAGAGAGGTGAAAGGCTGCCAGCTGTCCCGAGTAAATGGGTGGACAGTGATGGAAGTCGTGAAGAGTATCCTCAGTATGTGAAGAAGAAATCCAAATCATCCCTAAGGACCTCATGAAAGAATTGTGTTGACCTGGGCAGATCACCTCATCTGACCATGGATACATCAGAACTATTAGACTGTCTACCAACATCACTGTAGATCTGCTAATGGGGTGGACTCACTTTGCCTGTCGGACTGTTGACTCCATGGGGAAGGCTTCATGGGTGAGAGAGTTTCAAAACCTGCATTGGAGACTGCTCTTGCACCTCTGCACCTGTGGGCAGTGCAAGACCACAAGCACTATACTCCCAGCTTGACACACCCACGGCTTGCAGCTTAGGCACAGAGGCGAATATGAATCTTTCCTTTGTAATCACAAGGTGGTGCAAATGTTTTGATGTTCTCTTTTCACTACACCATGTGGGATGATGGGATCTTGAGGGTTAAGCTTAACTGCTTAAGGTTTCGTTGACAGTTTATAGAGCTTTACAAGTTTTGTGTTCTTCACTTTTCCCTCGTTTCTAGACCATCTGCATTAGCGCATGTACTTTGGATCAACACTGTCCTGAATACACATATATAATCCCTAATGTCCAGCCCCTTTCCTTCTGATCCATACTCTCCCTTTCTTTCCACATACTCTTGGCGTCCATGCTCCAGTCATTGACTTCCTAGTGGTGGCCCTCTTTTATGTACATCTACCAGAGAGCTCGCTTCCCAAACGATGACCCGCAGAAAACCTGTCACAGCATGCCAACTACATGAAAAGTAAGAAAGTGTTATCATACTTGGTTATAAAATAGACATAGAATATTGAATAAACAAAGCACTGGTCACCCCTATCCGGTATGATATTTATAGGGAGGTATAGTGGGACCTGTATCAGGGTCGGACATCCAGGCATCATCGGAGGTTATTGTCTAACATTATATGGCAAATGAGGGACTAGCGGGAAGTGTCACTTTCACTGGAGGTGGCAAAAGTGTTTAGATGGGTCAAATGGGAGTACCTGTTCAGAACTCTTTGGAGTGCAGTATTGGCCCAAAATTCCTTGAGAAAATGAAATGAATTTACCAAGACCCACTGGCACAGGTTCACTCTGGGGGCTTCCTGTTGAATATGCTTTGCAGTTATAGTGGTTTGTGCTGGAAGCTCTTGCTGTGGCTATCGGATAGACAGAGACCATCAAAGGCATAGACACTGCAGTGGGCTACTCCAAGATTGTGCTCTATACTGACAATATACTTGTCACACTGAAAAACCTGAGCTCGTCAATCTCTAGTCTGATTTGACTAAGTCAATTTATTGTAGCCTAGATATAAAAGAAACTAGGTCCCCAACCAGAACCACCAGGAGAGTGGCAATACGTGACCAAGAGTTCAGATGGTTGGAGTCTACCTTGAAATGTCTATGCATCCTGGTTAATAGGGAACTGGTGAATATGATGTCAGACAACTTACAGCCGTAAATGGGTGAAACGGATAGCAACTTAACCTGATGGTCTTGTTGCAGTTCCCTATCTGGTTCCAAAAGCTTGTGATCAAAATGATGGTATCCCCCTGACACGATTATCCACTTGGGATGTTACCTAGCCCAATATGGATTTTGGCCCTTAGGACTGTCAGTATCCACATAAAAGACTCCATATGCACATGTGAAAAAACTAGGCTTAAACCCCAAAACTATACACCAACATGAGATCTGAGGGCCTGAATCTGACATGTTCTCATACCACCTGACACATTAACTGTCACAACTGACTTACCTGACCCAAGACTTCAGTGATCTTCCATGTAGGCCAAACATGAGAGACTAGATGGGTGCATGGACTCTATTACAAAAGCCAAACAAGTGGTACCAGACTTGTGGACATTAGTTCACAAAAGACTTAAGACACATATACAGTGGAGCCCTGATCTGGTGCAATGTGGTCTAAAGAAATATTGGTGAACATTCTAATGGCAGCGTGTTTCCTGCAGTATATACTGTATAAGCATGATGGATACCTTAAAAACTTTTAAAGAACAGAATTTTACCTGCAATCTTCTTAATACTGGAAGTTTCAGCAACTGAGCCACTGTGAGGTTGGTCAATAGTGTCCTAGCCAACTTTCGCTCCTAACATCTCCAATACTTCCTTCCTATATTCTATATCCTATATTAAAAAATTGAATAAAGCAAAGGGGGCTGTGTCCCAGTTGCACAATACCTTAACATCAACACTGCACTCTGCTGTGGTACTCCAGGACAAGGACATGCTCAGTATGAGAAAACTAAATATAACTCCTTCAAAATAATGCACGATGGGTATTGGTCCCCTTCCAAACTATACAAACTGAAGGTTAGTGTAATTCATCTCTGCAAGGGATGCAGTGCCTGATGTTGTGATTTAATACATATATCATGTTCCTGCCTTCTGCTGTCTGATTTTTAGAGGGAGGTTTAGCACGTACCATGAGGAACATTTACACCCGCATTGGACCTCCTGCATGACTGTTCTGATTCATACCAATCCATTTCCCACTGGCAGAGATGGATGGCCACAGCCTTGTCTGGTCTCCAAAGTTTGCATTTAAGACATTGGCAATTGCCCTGCACTCCCTTAGAGGCTGAATGTACAACTGAGCTCCTCAGATTTGCTGTGCATGAGTGCCTTATTTATAGGCTATAAGACATCACACAAGAGTGTTCGGGTTTGGGGCACCTCCTCCATGATGATCTGTTGTTACAGGTCCGTAAACAGTATTTAGAGTATCTTTCATCACATTTCCCATCCTGCTCACAGTCCCATCCTCCCTAAAGCTTTGGGCACTTGCTGGGCCATATTTTAAGTATTACACTGCTTGAAAACGCTGCTCATGCTGCAATATTGGTGTTCCAGGGGTTTAGTGCAGACTGCAGTGTTTTTTCGGTTCTAGTATAACTGAATCTAGATCAATATTCCTGCCCCCAACCCACTCGTCCCTCACCTTCTCTTGCTAAAGTCCTTTTTTTCAACTGCAGTCTTGTTATGGTTGTTGTCCATTATTGCTCATCTTTCTTTATTGTCACTGTACTACTAAGAAGTTGTGCTAACTTACACTGTGGGGGATATTCTCAAGAACGTGCGATAAACATCGCCAAAATAGGTTAACGCAAGTTTTCATATCGCCGTCTATAGCGGGAAAATAACTCCGTGTTAACGACGTATTTTCAACACGGCAGTAACATGCGATAGTCTCCCTATAACGCGTCAAATGTCCGCGATAACATTACCGGGACGGCGATAAAAATCCAAAGCCGAACGTGAAAAAAGTTGCGATGGGCCCAACCGTGATAAGACAAACAGCGAAAAGCAGCGCCAGGCCTGCAATTCACACACGTCAGGCGTGAAAAACCACTACAAAAGCAGAAAAAAAACCACAAACAAAACCAAAACAACTGCGAAGCACAATGGAGGCAGCCGGAGCAGGTACAGGGGACAACCAGAACCCCACAAGCCCCCCGGAGGACCAGCCTGGGACCTCGGGGTCAGGGAAGGGCAAGGACAAGAAGAAGAGGAAGACGCGGTTCAGTCCGCAGGAAAACAGGATCCTGATCACGGAGGTGATAGAACACTATCAACAACTGTTTGTCACCTCCACTGTGTCATTGGCAACAAAAAATGCAATATGGCAGTCCATCGTGGACAAGGCGAATGCAATCGGAGTGCTGAGGAGGACAATGGAAGAGCTCAAGAGGCGCTGGAATGATGTGAAGCGCAAGACCAAGCAGAAACTCGCCAACAACCAGAAGGCAGCAATGCAGACTGGAGGTGGGAGTCCAGCGCCACAGGAGGAGCTGGATGAGATGGAGGAAATGGTGTCCACAGTCATCAGTGGGGAGACGGTGGCAGGAGTTGGGGGACCGGACACTGCTCAACATGACTCGACACAACAGCAACAGGGTGAGTAACCACCAGGGACTGGGGGGACGGGGGGAGATGGGCACAATGGCACACATGCACAATTAAGTAGAGAACATCTTCGGACAAACCATGGCCAACAGTCACAACTCCAACCAAGAGCCCAATTTACCCAAGTCTGCAACAGCACAGCAAGGCATAAGCACAGAAGTGAAAGCCACACCGCCTGAAAGGGATAAGGGCCAGCCAAATCAGAGCGGAAGGGGCAACTCACCTACAATGCAGCACACACACATAAGATCCAGAGCACCGCAACATTTACAACAATGTTGAACAAACAGCAACACCAGCACAACAGAACAGAGGACACAACTGCTGCCGCTTGTGTGTGGAAAATGTCCATTCGCATGTGGCATAGCTGGAAACTGTGAGATGATGATGTACTAGTACAACCCCACATCCCTGATGGTGTAGTAATGCATGTATGGCCGTGACCCAGATAGGCAGTGAGACACACATTGTCATACAAATCAACACTCATCACAGTTGAATACAAGTGAAGGTGCGTAGACTTTATTAGCATATGCGTGTCAGTACGGCCAAGATAAGTGCCACAACATGCAGACCAATGCAGCAGTATGTCAGAACGTGTAACATTGCCTAGCGCCGCTGTCCACTCCGGGGGAGTGCCTCACCTTTCACAGGTGTGTGTCTACCCGCGTTGTTGTCCGCTCATGGATTCGGAGTCCAGGCGAATGCAGCTATGTCCACTGTCATCGTGGGAGATGTGACCAGAACCCCAAGTCCCAACAAGGTGTCGGGACATGTGCAATGGGTTCGTAACTGTTGTGTCTGCAGGTACGTAGTTACACGTCCATGAAAGCAAGTGCAGCTTCGTAGGCTATCATTTCTAACATGAGGTAGTTTTCAACTTCATCAAACAGGACGACGAGGCTAACCATTACAGGTCCGGACAGATGTGCTGCGTCCACCCCCTTTCACCAATTAGCACTACAGCCCAATAGGGGAGCGGCTCAATGTGGTCACTGCACACGAGGAGTTCTGCAAACTCCCAGGTCCAGTTGCCAGCATGTATGCCAAGTATCCAGGCATCCCATAGACGGGTGTCACGGTGACACTCATGGTCGTGGGCCAACAGGGGGCGCACACACATGTCGAAATCCAGTTCGGCTACCGTCCTGTTGGATAGGCAGACATCCATGGACCACTCGAATATACACGAGCGACAATGCAACACAGGCTGCACGCAGGTGACGTTGGCAAGGCGGAAGCTCAGCCGGTAACTAATCCGCAGCAATACCAATGGCAGTGCCCCCAGTAAATGCAGCATACGTGCACGGTACAGTTCTATGTGACAGGGGTTGTGCATGTGTCCGGGATGGTCTGCCATAGCGTTAGTGGCTCTAGTTGAAGCGGCACTGTTCTGTCCTGCGCCAGTTCTGTGGATGAAATGCCACAACTCGGATCAATGAGTTAAGTGTGCAACGGTTGTACGCCTGGGATGGTGTGGGAGTAAGTGTGAAGGCCATTCCATGCAAGATAACTCAGAGCAAGGACTTCTGTGTGTGGGGTGTGTATACGTTGTTCTGTTGTTGGGCTGTGCGTAGTGTGGGAGTCATCCTCAACTGCTATTGTATCTGTCAGGGGGTGCCGTGCACATGCAATTCCGAGGTCGGATGTGCAGATGTGCTTCCGCCTGATAGTTCAGACAAAGGAGCTTTATTCCCTAATGTCAGTTTGTCATCTGCTTGCATTCATGAAGTGTGATGTGGCTTGTTGGGTGTGGGGTGGGATGTGTGCGACTTTGGGATCAATGTTTGACATGACTTGCATGTGGCAAATGGGCAGCATCACTGTGTGTTACGTTGCCTCACAGCTGCTCCTCCCTCCCCCGAGCCTATTTACTTGTGTGCGCTGCGCGGTTGCATCACTTGCACTCCTAGGACATGTCATGCCTGTCTGCGCATGTCCACAAGCCTGACAACGACACTGTGATGTTGTCCGTTGAAGGTGGGCGGACACATGAGTGTAGGCCTATGGTAAGGTTAGTGCGGACACAGATGTAGAGTTCATGCCTGGCTGAACTCGAACTGCGACTAAGGCTAGGCATTTGGCTCATGCTGCGGCAATGCCGATACACACAACACTTGGCATGTATGAGCCAAGACCCCGAGCGGTCATGCGCTCCTTCATTTCTCCATTCGTGCGAAACCGCCCTCCGGGTGCATGCTACATTGCAACATTGTCAATTGCGGGTCGGGTGGCGCCGACACTACAACAGAGACACACGCATTGGTGACTTCCTTGTCCAGGCCATAACTGAACCAAGCCCTGAGCCCCGGGCTAATTCTACACACCCCTGCGCTGGACTGACGTACGCTGGCCCAGCCCACTCCGCTTACGCTTACAGGGGGGACGACAAAGCTACATGTCCAAGGTCTTACCCGCTGCCTGTGGTGACATGCTTGGGTCCGCTGTCCACAGCACAATGTGATGTGGTAGGGCCAGGGGCCATCAAGCATACATAATGACCACACGGACACACTTAGATAGATAGTGGAACTGGCTACGGGCACGTGCGCCCGGCCCCTTTTTATTACCAGGGTCACATGTCCAGTGACGCCTGTGCTGGATGGGTGTGGGGTGAGTGTAAGCCAGCACTCAAGGAGTGGTTGGTGCTGGCAACAACTAGAACAGTGATCATCGGATCACACACACAGATTCAATCATGAAGGGTCCATGACTTGCAGTGCACTGAGGTAGGGGCACCAGAACTGGACTCACACACATATGATTACATCATAAAGGGTCCATGACTTGAGCTACATTGAGTTTGTGGCACCGGAAGTGCTAGACGGGTGCGCGGCCTGCGATGATGCGTCGTCCGGGCGGGCCGCCCTGGAAGCAATGTCTGTTGCCTACTGCACTGCGCCATGAATAAATGAAGACTCAATTTGAATTGTGAGCCCTGCTGACCGCAGTGTAGGCCGGAGGCAGCGGTCAGTGAGGGCCCACAGCCACGTGGCGATGACTTGTTTTGCACAGGGTCAGTGGCACCTGGAGTGCTCAGCAGGTGCACAGCCAACGATGATGCGTCGTCCGGGCGGGCCGCACTGGGAGCAATGGGGCACATGCATCAAAGGTTTTTGCGATCGCAAACGGTGCGATTCGCAAAAATCGGCCGTTTGCGATCGCAAAATTACCTTTTGCGATGCATCAAGGGTCAAGGCCTTCGCAATTTGAGAATTCGCAATTAATTGCGAATTCTCAAATTGCGATTACATTTAAGGAATCGCAAATTGAGATTCCTTAAATGCAATGCATTAAAGTAAAAAATTAGCGATTTCGCTAATAGGGCGCAAATTACCATGAAGTTGAACTTCATGGTAATTTGCAAAACTGTGAAAAATGCACTAAAGTGCATTTTTCAAAGTTCCATTTACACACACACATGCCCTTGGGGCATGTGTGTGTGCAAGATGTACTCATATGCAGATTTCAGGGTGCAACAGGGGTCCCTTTGACACCCTGGCACCCTTGAAATTGCATTCTCAATTTGCGATTCTCTAATTGCGAATCGCAAATTGAGAATGTCTTCCCATTCATTCCTATGGGCCTCTAGGCCCATAGGAATTGATGGGGAGGTATTCCTTAATTGCGACTCGCAATTAGCGAGTCGCAATTAAGGAATGTTTAGGAATCGCTATTTTTATAGCGATTCCTACATGCATAGGCTTTTGCGATTCCTTAATTGCGATTCCTTAATAATCGCAATTAAGGAATCGCAAAAGCCTACCTTGATGCATGTGCCAGAATGTTCTTTTTGCCTACTGTATTCTGCCTCAATATTGCCACGTGGCGTCGACTTGTGTTGCAGAGGGTCAGTGGCACCTGGAGCGCTCAGCAGGTGCACAGCCAACGATGATGCGTCGTTTGACTTGGGGGACCTGCTGACCGCAGTGTAGGCCGGAGGCAGCGGTCAGCGAGGGCCCACAGCCATGTGGCGTTGACTTGTGGTGCACTGAGTCAGTGGCACCTGGAGCGCTCAGCGGGTGTTCAGCCAGCGATGATGCGTCGTTTGACTTGGGGGACCTGCTGACCGTAGTGTAGGCCGGAGGCAGCGGTCAGTGAGGGCCCACAGCCACGTGGCGATGACTTGTGGTGCACTGAGTTAGTGGCACCTGGAGCGCTCAGCGGGTGTGCAGCCAACGATGATGCGTCATCGGGGCGGGCCGCACTGGGGGCAATGTCTGTTGACTAGTGGTTTCCTCCACTAACAGAAATGTGGCACGATTTGAATTGTGGGACCTGCTGACCGCAGTGTAGGACTAAGGCAGTATCCGGCACACACATGACTCTGTGTTGCTGTGCCGCTGGATGCGCTGGGGGCCTGTGTCGCGGAGTCTGGAGGTCACAGCGGCGGACTCGTGGCAGGGTGAGGTGCACCGCCCTGGCAGACACGTCGCCCATCACGGAAGAGAACCACGCCCAGAGCCCCGGCCTTTTTATCCGCACTCCTACGCTGGAGTGGCGTACGCCGGCCCAGCCCACTGCGCTTACACTTACAGGGGGGGAGGGCACAGCTACATGTGCAGGGTCTTCCCCACTGCCTGAGGTAACATGTTTGCGTCCACTGTCCACAACACTACAAACCCCAGCAGTAGATGTCCACATGGACATGTCTGTGCTCTGCATTCTGTGGTCTGTCCAGCACATCACCGCCACACTTGGCGTTGTGTACATTCTTCTTCATGGGTGGGTTGCCTCCTTCACACATACTTGGTTCCCAACTCTCCCCCCATACTGCACTTGTGTGGCTCAGGGGCCATGCCGTTTTCGGAAGGTCCGCTGTCTTGTCCTACGCTGCCTCGGTGGTAGTCCAGGGGGGTCTGGAGGGGGGGGATCCTGGGGGTGGTGGCGGTGGGTGTTGTGGCCCTCTTGGGTCTCCGAGCTGCATGTTCATTGGCTCCATGGCATCTGTGGGTCTTCAGTTGTGGCTCTGGGCTGGGCTCCCTTTCATGCTGCAGGTAGTCGTCCTGCTTAGCACCAGCTAAAGGCAGGTGTTAAATCCCTGCAGCTAATGCGCCTTATCGCCTGTTCTTGGTTCGCATCGCAGATCTGACTGGTCATTGAGAATCGCACGAAGTGATGTTTTCGTGTGTTTTTGCACGGGAACGCCTACTCTGCATATCATTAGCGTTAGTTGTCGCACTCGTCCGTGGCGATGTTTTTTGCGGTAGCTATCGCTGGTAAACTGGCGATGTCGGCAGTTTGCACCAGCTTGAGAATAGGGCGATAAATCTATTGCCACTTTTGCGGCGCTGAAGTGCCGATAAATCGGCTATAAGTTCTTGAGAATATGCCCCTGTGATTGGTAACTCAGCCATGCATGGCTACTTGCATCTTTAAATTCCTGGAATGTTATCCCGACTTTCTCTTGAGTTTGTTAGACCATTTCTATTGTCATAATGAGGAATTAAATACATTTAAAAAATGCATGGACCTCTTAAATGAAAAGTCCGTATTTGCCACATTTAAAAGCAAAAATAAACAGGGATGTTATTTTAGAAGAGGCACAGCTGTGACCAGACAAGGGCGAGCTCTATAACGTGAACAGGCGATTCGTAGTCTACTAATTAACAATTCACACCTCACAATGACAGCCAAGCGACCTACAATGTACCAGGCTCTCACAACACGACCTGGAGAGGGGGGCGGGTGCACCACTTTAAATCCACATGCGGGGCCGAAAGGTTTTTCAGCAGCCCTCTGGCTCTAGGGGAGGCCAAAATCCAAAGATTAAAAAATCAAATAACCTACTGTTGCTAAAATGTCCTCTTGTAGTACTCCTGATTTATTCACGAATACCAGGAGTAAGTCAGGGGTTTTATAAGACCAAGGGGCATATTATCAAGGGCTCTATCGCCGCTTTAGCAGGACTTTTTCCCGCTAAAGCGGCGATAATTCTAACGCCCTATTAGCAAGCTGTCGCTAACTGCTGTTAGCGACAGCTTCTAGGCGATAGCGACCGGGTTGGGTGCCGCTTTGCATGCCAGCGATATTTATCGCTAATGGCATGCAAAGTAGGCGTTCCCAACCTAAAAGCGACTGGAAACAGTCGCTAAGCTCGCTATCGCCTATTAGCGAGGCAGGGGAGGTGATTAACGAACCAGCGCTAAACACGTTTAGCGCTGGTTTGTTAACGCCTGGTCCAGACCTGACTTAGCCATGTAATCCAATGGGAGGTGGATTACATGGCTAAATCCCCTCGCCCTATCACCTAGCTAACACTGGTCACAGTGTGAATATCGCTTGTTTTCAAGCGATATTCACACTGTTCTCCAGGGTTTCTATCGCTTAGGAGATAAGCGTTGCTGATAGCACGCTATCTCCACGATAGAAACCTGCGATAGCCGGCGATAATTATCCAAGCGCTAACTGTGCTTAGCGATAATTATCGCCGGTTATTGCTAATAGGCCCCCAAGTTTTACCCTCACACAAAAAAATCTTTCTGAATCAGCGCTTATGTATAAATAGGCATGTCTTACAATGCACAGGCCCAGTTAGTAAATACCAGGCTCAAGCATTTTGCCTTGCTAGCAAAAAACGACAACATGCTAATTTCCAAAGATTTTCAAAGCAATAATACAATACCAATTTTATTTGCATGTTTTCTTGTTTTGAATTACTTTTATGAGGAACATTGAATGTTAAAATATCCGTATTTTCGTTGATGATTCAATTTCCTAATAGGATTGAAGCTTATATGAATAAAGCAGAATGAAGTCTTACATTACACCCACCACTTCAGTTTCAACCAGGCGGTGTAAGGTGGCGAGCATTCAATCACGTTAGATTAGATTTTTTTATGTAGGCTGTATGCCCTTGTTCAATTACATTGAGAGGATATTTCAGTGGATGCTAAGAGCTGCTTGTAACTTGCCGTTTTTTTGTGTTTGAACACTGGTCGTGATCCAAAAAGACAACAAGTGAAGGCGTGATTTATCAAAGATTTTGATTGCCATTTTTTGTTTGTGGCAAAACAGAATTTGATAAATAGGGCCCTTGAAGTGCCTACGCGCCTGTGAGGGATGAGGAAACGCAGCATCTTACCGAAACCAATTTTAAAGGAAACTTTTTTCTACAAATTTGCTGAGTGTAATACTTTTTGTGCCTCCACAGGAGGTACATGACAGAGAAAGATTGATAGCTTGTTATCAACCGAATTCCCAAGATATAATATGCACTTTATTAAGGTGTTCCTTTTGACATGTTTCATGTGAAAAACTGTTTCCGTTTCAGTATGCTTTTTATTTATACATCAAGCCTGTACTTTGACAGTAGAGTTCGAGCTGCACGGAGAACAATGTAGCATTCACATCACTCACACCACAAATGCATTTATTTATGCTTGTATTCTGAATATTGTATGAGTTTAGGGACACCGCACGCTTTTTATTTTTGGTGTAGGGAGCATTACATATCCAGTATGATTGTTTAACTAATGTTAACATTGGGAAACTATGTGTCCCTTTTGTGTGAGTCTTAAGAAATGAATCTTTCCTCGGGCACTGCTTTATTCTGGCTGCATGTGCTCATCTGTTTTGATTCAATAGCTCCATATAATTTCTGAATGTTGGTGCTATGTAGGTATTTATGTGGTATTTGTATAGCACGAATCTAGACACAACCTATATCAGAGAGAATACTTCAATTACTTCTCTGTAATTCTATTACTCCAAGTCCAAACTTCCTTGTTCTGATCAATACATATGAGGCATTATGCCTCAAAAAACAAGGGGCATATTCTCAAGGACCTATCGCCGAATTAGCGGCACTTTATCGCAGCCAACGTGGCGATAGATTTATCGCCCTATTCACAAGCAGGTGCTAACAGTCGATATCGCCAGTTTTCCTGCGATAGCAGCCACAAAAAACATCGCCACGGATGACACCGGCAAATAACGCTAATGAAATGCAGAGTAGGCGTTCCTGTGCAAAAAGCCACGACAACACCACTTCGCAATATTCTCTACGACCAGCCAGATCGGCGATAAGATTCCAAAACAGGCGATAAGGCGCGTTAGCAGCAGGGATTTAACACCTGCTCTTACCTGGTGTTAAGTCGGACGACAACCTGCACCACAAAAGGGAGCCCAGACCAGAGCCACACCTGAAGAACAACAGATGCCATGGAGCTACTGACCATGCAGCTCGGAGCCCCAAGAGGGCCACAACACCCACCGCCACCCCCCCCCCCAGCCCCTACCACGGACAAAGATATTTAACATCAACTCTACGAAATCATGAACAAAACAATTTGCCTGATGTCACACAAGTACGACAATTAACATTCATGTGTGGTCAGAAAAAGGAGAATCATACATTCATCTTTGAATTTCCAAACAAATGATTTTATTCAAATTTAACTCAAAACAACTATTCGGAAGAGCCATGGTGGGTCTTCTCTGGACAATCTGTAAGACACAGCCTGCAAGACAAAATTCAAGATAAGAAGGTGTGTCATGCGCTCATCAAAGGACAGAGAGAGAGAGAGAAAGAAAGGGAGAGAGAGAGACAGTGAAAGAGAGGGAGAGAGAGAAAGAGAGAGAAAGGGGGAGAGAGGGAGAAGGAGAGAGAGAGAGAAACAGGAAGAGAGAGAGACAGTGAAAGGAAGAGAGGGAGAAGGAGAGAGAGAGAAACAGAGGAAGGGAGAGCGAGACAGTGAAAGGAAGAGAGGGAGAAGGAGAGAGAGAAACAGAATAAGAGAGAGAGACAGTGAAAGGAAGAGAGGGAGAAGGAGAGAGAGAGAAACAGAGGAAGAGAGAGAGAGACAGTGAAAGGAAGAGAGGGAGAAGGAGAGAGAGAGAAACAGAGGAAGAGAGAGAGAGACAGTGAAAGGAAGAGAGGGAGAGGGAGAGAGAGGCCTCACTGCTCACCTGCTGCTACCGGTGTGTCTCCAACCACGTGCCGGTATACACTGCAGTCCACCTGTTCCCTTATCTGAAACAGAGTCCAGATTTATGAATGGCAGAGTTCATATCATTGCACACGCCATCATTGCTTGGCCGCCCCTGCGCACACAGGCTGCTGCACCCCAGCCACTCCCGCCGCCCAGTGGTGTTTGCCCGCCCCTGTGCACCCAGGCCTCACTGCTCACCTTCCGCCATCAGCGTGTCTCTAAGAGGGCCCACCATGTGCCGGTGCAAGCTCCAAGCCCGGGGCCCGCGACCTTGGCAGCCTCCACATCATGCAGCCCTGCACCATGGGCCACCAGGTCACACACGTGATTCTGGGTCTTGATTTCGCAATGGCAGAGATCATATCAGTGCACACGGCATCATCGCAGGCTGCACACCCGCTCAGCTCTATAGGTGCCACTAACTCTGTGAACCGCAAGGCAACGCCACGTGGCGGTAGGCCGGCGCTGCCCGCTGGCTCAGGCCTACACTGTGGCCCAGCAGGGCTCACAAAAACCATTACCAGTCCGGACCGCCAGGACGGCGAATCATCGCAGGCTGCACACCCGCTCAGCACCTAAGGTGCCCCTACCTCAGTGCACCGAAAGTCACCGTCCCGTGGCGGTAGGCCCGTGCCGACTGCAGTGTTTCCAGTGCCACCAACTCTGTGCAACGCAATTCATGGACCCTTTCTGATTGAGTCCCGTGATATGCCAGGCGGACGCAGCCATGTCACCTCCGGCAGAGGGGAAGAACTGGGACACGTAGCGTTGTCGTCCCCCCCTTTATACGTACTCCGAGTGGGCTGGGTCGGCGTACGCCAGGCCAGCGTAGGGGTGTGAATAATTATCCCTGGGCTCTGGGCGTGGTTCATTTCTGGGCTGGACAGGAAACCAACTGATGCATGTGTCTCTGTTGCAGTGTCTGCGCCACACGGCCCGCAATCGACAATGTTGCAATGTTGCATGCACCCGGAGGGCGGCCGCGCACAAAGGTATTGTACAAGGAGCGCAAGGCCGCTCGGACTCTTGGCTCATGCATGCCAACCGTTGTGTGTGTATTGCTATTGGTGCACCATAAGCCTAATGCCTAGCCTCAATTGCAGCTCGAAAGCCACATCACATTTCCAGAATGCAAGCAGTAGTCAGACTAACATTAGGGATGAAAGCTCCTTTGTCTCAATACATAAGGCGGAAGGAC
The DNA here is from genome assembly GCA_963921515.1 of Calotriton arnoldi. NCBI lineage: Eukaryota > Metazoa > Chordata > Amphibia > Caudata > Salamandridae > Calotriton > Calotriton arnoldi. Next base: position 535,428 of record CAWUFW010003917.1, on the reverse strand, counting down.
ATCTGCACCTCTGACCTTGGTCTTGCATGCGGCAGGCACCCCCTGAGAGAGATACCATAGCAGATGATGACGACTCCCACACTACGCACAGCGCCAATGATAGACCAACGTATCCACACCCCACACACAGAAGTCCTTGCTCGAGGTACTTTTGCATGGAATGCCCTTGACACTTACGTACACAACAACCCATACGTCCAAACGTTGCACACACATACAACTCATTGCTCCGAGCTGTGGCATAACATCCACATAACTGCCGCAGGTCAGAAGAGTGCCGGTCCTACGAGAGCCACCAACGCAATGGCAGAACATCCCGGGCGCATGCACAACGCCTGTCATGTGGAACTGTACCGTGACAGAATGCTGCCTGTTAGTGTCTGATGCATTGGTCTGCATGTTGTGGCCCTTGTCTTGCCAGTACTGACACGCACATGGCAATAAAGTCCATGCAACTTCACTAGTGTTCAACTGTGATGAGTGTTGATTAGAATGACAAATCGTGTGCCTCAATGAGCATTGTCCGTACACAGGGAGGGACTGACTGACGCATTTCACTTAGGGGTGAGTCCCTATTGCCAGCTCCACCTCTGTGAGCCAGACATAGTGGTTGGGATAGTTGCCAATCGACCTGTGCTCTTATGTGTCTTCAGCAATGTGAGTATGGTGTCCATATTCTTGCCATGTGGATCAATGTGATCCATCACTACAGGCTGTGTCCACCCAGTTGAGCATGAGTAGGTATGCGAAGAGATGTTCTGTTGTCAAATGTGATGGGGGACACTACTTTAGGCCTGCCAACGACTTTGACATTTCATACCCAGCCCTATTTCTAACATTGCATGGGGCAAAGTTGAGGAATTGCGCGATTGTTGTTTCAGAGCAATGAGGCCACAGCTCGTGCACACATTCCCAGTCATCTCACTTCCTAGTCATCTCACTTCCTATGTGTGTCACGGTCAAACATGTGCATTGCTTTCATTTCCCAGGGTGTACCTATTTGGGCAATCAATGTCCTTACATTCATCCACACTTTCATACTTGATCGATTATGGACATGACACATCTGTGTGAATTTGAATGATTTTTTCACATTCGGTGGAGTGTCGGAGCTGGAGCAGTACATGGCCATGCAAACCCCACATTACATTGTGGCCCAGTGGAGGGCCAGCCAGAGTCATTTAGGGATTGCCAAGTACATCGGAAGAGGAAGAGTACAGTCCGCAGTCTGATTGCTGTGTCATTGGTAAGCAAACAAAATATGGCAGTCCATGTCGAGGTCCAAGGTGAGTGTCGCAGAGTGTTTCGGGGGACAGTGGGAGGTGTTGTTACTGGGCATGATGCAGAGGGCAGAACCAAGCTGAAACAGGGCACATGGCGGAGAAGAATGCTACTGGCTCCTTCTTACTACAAAGGTGGAATCACCTGCATCTTCGTCCTCTATGTCATCTGTCTGACGTGTGTGCTGATGTTTGGTCTGCAGCACTGTGTGCCACTGACACATCAGGAGCCGGAGATGTGTGTGTAGAGGTACCAGCAGCATTCATCAACAACTGCCTTAGTGGCAGCAATGCGATGATGAGGAGCTGCAGGGCATGGAAGATCCCAACAACTTTTCGCTGGTGTGCATCGGTGGCAGCCATTCTTTCCGCATGCATCCGCTTCATGTTCTCCATTATCCTCAGCATCTGTGCCAACTCTCGGCTGACATCGCTGAGGCCACTCTGACTAGACAGTTGTTCTCCTCTCAGAGTCATGACTCCAGCGATGTTGGGCATGAATTGTTGGACATCATGGAGCGAACTGTGGGTGTCCGTTAGGGAGTGTAAGTGGTCCCTGATGGGACTTAGACACCCACGTATGTCATCTAGTTTGGCTGCCATGAGCTCGAACCCCACCCGCACCTGTTCAGCCACCTCCTTCTGGCAGTCTAACACATGGCATTGGAATGCGATGTGTTCTTGGGTGAGGTGCTGGGAGCCAGGCGTGGTGGTGGGTGCTTCCTGCTGCGTGGTCTGTGCAGGGGGTGGGGTCTCCTCGATGCAGCTGGGCTGCCCTGCTCCTGGAGGTGGGTTGCCGTAGCTGTCCATGAGCTGTTGTAGGGCGTCGGTGTCGAAGGTGTGGAGGTCCTCTTCATCATCACTGATGAGTTGTCTGGTCTGCTCTGCAGGAGGTGTTGATTGTCCCTCTGCAATGTGAAGGGGAGATGCATTTTGACATTGTGTTGACATGTATGTTGACGCATTGTTCAAGTTTACATACAGACAGCATGGCAATGTACATTGTGACTGTTTGGGAGGAGCTGACTATTTGATGCGGGACAGTGGACATTTGGACTACATCACGGATGTGAGGTTGTACACGTACATCATCATCTCACAGTTTCCTGCTATGCCAGATGTGATTGTCCAGTTCCTACGCACAAGCGGAACCAGTTGTGTCCTCTGTTCTGTAGTGAGAGTGTTGCATTTTGTTCCACATTGTCGTCAATGATGATGTGCTGCTATTGCTATGTGTGTGTGCTGCATTGTGGGAGAGTCACCACTGCAGCTGTGATTTTGCTGCCCCTTAAACCTTTGAGGCGGTGTGCCTTTGACTTTTGTGCTTCTACAGTGCTGGGATGTTGCAGACTTGGCTAATTTTGGCTCTAGTTCGGATTTTGGACTCTTGGGCATGGTTTATCCGCAGATGTGTTGTTGGCGTCAGGGGTTGTTTGTGCACGTGGATGTGTCAGAGTGTGACCTGCTCCTTTTACGGATGTGTTCCACACTCGGCCACCTCAGTGTCGTGGCGTGCACCATGTCATGATAATTGGACTGCAGCCATGCTGTTCGTCATGCGGTGTCACTTGCATTGTCAGTGTGGCTCACAAACACGCAGCTTTGCTGGTTTTGACACGTGTGCATGGGTTGGTTGTGAGATTGGTGCTGTGTGGGGAGGGACCCCTTTGTGCCCATAGTGGACGGGGGCCTACTTGCTGTTTGTATGTGTGCTGCAGTGTGCCAAGGGGATCAGGGACATGATCCAGAGTCATTGTGGGTGTGCAGTGTGTTGTACTTAATTGTGAATGTGTGCCATTGTGCCCATCTCCCCGTCCCCCCAGTCCCTGTTCGGTACTCACCCTGGTGCTGTTGTGTCAGGTCATGTCGAGCAGTGTCCGGACCCCAACTCCTGCCACCGTCGCCCCACTGATGACTGTGGCCACCATTTCCTCCATCTCGTCCAGCTCCTGATGTTCCGCTGGACTGCCACCTCCAGTCTGCATTGCTGCTTGATGTTTGTCAGCGAGTTTCTTCTTGGTTTTGCTCTTCGCATCATTCCAATGCCTCTTGACCTCTCCAATTGTCCTCCTCCTCACTCCAACTGCATTCACCTTGTCCAGGATGGACTGCCATATTGCATTTTTATTTGCCAATGACACATTGGAGGTGACGAACAGTTGTTGGTGGTGTTCTATCACCTCCGTGATGATGATTCTGTTTTCCTGCGGACTGAACCTCGTCTTCCTCGTCTTCTTCTCCTTGCCCTTCCGTGACTCCGAGGTCCCAGGCTGGTCCTCCTGGGGGCTTGTGGGGTTCTGGTCGTCGTCTGTACTTGCTCTGGCTTCCTCCATGGTGCTACGCAGTTTTAATTATTTTGTTTGTGTTTTTCGGTGCTTTTATAGTGCATTTTCCCACATGACGCGTGGGAATTGCAGGCCTGTTGCTGGTTATCGCAGATTTTTTTATCTCGGTTGGCCACATTGCAACTTTTTTCGCGTTCGTGTTTCGTGTTTTTTCGGCATTGCGTTAATTTTAACGCAGTCATTTGGTGCGTTTTCGTGAGACTATCGCATGGTGCCGACGGGTTGTGAATACAACGTTAACACGGTGTTATTTTCCGCAATAGACTGCGATGTGCAAAGTTGCGTTAAGCTAATTTTGCGATAATTATCACACGTTCTTGTGAATATCCCCCAAGTTCTTAACAAGCCCAATTTCAATTACAACACAGTCCTCCTCCCAATAGGAGCATGCATTCTCTCAACTCAAAAGACTCATCCTGTAATATACTGGGCTCACAAGAATAAAACACCAAGAACATATTTCCACATAATGATTTCAAGAAATTGAAGGGAGGAAGGGTCAGGAGAGATGCAATGATCTGAACAAGGAAGTTCGGACTCAGAGTAAAGTACCGGTAAGTCATTTAAGCACTACCTTTTTGTCCCCTTCCTTGTTCCTCACATTTAATATGAGACACACCCAAGTAATGTATCAAAAATTATTATAGTCGAACAACAAAAGTTCACAAGAAATTGTAGACACATTTGTGCATGAATGCAAATTTATATTTCTAATATTTATTTCATAGCAGAAAAAACTTCAACACCAAACATATCTTCCTGATTGTTAACCTTCTCAATCCTGTAGTGTCTAACAAATGTAGAAAGATGTTGTACATGTGGCCGTTGTAGGACTTGGCCTTTTTGGCTAAAGTACCCTAAACGTTTTGCTTTCCCCCTAGACCGTTTTCCTGACATAGAGTTGCCAATTTAGATGCTTTGGGTACTTTGCCACTGCTGATCAGTGTCAAAGTACAAGGGTTCCCTTGTAAAGTGTAATGGTAATTGGTTGGCCATGATTGGTATGTTTGCCTTACTAGTAAAGTCCCTAGTGATGTGCACTGTGTGTGCCAGGGCTAGTAATGCAAAGGTGCGCGGAGAAGGGAACTCAGGCCTGCAGTGTAGGGCCTGCGCGCAGTTTGCTAAGTTAGCATGTTGTCCTGACAAGTGCAACCACTTGTCAGGCCTTACTTTCCCTTTTGCGTACACAGTGGGCACCCCTGTGGTAGGGCCCGGGTAACCCCTGGGCAGGGTGCAGTGTAAGTAAAAGGCAGGACATATACTGAGGTGTGTGTTATGTCCTGACAGTGAAAAACACTCCATTTCGTTTTTCACTGGTGAAAGGCCATCCTGCCCATAGGACAGAATGGGGAGGCTGGGTATTGTGTTTGTTAGCCTAGTTTCCCATAAGTTTAAGATGGAGAGGTGAAGTTTAGTATGTATGAACTCACAGTGTCATAACACATCTTTCTATGAAAGTGGTTTTGTCACTGTGTGTTCAGAAACTACTCTTTTAGAAAATGGCTGAGTTTTGTGCTTTAAGCATTTCTGTGTGTCTCTGCTGAATGTGGATTGACTGTCTGGATCTGTGAGGGGAGAGGAGCTGGGGGAGGTCTTGACCCAGGGAGGGGTTGAGATGGCACCAGGCTGACCTGCATCTGGAGAGTAGGCGGAGGAGAAGCCCCGGGAGGTGAAGAGGCCTGGGTTTCGGCTATAAAACAATTGACCCATCTCCTGCTGAGTGATTAAGGATCCAGACCCCCAGTATCAAAGGGAGAAAGGTGACACTGGGAGGAAGACACCCAGAACTGATTTAGGCAGGGGTCAGGGACCCCTGAGCACAACGAACTTCAAAGACATTTAGGGGTATAACTATGAGAGCGGAGACCCCTGAAAGTTGGAATAGAAATGGATTGAGACTGAAAAGACGTGGACCCATTTCGTGGTCAAGAGGAACCTCTGCTAAGGAAGGAACAACTGAAGAGACTGCTGGGAAGGACCGACCCTTGCTTCGTGATCTGGGGCTGGTCTGCAGTTTGCTGTTTTAACCAAGAAAGAGGCTGTTGGGACTGTGCCTTGTGCGCTGGGTCCCCCTGCTTAAAGAAGACTGTTCTTTGTGCTGTGTCTTGTTACCCCAAGGGCCCGAGGTGAGCTGGCTCCCTGTTTGGAAACACAGGAACATAAAAGTTTCCGGAGAAGTTTCAAGCGACGCGGTGGGCGCGTGTTGTGGCAGCTTGAGACCCTCGGAAAGTGTGCCCTGTGATCTTGGGCACCCGGAGGAGAAGTGAGACTCGGATGCGCTGGGTGCGTGTCGTGGTGCACAGGAGGCGTTGGTGAAGAGCGCCTGGTCAACGTGTGCATCGGAGGTGACGTGAGACTCAGACGCGCTGGGTGCATGTCGTGGTGCACCGCAGGCGCTGGTGAAGAGCGCCTGGTCAGCGGGTGCATCGGAGGTGAAGGGAGTCTCGGACGCGCAGGGTGCGTGTCGTGGTGCACAGGAGGCGTTGGTGAGGAGCGCCTGGTCAACGTGTGCATCGGAAGTGGAGTGAGTCTCAGACGCGCAGGGTGCGTGTCGGGGTGCACCGGAGGCGCTGGTGAAGAGCGCCTGGTCATCGAGTGCACCGGAGGAGAAGTGAGGCTCGGACACGGTGAGCGTGTCGGGGTGCGGCCAAAGGCGTTGGTGAAGAGCGCCTGGATATCGGGGCACCGGAGTTGGAGTAAGTCTCAGTGAAGCAGTGTGCGTGCTTTGGTGCAACCTGGGACTGTGGAGGTGATCGGCTGATCATCGTGTGCACCGGAAGAAAGTGAGTCTCTGCAGCGCGGTGTGCATGTCTTGGTGCCAACTGAGACTGCAGGAAGGAGTGCCTGGTGAACGTGCACTCTGAGTCGACGTGAAGTCCCATCAGCGTTGTGTGTGTGGTTTTGTGCCAGAGGAGACCCGGAGGGTGCTGTGGTGAACGTGCACCCGGAGTAACGTAATCTCAGGGCCGTGGGGTACGTGTGCCCTGCGGCCGCCTGAGACCTTCCTAACAGTTGAGGCCCGGACCGGCAGCCCCGTAGGAGTTGAGCTGCCAGGCCGAGCCGCTGAGGCCCATTGAGAAAGTTCTGTACGGAAGGCCCAGTTCGCTGAAGGAGGAGAGGAGAGTGGGGTCGCGCCCCAAAGTAACATGGATCACTGCCTGGGCTGGGTGCGGGCTCCGAGGGACACTCTCTTGGCCTCTCAGTCCTTCTGGCGACGTGAGCCTTTGCTTCGGCTCAGATTGGTGCCCGTACTGACCAAAGGAGTGGCAGTACTAGGGCCAGAGTGAGAAGCTGTACTTTATGTCATCGTTGATACGTGTGGGGGGCAACTGTTATCGAAGAGGCTGACTGTCATAATACACATTGCAAATATTTCTGCTAACGAACTGCCGGACTGTCTTATGACGCCTGACATTATTTCTGCATAACGAAGTACACGATTGTAGCGCTACGCATTGCATTATTTCTCCATTGCAAAGTACAGGATTGTAGCAGCCCACACTGCATTATTTCTTCATTGCAAAGTACATGATTGTAGCTACGCATTGCATTATTCCTTAATTGCAAAGTACATGATTGTAGCGGTGCGCATTGCATTAATTCTTCATTGCGCAGTACATGATTGTAGCGGTACACATTGCATTATTTCTCCCATTGCAAGGTACCGGGGTGTATCGTTACGCATTGTATTATTTCTCCTTTGCCCAGCACAGGATTGTATCGTTACGCAGCGCACTATTGTTTGTCCATTGCAACATGTGTGATTCTAGCATTGCGACTAGCATAGCATTTTGAAAGCGGTGGTTGGGATTTGAACCTGCCAGCCAGCCGGAACGAATATTACCCTTTATTATATGTTGGCTTTTGTATCGTGTGGTCTGATCGAATATCTTCTTATATAAAGTTTATACTCGTTTTATCAAACTCGTGTGGAGTCCATTTGTGATGTCACCAGTGGGCTGCTGTGAGTGTGGTTGCACATACTGTACACTCGTGCCTTGGAGATAGGCCTGGCTGCTCGTGCCAAGCTACTAAGGGGCTGAGCAGGGCTATCTCAAACGGTGTCCTTACTTGGCCTAACGTTGAGTGAGGAGTCCCGGGTCTTGCATTTGGTGACAGTGGTGCGGGACTGGGACTCCGGCTTCCAACAGCCGTCCTACAAATCTCTCTCAAAGAAGCTCCTTGACAGCCTTGCAATCAAGTAGGTTTCCTCTGAAAACCTAACAAACTCTGGGGGATATTCTCAACAATCGGCGAAAACTATTGCTAACCTCAGTTAGCGTGCGTTTTCTTATCGCGGTGTACCACGTGAAATTATCGCCGTGTTAGCAGCGTATTCACATCACGCCGCTAACAGACGATAGTTTCATGGAATGGCGGTGAAAACTGCCGCTAGCATCAGCGCGAAGGTGATAGGAAATCCGGCGTTAGCGGGTGAAAACTACCGATAGGCTCATTAGTGGCAAAAAAACTCACGTTAGCCAGCGCAACGTGAGTTTTCTTTGTCTCTAATGCAAAAAATAGCCTATCAGTCAACACCCAATAGAAAATAGGTATAAAAACCAAACAAGGATGCAGAATGGAGCAGCCAGGGCCAAGTGCAGCACACATCAACAACCCCTGCAAGCCACCCAACATACAGCATGACCAGGATGAGAGCCAGGATGCCTCGCTGGACCTGCGTCTGGAGCCTGGATGCCTCGCTGGACCTGCGTCTGGAGCCTGGATGCCTCGCTGGACCTGCGTCTGGAGCCTGGATGCCTCGCTGGACCTGCGTCTGGAGCCTGGATGCCTCACTGAACCTGCGTCTGGAGCCTGGATTCCTCGCTGGACCTGCGTCTGGAACCTGGAGTGGGATGCGGAGGAGCTGTGGAGTCGATGAGCCGTGGCGGTAGACATTGAGGCGCGACGATCGCCCGTACCTGGTGGTGAAGTCTGGCAGGTCGCATGGAGACATGTTGCTGACCTGCGTGAGAAGACCGCCTTGTGCTCCTTGGAGCTGTCAATAGTAGAGGCGCTCCTGCGACCCAACGTAGAGAGGTCTGCATTGCATACTACGATCCACCACTACACCGGGGTGCACGGAGGGGATTACCAACAGTGGGTGCCGCCTCTCTGCATCACAGGCCGGATGATGTTGGGCTGGCCGGACGCTGTGGAGGGTGAGGCCCCTGAGCTGCGCAGAACATGTGTGGCGTAAGCGCTGCAACTTCACGCCTAAGGGGGCCCTGCTGCATCAACTGCATCGGGAGGTCCACCAGCGGACTTGGCGGCGACTGCTGTACCCAGGCTTGTGAAATCCCTCCTGGCTGAGGCTCCTGCTGGCTGAGTCACAGATTTGGAGAGAGTACAGCGGATTGTGCCACGGTGTCAATGTCCAGGTAAGGAGAAGGTGGGACGCATAGCGCAGGATGCCTGGGGGTCGAGTCCCCCACGCCTAGCACACGTAGATGACGCACACCCAGTGTCGGCCCATACGCTATGGCGGAAGAGCGTCGCCCCACTGCTTTCAAGCAGTGCAGAGGAGGAACAATCATCACATGATGATAACTTACTGATGTAACCGCGCTATGTTTCCCTTACGGGTGGGAGAGTGGTTAAGACTGCTCCAAGCACGGGGCAAGGCATGGGCGGATTGGCAGGCCCACTCAAGTGCGCAATGACTGTTTGGTCGGCCCACTCAGGCCACCCAAAGCAGTCATTCGCACCTCCCTATTCATAATGCAGGCTGCATTACAGCCTGCATGGAGAACATACCCACCCCTCCGGCCCCTGGCGGCATGCCTTGTCCCGTTGTCAATTACCAATCCCACCGCCGCCTCACAGCGTTGTGATTGGCTCAGGGGAGGGAGCCTGGCTGCCTACTTCCTGTTCCCGGAAGCAGATGCAGGAGAGCAGGAGCGACGAAGACACGGGACCCGGCTTCGAGGTAAGACTTCCCTTATCAACATTTTTACAACACCCACTCACACACACATCCCTGCGTCCACGCCCTATCCAGTGTTCTTTCCAGCATTTACCCCCTCACAGCTGTCCAGGCCCCCCCAGCACTTCTCAACGGCGGCCGCTGTGCACCCATGCACAGCGGGCATACCACCCATGTGCCAAAGGCACATACGTGGTTGTGACGCATGCCATAACATTGCATTCCATTCCCATGCATACTAATACTAGGCACATTGCAACAGTAGAGTAGGTGTTGCATAGCAGAGACATCAATATCACTATTCCCACATCAGTGAGTGCAACCCAAAACTTACCTTTGCACCCCAAACCCAACCGTGAACCTTGGAATTCCTTTTTGAGCCCCCATAACACACCCAAAAATCAAATTTGACCCAAATGCACACCCCAAATTCCATATTTTACCCCAAAACACACCCCAAATTCCATATTTTACCCCAAAACACACCCAAAATTCCATATTTTACCCCAAAACACACCCCAATTTCCATATTTTACGCCAAAACACACCCTAAATTGCATATTTTACATCCGAAACCCATATTCACCCGACAAACTTTAAATTACCCCATTACTGACCTCACAATGTATTGAACTCAAATGCGATGTAAAGGCACCTGCGTTGTCGGAGTTGCGTTGTTGACGATGTACTGCCTGCACTGGAATGGTCGCCTCCTATACCAAAGGCAACCCATAGGCTACGCCGTTTCCGTCCGTCTGCCCCTGCACCGCACTCTGCACCAAGGAGCCTTCCTCTTGGACACTCCACTGCTACGACGCCAGCAGCCTCCTCGCCATCAACCCTGGATGCCTCCTTGCCTGCCAGGACTAACCTCTGCTCCGGACCGGACATCGCCATCGCCATCACTGATGGCTGCAGTATCGCCCACAAAGAGCACCCCGACCATCAAGGAGGAGGCATTGCCATCACATGCAGAAGCACACTCCGACTGACCACGCACTCTAATGACCCAAGGGTGACCATGGACCACCTCAACTCCCAGATCCGGACCAACTCCAAAACCATCCTCTGCGGCACGCTCATCTGCAGGCCCCACGGGCCATGGACCCCCATTCTCCGATATCATTGTAGACCTCATTGCACACCAGGCTCTCCCATCCACCGACGACATCCTACTCGGCGGACTCAAGTTCCACCTGGACAACCCCAGTGACCAGAACAACACCCCCTCCTGAGGAACCTCAACAACATCAGAGTCAAGCAGCTAGTCACCGCAGCAAGCAACATAGCAGGACACACGGTCGAGCACGTCTCCTCCACCAGCTGGACCTTCAACTACAGCCACACCACCGGACTCTCCTGGACCAACCATCATTGTATACATCACGTCTTCACCATGCCCTCCGTACACCACCGCCATCATCGCACACATCGCAGATGGATCAAGGCCACCAAAGTACGTCTCGTCAACTCCCTCAGCACCACCACTATGCCTACGCTTACAAACGATGACACCGCAGTGCCCAAACGCAAACGATGGATATCCAACTATGCCGACACCCGGGCACCCCTCATGGACGGCAATGCGTCAGTACCTTATGCCTGCCTGATGGCAGGCGTAAGGGTGACGCAGTGTCACAGGGATAGGCTGGCCCCATGCATTGCTGGAGTTGCGTCATGGTTGTGACACGACTGCAGCAATGCTTGACATTAGCGCAGACAGATACGTCAGGATTCCAGACGTAACTGTCATTATTTGCATCATGGAGCGCTGTCCAGTGAATACAGCGCATCCGTGGTGTCGCAAGAATGGGGTCGTGAAAAGTGTTGCAACGCTGTCTTGTTGCAGCGCTGCAACACTTTTCATGAGTGAGGCCCAGGAATGCGGACTATCTTATTGATGGTGTGCAGTCCTGCCCTGTAATTTTGTAGCAGGGCAGCGCTGCAACATTGCTTGCAGCGCGGTCCAGCAACAAAAGCTGCTGAAATGAGGCCCCAATGGTTATCTCTATTTTAAGACCAGATATTTTCTGGTCTTAAAAAACAGCCTCTCGTTGCAGTTAGAGCCATTTTTTTGGGTCCTCTGGACTTAAGGAATCCCCATGTGAATATGGAGATGTTGGCTTAACGGCAGATTTTGCATGGGAACGCCTCTCTTGCATGACATTAGCAATAATTATCGCTAACTGAACTCGCGATCTTTTCAATGGACGTTTTCGCCAAAAAGCTGTCGCTAATGGCTGCTCCCCATCGAAGGCAGATCCTCCTACAAAACTGTGTGCATTACACACAAAGCCCTCCATCAAAATACACCGCCGTACCTCAGCGATAAACTCTGCAAAGCGGGCAGCTCACGACCAATGAGAAGCACTAACGCTCTCCTCCTAGTCCCACCACTGTAAAAAAAGAAATCCACACAATCCCGCTCCTTCTCCGGAAATGCCCCAAAAATCTGGAATGCCCTCCCCAAAGACCTGCGATGTAACCCTTCCTACATTAGCTTTAAAAAAGACCTCAAAATGCACCTCCTCAACAAATATCAGGGGTCTTACCCTACGCCCTGAATTCCCCCACCCCCTTTCCATCATTCTGGTCCCCCCAACCCTCCTACTGCGCCCTGAATTCCCCCTCCCCCTTCCACTACTTTGGTCCCCCCCACTCTCCTACTGTCTCACACCTCCCCCCCTCCTCACCCTCTACATTCAACTGGCCCTACTTTCTCCCTCCCCCAATGCTCTCCTTTGCTACTTCTCCCAGTCCCTCCCATCCTCTCCCATACCCCCCTCTCCCACCAAATTTCCCCCTCTCCCCCACCTACCTCCCACCCCCTCTTTCACGTCCACCTCCTACTACCTGTAGCCATCTCATATCATACTAATTTGTTCTCCCATATCCATGTTATATATGTGTATAGCTCTGGCTCTAACTATCTGTTTATTTGATATGTGCTAGCTCAAGCTGTTTCTCTTTTGTTAACCTGTTGGCATTCCGTGCTGTCGATATATCGTTTTTACAGTTACTAGCATTATACTCCTGTCTCTCATCATAATACAAATTTTGATTTCCCTTATCCATGTTATAAATGTATATAGCTCTTGCTCTTCCTATATGTTTATTTGATATGTGTAAACTCAAGCTGTTTCTCTTCTGTTAACCTGTTGATATTCCATACAGTCGAAATTTTGTTGTTTACCGTTACTATCCTCATACTCATGTAAAGCGATCTGATACCTCCGGGTCCAGCCAGCGCTATATAAAACCTCTAAAATAAAATAAATAAATACTAGTAATCCACTTTCCAACATTTGATATTCAGCAGTGAGAATACGTACTTGTGATTAAATTACGCCATACAGTAAACTTAGGGGCATATTCTCAAGGACTTATCGCCGATTTATCGGCACTTTAGCGCCGCAAAAGTGGCGATAGATTTATCTCCCTATTCACAAGCTGGTGCAAACTGCCGACATCGCCAGTATTCCTGCGATAGCTGCTGCAAAACACATCGCCATGGATGAGAGCGACAACTAACGCTAATGATATGCAGAGTAGGCGTTCCCGTGCAAAAACACACGAAAACACCACTTCGAGATATTCCCAACGACCAGCCAGATCTGCGATGTGATCCGAAAACAGGCGATAAGGCGCGTTAGCTGCAGGGATTCAACACCTGCCTTTCACTGGTGTAAAGCAGCTCGACAACTTGCAGCATGAAAGGGAGCCCAGCCCAGAGACACATCTGAAGACCAACACATGCCATGGAGCTACTGACCATGCATCTCGGAGACCCAAGAGGGCCACAACACCCACCGCCACCACCCCTAGGCACCCCCCCTCCGCCCCCCCCGGACTACCACCGAGGCAGCGCAGAACAAGACAGCTGACCTTCCTAAAACGGCATGGCCCCTCAGCCACACAATTGCAGAATGTGGGGAGAGGTGGGAACCAAGTATGTGCAAAGGAGGCAAGTGACCCATCAATAAGAATGTACACAATGCCAAGTGTGGCGGTGATGTGCTGGACTGACTTCAGTATGCAGAGCACAGACATGTCCATGTGGACATATACTGCTGGTGTGTGTAGTGTTGTGGACAGTGGACGCAACTATGTCACCTCAGGCAGTGGGGAAGACCTCGGTCATGCAGCTGCGTTGTCCCCCCCCTGTAAGTGTAAGCGGAGTGGGCTGGGCCGGTGTACGCCAGTCCAGCGTAGGAGTGTGAATAAATAGGCTGGGGCTCTGGGCGTGGTTCACTTCCGGGATGGCCAACGCGTCTGCCAGGGCGGCGCCCCTCACCCTGCCACGAGTCCGCCGCCGTGACCGCCAGCCTCCTCAGCCGATCGCTGGCTTCCGTAACACAGGGCCCCAGCGCACCCAGTGGCACAGCACCGCGCAGTCATGTGTGTGCTGACTACTGCCTTTGGCCTACACCGCAGTCAGCAGGTCCCCCAATTCGAATTCAGACTTGATTTAATTATGGCAGAGTCCAGTAGGCAACAGACATTGCTTCCAGTGGAGCCCGCCCGGACGACGCATCATCGCTGCCTGCACACCCGCTGAGTGCTCCAGGTGCCACTAACTATGTGCAGCTCAAGTCAACACAACGTGGCTGTGTGCCCATGCTGACCGCTGCCTCCGGCCTACACTGCGGTCAGCAGGGCTCACAAATCAAATCCAATCCCGACCTGCGAGGACACGCCATCATCGCTGGCTGCACACCCGCTGAGCGCTCCAGGTGCCACTAACTCTGTGCACCACAACACATGGACCCTTCATGATTGAGTTTTGTGCTGTGGACAGTGGACGCAACAATGTCACCTCAGGCAGTGGGGAAGACCTGGGACGATGATGATGAAGAGGAGGCAGGTGTTCCACACCCCACTGCAGCTGCAGCAGGAATATCCCAAAGGGACCAAATCATTAACAATTTCTTCACATGAGCACGCTCAGCTCTGGTGCCCCTACCTCAGTACACTGCAAGTCATGGACCCTTTATGATTGAATCTTGTGTGTGTGATTTCAGATCTGGTGCCCCTACCTCAGAGCACTGCAAGTCATAGACCCTTTATGATTGAATCTGTGTGTGTGATCCGATGATCACTGTTCTAGTTGTTGCCAGCACCAACCACTCCCTGAGGGCTGGCTTACACTCACCCCACACCCATCCAGCACAGGCGTCACTGGACATGTGACCATGGGAATAAAAAGGGGCCAGGCACACGTGCCCGTAGCCAGTTCCACTATCTACCTAAGTGTGTCCGTGTGGTCATTATGTATGCATGATGGCCCCGGGCCCTACAACATTACATTGTGCTGTGGACAGCGGACGCAATCATGTCACCTCAGGCAGTGGGTAAGACCTTGGACAGGTAGCTTTGTCGTCCCCCCCTGTAAGCATAAGCGGAGTGGGCTGGGCCGGCGTACGCCAAGCCAGCATAGGGGTGTGAAGGATTTGGCCGGGGCTCTGGGCGTGGTTCAGTTCTGCCCTGGACAAGGAAGTAACTAATGAGAGTGTCACTGTTGTAGTGTCGGCGCCACCCAGCCCGCAATCGACAATGTTGCAATGTAGCATGCACCCGGAGGGCGGGCTCGCACGAACAGAGAAATGAAGGAGCGCAAGACCGCTCGGGTCTTGGCTCATACATGCCAAGTGTTGAGAGTATCTGTATTGCCACAGCATGAGCCAAATGCCTTGCCTTAATCGCAGCGCGAGTTCAGCCAGGCATGAACTCTACATCTGTGTCCGCCCTATCCTTCCCACAGGCCTACTCTCATGTGGCCGCCCACCTTCAACGGCCAACATCACAGTGTCGTTGTCAGGCTTGTGGACATGCGCAGACAGCCATGACAATGGTGTGCCGTAGGAGTGCAAGTGATGCAACAGCGCAGAGCACACAAGTAAATAGGCTCGGGGGGAGGGAGGAGCAGTTGTGAGGCAAGGTAACACACAGTCAAACATGAATCCCAAAGTCGCACACATCCCACCCCACCACCAACAAGCCACTTCACATTTCCTGAATGCAAGCAGATGAGAAACTAACTTTAGGGATGAAAGCTCCTTTGTCTGAACTATCAGGCGGAAGCACATCTGCACCTCCGACCTCGGAATTGTATGTGCCCGGCACCCCCTGACAGATACTATAGCAGCTGATGACGACTCCCACACTACGCACAGCCCGACAGAAGACCAACGTATACACCCCCCACACACAGAAGTCCTTGCTCGGAGTTATCTTACATGGAATGGCCTTCACACTCCCACACCATCCCAGGCGTACAACCGTTGCACACTAAAACAACTCATTGATCCGAGCTGTGGCATTTCATCCACAGAACTGGCGCAGGTCAGAACAGTGCCGCTTCAACCAGAGCCACTAACGCAATGGCAGAACATCCCGGACACAGGCACAACCCCTGTCAGGTGGAACTGTACCTTGCACATATGCTGCGTTTACTTGGGGCACTGCCATTGGCAGTGCTGCGGATCAGTTACCGGCTAAGCTTCCGCCTTGCCACCGTCACCTGCGTTCAGCCTGTGTTGCATTGTCGATCATGCATATTCGAGTGGTCCATGGATGTCTGCCTATCCAACAGGACGATAGCTGAACTGGATTTTGACATGTGTGTGTGCCCCCTGTTGGCCCATGACCAGGAGTGTCACCGTGATACCCGTTTATGGGATGCCTTGATACTTGGCATACATGCTGGCAGCTGGACCTGGGAGATTGCACTACCTCTCGTGTGCAGTGACCACATTGAACCGCTCCCCTATTGGGCTGTAGTGCTAATTGGTGAAAGGGGGTGGACGCAGCACATCTGTCCGGACCTGATACTGGATAGCCTCGCCGTCCTGTTTGATGAAGTCGACAACGAGCTCATGTTGGAAATGATAGCCTACGGAGCTGCAATCGCTTTCATGGACGAGTAACTACGTACCTGCAGCCACAACAGATTGGAACCCATTGCACATGTCCCAACACCTTGCTGCATCTTGGAGATCTGGTCACATGTCCCATGACAAAAGTGGACATGGCTGCATTTGCCTGGACTCCGAATGCATGACCGGACAACAACGCGGGTTAACACACACCTGTGAAAGGTGAGGCACTCCCTCGGAGTGGACAGCGGCGCTTGGCAACGTCCCTCATCCTGACATACTGCTGCATTGGTCTGCATGTTGTGGCACTTATCTTGCCCGTACTAACAACCATATGCTAATAAAGTCTACGCACCTTCACTTCTATTCAACTGTGATGAGTGTTGATTTGAATGACAATGTGTGTCTCTCTGCCTATCTGGGTCACGGCCATACATGCGCATTGATAGCATTACCCAGGGAGTACCTTTTTGTGGAATCACTGTCCCTACATCCATCCATACTTTCATACTTGATTGCTCGTAGCCACGACATATCTGTGTGGATTAGAATGTTTTATTCACATTCAGTGGAGTGTTGTAGCTGGAGCAGTACAGGGCCATGCAAACCCCACTTTACGTTGTTGCCCCATGGAGGGCCAGCCAGAGTCCTTTAGGGATTGACAAGTTCATCAGAAGAGGAAGACTTCAGTCCGCAGTGTGATTGCTGTGTCATTGGTAACCAAACAAAATATGGCAGTCCATGTCGTGGTCCAAGGTGAGTGTCGCTGAGTGTCGCTGAGTGTATCAGGGGACAGTGGAAGGTGTTATTACAGGGCATGATGCAGAGGGCAGAACCAAGCTGAAACCGGCCATATGGCGGAGATGAATGCTACCGCTTCCTCATTACCACAATGGCAGTCTCATCCACATCATCATCCTCTGATGTGTGATGTGCCTCACCCGTGGGTGGTGGTGTTTTGGCTGCAGCACTGTGTGGCACTGACACTTCAGGGGCCGGAGGTGGAATGTCTGCCGCACTGTGGGGCACTGACACATCAGGGGGCGAAGATGTGGATGGTGTAGGAGCAGCAGCATTCATCTGCGCCAGGCCTTGTGGCAGCAATGCCATGATGGGGATCAGCAGGGCATGGAAGATCCCAGCTACATCTCGCTGGTGTGCAGCCGTGGCAGCCATCCTTTCTGCCTCCATCCGCACCATTTCCTCCATGAGCCTCCGCATGTGTCCCAACTCCCGGCTGAGATTGTTGGAGCCACTCTGACTAGACAGGTGTTCTTGTCTCCGAGTCATGACTACAGCGATGTCAGCCATGGCTCGTTGGAGACCATGGAGCGGACTGTGGGTGTCCGTTAGGGACTGTATGTGGTCCCTGATGGGACGTAGACACCCATGGATGATATCTAGTTTGGCTGCCATGAGTTCGAACCCCACCCGCACCTGCTCAGCCATCTCCTTCTGGCCCTCCAACACACGGCGTTGAAATGCCATGTGTTGGTCGTGGGGATCCTGGGAGACAGCCGGGGTGGTGGGTGCTTCCTGCTGTGTGGTCTGTGCTGGGGGTGGGCTCTCCTCGATGCAGCTGGGCTGACCTGCTCCTGGGGGTGGGGTGCGGAAGCTGTCCACAAGCTCTTGGAGGGCGTCGGTATCGAAGGTGGGGAGGTCCTCCTCGTCATCAGTGAGGAGGTGTTCAGTCTGCTCTGCAGAGGTGATGATTCTCCCTCTGCAATGTAAAGGGGAGATGCAGTTTAACAGTGTGTTCAATGGATATTCACACATTGGCCAATTTTCCAAACAGACTGCATGACAATGTACATTGTGACTGTTTAGGAGGAGCTGCCTATGTGAAGCCATATCATGTCACAGTTTCTTGCTATGCCAAATGTGATTGGCCAGTTTCTACACACAAGCGGCAGCAGTTGTGTCCTCTGTTCTGTTTTGAATGTGTTGCAGTTTGTACCACATGGTTGTCAATGTTGATGTGCTCTGTGTCTTGTGTGTGTGCTGCATTGTGGGAGAGTCGCCCCTGCAGCTCAGACTTTGCTTGGCCTTCTCCCTTTCAGGCGGTGTGCCTTTGACTTCTGTGCTCATGCAGTGCTGAGATGTTGCATACTTGGGTAAATTGGGCTCTTGGTGGGAGTTGGGACTCTTGGGCATGGTTTGTCTTGTCGCAGATGTCTTGTTGCCGTCAGGGGTTGTTTGTGCACGTGGATGTGTTGGTGTGTGTCCTGCTCCTATCCAGATGTGGACCACACTCAGCCACCTCGGTGTCGTGGCATGCAACATGTCATGATGAGTGGCCTGCAGACATGCTCATCGTCATGCAGTGTCACTTGCATTGTCAATGGGGCTCACGGATCCGCAGCTTTGCTGGGTTCAGCACCTGTGCGTGGGTTTGTTGTGAGATTGTGATGTGTGGGGACGGCCCCCTCTGGACACATTGTGGACGGGGGCCTACTTGCTGTTTCTATGTGTGCTGCAGTGTGGCAAGGAGATCAGGGACATGATCCAGAGTCATTGTGGTTGTGCAGTGTGCTATACTTAATTGTGCATGTGTGCCATTGTGCCCATCTCCCCCCGGTCCCTCCAGTCCCTGGTGGTTACTCGCCCTGTTGCTGTTGTGTCAGGTCATGTTGAGCAGTGTCCGGTCCCCCGACTCCTGCCACCGTCTCCACACTGATGACTGTGGACACCATTTCCTCCTTCTCATCCAGCTCCTCCTGTGGCGCAGGACTCCCACCCCTAGTCTGCATTGCTGCTTTGCGGTTGTTTGCAAGTTTCAGCTTGGTTTTGTGCTTCACATCATTCCAGCGCCTCTTGAGCTCTTCCATTGTCCTCCTCAGCACTCCGACTGCATTCACCTTGTCCAGGATGGACTGCCATATTCCATTTTTTGTTGCCAATGACACAGTGGAGGTGACGAACAGGTGTTGATGGTGTTCTATCACCTCCACAATCAGGAACCTGTTTTCCTGCGGACTGAACCGCGTCTTCCTCTCCTTCTTCTCCTTGCCCTTCCCTGACCCTGAGGTCCCAGGCTGGTCCTCCGTGGGGCTTGTGGGGTTCGGGTTGTCCTCTGTACTTGCTCCGGCTACCTCCATTGTGCTTCGCAGTTGTTATGTTTTTTTTGCTGCTTTTATGGTGATTTTTCCCACCTGACGTGGGAATTGCAAGCCTGGCGCTGCTTGTCGCCGATTTTTCTATCGCGGTTGGGCCCACGCAACTTTTTTCACGTTCAGGTTTCCTTCTTTATCGCCGTCGCGGTGGTTGTATCGCGGACATTTGACGCGTTATCGGGACACTATCGCATGTTACCGCCGTGTTGAGAATGGGACGTTAATACAGAGTTATTTTCCCGCGATGGACGGCGATATGGGAAGTTGCGTTAACCTATTTTGGCGATGATTATCGCACGTGCTTGTGAATATGCCCCTAAGATCTTTAAAAATCCTGTAAATTGACTTGCAACAAAACTTTAGATTTTTAATTTTTTTTATTTGGACTACACTTATTTTGAATCCACTTTGTTGATTTTTCTAAATTTGTTATACTTCTTCTTTGTAAAGTTTTTAGAACTCAAAACTAGGGATACCATGGAGCTCGATCTGGCTAACCTGACTAAACTCACAGTGGCTGAGCTTAGGGTTCAGTGTAGGTCTAGGCGGATACCTGTTCCTAACAAGATTAGGAAGGCAGAGTTGATTAGGTCCCTTAAGGCCTGGGCAAGATCAGCTCCAGAGAATGAAGGGGCGGGGGAAATATGAAATATATACCAGCAACATACAACATAATCCAGGAGGAGGAGGATAATGGTAGCTCTTCCATTGCTTCCAGTACTAGGTTTGTCATTCAAACTGCTGGGATGAGGGGAGGTCCCTTGTTAGAAATGGGATCTCTGGTTGGCTAAGGCTTGCGCCAAAGCCAGGCAGAGACCACCACTCTAGTCAGGGCAAGGGAGTTACACATCCCAGATAACCCCTGCTCACCCCCTTGGTAGCTTGGCACGAGCAGTCAGGCTTATCCCGGAGGCAATGTGTAAAGCGTTTGCGCAGCACACTCACACAGCAGCAACACACTAGGCACACCACAAAAGGAACTCCACACAAGGTTATATAAAAAAATAGCCTTTGTATTGTCATAAATACATTAGAAACATAACCACATAATATACGGTGTGCCAACTGGCACTAGGCAATATTCACAGGGGACTATTTACACACGACAGGGCCAATGGGGCCACTGTCACAAATCACCAATTGTAAATGTAGCACAAATAATAAATGTAGCGCACAACCAGTAACTACTGGTACAGTTAGGAACTTAGCACGAGATCCTGTAACATACAAGATGGGACACCTAAATCACATTAGGCCTAAATCATCATAAGCATAAATGCATTATACCATCTCATCAGGCCTAAACATCACAGCATGACATTTAACGCAATAGGCTTTACAGTAGGCATCACCAGCATAAACCCCTTAGGAAATAGTTAGCCTAAACCCAGTATGCCCCAATCGGGGGCACAACGCACTGACGCTGATCCCAGGCCAACTGACCTCTCACAGGGGCTCAAATGCCCTATGTCCCACAGTGTCAGGGCTGGCTGCACATGCAGCCAAAGTAGAGTGCGCAAAATTTCAGGCCTAAACGTGGCAGCTGCCCACTACTTGCTGGGCAGCTGGAAAGATATGGGGCAGCGGAGTGTATTTCACTCCTGAGTCACATCAAGAAAATGCCCCCCCAAAGAAAGAGTAACCTAAACGGTGCAGCTGGCACAAATTGCTGCACAGCTGTAAATATCAAGATAAGGGCACTGTCACCGGCTGTGCCCTGAAAACACATGTGCCCACAGGCAGGAGCACGAGCACCGACAATGTGCTCCGATCTGGGGACCCCTACTGGGATCGCTGGCCTGGAATCATCCCCTCGACGTTGCAGCTGCCCTCTAGCAAGCGGGGCAGCTGTAGGGAAAATGGCCACCTTGGAACAAGGTACGGGCACCACTGGCCCTCGGGACCCCCACTGGGGTCCTAAAAACAAATATGCCCCTTGTTAGAGCCAACTGGGCTCTGAGGCAACTATGCGCCACGTTGGAGCCCCACGGGGCTCTAAAACAATTATGCGCCAGGGTTGGAGCGGCCCGCTGCCAGACGGGGCCGCTCTGAACTAAACACGGTGCCTGGGACGGGCACCAAGAACACTCGTGAGGCCCCTACTCACCGGGCAGTTGGGGGAAGTCTCATCTCTCGCCGGTCCTTCCTCTAGACTGGCTGCAATGTGCGGGGCTCTCTCTTCTCTACGAGAGCCCCGCAGGCCTGCGACAGCATTTCTCCCACACGCGGGGCTTCCCTCAGGTCACGGGAACCCCGCTCCGCACGCGCTGGCTGTCGTCTGCTTCCTGGTTTCCTTCCCCCTCTCTTCAGCCACGGGGGAAGGCGGAAATGGAGCCCGCAAGGCTCCGGCACCCGCTGCAGGCCCCGCCCACAGTCAGGCAAGGCCGCCTGACTTCCTGGTCGGGCCGGCGGCTGTCTTCTCGGGCAAAGTGCGGGATGAGCACCCGCTCGTAACGGCAGACAATGCGGGGTGGGCACCCGCTATAAAGGCAACCAAGCGGGGTGGGCACCCGTAAATATAGAAATGAGCGGGGTGGGCTCCCGCTCGATCACGGAGCACGGGGGAATCCCTACACTGGGGATTCCCCCTCGAAGGGCTGCAGCGCCGCGCTGCGAAGCCCACGCTCTCCCTTTCCCCGGGGGAAAGTAAAATAAAGCGCTCACAGGGCGCAGAGGACAGCTAAAAGGTCCTGGAGGAAAATAAGGAAGCAGGCAAAGTCCAAGGAAGGGGTCAGGGGCAGAGCTGGGCCCAGGGGCCAGCACACAGGGCCCTCCAGCAGGGAGGCAGCCCCCATGGCGGTCCCTCCTGGGCCCCAGCAGCAGCGAGCCCCCCCCCTCCAGTCAGGATCAGGAACTGAACTGCAAGAGTGAACATTTTCATGGGGTCACAGCCCCTTCTTTTATACACATTTCCCTTTGTGTCACAGCACAGGGCTGGGGAAAAACCAGACGCAACTGGTTTGGGGGAGCTTTGGAGCACTTTGTTTTGCTCAGCTCCTCTCTCCTTTCACAGGACAGGCTAGGGACATCAGACGCACCACAGGGGGTGGAGCCAGCATTGTGGAGGTAAGGCACAGCCCTATTCAGGTCCCAGGTGCAACTCCTCCCTCCCATCTAGATGCAGATCTCCCTATTCACCACTGCGCTGACTCACCCTGCCCCTGTCACTCACAAGCCAGACATGCAATTCACATCAGGCAGGCAGACACAGAGCACACATAAATGCCAATTTCTAGAAGTGGCATTTCTACACCAGTCACAATAAATCTGCGCACACCATTGCGCAGCATTTATTCTCACGAGTTCGCACATACTAAACTCGCCCCTGCACTCCTCTCACACCAGGAATTACCATGGACACACATATCCCCCATGCATTCCTATGGGAGGGCAGGACAATCTCACCACACGCACTCAGCGCGCACGCACTTTATACTGGCCCACAGTGCTAAAGTGCCCAGAGACTTAAAACTACTGACATACAAGGCAAAAAGTTTAGGGGTGAACCGGCCAAAAAGGGCCAAGTCCAACACAACCCCCTTCCAGCCAAAACGCAGGGCAGACCAATCACCACCGTGATGGGCTTCCCTGCTTGGGGCGATAGAACACGGACGCGGGCCCGCAACTGCAGGGACACCCTCCGGTTCTACGCCACGGTGAACCCATGTGGTTACCCCTGGCATACAATAGCCATTCTCCACTCTCCCTCTCAGTGTAGTTCCAAACTACCACTGATCCTTCAACCTAGGGTCCGCACCCTCAGGCTGACCAGAGGTCACGGGCGAAGCATCTCCTCCCCCTACCTCTATTTCTGACGTTTCGCGCTCTCCCAGGAGAAGCACCTACCAGAACACAACTCTCCCACCAGTTTAGGACCTCTCTCCATCACTGGTCTACCACCTGGGAAATAAATTCACCGGCTGCACCGGGGTCAGAGGCGAGGACTCCCTCCCTCTGCACCCCCTTCCAGAGTCCGATACCCTCCCAACTGGAGTGGTACCCCCTAAAAGGCAAAACCGGCCAGGACACTGATTACAGCTGCCCTGCCGTCCAGATCCGGAAACACCGGCTACTGGCTCCCCAACCCAGGGACGTACCCTTTGGTCAGATGCCCGGCGAACCAGGACTTCACGAGGGTGACACATAACTAATGGGTCGTGTGACAGTCTGCCCGGCGCAAACCCAGGGCAGAAGTGGCACCACCATGGTCACTCATTGGCGACTCAGCCCTGCTGGCTGGCCCCTGACCCACTGGCTCTTCCACTGGGTACTTTTTCCCCCTCTCACCCCTCACTCTGGACTTCTGCACCCTCCCAAGGGGAGTGGTACTGCCAGACACTAGGACTGCTGGAGCTCTGATTACAGACGCGCCACGTCCTCTAGACACTTGGAGATCCTCCTCAAATGGCCTACAAGTACAGCCTAGGCCCCCAACCTGATGTTCCCTTTAAGAAAAAAACCAGGTCCTGAGACTGGGTTTCGGGCACTTTGGGACAGAACCACTCACTCTTTCTCCACTTGAGACAAGATGTGAGCCCCTACACCGGGACATAGCTGGGCTACACTGAACCTCCTCCACCACGGAAGACACCTGAGCCACTCTTATTGGAATCACTTCCAGCTCACCTACCACGGGGAGGTCCCCCATACAGAACAGTCCAACAGGACAGACTAGGTTCCTTTCCTGGTGTTCCTTCTAAGAACCATCCAGTACCGGAGACTTGAGATTGAGGCTCGGAATACGGCCCAGTCTCACACCTTCCTCGCAGGACATGATGTGAGGCCTTGCAACCACCTCACTATAACGGTTCCTAGTTGGGTTCCTCTGAACCATCTCCGCCACACGGGTTGGGAGATACCTGCACCATCCCTCAAGGTTACTCCCCAATGCAAGTTCCTTATTTCAGAGAACTCACACCCAAGTATTCAGCAAGCTCCTTATTTCAGAGAACTCACACTCACTCGTCCAGTGCAACACACCATTTATCCACACACACCCCCCCAGACCGGTGAGACAGTATCTACTGCCCCTGAATCTCAACCTGCACCCCTCTTACTGAGCACCAGGTACCATACTCTGGGAACGGGACGGGGAATTCATGCACTGGACACACTTCTGCTGCCACCACTGCATCCCACCCTTACTGGGGAATCCAGAAAACTCACACTGCACTTAGGGGATAATCTACCCTCCCGAGCTAGTGACCATACCAATTAAGTCCCCACTGTAGGCCAACCCAAGAACCAGCGCAATGGCTCAAGGGCAGTCTCTCCTCCAGATTCTCTGGTTTCTGTCCTTGGCAGGACACCCAACTCATAGTGCACAAGAAACACATTTCAAAAAGAAATGACACTTAAAACAAACTCAGAAGCAATAATCCCTTTCCATGTGACTATCTAAAATGCAGAGTTTTGTAATGCAGCCAGTTGTCGCTGTGGTATTGCGCAAACGCCAGTCCTAATCCCCACCGCTGACAACCAATGTTAGAAATGGGATCTCTGGTTGGCTAAGGCTTGCGCCAAAGCCAGGCAGAGACCACCACTCTAGTCAGGGCAAGGGAGTTACACATCCCAGATAACCCCTGCTCACCCCCTTGGTAGCTTGGCACGAGCAGTCAGGCTTATCCCGGAGGCAATGTGTAAAGCGTTTGCGCAGCACACTCACACAGCAGCAACACACTAGGCACACCACAAAAGGAACTCCACACAAGGTTATATAAAAAAATAGCCTTTGTATTGTCATAAATACATTAGAAACATAAACACATAATATACGGTGTGCCAACTGGCACTAGGCAATATTCACAGGGGACTATTTACACACGACAGGGCCAATGGGGCCACTGTCACAAATCACCAATTGTAAATGTAGCACAAATAATAAATGTAGCGCACAACCAGTAACTACTGGTACAGTTAGGAACTTAGCACGAGATCCTGTAACATACAAGATGGGACACCTAAATCACATTAGGCCTAAATCATCATAAGCATAAATGCATTATACCATCTCATCAGGCCTAAACATCACAGCATGACATTTAACGCAATAGGCTTTACAGTAGGCATCACCAGCATAAACCCCTTAGGAAATAGTTAGCCTAAACCCAGTATGCCCCAATCGGGGGCACAACGCACTGACGCTGACCCCAGGCCAACTGACCTCTCACAGGGGCTCAAATGCCCTATGTCCCACAGTGTCAGGGCTGGCTGCACATGCAGCCAAAGTAGAGTGCGCAAAATTTCAGGCCTAAACGTGGCAGCTGCCCACTACTTGCTGGGCAGCTGGAAAGATATGGGGCAGCGGAGTGTATTTCACTCCTGAGTCACATCAAGAAAATGCCCCCCAAAGAAAGAGTAACCTAAACGGTGCAGCTGGCACAAATTGCTGCACAGCTGTAAATATCAAGATAAGGGCACTGTCACCGGCTGTGCCCTGAAAACACATGTGCCCACAGGCAGGAGCACGAGCACCGACAATGTGCTCCGATCTGGGGACCCCTACTGGGATCGCTGGCCTGGAATCATCCCCTCGACGTTGCAGCTGCCCTCTAGCAAGCGGGGCAGCTGTAGGGAAAATGGCCACCTTGGAACAAGGTACGGGCACCACTGGCCCTCGGGACCCCCACTGGGGTCCTAAAAACAAATATGCCCCTTGTTAGAGCCAACTGGGCTCTGAGGCAACTATGCGCCACGTTGGAGCCCCACGGGGCTCTAAAACAATTATGCGCCAGGGTTGGAGCGGCCCGCTGCCAGACGGGGCCGCTCTGAACTAAACACGGTGCCTGGGACGGGCACCAAGAACACTCGTGAGGCCCCTACTCACCGGGCAGTTGGGGGAAGTCTCATCTCTCGCCGGTCCTTCCTCTAGACTGGCTGCAATGTGCGGGGCTCTCTCTTCTCTACGAGAGCCCCGCAGGCCTGCGACAGCATTTCTCCCACACGCGGGGCTTCCCTCAGGTCACGGGAACCCCGCTCCGCACGCGCTGGCTGTCGTCTGCTTCCTGGTTGCCTTCCCCTCTCTTCAGCCACGGGGGAAGGCGGAAATGGAGCCCGCAAGGCTCCGGCACCCGCTGCAGGCCCCGCCCACAGTCAGGCAAGGCCGCCTGACTTCCTGGTCGGGCCGGCGGCTGTCTTCTCGGGCAAAGTGCGGGATGAGCACCCGCTCGTAACGGCAGTCAATGCGGGGTGGGCACCCGCTATAAAGGCAACCAAGCGGGGTGGGCACCCGTAAATATAGAAATGAGCGGGGTGGGCTCCCGCTCGATCACGGAGCACGGGGAATCCCTACACTGGGGATTCCCCCTCGAAGGGCTGCAGCGCCGCGCTGCGAAGCCCACGCTCTCCCTTTCCCCGGGGAAAGTAAAATAAAGCGCTCACAGGGCGCAGAGGACAGCTAAAAGGTCCTGGAGGAAAATAAGGAAGCAGGCAAAGTCCAAGGAAGGGGTCAGGGGCAGAGCTGGGCCCAGGGGCCAGCACACAGGGCCCTCCAGCAGGGAGGCAGCCCCTATGGCGGTCCCTCCTGGGCCCCAGCAGCAGCGAGCCCCCCCCCCTCCAGTCAGGATCAGGAACTGAACTGCAAGAGTGAACATTTTCATGGGGTCACAGCCCCTTCTTTTATACACATTTCCCTTTGTGTCACAGCACAGGGCTGGGGAAAACCAGACGCAACTGGTTTGGGGGAGCTTTGGAGCACTTTGTTTTGCTCAGCTCCTCTCTCCTTTCACAGGACAGGCTAGGGACATCAGACGCACCACAGGGGGTGGAGCCAGCATTGTGGAGGGAAGGCACAGCCCTATTCAGGTCCCAGGTGCAACTCCTCCCTCCCATCTAGATGCAGATCTCCCTATTCACCACTGCGCTGACTCACCCTGCCCCTGTCACTCACAAGCCAGACATGCAATTCACATCAGGCAGGCAGACACAGAGCACACATAAATGCCAATTTCTAGAAGTGGCATTTCTACACGTCACAATAAATCTGCGCACACCATTGCGCAGCATTTATTCTCACGAGTTCGCACATACTAAACTCGCCCCTGCACTCCTCTCACACCAGGAATTACCATGGACACACATATCCCCCATGCATTCCTATGGGAGGGCAGGACAATCTCACCACACGCACTCAGCGCGCACGCACTTTACACTGGCCCACAGTGCTAAAGTGCCCAGAGACTTAAAACTACTGACATACAAGGCAAAAAGTTTAGGGGTGAACCGGCCAAAAAGGGCCAAGTCCAACACCCTCCACACCGGAACCCCAGAGACAGCTAGCTCAAGAAGAGAGACAGTTGGACCTAGCTATAGTGCATGGGAAGACCAGACAGCTAGAAGAAATGGTGGCAGCGATAATGAAGAGGAGGTTGAGATGTCCAGGGATGGTGGGTTTAATCCCAGACTCCCCAAGGGAATAGTGCCTAGGTACAAAGAGGGGGACAACATTAACAAATGGTTAACTGCATTTGAGAGGGCTCTTGAGTAGAGAGGAGTCCACTCCAGGTATCGGGGTTCGCTCTTTTGGGAAATGACCTCTGTGGCTCGGAGGGACAGGCTCCTCGTCCTAAAGGGGCATGAGGCCAATTCCTACACCCACATGTGGAAATGCTTAGTTGAGAAATTTGGTTTGACGCCTGAGCAGTACAGGGTGAGGTTCAGGGACCCCCAGAAAGTGAACACACAGTGCTGGGTGGACTTTATGGACATCTCAGAAAAGGCACTAGGTGGCTGGAATAAGGGTAACCAGGTAAGTACCTATGAGGGGCCGTACAATTTAATTCTTAAAGAGCACATTCTGACTCATTGTGTACAAGAGAAGTTATACCAATAACTAGTGGACTCTAAGCTGTCTAGTCCCAGGGAACTAGGCAAGACAGCTGATGAGTGGGTAAGAACCCGGGTTTCCAATCAACACCAGGGGAGTGATCAGAAGAAGGGAGGACAGGTCCCCCCAAGGGGAAAGCCCGGGGGAAAGAAGGTCAAAAAGAGAAAGAGTCCTCACAAGATCTCCAAAAACCCGAGCCAATCAACTTCAATGGGAGGGGTTTCAGGGAATACCTTGTAGGTTCTTTGATCCCTCAAGGTGGGGAAGTGCTTTGACTGTAATCAGCCACGGCACAAGAGAGGAGATGCTGTCAGCACAGATAAGCCCCCCACTTGTGGGCAGTCCCAGGGGATTGCTTGTGTAGGTGTGAGGAGGAGATTGTCCCAGAGATAGGGCGGGTTTGACAGAGGCAACCTTGGTGTCATTGGGTGAGGTGGATATTGCAACTCTGGCTGCCTTGTCTCCCAGCACGTAGAGGTACAGGCAGAGGTCTAAAATCAATGGATCTGAGGTAGAGGCTCTGAGAGATACAGGAGACAGTGTGACTATGGTCATAAAGAAGCTGGTTTCTCCAGGGCAGATCATACCTGGTGTGTATCACCAGATACCTATGCAGACAGTAGAGTCAAACTATAAGATGCTCAATTATTGGGACAGAGATATCATATGAATTGTGCAAGGGAGCTTGCCAAAAATAGACATGAAATTAGACATGAGGGAGCACTTGTACGTACTTTCCAAGACTATACCCAGGGGGGGTGTTCAACAACAGAGGTGTCCATTTGAGCCTGTCAAGCAAAAGCTTAGAGCTATGGGCCTGCAATATATGTTGTTGTTCCCAGCAAAACTCTGTGTGATACATGTAGGAAAAGCAAATTTCTTCACATCACCAATGCAGGTCTGGGAATTGCTGTAAATGGAAAGCTGTATTGTGGCCCAGGACCAGCTGTCGGCAAACCTGGGAATGGCGAGATCCCAGTCCCAGCCCCGTATATCCGGGTCCTACTGCAGGCATTGGCAACTTAGTGAGTGTTAGTCGAGCATTCCAAAAGTGAGAATAGATGTATCCCATTGAAGATGTATATAGGTGTTTATACTCAATATGATATGACAATGTGGGACGTATTTACAGCAATATGCTTTATGTCGCCTGGGGGGGCGCCTCATTATTATTTGTTGTCCTCATTTATGCAATAAACAGGGTTTAAGGAGATTTCAGGGGTCTTATTTCTCTTATGCCAACTTGAGTTGATTCTTGTTCTGGGGGGCCCTTTACTCTGAAATACCCCTGCCGTCCTATCCCTTTAGTTCCAACAGACAAGAGGGCAGTTTCTCTGGGCCACCAGCGCAACAGCCTTATCTGTGGATTATTGCTGTTTAGCGTAATCATTATACTTTGTTCTTATTTCTTGTCCGACTATTTTTTTAATTATATTTCTTCTCCCAGATATCAAAGAAGCCTGCCCTTTTACTTTGTGTCCCATTTCTGTCCATTTTGTTTACCCTCTGGAATGAGGTTACCCACTCGTTATGTGTGGGCAAGATGTTAAGAACCCACCTAATGCAAATTTCCCTCCTAGCTAGTAAAATCAAAATAGAGAGTAAATTTATATGTTTATACCTTAATTTTGCTCTCTCCTCCTTACGGACAAATACCTCAAATATTATTAGTTCTGCGCTTACCTTGATATGCTGGCCCATCACCTCCATAAGTGTGTTACCTACATCTTCCCAAAATCCTTGGAGCTGGGGGCACTGCCAGAACATGTGTAGGTCATTCGCCCTTTCTTCTCCACATTTCGGGCAGCACTTCACCTCTTGCTTATTCATCTTTGATAATTTTTTGGGCGTCCAGTTCGCTCTGCGTGCTGTGAATAAATGATTTTTTCTGAGAGGTGCAGGTTTGATAACATACCAACATGTAGACAGTGATACTTGCCATAGGTCTGGTAACTCTATCGTCGGCAGGTCTTTCCCCCAGATCTCTATTGGTAAGGTAAAGTCCACATCCTCTGCAGATATTAGGCTCCAGTACAATCTTGAAACTTCCTTTTTTTGCCTCAGACTATCATGCACCCTTTCTTCTAGGTCTTTATTTCCTATCCCCTCGTTTCTTAATAAATCCGCCAAACTCTTCAGCTGATAGTATTTAAACTTTGATATATTGCCATTAGCAGTCCCGGCTCCTGGAGGGAGTTCCGCCAGGCGGTGACGTGCGGCGGGGGAGGGGCAGGGTGGGGGGTAGTAAAAACCGGAATCCGGCCGAATCCAGGTAAGTTAGCAAATAAATAAATAAAACAAATTTCGTAGCGCGCGCTGCATCGCATTTGGCGATGCAGCGCGCACTACGAAATTCGTTTTATTTATTTATTTGCTAACTTACCTGTGTTCAGCAGGATTCCGGTTTTTACTACCCCCACCCTGCGCCTCCCTCGCCGCACGTCACCGCCCGGCGAAACTCCCTCCAGGAGCCGCGACTAGCCATTAGTGATTGTTGAGAGCTGCTCCCATTATTTTAAATTATTTCTTTCCAACAGTTGCCCCCAAATTAGTATGCCTCCTCTCTTTAGACGTATTGGCAGTGCATCTTTCAGGCAGGTCGGTGTGCCTGGAGAGCCCCAGATTGTGGCTTAGTTATTATAGTACGGTATCTTCATTGTTTTCCTGAACTGGTACCATAATCTGCAGGCAGCCCACAGCATCTTCAGTTTCACTTCTTTTAAAAACTTTGGTTGGCCAAACTTATACAGAAAAAAGCTACCTTCCAGCTTTGTCATGGCCTGCAAGTATGAGGGATACTTTTGATGTTCATGTAGAAGAATTATTACGTTTTTAAAGTGAAAAGCTCTGCAGTATTGATAAAAGTCTGGTGCGGCTATCCCTCCATGTTCTTTTCCCCTTCTGAGCTTTTTCCAGGCTATTCTGACTCCCTTTTCTGCCCATATAAAGCTGCTCAGTTCCCCTTGTAGTTTTTTAAACCAGTCCCTCCCAAACTCTAGTGGAATGGTGTTAAAAATGTAAGTTCATTTTGGGAGGATTGACATTTTTAAGATGTTCGATCTACCGATAAATGTTAAGGGGAGTGCCCTCCAGCTTTTTTATCGGTTCTTGGTTTCCGAGAAGAGTTTGTTAAAATTCAGACGCCCTATTTTATCAATATCTTGTACTAAGAGAATGCCAAGATATTTTATTCAAGCGTTTACCAGGGGGTTATTGCTTTGGGCGTTCCATTCCATGATTTCTGTTTTTTGTTCATTAATTAGATAACCAGAAAGTTTCCCAAAGCTCTCCAGGACCCTTAGTATTATTGGAAATGCGGTTGGGAGGTTGTTTGTGAATTTGTGAAGACCATTAAGTGACTTTCTTCTCCCATCCCTGATAGCCAAAGGGGGTAATTTCATGGTTGTGTCTGAGAGCGTAGGCTAGGGGTTCTATAAATTAAAAAGTAGCGGGGACAAAGTGCAGCCCTGACTGGTGCCCCTTATTATGTTTATTTTCTCTGTAAGGTTCCCATTAACTAGAATATTCGCTGTCGGATTTCTGCACAGAGCTCTTATCGCCCTTAAGGATAATCCTCCTAGATTATTTTGATCTATAATTTTGAACAGGAATGACCAACTGACCCTGTCAAAAGCCTTTGCGGCATCAAAGGTAAGAACCGACAGGGGGAATCTTCTTCTGGGAGACCATATCTATTGCTCCAAACAATTTGTGCGTCAAATCTTGGATTTGTCTTACTTTGACAAAACCCTTCTGGTCCTGATGTATCAATTGTGCAGCAGTTTCCCCTATCCTTGCAGCCAATATCTGTTTGTATATTTTATAGTCACAATGTAATAGGGATATGGGCCTGTACGACTCACATCTTTTAGGGTCTTTTCCTGGTTTGAGTATCAGGCATATGGTTGCCTCCTCCCATGATTTGGGGATGTTTTGGCCCCTTAAAAAGATAGCATTGAATAACTCTGTCAAGAAGGGGGCCAGTTCCTCTATTAAAATGCCGTAAATTTTGTTTGGTAGTGCATCTGGGCCCGGTGCTTTCCCCCTTTTTAATTTAGATATCACGCTAGTTACCTTCTCAGTAGTTATCTTTGCATTAAGTTTGTCTCTTTGTTCTTGCGGCAGTGTTGGAGACGTTACTTTTACTAAGTAATCATCTATTTGTTCTTCTGAAGCTACAGAGTCCTCAGAGTATAAATCCTGATAAAAATTCATAAAAGCTTTCTCAATCTCTGAATCTTTTGTACTAGGAATTATCTGGTCTTCTGATTGTATTGTTGTGATTCTATTGCAGGTTTGTTCTGTTTTAAGTTTCCTAGCCAGCAGTTTACCACAGCCTTCCCCATACTCACAGTGTGAGAGCTTGCTTGCCTCCCACTTATTCCTGACTATGAGCTTAAGAGTATTAGCTAGTTCCTCTTTTTTCTTCCCAATCTTTTCTTCTATTTCTTCTATTTCCTGAGGCTGATTAGTTTGTTCTAATATTCCCTCCAGGTACTGTAGGTCAGTTTCTATCTGCATAAGGGCTTCCTTCTTGTTTCTATGTTTCTGGGCCGCTAAACTAATCAGATTCCCCCTTAGGACTGCCTTATGTGCGTCCCAGGTAGTCTGAATAGAGGTTCCATTTGGTTTATTGCAAAATATTCTTTAGTCTCTGATCTCAATTTCTCCTTAATACCGTGGTCTAGCAGTAGAGTTCTATCTAGAGTCCATCTTGGGGAAACTGTTGGTTTGCCTGCTGATAATTCCAGTTAGACAGATGTGCCAGCAGATGTTCTATTTTCCGGACATCATTTCTTAGCATTTTATCTATTAAGAAAAAATCTATTCTAGAAGAATGGCCGTACTTTTTGTTTCTAAAAGTGAATTTATGTTTTTTGACCTCTTTATTTTTCCAAGTATCCTCTAAACCAAGATCTTCCATGGAGCGCTTCAGCCATTCTCTCATCTTCGGCAGATTGGATACTTTCCCTTTGGGTAACCTATCTTTGTTTGGTTCATTATCAAGTTGAAATCTCCACCTAAGACTATTTGAGCTGAGGAATCTAGGAGGTGGCTATAAAGGGATTGCAAAGGTGTGGGATCATCCGTGTTTGGCCTGTAGTAACCTTCCAGAACATATGTTCTACCTGACGCTCTGACTTTAGCTGAGACCCATTTCCCCTTAGTGACGGACCTTGTTTCTACCAGTGTTACTTTGGCGGACTTCTTAAACAATATTGCTCCCTCCTTGACGTTACAATTTTGATTAGTGCAGACATATATATCGATCCATTTTTGTTTTTTCACTATCCCTCCCTATTCTTCCTCCCGTAAATGGGTTTCTTGTAAAATTATAATTTCACTGTTTGCTGCTCTTAAATATTAAAAAAAAAATTGTCTGTTGCTCCTGACTCTAAGGCCACTTACGTTCCACATTAGTATGTTAATTACCATCTATATTACTCCAGATGCTTGCGTAAGCCCCTACGTCTCCCTGTTTACATATGTTGGACAAGTTATTTTTTTCTTTTTTTCCCTCTTGCTACCACACCCAGTGCAAATATGTATATCTGTTTTCCTTGTGTGTCCCCTTTAAACCCCCTCTATCCCTGGAGAACCCTCCCATCTTCTTTTGGGCGAAAGTCTTTTTCGCCCCTTTGGAGATCCCTGCTCTCCAGACGTGTTGTGCTTTCCTCTTCTATCTTTCCTCTTTCCCTTTTTCATTCTCTTGTTTGTGCCTTGTTCTGGTCAATAAGTGCTCCCAACTCCTTAGGGTCCCTTATGTTGTGCATTTGATTCCTCCACATTACTCTCAGTGTGGCTGGGAAGCGCATCTGTGCTGATGCCCCCAAGGACCTCAGCTCCTGTATTCGTTGCCCTAACTCCCACTGTCGGTCTTGCGCGGCTTTGGAGATATCTGATCGAATTCTAAAGGTCCAATCACCTTTCGTGTAAGAGCCAGTTTCGAGGGCTTGTTTTAACATTTTCTCCTTCAGGGCGTAGGTTTTGAAGTTAATTAATATTTTCCTTGTTTTTTTTCTAAGTGTTCCTTTCCTGAAGGGGTCTCGGTGAACCCTCTGAATATCCTCGGCCAGAAGTGTTGACTCAGTTCCGGGGACAAATTCCTTCAATAAGTCTATGATAAAGCACCTGATGTTTTCTCCCTCAACCCCTTCTGGTACATTCAGGACCCTCAGGTTATTTCTTCTTGCTTGGTTTTCTATTGTTTGATTTTTTCCCTGAGGTCCTTCTCGCTGGATTTCAGTGTTTGTATCCCCTCCTGGTTTGCTTCAACCTCTCTGCCCATTTCTTCCAAGGAAGCTTCTGCCTTTGTCACCCGCTGCATTAAGGTGTTAATCTTGCCCTTGAGGACTTCACAAGTCCCTTGTATTTTTTTGGGATTATTTTTGGATATGGTGAAGTTGGTTCTCATCTCCTTTATTAGGGTCTCGATCATCTTCTCCAAGCCTGTATACCCACTTGGTTCCATCCTCAGGTCGCCGTCCCTCATCTTGTCCCTCAGTTTCAAGTTGCTCCTGGTGATCAAAAAGTTAGAGTTGAGGCTCTTCTTGCCTGGCGGTCTCCTCTGAGCTTAGCGATTGGTGTCTATTGCTGCATGGTATTTTCTCCCTTACTGGGATTTCTCTGGCTGAGTTCGCCTCCTTTCTCTTCATCTGGTTACCTGCAGGGAGCTCTGTCAGCATGGGGTGGGTCTGTTTAGCTTGTAATTTAAAATAGGAGTGTAGCGAAGGGATGATATTGATTTTAGTACCTACTGGTGTGGCTTTCCCCAGGGCGGTAGTGGGATCCTCTGGTTGATACAAGATCTCTTGTTTAGCTTTTTGTCTGTTATTTTTTTGGTAGTGGATATTAGAACCGGGCTTTTCCTTGAGGCCCCAGTTGTGGTATCTGCAACTAAGTCCCTATTTCTCAGGCAGTAGCTTATTCCTCATTCTTGTCCCTGGTTTTTAACATTGATGTATTGTCTCCCCCTGTTTTTCTCTGTGGTTAAGCTAATATTAGTTTCCATCTCCTTTTTGTCCTCCGTCCCCCCACCGCTCTCATGTGGCTTGCTCCTCTATTTGCGGGCCTTGCAATTGCTGAGTCGCTGCTCCGCTGCACTGGGGGCTTCCCAGCCTGCCCCAGAAGGAGATTCGAGCAGCGGCCCTCCTCCTGACGCGCAGGACTGAAGCTGCGTCTGCCCAGAGAGTGCTTCCCGGGCCGATTTGAGTCAGCGTTCTCTCCTGCTGTTCTCCGCTTAGCTTCGCTACCACCCGCGGTACCTGCCCAGGATTAGGCACCATGCTGCATTATTTTACAGAGGTAAGAGGGATGATGACCTGATGTTACGGTCCGTGTGGTTGAATTGTGGTGTATTACGCCTGGAGAGCTCAGGAGCTCCAGACCTGTCTGTTCAGCCGGCCGCCATGTTCTCCAAATGTGTTTTTTTCCTGCAAGTGGTCCTGGGTGGCTCCTTTTGTTTATAGGCATATTGTGGCCACAGGAGGCTGATTACGCTCTTCCCTCTTTTTCCCCCTTTTATTTAGATAAGGCTGCTGGGGCACGTGTCTGTCTTCCTTTGACTCCAGGTTATCCAGGGGTTTGGGGAGTTATATCATTGCTCCCACACATGCATCCCATGTGCAGTTAGGGAGACATTTTTGGCTACAGTTCTCAAAGGGGGTGGGGGTGAAACCTTAGGTTCTGAGGTCCCGAGATCAGTCTTTGTCGATCACATTCTTCTTTTTGGGAAGATACTTCATTAGTTTGTTAATGTTCTGTGGTTTTTATTCGGTGATGGGTTGTGGGGCCCTGTTGAAGAATGTTTGTTTATTTGGAAGTTTTCACAAAAAGCACAGCATGACACAGATGACTGCACATTGTGAATAGGATGGCTGGTACTACTTGCTGGAGTCTTCCTCCTGGGCATCTGGGGACCTGCCCTGACAGTGGAGACAGGGTCAACATACTTTATGGTTTGCTATGAGAAGTAACTTTTTAACCTGAAATGTGAGAAATCTGGGAGCCTACACAAAATGTTATAGAGTGCTCTCCTTTTGGCTTATGCCAAATGGGTATCTATGTGGATTTTGCCAGGTGTGCCTTTAAACTAAGATACTCAGAAGTAAATATAGAAGGATTGTAGGAAGGTGGAATCTGACTATATGGTTGCCCCCACTTTTTTCCTGGTGTTTTGCTGGTTTATGACTTAGTTGGACTGGGACCCTGCTATTCAGGGCCCCAGTCTATCTGCTCTCTCTAAACGACATGGAGTGCACTCTAGGTGCACTAGTGATTGGATACTGTGGTGCCTTATGAGTCCCTAGTATATGGTACCTTAGGTGCCAAGGGCATAGGTACTTCACAGGCCTACCAGGGGCTGCAGCATGTGTTATGCCACCCCTGGGAAGCAGTCTAAATCTGACACCACAGGCCTGCTACTGCAGCCTGGGTGAGGTGGTGCTAGCACCCCTCACTGAGATATAGGTTTCCTATATCTCTCCTGCACACACATATAAACCTATCAGTCACCCCTAAGGCAGGCCCTATCAATCCTGAGGGCAGGGTGCTTGGCTTCTATGTGAGGGGGTGCCTCTGCCTGAGCAGGGCCCCTCTGCAGCTCTCAGAGTCTATTCTCTGGTGCTGTTTGTGGATGCGGTTAAACCATATACTATTTAAGTGCATTATATCCTCGCGGTAAATGCTAACTTTGGAATGGCTGCATCAAAACATGTCGTGTTTGGTGTCAAACATCTTGGAATACTACCCCCCGCCAATCTTGGCGGCGGGGGTAGCATTCCACCCTTCTAGAGGGATAAGACATGTACCTGCTGTGGAAACGCGGTAGAATCCTAAAGAGCCCTGGCATCACAAAATGGATGCCACCAGTCACAGACACTGGGCTGCCCTCCTGCTGATGACCGAAACTCGCAGTGGAGGAAGCCCAACAATAGGCATCCTGTCACAGGGAGGTGTAACCACCTTCCAGACAGGGTTTAGTGTATTGGGGCTGGGTGGGTGCACTCTTAGAGTGCTTTGAAGTCCTGCACTGGGGGAGCAGAAGGCTCCTCTGTGCATATGCCAGTTCAAACCAGCTCAGGGGCTACCTGCCCCTGCTCTGGCGCGAAACTGGACAAAGGGAAGTGGGTGTAGCCACCCCCTCCCTTGACCCTCCCATAGGTGGGGTCATAGAGCTAGTCCATCCCCTCTTTTTAGTTTAAGAGGGGGAACCTTGCCATTGCAAAGCAGATAACCCCTGGACGACGCTCTACAGAAGAATCCTGGCCCTTCGACGTTCCACTACCTTTGGAAGACAGAAGAATCTCCTTGGAGTCAAGGAGTGACTCCCCTGCTTGGCAGGCACCAAAAACGACAACGACGGTCGCAAACTACGCCGCTCCCGCCAGAGTCCGAAGTCCCTGCAGCCCAAGAAGTGGATTTCCTGACCTCTCCCAGGCCATCGTGAGTCCCCAGCGAAGCTGAGGCAAGTGGACCCCACGAGTAACGAGGAACCGCGACCCCTGGGTACCGTGCACTATTGTCGAGTGCAACCCCTTCACAACGTTCTACGAACTTGTGCTTTGGACCACGTGTGGTCCCGACCTCCAGCAGGAATCCCTCCGAAGATCAGAGGCCTACACCGTCCCGAGTGACCGTGGGCCCCTGTTGAGTGATTCCGCCCGAGGCGTCTTCGCGAACCCTTGCCCGCTGGCTTGTGGGTCCCCAGAAGACTTCTTAACCAAACCAAAGGGCTCCCCTGGTTGCTCCAGGCCTGCCCTGACTTACCCTCGCTGGGTGAGTCCCTCAGACCTTCCTGGTCTGTGCCATCGACTTTTCTTCATCTCCCCGAGACTTGCGGCTGCCAAGGCTTGTTGGCTCCTATCGAGTTGCCGACACCGCAGTCAGCTGCAGACGTCGAGGGACACACCGAATCCAGCTCCTGGTCGTCGTCGACGCCTCCTGGACCACGTGGCTGAAGAGTCAAGGCACCCGCAACCGACCTGAAGCGACCGACGACGGTGGGCAACCATCTTCCTTGCCCCGGGTCACTGCCAAGTGACTTTGAACACTGTCCCCTCTGCTTTCAGGTCATCCTTCTTCAGAATCCAGGCTTGGATTCCACCGGACACTTCTTCAGCTCCCGCAAGCAGCAAGTCTTCTTTGTTCGCCATTGAAAACGACGCCGCGACCCGACACCAAAGGACACCTGTGCACCCGGCTTCCCTGGGTGAGGTAACTCCAGCACTACGGTGCTCCTGTGGGTGTGGGCCCTAGAACTACTTACCCTGTAAGTGACTTGCTTGTAGGTTCTCCCG
This sequence comes from Calotriton arnoldi, assembly GCA_963921515.1. Taxonomy (NCBI): domain Eukaryota; kingdom Metazoa; phylum Chordata; class Amphibia; order Caudata; family Salamandridae; genus Calotriton; species Calotriton arnoldi. The sequence goes on along the minus strand of CAWUFW010003917.1, from coordinate 496,767 downwards.
AAGTATCCTAAAACTCTTTATTTCCAACCGCGACTTGCCCCATTGAAGTTAACGGCGATTCGCGCCTGTGTATCCACACTGCACGCGTCCCCCGTGGGTCCTTTACTTACCTGCCTTGGGTGGTTTCGTGAGGCCCCAGCACTTCTGAAGGCCCTAGGCCTTGTCTCCTTGCAAGTCGTTGTTTCTAAGTCTCTTACTTAGTATATGGTCTGGTACGCCCCTAGGGCCCCAGCCATATTTTGTGCTTAACTTATTGTGAAACGTTGATTTGTGCATATGTTTGTCTTCTAATCTCATAAAGAGATTAGTAGAGAGTTATTTAGAAATAAATACATATATATTTGATATATATACCTGTGTGGTGTCTTTTCATTTGGTGATTCAAGAGATTATATGGTAAAACAAGCTGCTTTACATTCCTCCGAGACTTAGCCTGAAGGCTGCTCTCCACAGCTACCACTAGGATAGCTTTCTTTAAAAGGTTGTCTTAAACCTATCTACCATAAGAGTCGATTTGCCCTGGTGCAAGGTGTCCACTTTAAGTAGTGAACAGCATATACCAGGCCAACTTCTCACAAGGATGATACCTATTATTGTGCGGCACATTGGACGGAGTGGACATCTTGAATATTTATGCTCCCAATATCGATGACTCAGTCAACACCTCCTCACTGACTGTGCAGATGCCTCGCTTCTGATGGTGGGGGATTTTAATTGTATCATAGACGGCACACTGGACAGGTTCCACCCATGACTGGCTACAAAACCGGGAATAACACACTCTATATGGTGAGAGCAGCACTCCTTTGTCAGGGAATATTCATGCCACTCCTTGACCCACAAAACATTTAGCAGACTAGACTGGGTACTAGTTTTCCCTAGTGCTTCCACTCAATACTTGAGTAGATTTTTGTCAGGCCATCCCCCTCTACTGGTGGAATATTCCCTGGGTGATGTTTATAGAGGTCCACATGGGTGGAGGCTCCCAGGTGACTTGCTAACTGACCCATTAGCAGTGCACACGGTGGACACATCACTAACAGATTACTTTGAAGGCAAATGGGGAACTACAGTTTCCTGTGATAATGAGTACGATGATCTGAAGGCAGTAATATGGGGAAAATGTATTGGCCTGATATGTGGAGAAAAAGGACGGTTGCAAAGGAAGTCAGTGAGTGAGAGGATAGACTAGCTAATGCCTCACTAACACTAGCCACACCTGAACAGTCATTACTAATAGCAGAAAGGGAACTGTGAGAAGCACTAGATAGTTTAGACAATTACATGCTATTGGCCTGGCTCTTAAATAAAGAGAGACAACACCCTCTGATCTTAGCACTCCGTGCCCTAGATGTATATATAACTGCTACACAGATGGTTGTCAACAGGACACTAGCTAGGCACTTAAAAAGAAATATACTGGGGGACAGTGGGTATGGCTGACCTTCTAGTCCGGTACCTGGATGCAGTCATCCTCCCGACTCTGGTGGATGCTCAGAGGGAGGAACTAGAGAGAGACCTTACTCTGGAGGAGCTGCGCAAAGCCCTTCGAGAGGACTACAGGAAGTGATGACTTTCTGTCTGAACTGTATCAAATGTTTGAAACTCAGGTAGCAGGAAAATTACTGGGTACTCTCCAGGAGGCACTTGCGAACAGGGTCCTGCCCCCTCAATGACCAGGGGATTATCAGTATGATCCTAAAGCTTGGTGGGTAGGAATTGAGCCCCTCATCATACCACCCCCCATAACAATGATTAGTTCCGATGCAAAGGTACTTTGTAAGGTCTTGGCAACCAAACTGAGGGGCCGATTCCGTTCTCGGCCGGTAGGGCTCCGAATCGGATTCGGCTTTACCGGATCCGATTCGGAGCCCTATTTCCCGACCGAATCGTACGTGCGTCCGGGCGAGCGAGTACGATGTGTGCGCTCGCGAAATCTCCGACCGACTCGTATGCAGGACCCGACCGCTCCGACCGACTCGCACGGGGACGACTCGCACCGCGCTATGGAGACGTTCCCCGGCCGGGTAAGTACGATGCGCATCGCGACCGCTCCGACCGACTCGCGCAGTCCGGATCCAAGGAGCTGTCGGAGCCGCACTTTGGTGGTCCGTGTCGGACCCCCCTGGAAGCATAGACGCGCGAGTCACACACAGGGGGGACACATGGGTCCCCCCTACACGTGCATGTACGGCGCGACCCGCATCGACGCGAACACGCTGTAGGGGGCGCCCTTGTTCGCGTCGTGCCCATTGAGTCAATGGGAGCCCGTGTGCGCGTCGTACGACTGGCTCCCATTGACTTCAATGGGAGTCCGACCGAATCGAGTCCGATAGCATACGTGCGCATCGTACTCGTTCGGTCGGACTGCTAGAGTCCGATTCGGTCGGAAATCTCTCCGGGTCCGGCTCGGTCGGAGAGATTTCCGGCCCGAATCGGAATCGGCCCCTGAGTGTTGTGATGGGAGGCCTGGTGCATGACGACCAATGTGGTTTCATTTCAAGGCATCAGACGGCCATGAACATGCGGTGACTGATGCATGTGGTACAGTCAGTACAAGATAGGTAAGAGGAAATGGCACTTGTTGCAATAGACTGGGAAAATGCCTTTGACACCCTTAAGTGGGAATATTTCTGGGAAGTGCTCCAACATAAGGGAATAGGTCCAGTATTCAGTAAAGGGCTACACCTACTTAATGAGCAGCTTACAGTTAGAGTATATACAGGTAGAATAATCTCTGCTGCATGGAATGTACAGCGAGGGATGCATTAGGGATGCCTACTATCCCTATTGTTATTTGCACTGGCTATGGAACTGCTAGTGCTTCTGATTTGATTCTGATGGAGTGGGGGAGGTCCCCCACCTAGGGGCCGATTCCGATCTCGGTCGGAGGCGCACCCAATACCATTCGGTCGGGAAAAAAGCCATGCGAAAGCCTGTTTCCCGACCGATCCGTACAGCACACCGAACGAGCAAGTACGATGCGCACAACAGCAAAAATCCCGGCCGAGCCGTACTCACCCAAACCAGGTCCTGTTCTCCGACCGAGGCGAATCCGGAAACGCCGAATCGAGTCGCACGGAAGGGAAAATGCAGCCCCGTCCGGCCGGACAAGTACGATGCGCTTTCCGTACGCGCCGAACCCGTCGCTACGCACGGCACGTCAAAGCATCCGAGAGAGGCGCACATAAGCTCCGAATCGCGCCACAACACGATCCACGGCTACGAGACGAACACAGCACCGACGAGGACGACGCGAGGCGACGAGGACGAAGCCAAGCGACGAGGACGACGCGAAGCAACGAGAAGGACGAACGACACGAACCAACCATGAATCCCTTCGTCCCGATCATACCAATATTCTACATCTACTACCGGAACAGGCACGGACGCGTACGGCGCAGAAGGTAAGTCAGACACCAACCACAAAACACATACAACACGTACACGACACATCACACACATACACTGGGAATCTGAATATACTTACACCAGCAACAGCAGCACCATAGGGGCGGGATGCCCATCACCAATGCCACATATGCACACAGGGGCCTGAATGCGTGCCACCACCCCAACCCAGGGGGGGCTGGATGCCAACCACCACAACCACCCTTAGCCAGGGGGGTGCCAGATGCCCACCACCACTACCACCCTTAGCCAGGGGGGGCTGGATGCCTACCACTACTACCACCCTCACCCAGGGTGGGCTGGATGCCTACCACCACCCTTAGCCAGGGGGGCTGGATGCCTACCACTACTACCACCCTTAGCCAGGGGGGCAGGATGCCCACCACTACTACCACCCCCACCCAGGGGGCTGGATGCCTACCACTACTACCACCCTCAACCAGGGGGCTGGATGCCTACCACTACTACCACCCTCACCCAGGGGGGGTAGGATGCCCACAACTACTACCACCCCCACCCAGGGGGGCAGGATGCCTACCACTACTACCACCCTTAGCCAGGGGGGTGCCAGATGCCCACCACCACTACCACCCTTAGCCAGGGGGCTGGATGCCTACCACTACTACCACCCTCACCCAGGGCGGGCTGGATGCCTACCACCACCCTTAGCCAGGGGGGCTGGATGCCTACCACTACTACCACCCTTAGCCAGGGGGGCAGGATGCCCACCACTACTACCACCCCCACCCAGGGGGCTGGATGCCTACCACTACTACCACCCTCAACCAGGGGGCTGGATGCCTACCACTACTACCACCCTCACCCAGGGGGGGTAGGATGCCCACAACTACTACCACCCCCACCCAGGGGGGCAGGATGCCTACCACTACTACCACCCTCACCCAGGGGGGGCAGGATGCCCACCACTACTTCCACCCCCACCCAGGGGGGGCAGGATGCCTACCACCACCCTCACCCAGGGGGGGCAGGATGCCCACCACTACTACCACCCTCACCCAGGGGGGCAGGATGCCCACCACTACTACCACCCTTAGCCAGGGGGCAGGATGCCCACCACTACTACCACCCTTAGCCAGGGGGGCTGGATGCCTACCACCACCCTTAGCCAGGGGGGCTGGATGCCTACCACTACTACCACCCCCACCCAGGGGGGCAGGATGCCTACCACTACTACCACCCTCACCCAGGGGGGCAGGATGCCCACCACTACTACCACCCTTAGCCAGGGGGCAGGATGCCTACCACTACTACCACCCTCACCCAGGGGGGCAGGATGCCCACCACTACTACCACCCTCACCCAGGGGGGCAGGATGCCCACCACTACTACCACCCTTAGCCAGGGGGCAGGATGCCCACCACTACTACCACCCTTAGCCAGGGGGGCTGGATGCCTACCACCACCCTTAGCCAGGGGGGCTGGATGCCTACCACTACTACCACCCCCACCCAGGGGGGCAGGATGCCTACCACTACTACCACCCTCACCCAGGGGGGGCAGGATGCCCACCACTACTACCACCCTTAGCCAGGGGGGCAGGATGCCTACCACTACTACCACCCTCACCCAGGGGGGGCAGGATGCCCACCACTACTACCACCCTCACCCAGGGGGGGTAGGATGCCCACCACTACTACCACCCCCACCCAGGGGGCAGGATGCCTACCACTACTACCACCCTCACCCAGGGGGGCAGGATGCCCACCACTACTACCACCCTTAGCCAGGGGGCAGGATGCCTACCACTACTACCACCCTCACCCAGGGGGGCAGGATGCCCACCACTACTACCACCCTCACCCAGGGGGGTAGGATGCCCACCACTACTACCACCCCCACCCAGGGGGCAGGATGCCTACCACTACTACCACCCTCACCCAGGGGGGCAGGATGCCCACCACTACTACCACCCTTAGCCAGGGGGCAGGATGCCTACCACTACTACCACCCTCACCCAGGGGGGCAGGATGCCCACCACTACTACCACCCTCACCCAGGGGGGTAGGATGCCCACCACTACTACCACCCCCACCCAGGGGGCAGGATGCCTACCACTACTACCACCCTCACCCAGGGGGGCAGGATGCCCACCACTACTACCACCCTTAGCCAGGGGGCAGGATGCCTACCACTACTACCACCCTCACCCAGGGGGGCAGGATGCCCACCACTACTACCACCCTCACCCAGGGGGGTAGGATGCCCACCACTACTACCACCCCACCCAGGGGGCAGGATGCCTACCACTACTACCACCCTCACCCAGGGGGGGCAGGATGCCCACCACTACTACCACCCTTAGCCAGGGGGGCTGGATGCCTACCACCACCCTTAGCCAGGGGGCTGGATGCCTACCACTACTACCACCCCCACCCAGGGGGCAGGATGCCTACCACTACTACCACCCTCACCCAGGGGGGCAGGATGCCCACCACTACTACCACCCTCACCCAGGGGGGCAGGATGCCCACCACTACTACCACCCTTAGCCAGGGGGCAGGATGCCCACCACTACTACCACCCTTAGCCAGGGGGGCTGGATGCCTACCACTACTACCACCCTTAGCCAGGGGGGCAGGATGCCCACCACTACTACCACCCCCACCCAGGGGGCTGGATGCCTACCACTACTACCACCCTCAACCAGGGGGGCTGGATGCCTACCACTACTACCACCCTCACCCAGGGGGGTAGGATGCCCACAACTACTACCACCCCCACCCAGGGGGCAGGATGCCTACCACTACTACCACCCTCACCCAGGGGGGCAGGATGCCCACCACTACTACCACCCTTAGCCAGGGGGCAGGATGCCTACCACTACTACCACCCTCACCCAGGGGGGCAGGATGCCCACCACTACTACCACCCTCACCCAGGGGGGTAGGATGCCCACCACTACTACCACCCCCACCCAGGGGGGCAGGATGCCTACCACTACTACCACCCTCACCCAGGGGGCAGGATGCCCACCACTACTACCACCCTTAGCCAGGGGGCAGGATGCCTACCACTACTACCACCCTCACCCAGGGGGCAGGATGCCCACCACTACTACCACCCTCACCCAGGGGGTAGGATGCCCACCACTACTACCACCCCCACCCAGGGGGCAGGATGCCTACCACTACTACCACCCTCACCCAGGGGGCAGGATGCCCACCACTACTACCACCCTTAGCCAGGGGGCAGGATGCCTACCACTACTACCACCCTCACCCAGGGGGGCAGGATGCCCACCACTACTACCACCCTCACCCAGGGGGGTAGGATGCCCACCACTACTACCACCCCCACCCAGGGGGCAGGATGCCTACCACTACTACCACCCTCACCCAGGGGGGCAGGATGCCCACCACTACTACCACCCTTAGCCAGGGGGGCTGGATGCCTACCACCACCCTTAGCCAGGGGGGCTGGATGCCTACCACTACTACCACCCCCACCCAGGGGGCAGGATGCCTACCACTACTACCACCCTCACCCAGGGGGGCAGGATGCCCACCACTACTACCACCCTCACCCAGGGGGGCAGGATGCCCACCACTACTACCACCCTTAGCCAGGGGGCAGGATGCCCACCACTACTACCACCCTTAGCCAGGGGGGCTGGATGCCTACCACTACTACCACCCTTAGCCAGGGGGGCAGGATGCCCACCACTACTACCACCCCCACCCAGGGGGCTGGATGCCTACCACTACTACCACCCTCAACCAGGGGGGCTGGATGCCTACCACTACTACCACCCTCACCCAGGGCGGGCTGGATGCCTACCACCACCCTTAGCCAGGGGGGCTGGATGCCTACCACTACTACCACCCCCACCCAGGGGGGCAGGATGCCTACCACTACTACCACCCTCACCCAGGGGGGCAGGATGCCCACCACTACTTCCACCCCCACCCAGGGGGCAGGATGCCTACCACTACTACCACCCTTAGCCAGGGGGCAGGATGCCTACCACTACTACCACCCTCACCCAGGGGGGCAGGATGCCCACCACTACTACCACCCTTAGCCAGGGGGCAGGATGCCCACCACTACTACCACCCCCACCCAGGGGGCAGGATGCCCACCACTACTACCACCCTTAGCCAGGGGGCAGGATGCCTACCACTACTACCACCCCCACTCATAGGATGGACAATGCATGACACAACAAGCACACCACAACCTAGGGAATGCAAGATTAAGACATCCCCCCACCACCATGACAAGCGTGTGAGCAGGCTGTGTCAAATGCCTACAACACCGAACATGACATTGAACATACAATGTGACCCCCTAGCACATGTGCCACACATATATGTGTGTGGCACCCACAATGCAAGCAGCCCATGACCATTGTGGCAATGGGGCCTAAACCCCCATCATCACAGTGACCAAAAGGCAAGTGTGGGGTCCATAGCTGAAGCACATTTTGACCATTGTGGCAATGGGGTCTACACCCTCATCATCACAGTGACCAAAAGGTAATTGTTGACAAAGAAAGAGCTGCAACTGCCAAACTGCATGGATCATTCCTGGTCACAGAACCAAAAACTCATCTGTGGCAAAGTAGTGTATGTGTCCCATTGCAACATAAATTGGGGGAGCCAAATACTGCAGTGCAAATGAAACATTCCTTTGGCCATGTGCAGACAAACAACACCCATGGGGGCTGAGACCGTCAACAGTCATCAATGACACAATGACAGAAGTGACCATCAGAATGCAGAACCACATATTTGCACCAATGGGCACACAAATGCAGATACCCTGTGGAGACAGCAGATGTGAGGTGAACAGATACCATACCATGGCAGCAATGGGACACACAAACCATGATCACTGTGCTGACCGATGACCTAGGAGTCCCAGGGACAGCAGGGGAAACACACCAAACAACATACAGCCAATGGCACACCCAAGATATGCCAATGCAGTGGTGCAGATGCACAAACACAAACAGGCAGACCAACACTGTCATCATACACAGCAGGTGAGGGGTGGGGGTGCCATTGTCCCCAGGCAACAACACAACACATGAGGAGAGCTGAATACCAATCATACAGATGTGCATACACTGCCACACTAAGGTAACTCACGGATCCAAATCCCCTATGTGGGCAAGCAGGCATTGACAGGTGAGAGGGAGCACAAAACACACATGTCACACAGGCACGTAGGAACAACAACTGACACAGCAAGTCACAGACACACCACAGCACCACCCCCAGGGCCCCCACAATGTGGTGACCCTGGGCTGAAGAAAAATACCACTGTGATGACAAAGCTAAATGTCGTTCACACTGTGAACCACAGTCAGGTGTCCTGAGCAACTAACTACCATCACACCTACACAAGCACAAATCAATCAGCATGGCCAGTAAGCCAAGGCCAACATGGAGGCAGGGGACTAGCCGGGCAACAACTCTCATCTGCACACACTCAAGACCACACCCCTCGACCTCCAACAATGTGCAGCAGTGAAGTACACATGCACTGGTGACATTGCACATGCACCCATGACTATTCCAGGGTGGTGGGTGGGAACCAAGGTGTAGAAACACATCACACATGGACACTCAACAAGACTCCTGAATGTCTGACACACTGCACACTACGCTGTACATGGACATGACGGCAATACCACACCGACCAATGGGATCCCAGCCACAGTCACACACCAATGAAGAAGCCAAGGTCACCCACAAAGAACACACATAGACAACAACCAACATTGCAGCCCGGACCCTAAGGAGTGCCAGCAGTCACACACACAACGTGTCACAATCACTGAAAGATAACACAAACTGGAAATCACATGACAGGGGCAAACAACAAGTGCCAAAGGGAAACCTGACTGTGACCCATCTGCGTCAGCACACAAACTCTGCCCTGACAGCAAACACACCTATGGGTGACACCCTGATGACCAGTAATGTGCCATGCACCCACATCACAGAGAACACAGGGAGAAGACTTTGGGGGAACATAGCTCAAGTCAGCAAGCATCACAAACAGGTACAACACTAGGGATCACAGCATGCGCAGATGAATGGAAGTGAACACACAGACATGCACATACAACACACACCTTGGGCGCAGGCAATGTCACACGTGTACACACTGCCATGAGGGGACTCCACTCCTGTGTGAGGAAAGCTGTGCCATATGTTGCCTCAGTAGGGCCCCATCATGTCAGCTGAGCACTTGGTCACACAATCAACAATTAGCACCAAATGAGGGCTCCCATCACATCAGCCTGGTCATGGATGTGCCAACGGAATCATCAGCACAGATCCAACACACTTGTATAGCAATGTTGCACTGACTACACGGATGAGTCCCTCCCCATTGATGCCCAAACCTGCATGTCCACTGGAGATGGCAACACGGTCAGGGAAGTAGACAAATGCAACGATGGCAGGCACAACAGATGTGCAGGGGTGGAAGCCACAGATATGAAATTGCCAATGTAAGTAGGAAACCCATTGCCAAATACTGAACACATGACACCCTCAGATGCTGCTATTGATGACATGGATACACCACATGATAGGACACATTCCCCCTGGACCACATGGGTTCCTGCACAGTAACACTTCATAATCATGAGACCAGATATCACCATCACTGCAGCAAGGGCATGGTTAGCTGCACCAACAACATGTACATCTGAAGCATGAGCACTAGAGAAAAGAAAGTTGCTTTATTCAGCATATGTGTTGAGGCCAAACGAAGTCCTGAAAAAGAGCAAAGGCCAATGGCCAGTCCATTGTCAAAGTTCAAACAGGGTGACACTGGCAGATGTCACCCTACGCATGCCTGCACAATACCAGGGACAATCCACTAGGAGGGGCAACCGGGGGGCAGGCCAGGCACCGCAGGGACAGGATCAGGGCTCACCAGGGGAGTCAGGGAAGGGGTGGTGGGTGCTGGAGAGCCACTGACAACTGCAGTGGAGGTGTCTGACATGGTGTGTGCCAGCACAACTGGGGGGCATGACACAGATGTCGTGGGTGCCGGCACAACTGCAGTGGACCCTGCAGATGGGGTGGACAGGTCCGCCACTGCAGTGCCCAAGTCAGACAGGGCGGTAGTGGACTCCACTGCAGTGCCTACCTCCAGGGGAGGAGAATGGGGAACAGGCAAGGTGGGTTGGACAGAGGGGGGACACCCTCACCACATCAGTGGCACAGACAAGCGCAGCGGGGGTGTGGTGCTGGGAGAGCAAGTGGCAGGGGGAGAAGGCCGGAGCATCTTGGGGATGGTATATCTGTGGGTGGGGGAACCTGGGGCAGGGTGTGGTGGGGGCACCTGTGCAGTGGGGGCCTGAGGGATGGAGGACGGAGACCTTGTGCCTGAGCTGCAGGGCGGTGGCGGGGTCTTGCTCTTAGCACTCCGGGGGACTTGCGGGTGGGGGCCTCAGTCCGTCTGCGCCTGGGGGAGGGTGTCCGGGGGCGAGGGGCACTCTGCTCCGTGTGGGTGGGCTTCCTCTTCCCCGGGATGCTGGAGCAGCTTCATCGGTGGGGAAGAGGCTGAGGTCACAGAGGAAGAGCTGCTGTGACTTTGGGGTTGCAGGTGAGGCAAGGGAGGGTGCTTTGGAGGGAGAGGGAACTGAGGACTGCGCAGTGCATGTGGATGCGTGTGTGTGTTCCAGGGCCCCATCCCCTGTGAGTCTGGCTTCAGTCCCCTGAATGTGCTTGCGTGTGCGTTTTGTCATTGGCGTGTGTGTCAGTGTGCTGGATGTGTGTGTGCTGGTGTGTGCCAGTGTGTGTGTGCCTGGGATGGGTAAGGTGCTGGGGAGTGTGGATGGAGCAGAGGCAGGAGGGTGAGGGACCGTTTGAGGAGGGACACTGCTGCCGTCAGGGAGGAGTCCATGGACCTATTGCCCCTCTGTAGGTCAGACATGCCCGATGAGATGCCCTCCATGAACGACACCAGCTGAGTCAACAGCGCGGTGTGCGCATGGAGGACACTCAGCATGGCTGTCTGCCCTACATGGAGCTGGCGAAGGAGGTACACAGACTCCTCACTCAGGGCAGCAGGGGACACAGGGGCAGGGGTGCGGTGCCTGGCCCAAAGGAGACACGCTCCCGGACATGGGAGCCTCCACGGACCTGGGGAATGGGAGCCGATGGGAGGGCGGTGGTGGTGCTGGTGGTGGCGGGGACAGCAACACTAGCTGGGGTGTGGTGGCTGCTGACACCCGCCTCCACAAGGGAGTCATCCTCCGAGTTGCTCTGGTCCTCAGCTGAGGTGGATGCTGCTGAGGACTCCTCGGTGTGGCTCCCTCGCCCTCCGTGCCACTGGGTCCCTCCGACCACTCCTCGGCTGCTGACCCAGTCTGGCTCTCCGGCTCCTCCTGGTCCGTGGAGCTGTCCCCTTCCGTGGCCGTGGATGTATCTGCAAACAATGGGGAAACAGACAGACATCAGTCACCTGCACATAACGCACACACCACTGTGAGCACAGCACATCACAGAGCAAGCCCTGGCATCATTAGTTGTACATTGCTAAAAGTGCACTAATTGAACAGGAGAAGTCAATTGTCAGTCTGATGCCAAGCATGGCACTCACATCCCACATGGCCTTGCACCCATCTGTCTGGTGTCTGTTGGATTGCAACACCCCAGTGTTGACACATGCACCAAGTACACAGTAGTTGGACAGTGCAGAGAACACGGTGTGGACACATCACAGCTCTTGCCACTGAGTCAGTACAGGTTTACGGATGTAAGGGATGCCCAGAGTCAAATAGGAAATGCATGTGATGCATACCAGCGACAGACACCATGATGCACCCATGTCCTGATAGCCAGCGCCACTATGGTGTGCATGTAGCACATGTCACTCCCCTGCAGGATCACCAATCAGTAGACACATGCCATGGCGGAGGCATGACTGCAAAGTCATACATCACTGTCTCAGTGATGTATGACTTTGCAGCCAGACAACAACACTCTGCACTGTGTCACAATAGTAGGTCATGGGGAATGCAAGTCCTGGAGCTGCACAAGTGCACATGTACATCCCCCCACAACACATCCTCTTAACCCTCATCTGTCCAGGTCATACCTATTGGACATATGGGAGACCTGTGACACTACCCTCTGAACCTGAGCCCCTCACACTCTGCTGTGCATGGGGAACAGCTGCCTGAACTTCACATTTACATGCCCCAGTCTGCATGGGCAGCTGATCAGACACCTATGTGTCACACAAGTATCGTCTCCTATGGTCACATCTCCAGTGGCATGCTGAGCCCCTACCAAGAAACTCCACAGCAGTCCTGGCGACTAATCCACAGCACACTGACACAGAGGCAGACACCTGAGGGGCAAATCACTGTGCACAATGTGTCCTCTGATACACGGGAGTGGGAGTACAGAGTGTATTGTATGGCCTGGAGTAGGCATGACTGTCCAGCCCCACATGAATGAGGGATGAGCCCTGGACTGTAGGCAGCTGGCTAAGTATGTGTGACACACGTCATATACATACTCCTGGGGCCCAAACATTGTTCCCACCCGCAGCATGGGTGTGTGCCAGGTACCCCAGCCACATGTGGTGGATCAGCTCAGCAATTGGACCACAGATCAAAGTAACACGCTGAATACATGTCAGAATACAGGCATTGTGTAAGCAATGGACCCACCCATGATGCCCACCACAGAGTCAGGGAAACAGATGCTGTCTCCCACCTTGAGTCAAGCAAACTGCAAGGACACAGTCCTAAGTGACAGAATTCCCTGCATGTAAGGGCCACACCTGGGTATCAGATGAGGAGTGGGCAGTGCACAATAGAGGGACATGGCTCCTGGACAACATGACTGCTGTACTGTGGCAGTTCAACCTGGCCCGAGGAGGGCACATAACATGTTAGACAGAGTACACAGTGCAGTCTTTGACTCACCCCCTCCTTGCTGCTCTCTGGCCTTCAGCTGCCCATCCAGGTCTGGAAAGACCACCGCCAGGATCCTGAGCATGTGGGGGTCAGGGTCCGTGTTCCGCCCCTCCTGCGAGGAGGCGACAGCTTCAGCTGGACCCGTGCAATCCTCCGGGTCCAGCCCCGAAGGTCCTGCCACCTCTTTTGGCAGTTGCGGATCCGGCGCTTGTAGACCCCCACGGACCGGACAGCCCGGACGATGTCCTTCCAGATCTCATGCTTCCGATGGGCAGAAGCCTGTCAGGATGACAAAGTGATAAGGACATTACTACACATGCAACATATCCGTGCATGACACAGTTGCATATACTTGTCGCAATCACAGGGGCACATGGTGTACCCAGGCAGTGCACGGCTGCCCATGGACAGTTTTCCAGAAGTCACTACATGGTATCATAGCATGGGGAGTAAAACCCTGTTCAGAAGCACTGTCACTGCACCATACCTGTCCAGTGCAAGTCACTACACACTATGGGGGGTGACAACTACTCAGTGAGCCTGCTAGCCAGTGGTGTGCTGACTCTCAGCCTTGCTAGTCAGACAAAATGCACATTCAGAAAGGCAGTGCACAGAACACTCACCTGCTCCCCTGGTGTCCCATACAGCTTGCTGTACTGTGGAAGTAGGCTGTCCAGCAGGGCCTGGTTCTCTTCAAGGCTGAAGGCTGGGGCTCTCTCCACAGTACGTGCCATTGCAGGGTCCAGAGGGGCAGAGACAGCAGCAGTGCAGTGGCAGATGTCGTCCTGGAGCATGTAGTGCAGGCAAGTGGGCTCTCAGGGGAACATGCAGCAATATATATGTGCTGGAGAGGCAGATACTGTCCCTTGTGTCCAAAGTGATAGGTCCAAGTCGTTTGCATCTTCTGAATCTGGCCAATCCATGGAATAGCAGCACCAAAACACGCCCACAGCATCCTTCAAATCTTCAACTTCATGACATACATGATTTTGCAACATTGTTGTGGGTGACCAACTGATTTTCCAGCAACCGACTCGTTCGAATATTCGAAAACGCGTCCGTTGCCAGGCAAGCCCATTGTCAATAGGTGCGCACCGATCGGTCCATTGCTGTTCAACGCGCACAGGGGTACAACGCGTACCCGCACACATTGAAAGCAATGGGCCGGCCGGAGGCACCGATCGGTCCATTGCTGTTCAACGCGCACAGGGGTACAACGCGTACCCGCACACATTGAATGCAATGGGCCGGCCGGAGGCACCGATCGGTCCATTGCAGTACAACGCGCACAGGGGTACAACGCGTACCCGCACACATTGAATGCAATGGGCCGGCCGGAGGCACCGATCGGTCCATTGCTGTTCAACGCGCACAGGGGTACAACGCGTACCCGCACACATTGAAAGCAATGGGCCGGCCGGAGGCACCGATCGGTCCATTGCTGTTCAACGCGCACAGGGGTACAACGCGTACACGCACACATTGAATGCAATGGGCCGGCCGGAGGCACCGATCGGTCCATTGCTGTTCAACGCGCACAGGGGTACAACGCGTACCCGCGACACATTGAAAGCAATGGGCCGGCCGGAGGCACCGATCGGTCCATTGCTGTTCAACGCGCACAGGGGTACAACGCGTGCCCGCACACATTGAATGCAATGGGCCGGCCGGAGGCACCGATCGGTCCATTGCAGTACAACGCGCACAGGGGTACAACGCGTACCCGCACACATTGAATGCAATGGGCCGGCCGGAGGCACCGATCGGTCCATTGCTGTTCAACGCGCACAGGGGTACAACGCGTACCCGCACACATTGAAAGCAATGGGCCGGCCGGAGGCACCGATCGGTCCATTGCTGTTCAACGCGCACAGGGGTACAACGCGTACCCGCACACATTGAATGCAATGGGCCGGCCGGAGGCACCGATCGGTCCATTGCAGTACAACGCATCACTGTACATGTGACTGGCATATGTCAGCATGCCTGTCTCAGATGGACATATGCCAGCCACAGATAGCTCCCAGGGAGTGAGGGGCACACCTACATCACGACAGCCTGTCCAAACCTTATCATAAGGCATGTAAGGCTGCATTTCCTATTGTGTGTATGTTGGTGTACATGTTGTCCTGTGGGTGTCACCTGTGGGCAGCCACCCCCAGGCTGTGCACGTGTTCATGGGGACAGGATCATGGGTGTTACGTGTACGTGACCACTGTGATGTGCAACTGTTCACATCTGTGCATGTGCCATGGTCACATTTCACAGTGGTGTTTGTGTATGTCATGTCACATACCCCGTGAGTCCCATGTGGGACGGTATGTTTGAGCCAGGGTGTCCCAGTGGCACAATAGTGATGGCCCTCCACAGTCTTTGTGCATGTAGTGTTTACAATGTCTCTGATTTCATGTGCACAATGGGAGACAGTCTCCACATCCACGTTGTGTGTGCATGGACTCTGATGTTGTGCGTGTGTGTCACAGACGTCCATGGCTCTCCTGCCATGGCAAGTGTGGCCACTACCTGTGGGGGTCATGTTTGTTTTGTTGTGGTGTACACATGATACTCCAGGTGATGCCAGTGTCCATGTGGCATTACAGGGTCCCTGGGAATGTGCCTGTCGTTGAGCTGTGGTGCCTGGGGCACATCTGTCCTCACATGTCACTGGGGGGTGACTGTGACACAGCATCATGATATCCAATGGGCCAAACAGGGACAAATTGATGCCACCTGTAGGACCGTGTTGACAGATGTTGGCCATGTATGTACCATAAATGTCGTTCCGGTACTGCACACTTCATGTAGTTGTGCCTCATGATGATGTATGTTGGGATCTTGAGTGTGTTCAATGCCGCATATGTGGGGTGACTGACGATCTTGCTTACTTCTCCTCTGCACTGCAGGGCTCCTGCTGTCCATCGGCCATTCCCAGACCTGGCAACGATGGTGGAACGGGACAGCATCCGACGGTACCGCTTCACCAGGCAGCTGATTGAGGATTTTGCAGTGCAGTTGTCCCCACATTTGCAGCCTGGCCGGCCGTATCCTACAGCGCTGACCCCCAAGGTGAAGGTGATGGCAGCCCTACACTTCTTTGCCACCGGTACCTTCCAACATACTGTGGCGTCTGCTGGTGGGATGTCACAGACCATGTTCAGCCGTGTGCTCCGCGATGTTTTGGCGGCAATGTTGCTCTTCCTGAACCGGTACATCTATTTCCCTAGACTGCGACGACTCACTGACGTGAAGAGTGACTTTTATGCCCTGGGGAGGATGCCGCATGTCATTGGCTCCATTGATGGGACACATGTGGCTTTGGTACCACCACAGGCCCAGGAGCAGGCCTACAGGAACCGCAAGCACTACCACTCGGTCAATGCACTGGTGGTGTGTCTTGCAGACATGACCATCACACACGTGTGTGCCCGTTTCCCTGGTTCAGCACACGATGCCTTTGTGATGAGGAGTAGTCGCATCCCCAGGTTGATGGCACAGATGCAGAACCAGCGTGCCTGGCTTGTCGGTGTGTACTGACTTTGTGCCATTGTGTGTGATCTGATCTGTAGTATTCCGCCCACTTTTCCAAGTCAGCTGATGTGCACTTGTCTGTCCGTAGGTGACTCGGGATACCCCAACATGCCGTGGTTGCTGACACCCCTCAGGAACCCTGTGACACCTGCCCAGAAGCGCTACAATGAGGCACATGGTCGGACCAGGAGAGTGATTGAGCGGACCTTTGGTCTCCTGAAGAGCCGCTTCCGCTGCCTGGACAAGACCGGAGGGTCCCTCCCATATGCCCCTGCGAAAGTGTGCAAGATTATCATCGTCTGCTGCATGCTCCACAACCTGGCAGTGCGGAAGGAGTTGCCTCTCATCCAGGATGACGATGACCAACATCCGCCACCTGTGGAGGATCCTGGCCTGGACCACGATGCCAGTGACGATGATGATGATGATGGTGATGGTGATGTCCGCACACAGCTCATCACCAACTTCTTTAGCTGAATGTGAGTATCCTGAGGTGTCATGTCAATGATGTGAGTTGGCATGATGTGTGGGTGGTGCTCTGGTGCTGTTGGAGTGTGTCCATGGGCTACTTGACAGGATGTGTGTTGCGATGTGTGGTGACAGGTGGGCTGTACTCCCCAACAGTGTTGACATGCTAACTTGGTTCTGGGTGGGTATCTTGTAACATGTATTGTGCATGAGTTTTGCTGTTCTGTCCTGTACTGCATTGCTTTTGACTGTGTGTCATTTCTGTCCTTCACAGGGTACTTTCAGATTCGTTTGGTCAACTGTGTCCACCGACGACGTGATTGCACATCCAGGCTGGTAGCTGTTGTGTCCCTACAGGTGATGTGCGCCACACCCATGGACTTCCTTCTGTCTACAGTTGTTGACTGTGTGCCTGCTACCAGGTGGGGTTACCTTGCATCTGTAGTGGTTACGGCATGTTGCTACTGTGTAATAAACCTGTGCTTCACTTTGTGATGTGCGTTGTCTGTGGTCACACATTTGACTGCCATTTGCTTACTGCACCTGTGGGCTACTTGACTACAACTGGGAATGGGTGTGGTGTCTGTGCATTGCACCGTCTTCCCTGGCAACATCAGTGTAGGCAATGAGTCAGATGGCCTAGGTGTGTATGTGTTGTGTAGCCCTGGTGGTGTGTCTCCCTCATATGTGTCACGTTGCCTGTACTCACATGCCTGTGTTGTCCTTGCTGTTGCAGTTCGCATACACTGTGTAATTTTGCAGTTCATCATCCCCATAACAGCACCCACGTTGGAATCACGACAGAGGCAAGTATGGTGTATTAGTGTGTTTATTGTGATAATAGTGCATAGGATGGATTGTGCTGTACATGAATCTTGCAATCCCAAGTTCCTAGATGAATAGAAAGTCCAGGTAGACAGGATCCCCAGTATCGGGGCCACTGTTGTCTGACACATTGTTCCAACTTATACTCCCCATGCAATGTGTGGGAGTAGTGTTGCCATCAACAGGGTGAACAGTCTGTGCACAAAGGCGAAAATCCAGAACAGGTTCAGGCTTCCTGGGAGTTGCGCTTGGCCATCAGCCTCTCACTTTCCCCTCCTCGGATGACCCCTCTTCTTGGGGGGGGCCCTCAAGTGCAGGCTGCTGCGGTGCAGGGGACTCTCCGCCAGAGTCCTCCTCCCTCCCTGTGGCAGTTGCAGTTTGTTCGGTACCAGATGTTGTTGGCACACAGGGAGGTGTGGACTGGTTGCTGTTCATCTGGCGGAGGCATTGTAAAATGTCCCTGTGCACCGCCGTCATCTCATGTAGTACATCCCACTTGGACTCCACGCGGGTCATGTGGGAGTCCACACGTGACATGTGGGAGTCCACACGTGACATGTGTGACTCCACTTGGGACATGTGGGAGTCCAAGCGGGCATGATGGGCAGCCTGCTGCTGTTTGATGTCTCTGAGGAGCCCCACTACCTGGCTGAGCTCTCCGGTGCTGGACTGGTACGCATCAGCTATGCGTACCAGTTGTGGGTCTTCATGCACACCAGCAACGTCTGCAAGCAGCGACCTCTGTCTCCCACCCCTCCCACCACCCCTGCTGACATGTGCAGTGTGTGCAGTTGCACGCACAGATAACCCTGGTCCACCTTGGGGGTTGGTGGTGGTGGTGGTGTCCATGGCCCCAGGTTGGTCCAGGGTCACTGCGCTGGTGTTGTTCCTTATTCTGTCCATGTCGGCAGGGATGGTATTCGTGGTGACAGTCGTTGGAGGGGTGGGTGCAGGGGGTGCAGCTGGTGGACCTGCTGGTGCTGCAGCTGGTGGTCCTGCTGGTGCAGCATGTTGACTTGCACCGGATGTGCCAGGTTGTTCATCGTCCGAGGAGGACAGAGGCTGTACGACGCCAGTGAGCTCGGCATCCTCTTGAGCCTGGGACTGGGACTCCTCAGCGTCTGCTGCTGTGTCCCTATCATCACCTGTTTTTGGGAGACACAAACAATGTATGTCATGTTTCTGCAGGCATCAGTGGTTGACACACCTGACAGTTGTGACTGTGCCTCGGGGTGCGGGCCTGTACATTGTATTGTCCTAAGTCGTCACAGTCAGGGGTTGATATTGGTGTGGCACATTGTCCTGCATTATTTGGGCATTTCTATGTATTCTCTGGGGTGTGAACATGGTCTGCATTGATTGTGTTTGGTTGACAGCCAGACCTCCTTCCCACCCACCCACCCACCCAGTCAGTTATCCCACCATGGAACGTGCTTGCATTGCAGGGAGTGTAAGTTGTCTCTCAGGATGTCAGTCAGTGGTGTCCTGCTGTTTGTTGGTGCACAGTTGGCAGCAGGGCCTTGTGCTCCCCACAGCAGTAGCCAGTGTCAGCCATCTTGTGAGTCCTTCTCCACTCCCTGTGATGTGAGCATGGTTCAGGGTGGTGTTGATGGGCCAGTTGTGAGGCTGAGCAATGTCTGTGACTACGACTCCCATCATGCTATTGCCTCCACCCCCTTCCCAGCATGCCCATGCTTCCTTCCTTTTGACTCTGCTTCCCTGTGGGGTGGGCTGGCTGTGCTGACAGGATGGCTGGGAGTGTTGTCCTGTCAGTTGTTTGGCTAAGAGTCCCAAGAGTGTCCCTGTGCTTCACACAACATAACCCA
The DNA here is from genome assembly GCA_963921515.1 of Calotriton arnoldi. NCBI lineage: Eukaryota > Metazoa > Chordata > Amphibia > Caudata > Salamandridae > Calotriton > Calotriton arnoldi. The sequence continues at coordinate 476,793 of CAWUFW010003917.1, read as the reverse complement.
GGGTGGTGGTGCTTTGTGGGATCTTGTGTTAGGATGGAGGGCATTGCATTCTACCAGGTGGGTACTGTGGAGTTTGTGTTGGGGGGGGGGTTGCGGGGAGGTGCTGGTGACTATACTCAGTGCTGCAAGTCCCCCTTCCCACCCAGCCAGCCAGCCAGATATCCCACCATGGAACGTGCTTGCATTGCAGGGAGTGGAAGTTGTCTCTCAGGATGTCAGTCAGTGGTGTCCTGCTGTTTGTTGGTGCACAGTTGCCAGCAGGGCCTTGTGCTCCCCACAGCAGTAGCCAGTGTCAGCCATCTTGTGAGTCCTTCTCCACTCCCTGTGATGTGAGCATGGTTCAGGGTGGTGTTGATGGGACAGTTGTGGGGGTGAGCTATGTCTGTGACTACGACTCCCATCATGCTATTGCCTCCACCCCCTTCCCAGCATGCCCATGCTTCCTTCCTTTTGACTCTGCTTCCCTGTGGGGTGGGCTGGCTGTGCTGACAGGATGGCTGGGAGTGTTGTCCTGGCAGTTGTTTGGCTAAGAGTCCCAAGAGTGTCCCTGTGCTTCACACAACATAACCCAGGGTGGTGGTGCTTTGTGGGATCTTGTGTTAGGATGGAGGGCATTGCATTCTACCAGGTGGGTACTGTGGAGTTTGTGTTGGGGGGGTGTGAGGGGAGGTGCTGGTGACTATAGTCAGTGCTGCAAGTCCCCCTTCCCACCCACCCAGTCAGTTATCCCACCATGGAACGTGCTTGCATTGCAGGGAGTTTAAGTTGTCTCTCAGGATGTCAGTCAGTGGTGTCCTGCTGTTTGTTGGTGCACAGTTGGCAGCAGGGCCTTGTGCTCCCCACAGCAGTAGCCAGTGTCAGCCATCTTGTGAGTCCTTCTCCACTCCCTGTGATGTGAGCATGGTTCAGGGTGGTGTTGATGGGCCAGTTGTGAGGCTGAGCAATGTCTGTGACTACGACTCCCATCATGCTATTGCCTCCACCCCCTTCCCAGCATGCCCATGCTTCCTTCCTTTTGACTCTGCTTCCCTGTGGGGTGGGCTGGCTGTGCTGACAGGATGGCTGGGAGTGTTGTCCTGGCAGTTGTTTGGCTAAGAGTCCCAAGAGTGTCCCTGTGCTTCACACAACATAACCCAGGGTGGTGGTGCTTTGTGGGATCTTGTGTTAGGATGGAGGGCATTGCATTCTACCAGGTGGGTACTGTGGAGTTTGTGTTGGGGGGGGTGAGGGGAGGTGCTGGTGACTATAGTCAGTGCTGCAAGTCCCCCTTCCCACCCAGCCAGCCAGCCAGATATCCCACCATGGAACGTGCTTGCATTGCAGGGAGTGGAAGTTGTCTCTCAGGATGTCAGTCAGTGGTGTCCTGCTGTTTGTTGGTGCACAGTTGCCAGCAGGGCCTTGTGCTCCCCACAGCAGTAGCCAGTGTCAGCCATCTTGTGAGTCCTTCTCCACTCCCTGTGATGTGAGCATGGTTCAGGGTGGTGTTGATGGGACAGTTGTGGGGGTGAGCTATGTCTGTGACTACGACTCCCATCATGCTATTGCCTCCACCCCCTTCCCAGCATGCCCATGCTTCCTTCCTTTTGACTCTGCTTCCCTGTGGGGTGGGCTGGCTGTGCTGACAGGATGGCTGGGAGTGTTGTCCTGGCAGTTGTTTGGCTAAGAGTCCCAAGAGTGTCCCTGTGCTTCACACAACATAACCCAGGGTGGTGGTGCTTTGTGGGATCTTGTGTTAGGATGGAGGGCATTGCATTCTACCAGGTGGGTACTGTGGAGTTTGTGTTGGGGGGGTGTGAGGGGAGGTGCTGGTGACTATAGTCAGTGCTGCAAGTCCCCCTTCCCACCCAGCCAGCCAGATAGCCCACCATGGAACGTGCTTGCATTGCAGGGAGTGTAAGTTGTCTCTCAGGATGTCAGTCAGTGGTGTCCTGCTGTTTGTTGGTGCACAGTTGGCAGCAGGGCCTTGTGCTCCCCACAGCAGTAGCCAGTGTCAGCCATCTTGTGAGTCCTTCTCCACTCCCTGTGATGTGAGCATGGTTCAGGATGGTGTTGATGGGACAGTTGTGGGGGGGCAATATGTGTGACTGCGACTCCCATGATGCTATTGGCTACACTGACTTGGCCAGCATACACAGAATTCCTTCCTTTGAGTGGTCTTCACTGTGTGTTGGTGTTGTTGTGGTGGCTACATGTGTGGATGTGTGTGTTAGTTCTATTTGTGCCACTGCCTAGCTGTAGTTGTGGTTGTGTTTGTACATGTGTTGGCACAGTTGGATGTGACTTTTTTGATGGCATGTGTTGTGTTTATCTGACTGACATACACATTTTGGGATGATTCTGTTCTAGTTGCTGTGTAATTGCTATGTGTGCATGGTTTGACTCTCCCCTTGACAGTGATGTGTGTGTTTTGTGGCAGTTTATTGTGTACATTTGTTGTGTACTCACCAGGCTCTGGGATGTTCTCTAGTCCATATACGCTCACTGGCGGAAGGATGGCCCGCACCTTCTCCTCCCAGGGCCTGAGGTATATTGGCTTGGCAGGAGGGCCACTGCCGGTATGTTGGCTGTTGATGTAGTCTATCTTCAGCAGGTCCCGTACCCTCCTGCGCACGTCATACCACCTGTTCTGGATGTCCGTCTTTGTGCGCCGACATGATGATTGGGCGTTCACCCTGTTGATGATCCTCTCCCACATCTTGGTTTTCTGCGACATGGGGGTCTGTTGGACCAGAGTGCCAAACAGCTGTGGCTCCACCCTGAGGATCTCGTCTACCAGGACTTCCAATTCACAATCTAGGAACTTGGGATTCTTCTTGGGGGCATGGTGATGGGTGGTGATGGTGAGTGATGTGTGTGTTGGTGTGCAGGTGAGGGTGTGTGAGTGTGTGTTTTGCTGGGTGTATGTGAGGTAGGTATTTGTTGGTGTGCTGATGGTGTGTGGCTTGTGTGAGGGGTGAGCTGTGGGTGTGTGGTTGCTTTCTCTTGGGTGCTGGCAGTGAAATGGCATTTGCAAAGGCTCATGGTAGTGATTTGTGTCCTTTATATAGGTGGAGTTGTGGGTATGTCTTTGTTCTCTGTCCCCACCCCCCAGTATTTATTGGCTTGGTAATTGCTTGTTTGGCCTTTTTTTGGTTGATTTTTCCTTTGTGCTGTTTGTGTATGTTGGAAACGTTCTTGTGACCGAGTCGGACCCTGCATTGGTCTCGTACGGTGTTTTCCGTTTCGTTCACGCTGTGTTTGTGCAGTTTTGTATGCTGCGTACGCGTCGGTCGCGGTGTATTGTGTTGCTTCGGCTCGGTTTTGTATGCGTGTCGGTCGTACGGCTTGTCCTCCGTCCGACTCGGTCGTGTTTTCGCGCCTTGCATCGTACTTTGCGGGTTGGAGTTGGCGGGTACGATTCGGTCGGATTTGTTCCGGGTGCGTGTCGGTCGGTTGGATTCGCGTGTTTTTCCGGCCGGATTGCTATTTTCCGAGCGGCTCGGTCGGTCGGCTTGGTTTCCTGACGTGTCGGTCGGATTTATCGCGGCTTGCATCGTACTTGGCGTGTCGGGCGCCACTGGTACGTGTCGGTCGGTATTTTTTCCGGATCCGAGTCGGTCGGTGCTTTTTCCGGCCCGAATCGGAATCGACCCCCTAGTGTCCCACAATCAATCAACTAGCATTTGTAGAGAGCGACACTGTCAGCCCTGGGGGTCTCTGGTCACTGGGGTGCGAGGACTCAGTTGAAAAGTCATGACTTGAGGAAATGTTGGGAAAAGGGAAGGAATGAGCAAACAAAAAAAACAGAGGGCAGATAAACAAGCAAGCAGAAAGAACAAAACAAAGGGAAGAAAAATAAGCAGAGAAGTCAAAACAGAGCAGAAGAGGGCAAAAAAGGTCAGTAAAACAAGCTGAAAAAGGCCAAACCGAGGGCAGAAAAGCAAGCAAAAAATGGCAAAACAGAGGGCACAAAAATTAGCAGAAAAGGAAAAACAGAGCAGAAGAGGGCAAAACAGAGGGCTGAAAACAATCAGGAAATACAAAACCAAATGCAGAAAAATGAGCAGAAACAGAGGGCAGAAAAGCAGTGCCTAATTTGTAAAAAATTAAGTGCCAGGGCCCTTCTTGGAAGGCCAGTGCAGCCTGCACCACCGATACCCTGCCAGTGCTGCCAATGGCAGCACCAGCATAACACCTAACCATCGCACTCTTACAAGTTTGACAATTGAGACCATTTCAGCCCACACAAAGCTAAAATGATGACATGAGAGGCTGGTATTAATGATTTTACATGTACTTTTGCTTAATAAACATGCTTGTTGTGCTCATCTCAAAAAAAGCACTACCATGTGGTGGACAGTCACTAGAGCTGGTGCTGAAAATTAAGTGCCAGTGCCGAGCACTGGAAACCACCGGCACAAATTAAGTACTGCAGAAAAGCAACCTGAAAAGGTAAAACGGAGCAGAAGAGGGAATAACAGAACAGAAATTGAGCAAAAATGGCAAAACAGAGGGCAGAAAAATGAGCAGAAAAGGAAAACAGAGCAGAAGAAGTCAAAATATCAGGCAGAAAAACGAGCAGAAAAGGCAAAACGCCGGGAAGAAAAAAAGAACAGGATAGGCAAAACAGAGGGCAGAAAAACTAGCAGAAAAAGAAAAACAGAGCAAGAAATGAAAAACAAGCAGAAAAAGCAAAACAGAGCAAGAAATGAGCAGAGGAGGAATAAACATAAGGCAGCAGATAGACAGGTAGAAGAAGGTAGTGTACTGCGGGCAAGCTGAACGGGAGAACTGTTGCAGAGGGAGCTGGCACGAGATCCCTATATACTGCTGAAGTGTTATCTAACGTGCAACTCCAGTGACTCTCGGTCCCTTTGCTGTTAAGCTGTTTGGGACACTTTGGAGAGGTCTCAGGTTTCCACACAGAGGTCCTGAGCCTCCTCTTCCCTCTGAGGAGTCTTAAATCCCGACTCTCAGAAAGCTCCCTGATTTAGGGCTTCGACGGAAAACCAAAATGTTTCCCTATTTGAGATTAACAATAGCCCATACAACAGACAAACAATATGAACATAAAATGTGGAGAGTAACAATAGTAATCCAGGCTTCAATCGCTTTCAGGTCATCCTTGCATTTGTTGTTAATGGGGTGGGTGGCAGTATCAGAGATGATAGTTTTACTGAGCTGCCTATATGTACTGCAGTACTCCTTTTGCCCCCTCACATCATCTACATTAAAAACACTGGATAGCCTCCTGATTAGACTGGCCTCGGCAAGGCGGCATAGTAGAGTATCCCTGGCTTTACTCAGACAGGACATCGAAGATATAGACCTGGGCCTGTCCGACCTAGAGGCTTATTTGTTTGCACCACACCTCCAACATGCAGCCAAATGGGTGGCAGAGAAGGACTATTAGGAACTGAGACTGTTGAGGAGCACTTGTGATAAGGACTCCCTGTCGGAACGCCTGATGAGGGGTGTCTGCCTCCCTGCTGACTACCCATCCATTGTCAGGCATACTGGAATTGTCTGGGAGCAGATCATAAAGCGTGAACTGTGAAGACCACCATTTGCCAGGGACTTACCTCTATGAGTGCTGCAACATTTCATATATTTAAAGTATTGAAATAAATTAGTTATTGTAAGGACTAATGTTCAGATGCAGAATTTAAGATCATAGGTTCCCAGACTAACCTGAGCAATGGATGTATGGTAGAGGGCCTGAGAGCTGCTGCCAGAATGTATCCTGATGTCATAGGTGTTCTCAAGATGGACTCTAGGTGCTGTTGTAAGACACAAGCCGAAAGGCGGGAGACAAGAGACATACAGAGGGGAGTAAGTCATGGAAAAATAATCCAAGACTAAATGGCTTCAGTATTCATTTTGAGACCCACAAAGATTGCTCTCCTGCAAGCTCAGACAAAGCTAATAGATTTTTTATAGTGCTGCTCTTACATTGGAAATCCTATAGGCAATTTTATAAGACAATATATACTATGTAAAACTATAGCATTACAAATTGAGAATGGTACCAATAAGGATATGTGATAAAAGGTGCACAGTCAAAATATTGAGTTTTAAATATCGACCTACATTAATATCGAGTTTTAAATATCGTAGGGACAGAATATCGACATCAAGAATATCGGTGACCAGAATATCGACCTGAAGGTAAGAAATATCGTTTTTGTTAATATCGAAGTTGTTAATATCGATAGTAAAAATATCAATGTTAATAATATTGATGTTTATGTTAGTGTTATGTATTTTAGTATGTATTTTATATGTATGTGTTCCACATGTTTTGTTATGTTTTGTATTATTTTTTTAAATATATGTATTAATTGTTTAGAAGTTAGTCATTTTTTTTTAAACTAAATTTTGCGTTTTAGTACCGTAGCGGGTTGTGGGTTTATAGGGGAATAGGGTGGGAAATAATTTAATTATAATAAATTAATTCATAATTTTTAGAAATTATTAATTATTTTTAATTAAATTTTGCATTTTAGTTCTGTAGCGGGTTGTGGGTTTATAGGGGAATAGGGTGGGAAGTAATTTAATTGTAATTAAGTAATTAATACTTTTTATTTATTGTTATTGATATTTAATTTATTGTTATATTAATTATTAATTGGTAATTACATTTTATTAATTGACTAATTGATAATTATATTAATTGTATACATTTTTTAGTGGAGCGGGTTGTGGGTTTATAGGGGAATAGGGTGGGAAGTAAATTAATAATAATAAAGTAATTAATAATTATTATTTTTTGGTATTGATAATTAATTATTGTTTATTAATTATTAATTGGTAATTAATTGTTATTAATTAATTAATTGATAAATATATTAATTGTGTTAATTTAGTTTCGGAGTGGGTTGTGTGTTTATAGGGGAATAGGGTGGGAAGTAATTTACTATAATTAAGTAATTATTTATTAATAATTATTGGTATTGATAATTAATTTATCGTTCATTAATTATCAATTGGTAATTTTTATTAATTATTATTTATTGGTATTGATAATTATTTTATTGGTATTGATAATTATTTTATTGGTAATTAATTATTAATTGTTAATTACTTTTTATTAATTGATAATTATATTAATTATGTTAAATTTTATGTGGAGTGGGTTTTGTGTTTATTGGGGAATAGGGTTGGAAGAAATTTAATGTTATTAAAGTAATTATTAATTTTCATTTATTGGTATTTATAAATAATGTATTGTTAATTTATTAATAAATCATTATTTAATTAAAACAATTATTTAATTGATAAGTATGTTATTTTTAACCCCTACGCTATCCAACACTTTCCCTACTGTTGCACTCTCTGGAGTGGGAATAGTAATTTTTACCCCTACGCTATCCAACACTTTCCCTACTCCTGCACTCTCTGGAGTTGGAATAGTAATTTTTACCCCTACGCTATCCAACACTTTCCCTACTGTTGCACTCTCTGGAGTTGGAATAGTAATTTTTACCCCTACGCTATCCAACACTTTACTGTTGCACTCTCTGGAGTTGGAATAGTAATTTTTACCCCTACGCTATCCAACACTTTCCCTACTGTTGCACTCTCTGGAGTGGGAATAGTAATTATAACCACTACGCTATCCAACACTTTCCCTACTGTTGCACTCGCTGGAGTGGGAATAGTAATTTTCACCTCTACGCTATCCAACACTTTCCCTACTGTTGCACTCACTGGAGTGGGAATAGTAATTTTAACCCTTTCGCTATCCAACACTTTCTGTACTGTTGCACTCTCTGGAGTGGGAATAGTAATTTTTACCCCTACGCTATCCAACACTTTCCCTACTGTTGCACTCGCTGGAGTGGGAATAGTAATTTTCACCCCTACGCTATCCAACACTTTCCCTACTGTTGCAATTACTGGAGTGGGAATAGTAATTTTAACCCTTTCGCTATCCAACACTTTCTGTACTGTTGCACTCTCTGGAGTGGGAATAGTAATTGTTACCCCTACGCTATCCAACACTTTCCCTACTGTTGCACTCACTGGAGTGGGAATAGTAATTTTTACCCTTCCGCTATCCAACACTTTCCCTACTGTTGCAGTCACTGGAGTGGGAATAGTAATTTTAATCCTTTCGCTATCCAACACTTTCCCTACTGTTGCACTCTCTGAAGTGGGAATAGTAATTTTTAGCCCTACGCTATCCAACACTTTCCCTACTGTTGCACTCGCTGGAGTGGGAATAGCAATTTTTACCCCTACGCTATCCAACACTTTCCCTACTGTTGCACCCTCTGGAGTTGGAATAGTAATTTTTACCCCTATGCTATCCAATACTTTCCCTACTGTTGCACTCTTTGGAGTGGGAATAGTAATTTTTACCCCTACGCTAGCCAACACTTTCCCTACTGGTGCACTCTTTGGAGTGGGAATAGTAATTTTTTTCCCTCCGCTATCCAATATTTTTCTGTATTGTTTTACTTAATGTTATGTATAATTCATTTTACAAAAATTAAAAATATTGTAATTTTTTTAATTTGTCAAATATATTTTTTTAATTTTTGAATAATAATATTTTTGTATGTGTATGTCTGTATTTATAATTTATAAAATATTTTTAACAATTTGTTATTAAAATAATTATTTATGAATATTATTAAGTAAGTATATATTATATTTTATATGTATATGTTTAATTTATTTTAACATTATATGTATCAGTTTTTATTTTTAAACATTTTTAAATAATTTTAACTATGTTTCTTTTAATTATATGTATTATTTAATTTATTTTAGATTATTTTTTAACATTATTTTTGACATCGATATTTAATTTTCGATATTTTTGTACTTACCATGATGTAGATAGGATGTTGATATTCTTGACTTCGATATTTTTGTCACAATATTTTTGTACCTCGATTCTTTTGAGGTCGATATTTTGTCAGTGATTCGTGATAAAAGTCATACAGCCATTCTGTTAGTAATAAATAAAATGTTAGATCCAAGAGCAAACGAGCAGATTTTTAACATACCAGTGTCTACCATCTATCTGCTGGGTGGTGACAGTCTGGGGTTTGGTGCAGTCTATAAGCAGATGTTGATTTTGTAGCAGGTGGAGGATGATACAACAGCCCAGGGCATTTAAAAAGGCATAAATAGCAGTGTTGCCACACTCAAGCTCTGCTGGGAAAGCTTCTTAGAAGTGCACAGTCAGGGGCCAGCCACTGTAATTACCTTAGTTAAATTACCCTTAACTTATTTACTATATGGCCCCTGACAGTCACAGACGGCACAAGAATTCCTCATTCCTGCAGACTTGAATGCCTTGAATTAGGATATTTGTTTCACAGAGGATTACACCTGCATTACTCCGTTTTTCCAAGCTGAGGCAGGCGGACATGGATATTGCCCTCATTTTGCATCTGTTTAACACAGTTGGGAAAGTAGAATTTTGACCCTCCCTACTCAGGTGAGAGGGGTGCCTGCACGTTTTTTTTTTTTTTGGGCAACCAGTGCAAATGAACCAGGCCTTAAGAGGTAGATTGGAATTTGGGGGTTCCCAGAAGGAGTCGTGCAGCAGCGTTTTGAAGAATTTGGAATTATTGTAAGCATCTTGTTTTAATGTTAACAAATACTGCATTGCAGTTCTCTATTCTTGAGATGATAAGGGTAGCGACTATCTTTTCTGCAGTTCTTGCGGAAAAAGAGGAAGCACTGTCCTTAGAGTTTTAAACATATAAAATCAAGTTAAGGTAATGTTGTTGATGTGTCCCTCAAAGGACAGATTGCTGTCAAAGACCACTTCTAGGTTCTTGGCCTTGGATACAGGTGTGGGAAGAGGTCCAAAGACCTGACGCCACCAGATGGGAGACCAAAAGTCTGGGTTCCTACCAAATAATAATACCTCCATTTTTCCTGCTTTAAGTTTAAGGAAATTTTGCGCCATCCATTTCTCAGTCTGCAATAAGCAGTCATGGAATCTGGAGGCAGTGTCGCTCGGGTTACTGGCCACCAACACCACGATCTGTGTGTCGTTGGCGTAGGACACAACTGCAAACCCAAAGGACTTGATGAGGTCTGCCAGGGGGATCACATACAGGCTAAAAAGTGTACAGCTCAGCAATGAGCCCTGTGAGACCCAACATGGTAGAGTGAACTCATCTAAGGGAACAAACTGCTCTTGATCTGCAAGAAAAGATTTCATGACCTGAAGAGCCTTGTCCCTGATCCCTAAGGTGAATAACCGGTCTAGAAGGGTGCCGTGGTTGACAGTGTTGAATGCTGCTGAGAGATCTAAAAGTATCAGAGCAGCATTCCCACCAGCATCTAAAGTTTGTCTAATTTCTTCTGAGGCAGTAATGAGATCTGATTCAGTGCTATGCTGGCTTCTAAAGCTAAATCGGGTGTCATCAAGGAGATCATTGGTTTTGAAAAATGCTGTGAGCTCTAAATTGATGGCCTTTTCTGCAGCCTTTGCCAGAATGAGCAAACGTGAAATAGGGCAGTAATTATTGGGTTCTTTGGCATCCAGAGTGGCTTTTTTTAGAAGAGGGAGAATGGATGCTCTTTTCCATTCTTTGGGAAAATATCCTGTTTTAAACATCCGTATGAAGGTGTCTTTAAGATGGCTGACTGTTTCTACTGGGACCGTATGCAAGATTCTTGGAGGGCACAGATTCAACAGCAATCCCAGTTTGATCTGGCAGATTAAAGCCTGAACATCTGTTTCAGATAACACAGAGAATGAGGCGAGCCTCGTGTTGCCAATGGGAGGCAGTCGTGTGGCTGTATTTGGAGAAAAAACTAAGTTAATATCCTGATTAGTTGACCTAAAAGAAGAGCTATCCAATGTATCTATGAGGGGGTTGGGAGATAGGCTAGCTGAAAGAGTATTGTATATGGTCTCCACCTTCGACTTAAAAAACAAGGCCAAGGCATTACAGAACTCTTAGTCCGAGAAATGACTTCTAATGTTGGCAGCCTTGGTTAAATGTTTAATGACAGCAAAGAGTTTGCAGAAACCTGAATCTTGGCTGATCTATAAGAACACTCTTGGAACTTAGGGGCCTATTATGATGGCGGTCGGGAAACCTCCCCGACCGCCATGGTAACGGGAAAAGACCGCCCGCAAGGCCCGCGACATAACCGCCGGTTGTATTACGATGTTCCTTGCTCGAAATCCGACCGCTGCGGTCGGATCACGGGCTTTAACATTGCGGCGGTTGCTGATGCACGCAGCACCGCCGCGATGTCAAAAGGAGCATGTCCTGCATTTCCCTGCACTGCGTGGCAGGCACTGCACAGTGCCTGCCACCTGGTACAGGGAAATGTAGGGGGGACCATGGGTACCCCCCCAGTGCACCCACCCCCCCAAAACATTGGGGGCCCGCAACGGGCCCCGGAAGACAATCTCTGCATGCCTTTCAATGGCGGTCTGACCGCTGAGGAAAGGCTGGCTACCACCGGCATCATAATCCTGCCGGCAGAGCCTGCTCTGCACCGCCACCATTATCCCGGTCCTGCTCCATCCGCCAGGCAGGAGTGCGGATGGCAACCGGCGGAAAAGCGGCGGACGGAATTCCCCACCTCCGCGGTCACCACCGCCATCCTAATTTGGCCGGCGGATTTCTGGCTTGCGATCGCGGGCGGATGTCCACCGCCGGTCCGGCGGGCACCACCGCCGGCCCGGCGGTGGACATCCGACCGCCATCGTAATAGACCCCTAAGAGCCCAACCTTTTATACAAAATGATTAACCCTCACTTACCTAGTGTGGTAGGCTTCATTGATGGGTTCCACATGTAGCACTCAGCAGCATCCAAGAGTTCACTGGATGTACAGTCTTCTGGTTGTTGGATCCATAGTTTGGGTGAGGTTATGCCCCTTATGTTGGCATTTATGTTCTCCCTTCATTAAACTGTCAGACCTATATTAAAATTGTTTTTGGGTGACCGCAAATGTTTTTTACTGGTTTCTCCCTACCACAAGATTAAAAACAGTAGGGTCTATTCCATCTACATGTGTTGTCACTCAAATATTGACCCCAGGGGCAAGGCACCTTCCTCAGGGCTATAGGTCTTGGTTTCCTACATCAAACGTTAAATGCTAAACAGTGCCAGGTTCATAGGGAATGTTACGCGAGTGCCTTCAATATATCCTTTGTATTTTTTTCATAACAAGGGGCAACAGTAGTGAAAACATTTTCTCTTCACTGAAACAAAAACAGTGCAAGGTTCTCTGCTTCGGAGAACAGGTACATCTAGGTCAGCAGCAGTGCAAACCTTCCCCATTACCGGACACGTACAAATCATGCAAGCGCAGTGCACGCATTGAACAGGCACAGCATGGTAGTAGCAATTCAAGCTTTCCTCACTTACAGAAGGCAGCAACTGAATCATCCATTCTTGGCACAACAAATTCAGCAGGATGGACTAGTACAAGTTCTCATTGCTCATAGAACATGTGCAGTTGAAGCAGAAGTGGCTCGTAGATCTCTGAAGTGTGTGCATACCTCACAGAGAGGAATGTATAGGTGGATGAGTGAGTGAAAATGCGAGTTCTGCCAACATTCTCTCTTAGGTGGTAGTCGACATTCTTCACTCAGACACCTGCTGTAGCTGCTGTCATTTATGTAGTCATATCCTGCAGTCGTGTTGCTGTCACTTCCTTTAGATTTAACTACTACTATTGACAGTTCATAGACCTTACATTTCAAAGGTTGGACACTTGGTAAACCAATACTGTGACCTTCCCTACTCGTAGTGTAAAAGGGAGTGGGGAGAATCATGTGCCCAGCGCATCCAACTTAATGAAAAAAGGGAAAAAAACACACCTCATTGCTGCTCGGCTGTTCTCCTCCCTCCTTTGTGTCTTACACCCATGTATTTCCCCTTTCTCAATGGAATGATTATTTTGAAGATTACATTGGTAATAAAAAAGCTTCATTTCACAATTTGGCAATATAAATCCAGGCACAAATTTACAAACATTCCATGCAACATAACATAGCACAGCAAGTGAAGTTACTACACTGAGTTGCATTAGAGAGTAGAATTGCATCATACTTTGAAATAAATGTTGCAGTTTTGCTCTTTCCTTGCACTGGCGTGCTTTGTGCTGTCTTGTGCCAATGCAGGCACCCATGTGTCATAGTACAATGGTTGTGCATGTACCTTCCTGTACATAAATATTCTTTGAGGCTTTTCCCTCTTTGTATGTGTGCTGTGGAATACAGCACACATGAAAAGTGTAAATAACAAAGAGAAATAAAGATATTTCTTTTCATTATGCCAGTCTCAGGCAGGTGCACTATTTTGGCGTAAACCTATATCTACAACTCTTTGTAAATATGGTATTGCGCCAAAATCCATGGGTGTAGGCACAAGAACATCCATGCACCACCCATGGAATGCCTCCTTGATGCATAGTAACTCAAGTCAGCACAATGTGCTACATTTTTGTTTTTTTTACAAAGCAACCAAAATCGATATTTGCATTGCTTTGTATATACCAAAATGGGGGGAATTGAGGAAATTGAGGATCCTTTGGTTGGCTTAATCTCTGAGCCCTCGGACATACTGGCTGCCTTCCAATGATGTTATCAACATCTTTATACTGAAGAAACCAATTGTGGGGAAAAAGATATAGAGGAGTATATGGTCGGGCTACCAGGGAAGAATTTATTGCTAGAGGGAAGGGAGACGCTTGAGGCACCGATTACACAAGAGGAAGTTGGGGGCGCGATTCAATCCCTCGCGATTGGGAAGGCAGTAGGAACAGACTCTATTCCTGGGGAATTTAACAAAAAGCTTGCTCCCTGCCTACAGGAATTGATGAAGGATGCCTTTTTAGAGGCTCAAGCGGGTCAGGGGGCACCTGACTCTTGGAGATCGGCCAATATAGTAGTATTTCCCAAAAAGGGCAAGTCGGCAAGGAGCTGGGTTCTTATCACCCTATCACGCTAATAAATAGCGATGTTAAGGTGTATGCTAAAATCTTAGCTAAACGACTTGCGGGAGTAATAAAGAAATTGGTTTCCTCAACTCAACACGGGTTTGTCCCCAGCCATGGCACCATTGACCATGTTCAACGGGCAATTGCACTCTTTGATGCCGCAGGGATTACCTGGCCTTTTCTTTGGGCAACCTTAGAGAGCAGAGGGCTAGGAAAAGGCTATATTAAGGCCATTGCAATAATGTATAAAAACCCAGTGGCTAGAGTAGCGATAATGGGAGAGATGTTGAATCCAGTTTTGATTAGTCGGGGGACTCGCCAGGGTTGTCCATGTTCCCTCCTATTTTTTGCTTTATACATCGATCTGTTAATCAGAAAGATCGAAGATAATAACGGGATTTTAGCAATGCATAGTAATGGGGGGGATACTAGGATCCTGGCCTATTATGACGATCTAGCAATTGTCACTTCTAGCCCTGTGTTATGTTATGTTATGGAAACGTTTAAAGCGCACAATTACCCAAGGGTGTCTTGGCGCTAAGTTGGGGTGTTACAGTGTGAAAGGAGCAGAGGAGGCTAAGCATTAAAAAGCCAAGTTTTAACAAGTTTCCTAAAACTCAGTAACGTGGGAGCTGCTTTGATTTTTATGGGCAAGCTGTTCCAAAGCACTGCAGCTTCAGAGGAGAAACAACTGCCCCTCCCCCCATTTGAGTCTCCTAAATCTAGGCCGCGAAATCATTAATGTATTTTTAGATCTTAGATCTCGATTGGGAATGTACCAGGAGAGGGATTGTTTAAAGTGCCTGGGGCCGGAATTGTGTAAGGCTTTATAAGTAAGGCACAGTGCCTTAAATTTGATTCGGTTAGTCACTGTGAGCCAGTGCAGCTTTTTGATTTAAACTGAGACAAAATGAAATTTGGGCAAGTCAAGAATACGCCTGGCTGCTGTGTTTTGAACACTTTGGGGTCGATTCCGATTCGGGCCGGAAAAAGCACCGACCGACTCGGATCCGGAAATAATACCGACCGACACGTACCTGTGGCGCCCGACACGCCAAGTACGATGCAAGGCGTGAAAAATCCGACCGACACGTACCGAAACCAAGTCGACCGACCGAGCCGCACGGAAAACAGCAATCCGGCCGGAAAAACACGCGAATCCAACCGACCGACACGCACCCGGAACAAATCCGACCGAAACGTACACGCGAACTCCAAACCGCAAAGTACGATGCAAGGCGCGAAAACCACGAGCGAGTCGGACGGAGGCCAAGCCGTACGACCGACACGCATACAAAACCGAGCCGAAGCAACACAAAACACCGCGACCGATGCGTACGCAGCATAGAAAACTGCACAAACACAGCGTGAACGAAACGGAGAACACCGTACGAGACAAATGCAGGGTCCGACTCGGTCACAAGAACGTTTCCAACATACACAAACAGCACAAAGGAAAAATCACCCAAAAAAAGGCCAAACAAGCAATTACCAAGCCAATAAATACTGTGGGGGGTGGGGACAGAGAACAAAGACACACCCACAACTCCACCTATATAAAGGACACAAATCACAACCATGAGCCTTTGCAAATGCCATTCCACTGCCAGCACCCAAGAGAAAGCAACCACACACCCACAGCTCATCCCTCACACAAGCCACACACCATCAGCACACCAACAAATACCTACCTCACATACACCCAGCAAAACACACACTCACACACCCTCACCTGCACACCAACACACACATCACTCACCATCACCACCCATCACCATGCCCCCAAGAAGAATCCCAAGTTCCTAGATAGTGAATTGGAAGTCATGGTGAGACGAGATCCTCAGGGTAGAGCCACAGCTGTTTGGCACACTGGTCCAACAGACCCCCATCTCCCAGAAAACCAAGATGTGGGAGAGGATCATCAACAGGGTGAACGCACAATCACCATGTCGGCGCACAAAGAGCGACATCCAGAACAGGTGGTATGACGTGCGCAGGAGGGTACGGGACCTGCTGAAGAAAGACTACATCAACAGCCAATACACCGGCAGTGGCCCTCCTGCCAAGCCAATATACCTCTGGCCCTGGGAGGAGAAGGTGCGGGCCATCCTTCCGCCAGTGAGCGTATATGGACTAGAGGACATCCCAGAGCCTGGTGAGTACACAACAAATGTACACAATATACTGCCACAAAACACACACATCACTGTCAAGGGGAGAGTCAAACCATGCACTCATAGCAATTACACAGCAACCAGAACAGAATCATCCCAAAATGTGTATGTCAGTCAGATAAACACAACACATGCCATCAAAAAGTCACATCCAACTGTGCCAACACATGTACAAACACAACTACAACTACAGCTAGGCAGTGGCACAAATAGAACTAACAAACACATCCAGACATGTAGCCACCACAACAACACCAACACACAGTGAAGACCACTCAAAGGAAGGAATTCTGTGTATGCTGGCCAAGTCAGTGTAGCCAATAGCATCATGGGAGTCGCAGTCACACATATTGCCCCCCACAACTGTCCCATCAACACCACCCTGAACCATGCTCACATCACAGGGAGTGGAGAAGGACTCACAAGATGGCTGACACTGGCTACTGCTGTGGGGAGCACAAGGCCCTGCTGGCAACTGTGCACCAACAAACAGCAGGACACCACTGACTGACATCCTGAGAGACAACTTACACTCCCTGCAATGCAAGCACGTACCATGGTGGGATATCTGGCTAGCTGGGTGGGAAGGAGGACTTGCAGCACTGACCATAGTCACAAGCACCTCCCCTCACACACACCCCAACACAAACTCCACAGAACCCACCTGGTAGAATGCAATGCCCCCCATCCTAACACAAGATCCCACAAAGAACCACCACCCTGGGTTATGTTGTGTGAAGCACAGGGACACTCTTGGGACTTTTAGCCAAACAACTGCCAGGACAACACTCCCAGCCATCCTGTCAGCACAGCCAGCCCACCCCACAGGGAAGCAGAGTCAAAGGAAGGAAGCATGGGCATGCTGGGAAGGGGGTGGAGGCAATAGCATGATGGGAGTCGTAGTCACTGATATTGGTCACCCCCACAACTGTCCCATCAACACCACCCTGAACCATGCTCACATCACAGGAAGTGGAGAAGGACTCACAAGATGGCTGACACTGGCTACTGCTGTGGGGAGCACAAGGCCCTGCTGGCAACTGTGCACCAACAAACAGCAGGACACCACTGACTGACATCCTGAGAGACAACTTCCACTCCCTGCAATGCAAGCACGTTCCATGGTGGGATATCTGGCTAGCTGGGTGGGAAGGAGGACTTGCAGCACTGACCATAGTCACAAGCACCTCCCCTCACACACACCCCAACACAAACTCCACAGAACCCACCTGGTAGAATGCAATGCCCCCATCCTAACACAAGATCCCACAAAGAACCACCACCCTGGGTTATGTTGTGTGAAGCACAGGGACACTCTTGGGACTTCTAGCCAAACAACTGCCAGGACAACACTCCCAGCCATCCTGTCAGCACAGCCAGCCCACCCCACAGGGAAGCAGAGTCAAAAGGAAGGAAGCATGGGCATGCTGAGAAGGGGGAGGAGGCAATAGCATGATGGGAGTCGTAGTCACAGCTCTACATCCCCCACCACATGGCCCAGCAAGCTCACACTCACTCATGCACATCCCACAGAGAGTGGAAAGGCCCATCAAAGATGTCTGACACTGTTGCTGTGTCGTGGGGAGCACAAGGGCATGCTGGGTACTGCACACCAACCAACAGCAGGACACCACTGTCAGCCATCTTGCCATTGCTCTCACACCCACACACACTGAACTCCCCACAAAAGCAAGTAAGTATGGGAATGCTGGGAAGTGGGGTGGAGGCAATAGCATGATGGGAGTTGTAGTCACAGACATAGCTCACCCCCACAACTGTCCCATCAACACCACCCTGAACCATGCTCACATCACAGGAAGTGGAGAAGGACTCACAAGATGGCTGACACTGGCTACTGCTGTGGGGAGCACAAGGCCCTGCTGGCAACTGTGCACCAACAAACAGCAGGACACCACTGACTGACATCCTGAGAGACAACTTCCACTCCCTGCAATGCAAGCACGTTCCATGGTGGGATATCTGGCTAGCTGGGTGGGAAGGAGGACTTGCAGCACTGACCATAGTCACAAGCACCTCCCCTCACACACACCCCAACACAAACTCCACAGAACCCACCTGGTAGAATGCAATGCCCCCATCCTAACACAAGATCCCACAAAGAACCACCACCCTGGGTTATGTTGTGTGAAGCACAGGGACACTCTTGGGACTTCTAGCCAAACAACTGCCAGGACAACACTCCCAGCCATCCTGTCAGCACAGCCAGCCCACCCCACAGGGAAGCAGAGTCAAAAGGAAGGAAGCATGGGCATGCTGGGAAGGGGGAGGAGGCAATAGCATGATGGGAGTCGTAGTCACAGCTCTACATCCCCCACCACATGGCCCAGCAAGCTCACACTCACGCATGCACATCCCACAGAGAGTGGAAAGGCCCATCAAAGATGTCTGACACTGTTGCTGTGTCGTGGGGAGCACAAGGGCATGCTGGGTACTGCACACCAACCAACAGCAGGACACCACTGTCAGCCATCTTGCCATTGCTCTCACACCCACACACACTGAACTCCCCACAAAAGCAAGTAAGTATGGGAATGCTGGGAAGTGGGGTGGAGGCAATAGAATGATGGGAGTCGTAGTCACAGACATAGCTCACCCCCACAACTGTCCCATCAACACCACCCTGAACCATGCTCACATCACAGGGAGTGGAGAAGGACTCACAAGATGGCTGACACTGGCTACTGCTGTGGGGAGCACAAGGCCCTGCTGGCAACTGTGCACCAACAAACAGCAGGACACCACTGAGTGACATCCTGAGAGACAACTTACACTCCCTGCAACGCAAGCACGTTCCATGGTGGGATAACTGACTGGCTGGCTGGGTGGGTGGGAAGGAGGGCCGGCTGTCAACCAAACACAACCAATGCAGACCATGTTCACACCCCAGAAAATACATAGAAATGCCCAAATAATGCAGGACAATGTGCCACACCAATATCAACCCCTGACTGTGACGACTTAGGACAATGCAATGTACAGGCCCGCACCCAGAGGCACAGTCACAACTGTCATGTGTGTCAACCATTGATGCCTGCAGAAACATAACATACATTGTTTGTGTCTCCCAAAAACAGGTGATGATGGGGACACAGCAGCAGACGCTGAGGAGTCCCAGTCCCAGGCTCAAGAGGATGCAGAGCTCACTGGCGTCGTACAGCCTCTGTCCTCCTCGGACGATGAAGACCAACCTGGCACATCTGGTGCAAGTCAACATGCAGCACCAGCAGGACCACCAGCTGCAGCACCAGCAGGACCACCAGCTGCACCCCCTGCACCCACCCCTCCAACGACTGTCACCACGAATACCATCCCTGCCGACATGGACAGAACAAGGAGCAACACCAGCACAGGGACCCTGGACCAACCTGGGGCCATGGACACCACCAACCCCCAAGGTGGACCAGGGTTATCTGTGCGTGCCACTGCACACACTGCACATGTCAGCAGGGGTGGTGGGAGGGGTGGGAGACAGAGGTCGCTGCTTGCAGACGTTGCTGGTGTGCATGATGACCCACAACTGGTACGCATAGCTGATGCGTACCAGTCCAGCACCGGAGAGCTCAGCCAGGTAGTGGGGCTCCTCAGAGACATGAAACAGCAGCAGGCTGCCCATCATGCCCGCTTGGACTCCCACATGTCCCACGTGGAGTCACACATGTCCCGCGTGGACTCACACATGTCCCGCGTGGAGTCCAAGTGGGATGCACTGCATGAGATGACGGCGGTGCACAGGGACATTTTACAATGCCTCCGCCAGATGAACAGCAACCAGTCCACACCTCCCTGTGTGCCAACAACATCTGGTGCCGAACAAACTGCAACTGCCACAGGGAGGGAGGAGGACTCTGGCGGAGAGTCCCCTGCACCGCAGCAGCCTGTACTTGAGGCCCCCCCAAGAAGAGGGGTCGTCCGAGGAGGGAAAAGTGAGAGGCCGATGGCCAAGCGCAACTCCCAGGAAGCCTGAACCTGTTCTGGATGTTCGCCTTTGTGCACAGACTGTTCACCCTGTTGACGGCAACACTACTCCCACACATTGCATGGGGAGTACAAGTTGGACCAATGTGTCAGACAACTGTGGCCCGATACTGGGGATCCTGTCTACCAGGACTTTCAATTCACCTAGGAACTTCGGATTGCAATATTTATGTACAGCACTACCCATCCTATGCACTATTAACACAAATGTATCACAATAAACACACTAATACACCATACTTGCCTCTGTCGTGATTCCAACGTGGGTGCTGTTATGGGGATGATGAACTGCAAAATTACACTGTGTATGCGAACTGCAACAGCAAGGACAACACAGGCATGTGAGTACAGGCAACGTGACACACATGAGGGAGACACACCACCAGGGCTACACAACACATACACACCTAGGCCATCTGACTCATTGCCTACACTGATGTTGCCAGGGAAGACGGTGCAATGCACAGACACCACACCCATTCCCAGTTGTAGTCAAGTAGCCCACAGGTGCAGTAAGCAAATGGCAGTCAAACGTGTGACCACAGACAACGCACATCACAAAGTGAAGCACAGGTTTATTACACAGTTGCAACATGTCGTAACCACTACAGATGCAAGGTAATCCCACCTGGCAGCGGGCACACAGTCAACAACTGTAGACGGAAGGAAGTCCATGGGTGTGGCGCACATCACCTGTAGGGACACAACAGCTACCAGCCTGGATGTGCAATCACGTCGTCGGTGGGCACAGTTGACCAAACGAATCTGAAAGTACCCTGTGAAGGACAGTAATGACACACAGTCAAAAGCAATGGAGTACAGGACAGAACAGCAAAACTCATGCACAATACATGTTACAAGATACCCACCCAGAACCAAGTTAGCATGTCAACACTATTGGGGAATACAGCCCACCTGTTAGCACACATCGCAACACACATCCAGTCAAGTAGCCCATGGACACACTCCAACAGCACCAGAGCACCACCCACACATCATGCCAACTCACATCATTGACATGACACCTCAGGATACTCACATTCAGCTAAAGAAGTTGGTGATGAGCTGTGTGCGGACATCACCATCATCATCATCATCATCATCATCACTGGCATCGTGGTCCAGGCCAGGATCCTCCACAGGTGGCGGATGTTGGTCATTGTCATCCTGGATGAGAGGCAACTCCTTCCGCACTGCCAGGTTGTGGAGCATGCAGCAGACGATGATAATCTTGCACACTTTCGCAGGGGCATATGGGAGGGACCCTCCGGTCTTGTCCAGGCAGCGAAAGCGGCTCTTCAGGAGACCAAATGTCCGCTCAATCACTCTCCTGGTCCGACCATGTGCCTCATTGTAGCGCATCTGGGCTGGTGTCACAGGGTTCCTGAGGGGTGTCAGCAACCACGGCATGTTGGGGTATCCCGAGTCACCTACGGACAGACAAGTGCACATTAGCTGACTTGGAAAAGTGGGCGGAATACTACAGATCAGATCACACACAATGGCACAAAGTCAGTACACACCGACAAGCCAGGCACGCTGGTTCTGCATCTGTGCCAT
This sequence comes from Calotriton arnoldi, assembly GCA_963921515.1. NCBI lineage: Eukaryota > Metazoa > Chordata > Amphibia > Caudata > Salamandridae > Calotriton > Calotriton arnoldi. Next base: position 455,147 of record CAWUFW010003917.1, on the reverse strand, counting down.
CATCCTGGGGATGCGACTACTCCTCATCACAAAGGCATCGTGTGCTGAACCAGGGAAACGGGCACACACGTGTGTGATGGTCATGTCTGCAAGACACACCACCAGTGCATTGACCGAGTGGTAGTGCTTGCGGTTTCTGTAGGCCTGCTCCTGGGCCTGTGGTGGTACCAAAGCCACATGTGTCCCATCAATGGAGCCAATGACATGCGGCATCCTCCCCAGGGCATAAAAGTCACTCTTCACGTCAGTGAGTCGTCGCAGTCTAGGGAAATAGATGTACCGGTTCAGGAATAGCAACATTGCTGCCAAAACATCGCGGAGCACACGGCTCAACATGGTCTGTGACATCCCACCAGCAGTCGCCACAGTATGTTGGAAGGTACCGGTGGCAAAGAAGTGTAGGGCTGCCATCACCTTCACCTTGGGGGTCAGCGCTGTAGGATACGGCCGGCCAGGCTGCAAATGTGGGGACAACTGCACTGCCAAATCCTCAATCAGCTGCCTGGTGAAGCGGTACCGTCGGATGCTGTCCCGTTCCACCATCGTTGCCAGGTCTGGGAATGGTCGATGGACAGCAGGAGCCCTGCAGTGCAGAGGAGAAGTAAGCAAGATTGTCAGTCACACCACATATGCGGCATTGAACACACTCAAGATCCCAACATACATCATTATGAGGCACAACTACATGAAGTGTGCAGTTCCGGAAGGACATGTATGGTACATACATGGCCAACATCTGTCAACACGGTCCAACAGGTGGCATCAATTAGTCCCAGGTTGGCCCATTGGATATCATGAGGCCGTGTCACAGTTCCCATCTCCTGCTGCCGTGTCACAATAACCCCCCACAGTGACATGTGAGGACAGATGTGCCCCAGGCACCACAGCTCAACGACAGATACATTCCCAGGGACCCTGTATTGCCACATGGACACTGGCATTACATGGAGTATCATGTATACACCACAGCAAAACAACCATGCCTCCCACAGGTAGTGGCCCCACTTGCCACGGCAGGACAGACATGGATGTCTGTGACACACACACGCACAACATCAAAGTCCATGCACACACAACGTGGATGTGGAGACTGTCTCCCATTGTGCACATGAAATCAGAGACATTGTAAACACTACATGCACAAAGACTGTGGAGGACCATCACTATTGTGCCACTGGGACACCCTGGCTCAAACATACCGTCCCACATGGGACTCACGGGGTATGTGACATGACATACACATACACCACCGTGAAATGTGACCATGGCACATGCACAGATATGAACAGTTGCACATCACAGTGGTCATGTACACGTAACACCCAGGATCCTGTCCCCATGAACACGTGCACAGCCTGGGGGTGGCTGCCCACAGGTGACACCCACAGGACAACATGTACACCAACATACACACAATAGGAAATGCAGCCTTACATGCCTTATGATAAAGTTTGGACAGGCTGTCGTGATGTAGGTGTGCCCCTCACTCCCTGGGAGCTATCTGTGGCTGGCATATGTCCATCTGAGACAGGCATGCTGACATATGCCAGTCACATGTACAGTGATGCGTTGTACTGCAATGGACCGATCGGTGCCTCCGGCCGGCCCATTTCATTCAATGTGTGCGGGTACGCGTTGTACCCCTGTACGCGTTGTACTGCGATGGACCGATCGGTGCCTCCGGCCGGCCCATTGCATTCAATGTGTGCGGGTATGCGTTGTACCCCTGTACGCGTTGAACTGCAATGGACCGATCGGTGCCTCCGGCCGGCCCATTGCATTCAATGATGCGGGTACGCGTTGTATCCCTGTGCGCGTTGTACTGCAATGGACCGATCGGTGCCTCCGGCCGGCCCATTGCATTCAATGTGTGCGGGTGCGCGTTGTACCCCTGTACGCGTTGAACTGCAATGGACCGATCGGTGCCTCCGGCCGGCCCATTGCATTCAATGTGTGCGGGTACAGCGTTGTACCCGTGTACACGTTGTACTGCAATGGACCGATCGGTGCCTCCGGCCGGCCCATTGCATTCAATGTGTGCGAGTGCAGCGTTGTACCCCTGTGCAGCGTTGTACTGCAATGGACCGATCGGTGCCTCCGGCCGGCCCATTGCATTCAATGTGTGCGGGTACGCGTTGTACCTCTGTACGCGTTGTACTGCAATGGACCGATCGGTGCCTCCGGCCGGCCCATTGCATTCAATGTGTGCGGGTACGCGTTGTACCCTGTACGCGTTGTACTGCAATGGACCGATCGGTGCCTCCGGCCGGCCCATTGCATTCAATGTGTGCGGGTACGCGTTGTACCCCTGTACGCGTTGAACTGCAATGGACCGATTGGTGCCTCCGGCCGGCCCATTGCATTCAATGTGTGCGGGTACGCGTTGTACCCCTGTACGCGTTGTACTGCAATGGACCGATCGGTGCCTCCGGCCGGCCCATTGCATTCAATGTGTGCGGGTACGCGTTGTACCTCTGTACGCGTTGTACCGCAATGGACCGATCGGTGCGCACCCATTGACAATGGGCTTGCCTGGCAACGGACGCGTTTTCGAATTTCGAACGAGTCGGTTGCTGGAAAATTAGTTGGTCACCCACAACAATGTTGCAAAATCATATATGTCATGAAGTTGAAGATTTGAAGGATGCTGTGGGCGTGTTTTGGTGCTGCTATTCCATGGATTGGCCAGATTCAGAAGATGCAAACGACTTGGACCTATCACTTTGGACACAAGGGACAGTATCTGCCTCTCCAGCACATATATATTGCTGGCTGTTCCCCTGAGAGCTCACTTGCCTGCACTACATGCTCCAGGACGACATCTGCCACTGCACTGCTGCTGTCTCTGCCCCTCTGGACCCTGCAATGGCACGTACTGTGGAGAGAGCCCCAGCCTTCAGCCTTGAAGAGAACCAGGCCCTGCTGGACAGCCTACTTCCACAGTACAGCAAGCTGTATGGGACACCAGGGAGCAGGTGAGTGTTCTGTGCACTGCCTTTCTGAATGTGCATTTTGTGTGACTAGCAAGGCTGAAAGTCTGCATGCCACTGGCTAGCAGGCTCACTGAGTAGTTGTCACCCCCATAGTGTGTAGTGACTTGCACTGGACAGGTATGGTGCAGTGACAGTGCATTTGAACATGGTTTTACTTCCCATGCAATGATACCATGTAGTGACGTCTGGCAAACTGTCCATGGGCAGCTTTGCACTGCCTGTGTACATCATGTGCCCCTGTGATTGAGACATCTATATACAACTGTGTCATGCACGGATATGTTGCATGTGTGGTAATGGCCTTTTCACTTTGTCATCCTGACAGGTTAATGCCCATCGGAAGCAGGAGATCTGGAAGGACATCGTCCAGGCCGTCCGGTCCGTGGGGTCTACAAGCGCCGGATCCGCAACTGCCAGAAGAGGTGGCAGGACCTTCGGGGCTGGACCCGGAGGATTGCACGGGTCCAGCTGAAGCTGTCGCCTCCTCGCAGGAGGGGCGGATCACGGACCCTGACCCCCACATGCTCCAGATCCTGGCGGTGGTGTTTCCAGACCTGGATGGGCAGCTGAAGGTCAGACAGCAGCAAGGAGGGGTGAGTCAAAGACTGCACTGTGAACTCTGTATTACATGCTTTGTGCCCTCCTCTGGCCTGGTTCAACTGCCACAGTGCAGCAGTCATGTTGTCCAGGAGCCATGTCCCTCTATTGTGCACTGCCCACTGCTCATCTGATACCCAGGTGTGGCCCTTACATTCAGGGAATTGTGTCACTTGGGACTGTGTCCTTGCAGTTTGCTTCACTAAAGGTGGGGGACAGCATCTGTTTCCCTAACTCTGTTGTGGGCATCATGGGTGGGTCCATTGTTCACACAACGCCTGTGTTTGGACATGTGATCTGCGTGTTGCTTTGATATGCGGTCCACTTGCTGAGCTGAGCCACCACATGTGCCTGGGGTATGTGGCACACGCCCATGCAGCGGGTGGGAACAATGTTTGGGCCCCAGGAGTGTGCAGATTACGTGTGTCACACATACATAGCCAGCTATCCACTGTCCAGGGCACATCCCTCATTCATGTGGAGCAGGACAGTCATGCCTACTCCAGGCCATGCAATGCACTCTGTACTCCCACTCCCATGTATCAGCTGACACATTGTGCACAGTGATTTGACCCCTCAGGTGTCTGCCTCTGTGTCAGTGTGCTGTGAATTAGTTGCCAGGACTGATGGGGTGTTTCTTGGTAGGGGCTCAGCATGCCCCTGGAGATGTGACCATAGGAGACGAAACTTGTGTGTCACATAGGTGTTTGATCAGGTGCCCGTGCAGACTGGGGTATGCGAATGTGAAGTTCAGGCAGCTGTTCCCCATTCACAGCAAATTGTGAGGGGCTCAGGTTCAGAGGGTAGTGTCACAGGTCTCCCATATGTCCAATAGGTATGACCTGGACAGATGAGGGTTAAGATGATGTGTTGTGTGAGGGATGTACATGTGCACTTGTGCAGCTCCAGGACTTGCATTCCCCATGACCTACTATTGTGACACAGTGCATAGTGTTGTTGTCTGGCTGCCAAGTCATACATCACTGAGACAGTGATGTATGACTTAGCAGTCATGCCTCTGCCATGGCATGTGTCAACTTATTGGTGGTAGTGCAGGGGAGTGACATGTGCTACATGCACACCATTGTGGCGATGGCTATCAGGACATGGGTGCATCATGGTGTCTGTCGCTGGTATGCATCACATGCATTTCCTATTTGACTCTGGGCATCCCTTTCATCCGGAAACCTGTACTGACTCAGTGGCAAGAGCTGTGATGTGTGCATGTCCACATGCCACACCGTGTCCTCTGCACTGTCCAACTACTGTGTACTTGGTGCATGTGTCCACACTGGGGTGTTGCAATCCAACAGACACCAGACAGATGGGTGCAAGGCCATGTGGGATGTGAGTGCCATGCTTGGCATCAGACTGACAATTGGCTTCTCCTGTTCAGTTAGGGCACTTTTAGCAATGTACAACTAATGATGCCAGGGCTTGCTCTGTAATGTGCTGTGCTCACAGTGGTGTGTGCGTTTGGTGCAGGTGACTGATGTCTGTTTGTTTCCCCATTGTTTGCAGATACATCCACGGCCACGGAAGGGGACAGCTCCACGGACCAGGAGGAGCCAGAGGGCCAGACTGGGTCAGCAGCCGAGGAGTGGTCGGAGGGACCCAGTGGCACGGAGGGCGAGGGAGCCACACCGAGGAGTCCTCAGCACCATCCACCTCAGCTGAGGACCAGAGCAACTCGGAGGATGACTCCCTTGTGGAGGCGGGTGTCAGCAGCCACCACACCCCAGCTAGTGTTGCTGTCCCCGCCACCACCAGCACCACCACCGCCCTCCCATCGGCTCCCATTCCCCAGGTCCGTGGAGGCTCCCATGTTCGGGAGCGTGTCTCCTTTGGGCCAGGCACCGCACCCCCTGCCCCTGTGTCCCCTGCTGCCCTGAGTGAGGAGTCTGTGTACCTCCTTCGCCAGCTCCATGTAGGGCAGACAGCCATGCTGAGTGTCCTCCATGTGCACACCGCACTGTTGACTCAGCTGGTGTCGTTCATGGAGGGTATCTCATCGGGCATGTCTGACCTACAGAGGGGCAATAGGTCCATGGACTCCTCCCTGACGGCAGCAGTGTCCCTCCTCAGACAGTCCCTCACCCCTCCTGCCTCTGCTCCATCCACACTCCCCAGGACCTTACCCGTCCCAAGCACACACACACCGGCACAGGCACACACCAGCACACACACGTCCAGCACACAGACACACACGCCACAAACAAAACGCACACGCACGCACAGTCAGGGGACTGAAACCAGACTCACAGGGGATGGGGCCCTGGTACACACACACGCATCCACGGGCACTGCGCAGTCCTCAGTTGCCTCTCCTCCAAAGCACCCTCCCTTGCCTCACCTGCAACCCCAAAGACCCAGCGCCTCTTCCTCAGTGACCTCGGCCTCTTCCCCTCCGATCCAGCTGCCCCAGCATCCAGGGGGAAGAGGAAGCCCCCACACGGAGCAGAGTGCCCCTCGCCCCCGGACACCCTCCCCCAGGCGCAGACAGACTGAGGCCCCCACCCGCAAGTCCCCCGGAGTGCTAAGAGCAAGACCCTGCCGCCGCCCTGCAGCTCAAGCACCAGGTCTCCTTCCTCCATCCCTCAGGCCCCCACTCCACAGGTGCCCCCACCACACCCTGCCCCAGGTTCCCCCACCCACAGATATACCATCCCCAAGAGGCTCCGGCCTTCTCCCCCTGCCACTTGCTCTCCCGGCACCACACCCCCCGCTGCGCTTGTCTGTGCCACTGATGTGGTGAGGGTGTCCTCCCCCTCTGTCCAGCCCACCTTGCCTGTTCCCCATTCTCCTCCCCTGGTGGTAGGCACTGCAGTGGAGTCCACTACCACCCTGTCTGACTTGGGCACTGCAGCTGCGGACCTGTCCACTCCATCTGCAGGGTCCACGGCAGTCGTGCCGGCACCCACAACATCTGAGCCATGCCCCCCAGTTGTGCCGGCACACACCATGTCAGACACCTCCACTGCAGTTGTCAGTGGCTCTCCAGCACCCATCACCCCTTCCCTGCTTCCTCCTGGTGAGCCCTGATCCTGTCCCTGCGGTGCCTGGCCTACCCCCGGTTGCCCCTCCTAGTGGATTGTCCCTGGTTTTGTGCAGGCATGTGTAGGGTGGCATCTGCCACTGTCACCCACTTGTGACTTTGTTGATGGACTGGCCATTGGACTTTGTTTATGTTCTACCGGACTTCTACTTTTAATGCCACATATGCTGAATAAAGCAACTTTCTGTTCTCTAGTGCTTTTGCTTCTGATGTACATGATGTTGATGATGCTAACCATGCCCTTGCTGCAGTGATGGTGATATTTGGTCTCATGATAATGAAGTGTTACTGTGCAGGAACCCATGTGGTCCAGGGGGAATGTGTCCTATCCTGTGGTGTATCCATGTCATCCATAGCAGCATCTGAGGGTGTCATGTGTTCAGTATTTGGCAATGGGATTTCCTACTTAGATTGGCTATTTCACATCTGTGGCTTCCACCCCTGCACATCTGTTGTGCCTGCCATTGTTCAATTCGTCTACTTCCCTGACCGTGTGGCCATCTCCAGTGGACATGCAGGTTTGGGCATCAATGGGGAAGGACTCATCTGTGTTGTCAGTGCAACATTGCTATGCAAGTGTGTTGGATCTGTGCTGATGATTCCGTTGGCACTTCCATGACCAGGCTGATGTGACGGGAGCCCTCATTTGGTGCTAATTGTTGATTGTGTGACCAAGTGCTCAGCTGACATGGTGGGGCCCTACTGAGGCATCATATGGCACAGCTTTCCTCACACAGGAGTGGAGTCCCCTCATGGCAGTGTGTACTCCTGTGACATTGCCTGCGCCCAAGGTGTGTGTTGTATGTGCATGTCTGTGTGTTCACTTCCGTTTAGCTGTGCATGCTGTGATCCCTAGTGTTGTACCTGTTTGTGATGCTAGCTGAGTTGAGCTATGTTCCCCCAAAGTCTTCTCCCTGGGTTCTCTGTGATGTGGGTGCATGGCACATTACTGGTCATCAGGGTGTCACCCATAGGTGTGTTTGCTGTCAGGGCTGAGTTTGTGTGCAGACGCAGATGGGTCACAGTCAGGTTTCCCCTTGGCACTTGTTGTTTGCCCCTGTCATGTGATTTCCAGTTTGTGTTATCTTTCAGTAATTGTGACACGTTGTGTGTGTGACTGCTGGCACTCCTCAGGGTCCGGGCTGCAATGTTGGTTGTTGTCTATGTGTGTTCTTTGTGGGTGACCTTGGCTTCTTCATTGGTGTGTGACTGTGGCTGTGATCCCATTGGTTGGTGTGGTATTGCCATCATGTCCATGTACAGCGTAGTGTGCAGTGTGTCAGACATTCAGGAGTCTTGTTGAGTGTCCATGTGTGATGTGTTTCTGCACCTTGGTTCCCACCCACCACCCTGGAATAGTCATGGGTGCATGTGCAATGTCACCAGTGCATGTGTGCTTCACTGCTGGACATTGTTGGAGGTCGAGGGGTGTGGTGTTGAGTGTGTGCAGATGAGAGTTGTTGCCCGGCTAGGCCCCTGCCTCCATGTTGGCCTTGGCTTACTGGCCATGCTGTTTGATTTGTGCTTGTGTAGGTGTGATGGTAGTTAGTTGCTCAGTACACATGACTGTGGTTCACAGTGTGAACCACATTTAGCTTTGTCATCACAGTGGGATTGTAATGCAGCCCAGGGTCACCACATTGTGGGGGCCCTGGGGGTGGTGCTGTGGTGTGTCTGTGTCTTGCTGTGTCAGTTGCTGTCCCTACGTGCCTGTGTGACATGTGTGATTTGTGCTCCCTCTCATCTGACAATGCCTGCTTGCCCACATAGGGGATTTGGATCCATGAGTTACCTTTGTGTGGCACTGTATGCACATCTGTATGATTGGTATTCAGGTCTCCTCATGTGTTGTGTGGTTGCCTGGGGACACTGGCACCCCCTCACCTGTTGTGTATGATGTGCAGTGTGGGTCTGCCTGTTTGTGTTTGTGCATCTGCACCCCTGCATTGGCATATCTTGGGTGTGCCTTTGGCTGTATGTAGTTTGGTGGGTTTCCCCTGCTGTCCCTGGGACTCCTAGGTCATCGGTCAGCACAATGATCATGGTTTGTGTGTCCCATTGCTGCCATGGTATGGTATCTGTTCACCTCACATCTGCAGTCTCCACAGGGTATCTGCATGTGTGTGCCCATTGGTGAAAATATGTGGGTCTGCATTCTGATGGTCACTTCTGTCATTGTGTCATTGATGATTGTTGACGGTGTCAGCCCCCATGGGTGTTGTTTGTCTGCACATGGCCAAAGGTATGTCTTATTTGCACTGCAGGATTTGGCTCCCCCAATTTATGTTGCAATGGGACACATACACTACTTTGCCACTGATGTGTTTGTTGTTCTGTGACCAGGAATCATCCATGCAGTTTGGCAGTTGCACCTCTTTCTTTGTCAACACTTACCTTTTGGTCACTGTGATGATGGGGGTTTGGACCCCATTGCCACAATGTTTGAAATGTGCTTCAGCTATGGACCCCACACTTACATTTTGGTCACTGTGATGATGGGGGTTTGGACCCCATTGCCACAATGTTCGAAATGTGCTTCAGCTATTGACCCCACACTTACATTTTGGTCACTGTGATGATGGGGGTTTGGACCCCATTGCCACAATGGTCATGGCCTGCTTGCATTGTGGGTGCCACACACATATATGTGTGGCACATGTGCTAGGGGGTCACATTGTATGTTCAAAGTCATGTTCGGTGTTGTAGGCATTTGACACAGTCTACACACGCTTGTCATGGTGTTGGGGGATGTCTTCTTCTTGCATTCCCTAGGTTGTGGTGTGCTGGTTGTGTCATGCATTGTCCATCCTATGAGTGGGGGTGGTAGTAGTGGTAGGCATCCAGCCCCCCTGGGTGAGGGTGGTAGTAGTGGTAGGCATCCAGCCCCCCTGGCTAAGGGTGGTAGTAGTGGTAGGCATCCAGCCCCCCTGGGTGAGGGTGGTAGTAGTGGTAGGCATCCTGTCCCCCCTGGCTAAGGGTGGTGGTAGGCATCCTGCCCCCGCTGGGTGAGGGTGGTAGTAGTGGTAGGCATCCTGCCCCCCCTGGGTGAGGGTGGTAGTAGTGGTAGGCATCCTGCCCCCTGGCTAAGGGTGGTAGTAGTGGTAGGCATCCTGCCCCCTGGGTAAGGGTGGTAGTAGTGGTAGGCATCCTGCCACCCCTGGGTAAGGGTGGTAGTAGTGGTAGGCATCCTGCCCCCTGGGTGAGGGTGGTAGTGGTGGTAGGCATCCTGCCCCCCTGGCTAAGGGTGGTGGTAGGCATCCAGCCCCCCTGGATGAGGGTGGTAGTAGTGGTAGGCATCCTGCCCCCTGGGTGAGGGTGGTAGTAGTGGTAGGCATCCTGCCCCCCTGGCTAAGGGTGGTAGTAGTGGTAGGCATCCTGCCCCCTGGGTGAGGGTGGTAGTAGTGGTAGGCATCCTGCCCCCTGGGTAAGGGTGGTAGTAGTGGTAGGCATCCTGCCCCCCTGGGTAAGGGTGGTAGTAGTGGTAGGCATCCTGCCCCCCTGGGTGAGGGTGGTAGTGGTGGTAGGCATCCTGCCCCCCTGGCTAAGGGTGGTGGTAGGCATCCAGCCCCCCTGGATGAGGGTGGTAGTAGTGGTAGGCATCCTGCCCCCCTGGCTAAGGGTGGTGGTAGGCATCCAGCCCCCCTGGGTGAGGGTGGTAGTAGTGGTAGGCATCCTGCACCCCCTGGCTAAGGGTGGTAGTAGTGGTAGGCATCCTGCCCCCTGGGTGAGGGTGGTAGTAGTGGTAGGCATCCTGCCCCCTGGCTAAGGGTGGTAGTAGTGGTAGGCATCCTGCCCCCTGGGTAAGGGTGGTAGTAGTGGTAGGCATCCTGCCCCCTGGGTGAGGGTGGTAGTGGTGGTAGGCATCCTGCCCCCTGGCTAAGGGTGGTGGTAGGCATCCAGCCCCCCTGGGTGAGGGTGGTAGTAGTGGTAGGCATCCTGCCCCCCCCGGCTAAGGGTGGTAGTAGTGGTAGGCATCCTGCCCACCCTGGGTGAGGGTGGTAGTAGTGGTAGGCATCCAGCCCCCCTGGGTGAGGGTGGTAGTAGTGGTAGGCATCCAGCCCCCTGGCTAAGGGTGGTAGTAGTGGTAGGCATCCTGCCCCCTGGGTGAGGGTGGTAGTGGTGGTAGGCATCCAGCCCCCTGGCTAAGGGTGGTGGTAGGCATCCAGCCCCCCTGGGTGAGGGTGGTAGTAGTGTTAGGCACCCAGCCCCCCCTGGGTAGGGGTGGTGGTGCGCATTCAGGCCCCTGTGTGCATATGTGGCATTGGTGATGGGCATCCCGCCCCTATGGTGCTGCTGTTGCTGGTGTAAGTATATTCTGCATCCCTCTGTGTGTGTGTGATGTGTCGTGTACGTGTTGTATGTGTTTTGTGGTTGGTGTCTGGCTTACCTTCTGCGCCGTACGCGTCCGTGCCTGTTCCGGTAGTAAATGTAGAATATTGGTATGATCGGGACGAAGGGATTCATGGTTGGTTCGTGTCGTTCGTCCTTCTCGTTGCTTCGCGTCGTCCTCGTCGCTTCGCCTCGTCCTCGTCGCTTCGCGTCGTCCTCGTCGCTGCCGTGTTCGTCTCGGAGCCGTGGATCGTGTTGTGGCGCGAATCGGAGCTTATGTGCGCCTCTCCCGGATGCTTTGACGTGCCGTGCGTAGCGACGGGTTCGGCGCGTACGGAAAGCGCATCGTACTCGTTCGGCCGGACGGAGCTGCATTTTCCCTTCCGTGCGACTCGATTCAGCGTTTCCGGATTCGCCTCGGTCGGGGAACAGGACCTGGTTTGGGTGAGTACGGCTCGGCCGGATTCTTTGCTTTTGTGCGCATCGTACTTACTCGTTCAGCGTGCTGTACGGATCGGTCGGGAAACAGGCTTTCGCATGGCTTTTTTCCCGACCGAATGGTGTTGGGTACGCCTTCGACCGAGATCGGAATCGGCCCCTTTGTAATTTCCTTGTGTACTGTTTTTGGACCTTAACGTATAGACCATTACAGTAATCCAATTTGGAAAGGATTAGTAGTAAAATCAATGTTTTTCTAGAGGTAAGGGGAATGAACGAGAGAATCTTCTTAATGATTCTGAAAGTATTATAGCTAGAAGAGATGACCGAAGAGATGTGTTTGTTGAGATTCAATTTCTCGTCAATGACTATGCCCAGATTTTTTACTTTTTGGACCGGGATGGGAAGAGTTCCCAACTCCGTAGGCCAGCATGCTCGGCTCCAGAATTGGGGTTTGTTGCCAAATAGAATGACCTCCGTTTTCTCTGAATTCAATTTAAGGCAGTGCTTACTCGTCCAGTTACTGACTGCTCTCATACAGTCATGAAACTGGGAGGTATTAAATTCTACTTTGTTTGATGCTGAAACGACAATCTGTGTATCGTCTGCATACGAAGTGGGTGAAAACCCGAATGATCTAATCAGAGAGGAGAGTTCGATGACATAAATATTGAAGAGTAGGGGACTCAGGGAGGATCACTGACGGACCCCACATGGGAGGGAAAAGGGCTTAGATGTAAAATGTCCCAACCTAACTGAGTGCTCCCTATCTGTTAAAAATGACTGAAGTAAGTCAAGAGCTTTATCAGTGATACCCAATTTTTTAATTAGGCGGTCAATGAGGGTGGCATGGTCTACAGTATCGAATGCCGCCGACAGATTGAGGAGGATAAGTGCTGCAGACCCTCCTTTATCAAGGATAGTTTTTATTTCATTTGTAGTCTTGATTAGAGCTGTCTCTGTGCTATGCTCAGCCCTAAAGCCGAATTGGGCAGGGTCCAATATCTGATTGTCCTGGATGAACTGTGTCATTTAAGAATTTAAAAGTTTTTCAACTATTTTCGTTGGAAAAGGCAGCCTTGAGATAGGGCGATAATTTGCTGGATTATCAATATCCAAATTGGGTTTTTTAAGGAGTGGTAAAATGGAGGCCAGTTTAGGGAAAATCCCCGAGCTGAACATCCCATTGAAGATGTTAGTGAGATAAGATGCAATAAGAATAGGGACCTTTTTGAGAATCGAAGGGGGACAGGGATGTAGGGGAGATCCCGATTTGGTAGATTTCAGAAGGTTGAGCACCTCTGCTTCAGTAACAGGAGAGAATTGACTGAATTTGGGTTGAAGGATTTTGTCCAAAGACTTAGGTTCAAGGGAGGAATCTGATGCTGGAAAAGGGCTGATGTTAAAATCTGTGATAATAAGACGGGTAAACGGATTGTAGATTTGTTCTACCTCATTACAAAAATGGGAAGCCATGTTCTCACAAAAAGCTAAAGTGTAGTTACTTCCTCTATTATCAGGAGGTTTGGTAAGTTTGTTTATGACTTGAAAGAGATCTTTAGAGGAGTGTTTAGATATTTCAATTTGATGTATAAAATAGGCAGATTTTTCCTTCTTAATGGTAGCCTTGTAGCTGGCCAGGGACTGTTTATAGACAACTCTATCGGAGGAATTATAGTTTGATCTCCATTTTCTTTCAAATCTTCTACAGCATTGCTTTTTTTGATGGAGAGCTTCATTGAACCACGGTGCTGATTGTTTAGGATTATGGGGCCCTCTACATTTTTTGGGCACAGCTTTGGAAATGGCGGTGTTTAGCCAATGTGTATAGCTTTCTGCAGCCTGTGATGGATCAGGCTCTAAGGCGTAATCCGCCTGAGAAAGGAGTTGTTGTAAAATATTAAGATTGGTTTTGGACCAAAGAAAGTGTAGAGTGGGGTTAGAATCTGAAATCTTACTTTGAGCCGGGGAGGGGACTGTTAAATTGAGTGTAATAGCCTTATGGTCAGACCAAGTAAGTGGAAAATAATCCTTCACAGAAATGGAAAGAGTATTAGAAAAGATGGCATCTAGGATATGACCCGCATTGTGTGTGGGCTGCTGTACACGTTGGGGAAGGTTAAAGGCCGTCATTATGTTCAGAAGAGCTTCAGTATCAGTATCCTCCTTACAGTCCAAGTGAAAGTTAAAATCCCCAAGTACTGTAAAATTGCTATTACAGGCTCCATCTTCGACCACAGTGGAAATGGACTGTAGGAAATCGTGTTTAGGGCCAGGGGGACGATATATAAGCAGGCCTTTGAAGGTGTAATTGTTAGTTAATTCCAAACTAAAGGAAAGGGATTCACAATCTGAGTTGGGCATTGGGTTGGCCCTGCACTTAAGATGGTTTTTAGAGATTATTCCCAAACCTCCATCTTTTTTCATTAACCTGTCTGCTCTTAACATTGAGTAGCCTGGGGGGCTTGCTATCAATAGATCTGTGGGCGCATTAGGAGAAATTGAGAAGGAAGCTGTATCTTTGGGCATATTTCTGGCTATCGGATTAACCAAAGTAAGACCCAAATTGAGAATAGTAAGGGGCTACAGCTGAATGATTCGTGGGTAGTACAGAAGTCGATGTATCTCGGGGTTGAACTTATGGCAGACGTGACAAAATTTGTTGAAACAAATTTGGGCCCGCTCCTCCCAAAATTTAAAATGGATTTTGCTCGGTTGGATAACCTCCAACTTACACTGGTTGGGAGTAGCAATGTTATTAAAATGCTTTTTTTGACCAAAAATTCTATACTTTTTCAAGCCATTCCTCTGACCATTGACAGTTGCTGGTTTGAGTCCTTGAACCAGATGGTATCTAGATTCCTGTGAGCTAACTGCTGCCCTCGAAGTGCGCTAAAATTTTTAATGCTCCCAAGGGATAGGGCTTCGGTATTATATAAAATGGGTATCCTACTCAATGGGAAAAAGGATAGGTTACAGCGGGCAGCCTCCACCTCAATATATGAGCTATCACTAGGAAGGGAGGCTAGCTGGTGTCTTTTGCGGCATACTGAATTTAACTATTACAAAAGGGTTAAGTTTAAGACCCTGATTTGTGCGTTTAAAGTTTGGACTTCGGTCCGGAAAAGACTTGGGGGCCGATTCCGATCTGGGTCGGAAAGCTCTCCGACCGATCCGGATCCGGATTGTTTTTCGACCGAGCCGGACCCCTGCAGTCCGACCGAACGAGTACGATGCAGCCGTAGGCTGCCGGACTTGATTCGGTCGGACACATGGGAGCCGGTCGTACGACGTGTACATGGGCTCCCATTGACTCAATGGGTACGTTGCGCACAAGGGGGCCCCCTGTAGTGGGTATGCGTTGGTGCCATCCGCACCGTACACACATGTATACGGGGGACCCATGGTTCCCCCCTGTGTCCAACTCGTACGGCTACGGGTGAAGGGGGGTCTGGCACAGACCCCCGAAGTCCGCGTCTGGGTGCTTTTTTGTGTCGGAGGCTCCGACTCGATCCGACTGTCCGGATCGTGCATCGTACTGGCTCAGTCGTAAAACGTCTCCATTGCGCGCCACGGATCGAGTGCGAACGAGTCGGATGAAGCGGTTCGGACCCGGAAACGAGTCGGTCGGCGATTTCGCGTTCGCTCGCATCGTACTTGCTCGCTCGGACGACTGTACGAATCGGTCGGCAACACAGCCTCCGACTCGGATCCGGTAAAGCCGAATCCGATTCGGAGCCCTACTGACCGAGATCGGAATCGACCCCTTGGTTTGGGATTGATTAACGCCTATACCCCAATGAACAATAATGAGTCACTTCCTGGTATCTTCAATGACGGTTATATGAAATGTTGGTATAATAAAGGAGTGAGGATGATTGGTGATGTTATGGACGATATGGGGGTAATACCGTTTGATCTGATTAAGGATAGATGTGTGGTGGAGAATAGACAATTCTTCAAATATCTCAAGATAAGAGATTTCTTAGCAAGAAAGGCGGGGGTCGCTGCGGCTTCGCCAGGGTGACACTGGTGGAGGTGCTACTGAAAGGGCCAACCACACTTGGCAGGATGCATAACATACTGAATGAGATGATGCTGGATGATTTAACCAAGCATTATGATCGCTGGCAGGAACCTCTACAGGTGGGATTGGGAGAAGTCGAAGACTTGCTACACTTGGCCCAAACATCATTCATTGCAGCTAACCTCCAACTGCAGTGTTTTAAAACATGGTTTAACCTATATATCACTCCGATGGGGAGGACTGGCTGGGTCATCCTGTCCGCGATGCGGCTATCAAGCAGCTGATAGTGTGCATATGTTCGCATCTTGCCCCGACTTGGATACTGTTACAAGAGATGTCTGTGCCTTTCTGGAATCTCAATTGGGACAGAA
The DNA here is from genome assembly GCA_963921515.1 of Calotriton arnoldi. Taxonomy (NCBI): domain Eukaryota; kingdom Metazoa; phylum Chordata; class Amphibia; order Caudata; family Salamandridae; genus Calotriton; species Calotriton arnoldi. The sequence continues at coordinate 439,337 of CAWUFW010003917.1, read as the reverse complement.
AATAGATATGTCATCACAGCTGAATGTACTAGGGGTGGGTGATACTTTACTATCGGCGCAGGTGCAGGTATTCTTACACATTGCTATGACGGTATTTAGACTCTGCTTAGCCACCCACTGGCTGGATCCAGTTCCACCTACCAGCCAACAGTGGCTGGGCAGGTTCTTGGTGCTGTATCGGCTGGAAACAGCAGTTTATGCTAGGAGGGGGCGCAGGGCACAGAAAAGAGGGCTGGAAATCTGGGCGCCTTTGACAAGATGGTCCCGCAAAGGGAAGGAGCTGGGAACTAATGAAGCAAATGGTGTATAGGATGTGGTGGCAACCTTTATGGCAATGATCAAAGGGAGGATCTCCTGGAGAAAAGAAGGGGTTTCTATTGTAGGGATGAACATTTTTAATAGCAAGTATAATTGCCCGATATGTAGTAGGTTAATGCCATCCTCTTATCAATGAAAGAACTGGTTATTTCTGTTGGGACTTCTGGACCGGGGGGGGGAGGAGGGGGAGGGATTAATCACTCTTCCCTTTCCTTTTTTGGCATATACCGTCAAGTTTTGTATATATTATGAAAACCACAATAAAGTATATACCAAAATGGATTTTGCATAGGTGATGCAAAAATGACACACAGGGCTAGATTTAGAAAAGGTGTCACCCAACACAGCTCAGCAGCCATAAATGCTGCACTGCATTGCATGACAGGGAGGGAGCAGGAGAGCACCATAGCTACAGGATTTTGCTGCAGAGTGCCACACACACACCTTTGTGCCAGAGTGCAAGGATGGATGTGTGAGTCTAGCAAGGATTTTGTACTGTGTCTAGCCCACTTTTAAAACTTTTCCTACTCTGTATGTGTGCTGTGCAGTGCAGCACTCATGCACAGTCGGAAAAGAAATGAGAAAAGAAACATTTCTCCCTTTAATGCCTGCTTTCAAGTAGTGTTAATTTTTTACACAAAACCCTGTCTCACACCTTTGGTAGATAGGTTTTTGCATCCAAAAGCATGGAAGGTTTGATGGGAGCGCCCATGTTATACCCATGTAATGCCCCCTTGACACTAAGTAACACAAAGCACAGCTTTGTGTAACTTTTAGTTAACTTTCCAGTGCAAAACAAGTTTTGCGCTGGAAAGTAAATAACTCAAAAATCATTTTGTGCTGGTTAGCATCACTTTTGTGATGCAAATCCACCGCAAAATGTTAGTAAAACTGGCCCAAAATCTTTGTACATCCAGGCCTTAGAGGCAATATTGATGAGGTTTGAAGTGAAATTCGTATGCAGGATTGTATACTTACATTAATATAGTGATGATTTTATGATGAAACATGGATATTGTTTGTGAAATAGGGCAAAATAAAGGTTTGAGCTATCTACAAATTTCTGGCGTTTGGGTTGATTCTTTTGTTTTGCACGTATTGAGAAGTAACCGTGTCTCATTCGATTTGTATTACTTGGAGCCACAGCCTGAGCAACTGTGCTTTAGAAAGACACACAGGTCATCCTCTTCTAAAAGTTTTTGAATGTGGGTGTAAAAGGCCTGTGAAAATCCCCGTGTTGGTTTTGCACTTATTCAAAATGTTGAGGGCTGCTTCTGAGTCTGGTTTACCAGAGCCCAGCCCATTGAAGGGTAAAATTATCTTGTACTGGAAATTAAAATATTTTCACTAATGTAACTACTTAGGGTTTACAAATAGCTGAAGGCCAAGTGAAGCTGAAAGGATGGAGTGTATTCTAGTGTCTTGTGAAACTTCCTGAAATATCGTTCCGAGTAACTTCGAATATGTAAAGTTACCAAGCAGATATCTTCAATCCTGGAGCAAGAGTAGATATAAAAAGGCGATTGAAATTGATTTTTTAAAGCCAGATGCATACATAAAAAACAGTCAAAGCTGCCTAAATAAAGCAAATACACTATGCAAGCTTATAGTAAAACTAAACATCTCGGGACAGATTTATCAAGGTTTCACACAACACAGCAAGCCACCTTGCTGCTGTGCGATGTTTGAAAGGGAGAGGCAGGATTGTGCCATATTTAACATTATATGGTGCATTCCTGTTCTTCTCTTTGCTCTTGTGCACAATATGCTGCTTTGCACCAATGCAGGCACCCTTGTGCCATGGTGCAATGGTGCCTAAATTGTAGGCAGGATTGTTTTTGTGTAGGAAGGGGCATTTTCCTCTTTCGAAGTGCACTGCTCATTACAGCACACTTAGAAAGAGATGGCATCAAGGGGAAATAAAGCTATTTCTCCTCATTGTGCCTCTGGTGGAAAGGCGTACAATTCTGATGCGTTCCCAGGTCTACCAGAGTTGGTAAATCTGGGAATGTGCCAGAACACATGGATGGATGCATGAGAACACCCACAGGGTGGCCTTGCATGGCTTGGTAAACCTGCATCTTGGTTATGCGTCGACCTGCGTTGACTTGCGTGGCGCCAGGGCGAGGCAAAACGTTGATAAGTTTGGCCCCCAAAGAATAAAGAAAAGGAAATGTGCCGGGATGCATGATCATTTAAAAGCTTTTCAAAGTGTAACAATGTCAGGAAGGGGTACTATCATAAATGTAAATGTTTCACGGGGTTTGCATGCAATTTAAGGATGCTTGAGCTACTCCTACTCCATTATGTCCCTTTGGCAGAGACTTCAGCGAGGCTGACACTCTGCAGCGAAAAGTGTATTTTGGCAGAGTGCTCTACAACTTTCAGCACTAAATAGTTTTTGCAGGCATGGGTTGATGGCGCTGGCGTTTGCACCACTTGCGTTCACAAAGCACTGCCCTACGTCTCAAGAGAACAATGGCAAACATATAGCTTTGGCACTGGCTGACTTTTTGTGCTGTTACTTGGGGTCCTATGTCTGTTTCTGTACCTCCCTTACATTAAATGAGCTATCTTTCTGTGCAGATGACCTCCTGTTTCACAATAAATTGTGAAAGCATTAGCAATTGGTTGTTTTAGTGAAAACATATGTAAGGGCACACTGTTAAGTGATCTGGGACTGTATCATGATGGGTTTTGCTGGTGCACTGAAGAGCAACTGCTTTATACCCCTGCAGTGCATAAAGACAATGTATTTAACCTGATATTTCTATGAGATAGAGTTACATCTTTACTTAGTACAGAGTCCATATCATGATGTCGTTTAATGCATCATGCCGGTGCACAAGTGGAGCGCACATTTCATTTTAACATCTTCTGTGAATACATTAACTGAAAATATCTCCCAGTTAGTGCAGGTTTTTCTAATAGCAGAACTCGGAAAAAGAAAGAGACATTTAGGGGCCGATTACGTTACAGCCCAGAAAGGCTCCGACCGACAGTCGAAGCCTTTCCGGGCCACATCTCGGTTTACTTTCCGACCGCCGTATTACAATGCTGGCGGTTGGAAACTAAACCAGCTTGTTTTTGACGGGCTCAAGGAGCCCGTCTGCCTGTTGGAGGCCAGCCCGTAATCCCAAAGGGTGGTCTTTCTGCCCTTGGGGTTACAATGCATGGTTTCCAGCAGGGGTTCAATGCAGGCCTTTCTGACATGGAAACCCTGTCGGAAAGGGTGTTTGGGGGCCCCTAGCAGGGCACCCTTGTGTGTGTGGCCTCCGGTTGGGGGCTGAGGGGGCACCTATGGTGCCCCCTGTTAATCTCTGCGCACAGTGACAGGCACCTCGAGGTGCCTGCCACGGGGTGCAGGGATTAACACCACCACCCATTTCCCTATGGGAGCATGTACTTATGGGAACATGTACTACGGTCGGTTTACGGCCGTAATACATGCTCTCATAGGGAAATGTCAGAGTGCGACCGAAAAGTGTTCCATCGAATCCTAATCAGGAGGTCGGGACCGTGGTCCCAGTTCCGAGATGGTGTCGGGCAGATGCAAGTCCGCCCGACATCGTAATAGGCCGCTTAGTGCCCTGCGTTCCCGAGTTTGGTTATCAGAAAACCATACACTAACTAGGAGATATTGAAATTTAATGTGTACGCAAAAGTCACCAAAAAGAAATGCACAGATCCTTTCTGCGTCGGCGTAAGCATAGAAAACTGCATTATGACATGACCCATCAGTGGAAACAGTAAGGATAACCTCTTTTGGATTAGAGCTTTCCTGTCTCAAATGACGCAGTAGGTCAGAGCAATATCCAGTTAAATCAACTGACTGTTGGCACTGGAGGTGCATAAAACAAGCGCCCGGCTCCATGCTGCGCCAGCAAAGCCCCTCATGAAAGAGTACCAGATATCCCGCAGTGCTTAAGTCAGACATCCTTGTCTTTTTGGGAAATAAATTCGAAACCATCCTTAGAATTTTATGTTGAAAGGTTCGAAGCATTTTGACCAGAATGTAATTATATACTTCCCTAACTAACTGCATTTCTATTTGGTCAAAGCGCCCATTTAGAGATGATCATAATTTCGGAACTACATCTGAAGGCTCACGGGAGCGTTTTACTCAAGAAGCCTGTTTTTTTATTTCTGTGTAAAATGTAATATTGGCTCAGTTCTTCAATCTGCAATGGAAATTATTCACCCCTGGGCACCACAAACGTGTTTTCAACATTTTATCTTCAGTATTAGTGTCCTCTGGAGGTCACAGTACTAATTTAAAAAGTTCAGTCAAAGTTTACTCATCATAATTAAAGGCAAAATTGATTTTAAGAAAAACCTGCTCAGCAAGCACATCGTTATTAGTCTCCTCCTCTCTAGCCCTATAATACTCTTAGCTGTGGCAGCATCCTCGCCAGCCAAAATCTAATATCTCCCCTTCCACACCAAGCTACGTTATTTATGGTAAGAGCTACGCAGTTTTCACTTCATTTTGCTTCATTTTTTGACAAATGCGTTATTCAGGCGTCAGCACTGCAACTTGCCAAACTATTTTTGTTCCCATGTGTGCTTTACAAAGAAAAAATGTTCTATAATTATATAAACTGTCTACTGCAACTACCTCCTTTTAAAAAATGTGCTTTTTTAACCAAAATGTAATCACGTATATCTATATACAGTTCCATTCTGAACGTTTGTATCAGTCTGCGGGACAAGACTGAGTAAAGCAAAAGCAGCTTTGCAATATTTTTGATACCTCCCTCATAATGCAATGAGAAAACAAGCATATCGAGCAAGTCTGACACCCTCCAACGGAATTTGGACGGGATACAAGAAAAGTTTGAAACTGTAGAGGACATGGAGCTCTTGTCTGGTAAACTTTTTTAAAGATATTGGAATAAAATCATTTGGCTTAACAAGAACCTTTGAAGGGTAACTACTGAAATATTTCAGTACTTTGAGTTTGACACAGTAACCAGGAGGACTATTTGTGTATAGCACACAATTTAGCATGTTTCTATAAGAAAATTGATTGAAAACTTTCAGTGTAAATACATGGTGCCATTGAGAGGCAGTGCCTATCTGATGTAGGCTGCCCCATCAAAACAAGTGAAAGTCGGACATTTTAGGCCAGGAGATACAACACAGTTTTAAACACTGTGTCAGACATAGGGGCCGCATCTCGGTTTACTTTTCGACAAGGCTGGCGGTCAGAAACTAGACTGGCCGGTCATTTCGGCTGGCTGTCAACAGGCTCAAGGAGCCCGTCGGCCAGTCGGAGGCCGGCCCGTAATCCTAAAGAGCGGTCTTTCTGCCCTCGGGATTACGATGCACAGTTTCTGGCAGGGTTTCCATGCTGGCCTTTCCAACATGGAAACCCTGTCGGAAAGCGTGTTTGGGGGACCCTAGCATGGCCCCCTTGTGTGCACGTCCTCCAGTTGGGGGCTGAGGGGGCACCTAAGGTGCCCCCCTGTTAATCCCTGCACCCCGTGGCAGGCACCTTGAGGTGCCTGCCACGGGGTGCAAGGATTAACACCACCTCCCATTTCTCTCTGGGAGCATGTATTACAGCCGGTTTACAGCCGTAATACATGCTCCCATAGGGAAATGTCGGAATACGACCGAATAGTGTTCGGTCGCATCCTAATCAGTAGGTGAGGACTGCCGACCGGAGGTCGGTCGTTCCCAGTTCCGAGACGGTGTCGGGCAGACGCAAGTTGGCCCGACATCGTAATAGGCCCCACAATGTCTACCACAGATCCTGTGGCTGTGGTTAAGGCTTATATCGCTTTGGGCTTTTTCAAATGTTTCTTCATGTGGAGCACAATGGGTTAGATGTATGAACACATTTTGTGGTAGAAATCCCTGAGATTTAGTAAATCACATCATTTGCAATAAGAAAATATGTTTTCCAAATCTACTAATCACATTTGGCAATTTAGTAACATGTTACCGAATTGCTAAGTGGGTTTAGGAAACTTTTAAGAATAGTTATTTGGAAGGGGGTGTTTAGAGTGTCCCTTCCAATTAGCTGTGCCTTATGCTATGTATTAATGTTTTGTGTCTGAAATTCAGTCGCAAAACATTACGATTTTACCGACTACTGAAAAGTACTGGTGGCACGTTCACAAACAGGATGGGGTCCTAAAGGGACCCCTTCATGTTTGTGAATGGTAAAAAAAACATCAGTAAGCAGTGGGCCATCAGACCATTGCCACGTCTTAAAAATTAGTTTTAAAAACGTTTTTTTTACACACATCCTGTTTTCCATTAAGGAAAGTGGGCTGCTTAAAAAAATGCTTTATTTAAAAGCAGTCACAGATATGGTGGTCTGCTGATTCCAGCAGACCACCATACCTGTAACTACAGTGAATTGTAGTCAGTAGCAATTTGCTACTTACCTCATTAAAATTCATGAGGTAGGATGAAAGATGACCCACTGTGATTCAATGTTTTGTCACCTGCTTATTAGTACCTAGATCAGTTCCCAAAATATTGAAGAAAGGTATTTTTGCAAAACCCTATGCCTCCTCGAGAGATGCATAACAGAGGAGAAATAGTTTAATTTCTCCTTACTTTTCAAACTTTGAATGAGTCCTGCATTGTACAGCACCCATACAAAGTGGAAAGAGTATTAAAGCATAGTTTATGTACAGCAATGTTGCCCTTCCAATACAAAACCAATGCTTGACAGAATGCACTATGGCTCAATGGTGTGTGTGTTGGTGCATGGCAGTCAAACGTGCACCAGTGCTCGGGAAGAAAAAAACAGTGCCAAATCTTAATAGATATGGGGCTGTTTTTCACTGTTCCTTTGATGCAACGCAGTGCAGCAACTTTGGTTGCTGTGCTGCATTGTGTCATATTTTGTTAAATTCCCCCCCTAAGTGTAGGTTTATTACTATTCATTCCACTATGATGATATTTTGGCGGTCAATAGAATGGTCACAGTATATTTATAGTTCGATATTTCGACTTCAATTTTGTGATTCAACACCCTTTACACATTTGCCCATAGCACTGTAAGTAAAGCACACATCTCCATGCATAATGTCTATATTTCCACATTTTACCCAGACTGCCTTTATGTTATTTTCAGATGTGCAGTTAGAGGTGTGAACCGCCAGATGAGTCCAGAATCCGTGCTTACAGAGTAGAGTCAGACAGTTGATTCAAAGTCATTCTGCTTTAAGAAATTTAGAAGCACTAGAAGTCACACCTCTTCCTACGGCAGACTACCCAGTAACAGTGAGGCAGGAATTTGCATAGAGGCCCCTTAATATGAAAACATAAGCTGCTTAATGAATGGCGCATCATAAATGAATGCGCTTGATGCACATAGCCCCACATATCCGCCAATGCCCCATTTAATAAGAATCATGTGTAGTCCAATAATTGTACTGTTTTGAACACCACCACACTGACTTTTACTAGTGAGTCCTAGGGGCCTGAGAGAAGAAATTCTGTGATCTTTTATGGGCCTAGCGTTCACCCCTTCCTCCACTCGACGATGTGTCTGTTTTCTGAGCAGACAATCTAATCATGTTGTGCTTTCTCCATCTTTTGGTCTTTTAGTATTTCTGACAATTGCACTGTAATCACTAAAGGCAACATTAGTGGAACTCCCTCTATACAAATCCTCCCTAAAGTCAGTTAGTGGAGGCAATTACCGGGCTATATTGCTACTTTGTACACACGTGGGCGGCTAATTTTGAGATCTTCACCAGACAGGCAGGGGTCCCACTAACGTGAGCAGAATTAATGATGCAGCAGCTCGATGAAGGCAGTGAACTATGCCAACATAGGGGCATATTCTCAAGGACTCATCGCCTAGTTAGCGGCACTTTATCGCAGCTAAAGTAGCGATACATTTATCGCACCATTCACAAGCTGGTGTGAACAGCCCATAACACCATTTTACCCGCAATAGCAGCCACAAAAAAATCACCACCGATGACCCCGGCAACTATTGCTAATGAGATGCAGAGTAGGCGTATCCGTGCAAAAAGCCGCGAAAACACCACTCCGCCACATTCTCAACGACCAGCCAGATCGGCGAAAAGACCACGAAACATGTGATAATGCGCGTTAGCAGCAGGAAATTAACACCTGCTCTGACCTGGTGTAAAGTCGGACGGCAGCCTGCACCACAAAAGGGAGCACAGCCCACAGCCACACCTGAAGAACAACAGATGCCATGGAGCCACTCACCATTCACCCCGGAGCCCCGAGAGGGCAACAACACCCACCGCCACCACACCCCCCACCCCCCCGGACCAACACTGAGGCAGCGCAGACAAAGACAGCGACCCTCCGAAAATGCACCAACCTCACAGACCCAACACCAGAGAATGTCATTGCCCACTATATGCCCAAAGGGACAACCCTCCTCCGCATCCTGACCACCATAGTCCACAGGCTGACGGTACCAACACAGCGGACAACCAACATCCCACCACAGACAAAGCTGCTGGCCGGGCTGCACGTGTTGGCCTCTGGTACCCTCCAACCAACATCCGCCTGAGACGGGGGAGTCACACAGCCTGGCCAATCCAAGTCCCCCACAACGGTCATGGATGACACCATCAGCTTGGTACCCCATTATCTGTACCCCACACACACTGCACAGGAACAGCCGGAGACCAAGCAAGGCGTGTATGTCACAGCTGGCTTTCCGCACGTGTCAGGGGGCAATTGACTGCACACATGTCCTACTAGTGGCCCCTGGCGACACTGCACACAATAAGCGCAACAGAAAGCGCACGTATCCCACCAATGTGCAGGCAATAGTGGACCACCGTGGAATCTCCGCCAACGACGTCGCCAACCACCCAGGCAGTGTGCATGATACCTGCACCTCCCGACAGTCCATCATCAACCTGCGCCACCAGGATGGCACCCATGGAAATGCACTGCTCGTTGGCCAATACCAAATGCACACACCACACACCTCAACTCCACAATCATGCAACACACAACACAGGAAATGCACATGTCACAAGCTCACATACAACATGCACACCCACCAGACACGACAGCACAACTCACTGTGGGAACCTGGACCAGCCATGTACATGAGCCATCAACGGCATGGCACCTCGGACACACAATAGCAGAATGTGGGAAGAGGTGGGGACCAGGCATGTGCGAAGGAGGCAAGGGACCGATGAATGAGAATGTACACAATGCCAAGTGTGGCGTGGATGTGCTGGCCAGACTGCAGTATGCAGACCACACACATATCCATATCGACACACACACTGCTCGTGTTTGGAGTGTAGTGGACAGTGGACGCAACCATGTCACCCCAGCCAGTGGGGAAGTCGCGGAAATGTAGCTTGTGACGTCCCCCCCCCAGTAAGCGTGAGCGGAGTGGGCTGGCCCGGCGTGCGCCAGGCCAGCGTAGGGGTGTGAATAAAAGGCACGTAACCCTGGGCGTGGTCCTCTTCCGGAATGCCCAACATCTCTGCCAGGGCGGCGCCCCTCACCCCGCCACGAGGCCGACGCCGTGAGCGGTGTTGCCAGAGATCCTGTGCACCTGCTGCACCCCGGGACGCTGGTCCCCAAATCAGTCCTGCCCGCCCCTGCGCACCCAGGCCTCAATGCCCACCTTCTGACAACGGCGTGTGTCGATGAGGGCCCACCACGTGCCGGTGCAATCTCCAAGCCCGAGGCCTGCGACCTTGGCAGCCTCCTCAGACTATCACGGCCTCCGCAACACAGGCCCGCAGTATTCCTTTCACATTGACGTACTCCACCGGCATGCACAGCGGACGAGTAGGTCACACATTTGGAACTGAGTCTTGATTACACCATGGCAGAGCACATAAATCATGGCTGAGTGTATGTCACTATACACCCTTCGACGTGATGCTAACAGGTCTTAGTGTTACATCACAGCCGCAAGATTCTGTGGGCCCACGCGGACTACTACTCTCGGCCTACGCTGAGCTCGAGTAGGTCACAGAATTGGAACTGAACATCGATTATTCAAAGGCAGAGTACGAATCATTGCACGCAAGGAGAGGCATAAAAGGATGACGCGTTGCATTTGGGAGGAAAAAAGGATCATCATTACGGAGGCGATCGAACACTACCGACAACTGCCCTGATGTCACTAACTCTGTGCATCGCGAGCCTACGACACGTGGCTGTGGCCCACTGCTGACCACTGCCTCCGGCCTACACTGCGGTCCAGTAGGTCACAGAGTCTTGAATCGTCAATGCCGGAGTTCATATTAGTGTACGGGCATCATCGCAGACTGCATCCCCTCTCAGCCCCGGTGCCACTAAGTCTGTTCCCTGACATTCATGGACACTCTCTGGTCGTACATTGGTGGCGTTTGAGTCTATGGACTAGGGGTAGTTTTCATCCTCATGCAGCTGATACCGAATTGGTGGTGGCAACTAGGCAGTCGCTTTCCACTCCTCCATTTGCTGCTTCCGTATAGCTTCTGCCCTCTGCATCATGCCCTGGAAGAACACCTTCCACTGTCCCCCGAAACACTCCTCGACATTCACCTTAGACATCGACGAGGACCCGCTCAGTCAGCGTGGCCCTACCTCAGTGGACCCCCAAGTCTGTGCCTGCCGCTGTGCACCCGGGGCCACTAACTCTGTGCAGCTCAAGTCAGTGACCCTGTCTGCATGAATATTGGATGACCTCTGTGACGTTGGTCTTGGGGTCATCAACGCCATGTGCATGGGGCCCTGCACTGTCCGCTGCTTCCTGCCTCAACTGCAGACCACCACGGCTCACACATCAAATCGAGTCCTTACCAGCCCGGACGTCGCATCACCGCAGGAGGCACACGCCACCATCGCCAGGGCCAACTCCAACCACCATCTGCCAGAGTCGAAACAGTGGTACTGGCAGACTAACCGAGTTGCTCAGACCTGTCGTGAATGCGATCATCTGCCTGATCCCCTGCTCAGCACTCCAGGTGCCACTGACTCAGTGCACCGCAACCAATGGACCGTTACTGATAGAGTTTTGTGCTGTGGAGATGTTGCGCAGCAATCTCACCTCAGGCAGTGTGGAAGACCTGGGACGTTGATGAGGAAGTTGATGCAGGTCTAACACACCCCACTGCATCTGCATCAGGAATATCCCGAATGGACACAATCCTAGTCATTTTCATCACATGAGCGCACTCAGCTCTAGTGCCCCAACCTCAGTGCACTGCAACTCACGGACACTGCTGTTTGTATGTTGGGTGACCTCTGTACTTGCTCCGGCTCCCTCCATGTTGCTCAGCAGTTGACTCTGTTTTGCAGGTGGTTTCTGTTTCCATTGCACTGGTGTCCACTGTTCAAGTTGTTGCCAGCACCAAGCACTCCGTGCGGGCTGGCTTATGCTCACCCCACACACATCCAGCACAGGCGTCACTGTACATGTGGCCCTGCCAATAAAGGGGCCGGGCGCACGTGCCCGTAGCAAGTTCAACATAATGTCTGTGTCTCTATGGCAGTGTGGGTCTCCTTTGTGGGGTGTAGGTGGTCCCTGAAGGGTAATTGACACCCACGTATGTGATCTAGTTCGCCTTCCATGGGTTCGGACCACACCCGCACCTGTTCGGCCACCTGCTTTTGGCGTTCTGACAATTGGCATTGGGGTGCCATGTGTGGGTCAGTGAAGTGTTGTGGGCCAGCCGTGCTTGCGTGTGCTTCATGCTGTGTGGTCTGTTGCAGGGGCGGGGTTCTCCTCTAAGTAGCTTGTCTGCCCTGGTCCTGGACTACATGACTGTTGTGAGGTTGTACCCGTACATATGCATCTCACAGTTCCCTGCTCTGTCAAATGTGATTGGCCTGTTTCTGCGCATGGGCAGACCCAGTTGTGTCCCCTGTTCTGCAGTGTCGGTGTTGCACTTTGTGCCACGTTGTCATGGGATGTGCTGTGATTGCCATGTGTGTGTGCTGCAGTGTGCCACGGGGATGGGGACATGACCCTGGGTTATTGTGGGTGTGCAGTGTGCTACACATCATTGTGCTTGTGTGCCATTGTGCCATTGTGCCCATCTCCCCCGTCCCCCCAGGACCTGTTCATTACTCACACTGTTGTTGTTGTGTCAGGTCCTCTCGAGCTGTGTCCGTACTCCCACCTCCTTGCACCTTCTCCACACTGATGACTGGCCTCCATTTCCTCCAGCTCCTCCTGTGGCGCAGGACTCCCACCTACTGTCGCCGTTGCTGCCTTCCTGTTGGCAGCGGCTTTGGGCCTGGTTTAGGTTTTCACGTCATGCCTGCGCCTCTTGGCCTCCTCCATTGGCCTCCTCGGCACTCCGGCTGCATTCAAGGTGGTCTGTATGTGGGTCAGTTGCTGGTAGTGTTCTGTCACATCCGTGACGGTAGTCTTGTTTTCCTACGGACTGCACCCCGTCTTCCTCTCCCTCTTCTCCTTGGCCTTCCCCGACTCCGTTGGTCCTTGCTGGTGGTCTGTGGTGCTTGTGGGGTTCGCGTTGGCCTCTGCGCTGGGTCAGGGTGCATCCATGTTGCTACGCACTTTGGATTGTTTCTGGTGTGTTGTTTTTGTTGCTTCTATGGTGCATTTTCCTGCCAGACGCGTGGGATTTGCAGGCCTGCTGCTGGTTTTCGCTGCTTTTTGTATCGCGATCGGCCTCATCGCAGCCTTTTTGGCGTTCGTGTTTCACATTTTTGCGGTGTGGCGTTGATTTTAACGTGGTCAGTTGACGCGTTATCTGGAGACTATCGCATGGTACCGCCGTGTTGTGAATACTTGGTTAACAAGGCGTAAATTTCCCACGATAGAATGCAATGTTGAAGGTTGCGTTAAGTTATTTTTGCGATGGTTATCGCACGTTCTTGAGAATATGCCCCGTAGTGTCATAATTTTACTGCTTGTTTGGAGAAGCTTTTTTGTTTACAAGAAATAAGTGGGGGATTGTTTTTTAAAACAACACAAAAAGTGTCCTTGACATGCAGAGAATTGTTCCCTGCCTTTGGAGCAGGGATGTAACGCAGGCCCCTGCAGCCGCTGCGGTGCAGGGTTGGCCCCAAGTTTCCAGGGGGACTTCAACCTGTCATGGGGCCCACTTTCAGCCGAAGTCCAATGAGATATGGTAGACTCAGGGGACCCTCCTCATATTCTGCGTGGATGCCCCATCACTTCATGTTATGCCATTCCATTGGAAGATATTGCAGAATTTCTCTGTCTGGGCTGCCATGCTTCACACTATTACCTGGCAGCCCTGTGGCAGATGGGCCTTCAGGTCAGAGGTATCCGATGATGGGAAGAGTTGTTGCTCAGCCATAGGAAACCTGCTTTTCTCCTACCTCTAATTAGGGCAGGGCAGCTTTGACTCTGGCTGGGCAGATGCACTTGTTATCAATCACTTATTACAAAAGGCAGCTGCCCACAGTTTTAACATACGTTTACAATGCCCAGTTTATGTAGAAAATGTCACATGATGGTTTGTTCTGTGATGTTGTCAAAGGTTGTCAAAATCTTTGTTCCTATCCATGGAATTTCTGAACTCTTTAATAAGAAATTCAATGATGACTCATAAAAATCAAAATGCAACGCAAAGGATGGTAGAAGTGCTAATTTCACCTTGCCTCAGAAGCAACCTCCAGCTCATCCTCACGACCCCTACCATCATGCTCTTCAGAGTCAAACTGCAATCCTGTTACTACTAACAGATGGTGATGAGTCACTTACAAAATTCTAACAACACAACGTGAATAGTTATTGCACTCCGATGTAATGCCTGACTACATATCGACTGCCACTGCTAGACAAGAGGTTTCAAAGTAACCCCAAACCTGAATGTTTGTATTCCCATAGCCAGATTTATGCCTCTTAGCACATCACGGTGAAATGCCTCATCATGACTATGCTATGTTTGTTATCAGAGCCAGAGGAAGTAATTGTAGCTGTAAGACTTCTGTTCCCTGCAGTTGTATAATCAGGAAAATGTGGTGGTTGTGATGTTGTTAATAGGGATTTAGATATTGCCACAACCACCTTGTCACCATGACCCACAATATCTCTCTAGTGCTCAAAGGCATTTAAATGTTGCTATACAAAATGATACATATACAATTATACCTTACTTCTAATACATGCATTTCAATCTAAGTATTAATCTTTAGATCAATTGATGACTGAAAAATGTAATTTGAAACTCAACTGTAGTTTCATAGCTGTGGATAAAGCAAACAGAAGTCAATGAAATTTATAAGTTAAAGGGGTATATGCACAAGCCCCTATCGCCACGGGAACATCACTTTTTAGGACGTTCTTGTGGCGATAGGGGCTTCGTCTAATTTACAAGGCAGCATTAAGCCACTTAACTTGGCTTAACGCTGCCTTGTAAATAAGGCACCCTTTCACACTATGCTTAGCATGAAAGGGGAGGGCAATGGGTGTTGCTGTGGGCGTTCCACCGCAACACTCATTGATTCTGACGCTGCCTCCTATTTACAAGGGAGGTGTTAATCGGAGGCAGTGCCAGAATTAAGACCAGGGAAAACCTGGTCTTACCCTGGCGCATCGAGGAGAAATGTTACATTTCTCCTTTTTCTGCTGTTTTCATGTGTGCTGCGTTGTGCAGCCCACATGAAAACAGCAAAAGACCAATGATTGTTTATGTACAGGGAGGTCCACCTTCCTGCACATAAACAATCATTATTAAAAAATGCAGTTTTGCAACTTCTGTTTGTGTTGCGTTAAGCAGCACACATAGAAGTTGCAAAGCTGCATTTAAAGATTGTTTATGTGCAGGAAGGGGGACCTTCCTGTACATAAACAATTTTCCCCTGAACGCAGACACTCTTGCACTATGGTGCAAGGGTGCCTGTATTGGCGCTAGGCTGCTAAACTTAGCGCCAGCACAGGGGGAAATGCAGGGCTGCACCATGTTCTTGTAAATATGGTGCAGCCCTACATTTCAGAAGTGGCCGAACGTGTCGTTAAGCCAAGGAGACTAACGACACGCTCCGCCACTTCTTTGTACATATGCCCCCAAATGTCTTCCCAGGAAGGCAAGAATCAGTTTCCACTGTGTGATTTTAGCTGACACTGTGAATCTCTTCAGTAGGCCATAGTAAAACGTCTTCCAATAATGTTTCCCTATTAAAGTAAAGAATGCAGCAAGTGATGAAGGGTATAAACATGGGCACGAAAAGTTATCTTCCATAAATACATACAAAAAGATTGATTAGCACATTTAAAAATCAAATTGTCTAATTTGCTCCATCAGTTTGTATTCTTGACATTTCTTGGTAGTCTGTAAAGTTTGGTGCACTGGGAATCAACTTGTGTGAAACACTAAATAAAGGATTGATAGAATTCAATCTTAGTCCATGAGCATTGCAGCCTTCAGATAGAGGCATTGCAAAAGTCGGTCAATAGAATACTTTAACATTTCAATGAATTAGACTATGGTTACGAAGAAACTGGTACCCTCAACTACCTTAGATCATCCTTCCCATCAGAATCTAGAGATGCACCTTAAACTTAAATAGAGATCATCAGATTCTTCCAAAGACTGGTTATGTGGGATTAAACCACAACTTGGGTATGGAATTTTAAGGGAAAACTGTGTCTGTCTTTGGAGGATTGAACTAAGCTTCTTCACACATGTGGGTGGGAGAAAACTGTGACTTAACAGTTGGAAATTGTAAGACTCTTTCAAATGTGTCAGGTTGAAACATGTGCTGTATATGGCAGCTTCGAATTTATTTTGTGCTATGCGTATATCATCTCAAACGTCTTGACAAATTGCTTTGTAAGAGGTATGGGAATTAGGGATAACAAGTAAGAACCTGAAGGCAGTAGCTATTTATATTGTTTCAATGAGCCCCAAAAAGGGCAAGAATTCTCGAAGAATTGTGTGAATATATTACAAAGGATTTTCGTGAAATACATTCTGAATCTCCTCCACTGTATTACCTAATTACCCACCCTATATAAACCACAAATTAGGTTTATGGAAAATATTTTGGAAATATTAAATCCAAAGTCTATGAGTAGCCTTCAATCCTTTTCCAAAAAACATCTTTGGTTGATAATGCAGTATTTTATAAAATGAAAGCTAAATTTCAGCTCTGTCTGCCCTAATCCCCTTAAATCCATCATCGATTTCAACTGTAACAGTAAAGGGTGCAGGGATTATGGGAATAGCAAGAGAAAGAAATTGCAATGGTTTCATATTCTAAGGAAATCTCTAAAGTGCAGTAAGTATGATAATTTATGCAGAGCATTAAAATGAATCAATGCATACTAAGCAATACCGTATTATACTTATGTTCCACATTTTTAAAAGATTCTCCACACCCAAAATCAAGAGGTCGTTTGTCATGTCCAATATGGAAATGGAAAAAGCAAGACACCAAATCACTTTTTTCAGAAGAAAAATGTTTTTAGTAATCTATCATGGTTAAGATAAGAAGATTGACCAATTCTCTGACACATATATTATAGTATTGCTTATTAGAAATTTGGTTTTGCGAATTGTGATAAAGTTATGGTATTTTCCTGGTGTAAGAAATATGAAGATTGTGACACCCACTGGCTTCTTTATTTTTGAGTAACCCACTTAAATGGCAATATTCCAAGAACAATAATAAGTTACATACATTAAATGTTTTACAATTGGACCAAAGTAAAACAATACACTTAAACTCACTTAAATTAAGAAATGTTGATAACTCAAGCATTTCATACCATTGGCTGGCTACAATGATATTTATATGTAAACAAGTAATTGTTAAAATATATCGCTCATTTGGAGGAACATTTTCGATTACAATATAATGAGTAAGTGGCAGATAAAGGAAAGATGAAGAGTTTTTTAACTGTAAAGAATACATTATTTTTTAAATTTGAAAATAAATAATACATGGAGTCAATCTCTTCCCATCATAAGTAGCGCACTCATAAGCCCCATATATAAAGAATGACAAGCAAAAGGAAATACCCACAGACCACTTCGTTTTGTGGTGGCTACAGAATGTCTTCATTTAAATGTACAAAATTCAAATTCAATGCAATATTTGTGTTAATAAAAAAGGAAACAAGAGTGGCCAAAGTATATCAAGTTTGATGGGCAACTGTATGGAGATTTATTTCTTCTTGCCCATCTCTAATTATGTCAAAGCCCTTTCCGCTAAGCCTTATAGGACATTTCCCAGCATTTTCCCAATTGGAAGTAATTATCTTCCTTTTCACCAAGACTCAAATACAAATCTTAATAAAATGCATGAAACCAAAAAAGAATTGAAACATTAAAAATTACATTCCACTTGTCCCTAATCTGTTTCCAAAAATAATGCATTGTGGAGAGTGAATAGCATGTGCATAAGAAGACACAGTCAAGTAAAGCAGCACAAATAGTTCCAACTGCGCAAAGTTTCAACTTGAATGAAGCGATAGAGGCCAAAAACAGTCCATGACATACAAAGAAAAGAGGTTTTAGTACTACCTGAACAGTGGCAGTCACTGCGTTTGCCGCCCGACGGCTGTAGGTAAGAGCGAAGGGGGGGGAGGCCACCTCCCCCAGAACTCATGCTGCCCGGGGCAGACCACCCCCCGCTACACTACTGTACCTGAGAAACAAATTGTAGTATTTAAATTATTTCATCCTTCACCTGTAACAACCAAGTAATATTTAAATTCTCCTCCCATTGTATCTCAATGCTTGATTTCTCTTTAGTATTCAAAGAATGTCTTTAATATGTATTTAGAAGTGTAATCTGTTTTCTGCATAATTATACTTTGCAGAAAAATGTGCTATTAAGTCTCAGGCACCTTATCTATCTGTGCATCAGAAACAAAACAGTTCCTAATAAAAGATACAAGTCTTTTATTGTGATGCATAAATGTATGTAGAACACTATACTACTATTTTACATCTTAGAACATAGCTACAGGCCAGTTCCTAAAAAGTTGATTGACCCGTCCCAGAGTGATCAGTAGTTATGGGGCTCAAATTATAACAATGAGTCACTGGTGTCCTGAAGTAACATCTTACTGTCAAGCCAAAAACTGAAAACCAAATACACCCCTTTAGCGCTTAACCCTTCAGGGAGTGAAGTCAAGCAATCCAAAGTTGTCCAAGGGTTACCCAGGGATGTGATGTGGGGATAGAAACTGGGAACTCATTAAAGCCTCTCATAACAATCAGTTAACTATTGCCCAGCCAGTCAAGTAAGAAAGGAACACACTTAAATCTGAAACAACTGCTTGCTACACAGGAAAGTCCTCTGCTACAAGCCATCATCTCAGATGTTGTGCTGCTCCTGCTGATGTGCTCGTTATCACAGCAGCTCCAAGCACATAGATGCTGACTTGGCGCCGGGCCGGCTGGCTTTTCTAGTGGTTTCTATTGCTGTGGCAGGGTGCCAACATGCATCTTTCACCTTAAAAGGTGGATTGTGCAAATCGAGGCATGCAGCCTCATGCTCTATCCTGTGTGGTGTTTCCTTGGGCCAAACTCAAGCCCATTACACAAACAAGTGAAGAGCCCACTCTGGGTCACCTCCACTTGTTTGGATGGTGTCAAGCTGAAATGAAAACGGAACTTATTTATCTGCATATTGAAAACCTGACGTAGAAGTGGATTGTCTCAACGTTTTAACAAAAGGCTCAATGTTCCACTAAAGGGCTCTAAAAATAATAATGGTTCAAGAGAAGACACTTGCCTTGTAGCTCTTTTGGAAGATAAGAGGTGTTGACCCCCATTAACAAAGAGGGGTGTTTTTGTCCTCTATATAATAAAGCACGGAATTAAAACATTTTGGGATCAAAATGTGCTATTTAACTGGCCATTTCATGTATGTCACCAACCTCAATTAAAAGCCTTTCCAGCCAAAGATGTCACAATTCTAGAGGAACCATGCATAACATTAAAAACAATCTAGAATTATATGAAGTGGGTCAACCCTGAACGAACCCCAATTGCTCCAACTTATTCAGCTTAGGTAAACATTTTTCTATGGTCAATACACATAATGTTGCACATTTGTTTTACAATCTAAATTTTAAAGTGGAAAGAGTTTATAGTCATAGAAAATACAGATCTTTCTTATATATCAGACACAACATCACTTGCAAAAAGATTCCTCTGTCTTACATATACAATAAAAATTACCTGTACACTAAAACCTTTAAGAATTGTAAATTAAATTCTACAGAAACGTTTTATGGACCTGGAATTTTTATTTATGGAGTATATTAAGTATTGTAAATATTTTACTAATATCAACAGCCTTTGCCTACAGTTGACAAATGAATATTGGCCAATTGTTTCATATTGTACATTCTTAATACAATTTGGAAGCATTCTCCGAAATGTCAGATTTCCAAAAATACATTTATTTTATTTTCATCAATCATATTCTTAACATGCATTTTTGTTTTGGAGATTTTAAGGTACTTGGCTAGTATCTATTCCATGTTCCATAGTTTCTTGAATACACCTTTAATAAAAACATCGGCATATTTTAGTAAGGAAACCTTAAATTCTGTCTACTATACAATGATTTCCCAAGTAGGAAACGCAAATCAATTATACAAAATTTGATCAGAAATTAGAATATCTCCAATCTCCGCATTTAACGAACTATAACTGAGAAAAGTATAATTAATTCTTTAATTGGTTTGCAGGACTCTGTATCATAGCCCCTTGTTGATGGCATCCTCAGCGGTGACGCAGAATTCCCCATCGCTACACCGCAGCTCCCTAGGAACCGCAGCTGCATGATACATCCTCGGTGCAGGATCTTACAACACTCCGCAAACCAGTATTCAAGGTACTTTGTTCAGCATGCCTAACTGGGTCCTTGTATTTGACCTGCGCTCCATCATGGTCAGCCTGAACCTGCGACTTTGTCTTGGTATAGAGTGACCAGATAACCATAGTTGGCGCTTTATGCCTTTAGGCACTATTTTCACCTAGATCTTTAAAAATGCATATCTCCGGTTCTACTTATTGGAGTTTTGCTCTTTTGGTGCCAAATAATTTATTAAAATGTACTCTATTTTTCTAAATTGGTGTGGAATTTTTCTTGTGTAGTGTTTTCACTTTATTACTGTTTTTATGCTGCATACATACTTTATGCATTGCCCATAAGTTAAGCCTGACTGATTTTGCACCAAGCTACCAGAGGTTTAAGCAGAGGTTAATTTAGTGACTTTTGTGGTTCAGCCTGATTGAGGTTATGGCTCTTGCAAGAACAGGGGTCACTCCCCATACGTCCATCCTCTCAACCCTACATGACTATTTTTGCTAGGTGCTTAAGCAGGTCATATATGTTATTAAGACTAGGCCACGTCCCTCTGCTGGGCCTGGATTCAAGCTGAAGAACCAGTCCTTACTCAGGCAGCAAGGCAACAGGGTAGCAGAGTAGCGGTCCTTCTAGCAGAGAAGCACAGCAGTCCTTCTGAGTCCTCCACAGGTGCAAAGGTATAACGATTAGTGGGTCTGAGAGTCTCATTTTCATACCTGGTGCCCCCTTTGCAGTAGAAGTTTCTAGCGAATTCCCTTTGAAGTACTTGCAGATTCCTGACTACCCTGCTGTGGCTCCAAGCTGATGGCATGAACAATGCAGGGATGGCAAGTCAATATCAACAATTGGAAAGGAGCGCCGATGTGATCGCTGTGATAATCAATCAATTATTGCATTCCTTTAATGAACCAGATCCATAGGCAAGCTTGCTTCATATGAAAGTTCCATTTATTTATTTAAAAAAAACATTGATCCAAGAAATAACAGTATTAAATCGTCAGGACGAAACAAAACTGCAATTGATGGCCCACTCAGGCACACCTAATCCCTCTATTGTGTGGCTTGCTGGGAGGAATAAACAAAGTTCAACTGTCAGCTACACCCAGTCATGTGACCCAGGAACAGGCTGCAGGTACCAAATAGTTAGGGCAGGAAAAGGCCAACTTTCTAAAAGTGGCATTTTCAAAATTGTAATTTTACAATCTGACTTTACCATTTAAGAGAATATTTAATTACAACTTCTCAGATACCAAACATGAAAAGTCAACCTGTTACCAATCAAAAGTTAATACTGATTAAATTTAATAAGGTAACCTAATGTTATCCTATAGGAGAGGTAGGCCTCACAGTAGTGAAGAATGAATTTAGGAGATTTTCACTACCAGGACATGCACAGCCTTTTAATTTCAATGCACCCTGCCCTATGGGCTACCTAGGGCCTACCTTGGAGGTGATGTATTTGCAATAAAAGGGGAGTTTAAGGCTTGGCAAGGGGGTTATATTGCCAAGTCGAATTGTTAGTTTAAAACTGCATGCTGGCTGCTGTGGTAGGCCTGGGATATATTTTAAGGGGGGACTTAAGTGGATGGCATATTAAGTGCTGCAGGCCCACTAGCAGCTTTTAATTCAAAGGCCCTAGGTACATGGTATACCACTGTACTAGGGACTTTAAATAGTAAATTAAAAAGCTAATTTACCATATTTTAGGAAATGAATACAAGCCCTTTAGCACTGGTTAGCAGTCCTAAAGCCAACACAAATGTTCTCAGCACCAGGAGGGTGAAGACAAAAGGTTTGGGGGAAGACCACCCTAAGACTAACAGGTATAACAGACATGCTTTTGAAATTCTTTCTTTCAGCCATGTTTTTCATCTCACATTTTATTTTATCAATTCTTTAAGGATGAGGCTATTAAGGATCCCATCACCAATAAGACTGTGCTACACAAGCTTCACTGCAACTGTGCAATCACACTCAAGTCCTCCACTTCACGGATCATCAGAAAAGGCCAAAGTATTTTCCCTGGAGTTGTATTTTTCCCACAGTGATTCAAAGGGAAACAAAGACTGAATAAAAAACCAAGTTTTCAGTCTCAAGCTTACAAATAATGCTTATAATACCCTACTTTTACAACTCTACATGCCAAGTTCACAGCGAACAGCAGTAACCAGGATTCTTTGCCTTAAATTTAAATACAAGTGCCAAAATGTTCCAACCTGCCAAGCTCCTGCTTGTATCTGGTAAATGTCATTCCAGTACCACCCTCCCCGATACGTCTGTGCCATATGATGCTACTGGAGATGCTTACCACTGCAAAATCTCCTCTGAAAAATGTCATTATGAGGACAAATATGCCTTTACCGTGAGAGCAAAATGACTTCAATATTGGGAATGAGCTGTCCAATGCTCAAACACATTGTCATTATATGTGCTGAACCAACCACATCTACTGACTAAAAGCATACCTAGATAATTACATTTGCTAATCTCTCCCTCCTGAGTTCCATGAAGGCTGCATTTATCCATAAGGATGTTGGTCCCCAGTCGCATAACCACATATTTTTTTAATTTAATTGTGAGACCAATGGATGTTGTAAAACCTGCTGTAGTGATGTTGAGCTTTTGTAACTTTTTTATAGTTTGACGAACATAGACCAAGATCATCTGCATAGAGAAACCAGTTGAGGGATCTTCATGATTTTCGGAGGCAATGTATACATTGACAAAATATGTTCTGGAAGTTTGTACAAAGCGCATTGAACTAAAAGGCCATCATCAACCGACATCTTATGTTCATATGGACTTCAGTCATCAAGTTGAATATGAGTCCACATGTTAGTGTAATCATTTCTCATCCCTATTTAGTAATGCCTGAATTTTTACATTAATTTGTTGTCATAATTTTCCTGATCCTCTTTGTGGCGAACAAAAATGATTTTTGGTTTTTTTTATATCAAGACTAGCCCTTACATTAAGAATTGAATTACATTTGCATTGATATTTGTTTTTAAGCTGAAGAGAAACAATCCATCCTAGGAATATGTACAGTTTTACAGTTCACTTGGATCCTTCTCCAGCTGTTCAATAGTGTTATTGTGGGACTTGTTTCAAAAAGCCAATATTGTAACAAATGGCACACCTAAACTGTGGGTTAAAATGGGTCCAAAATGGTATAGAAAAAGAAAACTTTAGTGCATTTAAGGATTTGTTTACTACTACCAGCAGATGTAAAGAAATAACCCTCCTATAACGGACTATAACCAGTCTCCAACATTTTCAGTCATATGAGGTACTTCTGATAAATGAAAACCACTTTGAGCCAGTTTCTCATTTGATTTTCACCTGAGGGTAAGCACTCAAATATACTGCATTACCACTTCTGTGCATGGAAGAACCAGCGGCTGTGGTCATATTTCAATGTTTCAGGAATCATTAATGTCAGAGGCGGTCAAAGAAAGCCAACAAAGCTAGCCCGCCACTGGTGGTGTAGCTATGTCAAGTGTCAGGAATTTTAACAAAGAAAATCAGACCTTATTTAAGAATAACACTATATTGAAAAAAGGTTTGCAAACCCCCATGGGCCTTTTTAGCATCATGCTGACCACTGACTCCCATTGTAATGGATCTATTTGAAAAGCTTCATTGTTACACATAATTATATATGGGTATTTCAGTAGGTGCATAATAACATCAAAGGAATTCATGGTGTCCATCATCACACAAAGAGGAAGTCCTAGTTTGACATTCCACCTGTAATCTGGAGGTCCATCTCTGCCCGCAGTCTGAGCCATGAGCCACCTGCACAGAACCCCTCTGGGCTCCCCCGGATGCGGAGGCACTGGAGTGACTCCAACAAACAGAAAGCCCTGCTCTGAACATGCGCAGAGAACAAGGATACACTAAACAAGAGTGCTTCTACACTGAAAGCTGCACAAAATTGGATAAGTTCTTCGTTTAACTCTGGGTATGAACCTGACAAAGACTCAATCAATTAGACTACTTCCATCCATATACTAGGAATGTCCCCAAAAGGCTCACTAAATAATCAAGGAACAATAATAATCAAATATCCATAAGACAACAAAGCCAGAATATACATTGTAGGGGCCCTAAGGAAATCTATGACTTTGTAAAGGAGCTTTCATGTATAAATTGCTTCGAACAAAATTTGAAAATAGGAAAGAAAGTCTATGACCAAGCTGAGGAAAACTACCATCACTATCAAATGATGATATAGAATGAACCCTTGCCCAAAAGGGTGGCAATATAAATATTCACCTAAGACCCAGCCTTCTCAGTTGTCCAGGAGTGAATTGATATTATTGGAGGATTCCTAGTTGTTGATCATAATCAGTCGAGGGGAAGCTTCAAAAATGGGTCCAAGAAGAGAATGATGAAAATCAGAGTCTTGGAGACTAGTGCTGGTCAATCAGCTCACTCCATGTCTGAAGAGCAAGATAAAATGCAGATATCTCATAACTCCGGTACTATCAAAAAGCAGTATTACTGTAAAATAAACTGCAACTCACATTCTTTGTCTCTAATAACTGAGCATAGCCCATCTCGCTGCCAATGCCCTAATGTATTGCAAAGCTGTAAAAATGGTGCCAACTTCTCCTGGGAAAGTCAATGCTCTGGGAACAAAATATCCCATTGAAGATAAATAGTGCAATCAAGTACTACTCCTGCAAAAGGCTTTCTATGGTTCAAGCTCAAGTTTTTATTAAATATTTAGACCTACTAGGAGATCAACAATAAGAGGACATAGGCATTTCATCACTCGATATATTTAAGAAAAAGAACGTTTAACATTTTGCAACGCCCCAATTACTTTCAAAATAAACTCATTTCATCTGTTAATACATTTTTACATCAGTTAATTTACTGGATAATTCAATAGTTGAATCACTGCTTTTGTTGATTTAGCCATATTTTTTATAAAAAGCGATTTCAAAACATTATGTCTAGATGATTTTAGGGCAGGACACACAAATAGAACATGCTCTAGTCTGTACAGAATTATTACATAAAGTGCATAATCTGTACTTCCATTTCACATGCCACCAAGCATCAGTCACACTAATAAGAGACATCCAGTTTAGCCTGCACAATAATATGCATCTACAAAACTCTGGGACAAATTTACAAAAAAAGTCACGCATCACCTTGCTGTTCTGCGCGACAGGGAAAGGGCAGTATTGCGTGGTATTTAAAAGAATACAGCGTATTCCAGCCTTTGCCCCTGCGCTGGTGCCATTTTGTGTGCCTGCACTGTTAGGAGGATTGTTTTATTGCCGAAAGGGGCACCTTACTGCACAAAAACAATCCCTGAGGAATATTTCTCTTTCTATGTGTGCTGCAGAATACAGCACACATAGAAAGCAGAAGTAACAAGGACAAATGAAGATATTTCTCCTTGCTACACCTCCCCAGAGAAGGCATATCTTTTTGGCGCATCCCCAGGTCTACCACGTTTGGTAAATCCGGGAATACATCAAAATCTCTGGGAGCTGCCTTGGAAACACCCATGCAACGACCATGGAACGCCTTCCCAGGGCAGAGTAGCACAACTCAGCTATTTGCACTGCATTGTGTTACTCCTGATTTATGAAGCCACTCAAGGCCGCACAAAGATGCGTGGCTTCATAAATCGCTTTTTGGACTTGCATTGCTCTTGCACCATGTTGCTTGATGTACGAGCGACACAACTCCTCTCATAAATATGGCCGTCTGTAATCTAAATTCCAGCTTAGGTAAGGTTGAAGTACCTCAACTCGACAAGACCAAACTAATTCACATAACCTCAGCTTTTTGCCACATAATCTGATGTCATTTTCCATAGAGCTATTTTTCTTAAATACTTTCAAATAATTTTTAAGTTGGTAATAGCTCAAATTTTGTAGGTCTTCCTTACTAATGCTGGAGTACTTCGAAACGAAAATTTGTTATTGATGTACCCTCCCCTCTTGAGGGTGCAAAACATTCTGTGGCTCATAACTTCCTGAGGCTGTTATCATTTGAATGTATCAGACGATAGTCCAAATGAATTACAACTGCCACACCGCTTACAAATGTGCTAATCAGACCCATTTCTAATCATAGTGCCACGATAGGTGCCATTATATGAAAGGGGCAAATCGAACGCAAAATCTTCCCCTAGGCCCTATGCATAAAATGGCAATGATCCACTTTTACTGTTTCTATTACATATAACAGGGTTTAAGGAATTTTCATTTTATAAACCATTAAAATATGTTTAAAATGCCTTTGACACGTTACTCCATAAAGTGCTTTGAGTGCATTTGCATGGGCCGCCATCATATTCATCAAATGTGCAATATGCTCACTATCAGTTAAATTGGCACTGAAGATTTTCCCTAGGTAGGGGAACGATTTAACTGCTTCCAGTGCAGGCCTACTTAGATGTCAGTTGTACATCATGGTTGCACAACAGCCCCTTGCACAAAACTTCATAATCTTACTTTTACTTATATTCACCTATAAAAAATGAGTTTCAGCAAAGGAAAATAGAAAATCCAGATGATTCTGTAATCTTTTTTGAGTCAGATATAATAAGACAATGGGGGAAATTCTCAATTATCGGCGAAATTATCGCTAACCTCAGTTAGCGTGCGCTTTCTTATCGCTGTGTACCGCGTGAAATTATCGCCGTGTTAGCAGCGTATTCACAACACGCCGCTAACGGGCGATAGTTTCAGGGAATGGCGGTGAAAACTGCCGCTAACATCAGCGCGAAGGCGATAGGAAATCCGGCGTTAGCGGGCAAAAACTACCGATAGGGCCATTAGCGGCAAAAAATCTCACGTTAGCCAGCCCAACGTGAGTTTTCTTTGTCCCTAATGCAAAAAATAGCCTATCAGTCAACACCCAATAGAAAATAGGTATAAAAACCTAAAAAAATGCAGAATGGAGCATCCTGGGACAAGTGCAGCACACATCAACAACCCCTGCAAGCCACCCAACATCCAGGATGACCAGGATGAGAGCCAGGATGCCTCGCTGGACCTGCGTCTGGAGCCAGGATGCCTCGCTGGACCTGCGTCTGGCGCCTGGATGCCTCGCTGGACCTGCGTCTGGAGCCTGGATGCCTCGCTGGACCTGCGTCTGGAGCCTGGATGCCTCGTTGGACTTACCTGCCTCTGGAGCCTGGAGTGGGATGCGGAGGAGCTGTGGAGTCGATGAGCCGCGGCAGTAGACATTGAGGCGCGACGATCACCCGTACCTGGTGGTTAAGTCTGGCAGGTCGCATGGAGACACGTTGCTGACCTGTGTGAGAAGACCACCTTGTGCTCCTTGGAGCTGTCAATAGTAGAGGCACTCCTGCGCCCCAACGTAGGGAGGTCTGCATCGCATACTACGATCCACCACTACACCGGGGTGCACGGAGGGGATTACCAACGGTGGTTGGCGCCTCTCTGCATCACAGGCCGGATGATGTTGGGCTGGCCGGACGCTGTGGAGGGTGATGCCCTGGAGCTGCGCAGAACTTGTGTGGCGTAAGCGCTGCAACTTCACGCCTAAGGGGGCACTGCTGCATCAACTGCATCTGGAGGTCCACCAGCAGACTTGGCTGCTACTGCTGTACCCAGGCTTGTGAAATCCCTCCTGGCTGAGGCTCATGCTGGCTGAGTCACAGATTTGGAGAGAGTACAGCGGATTGCGCCACGGTGTTAATGTCCAGGTAAGGAGAAGGTGGGACGCATAGCGCAGGACGCCTGGGGGTCGAGTCCCCCAGGCCTAGCACATGTAGATGACGCACCCCCAGTGTCGGTTCATCCGCTATGGCGGAAGAGCATCACCCCACTGCTTACAAGCAGTGCAGAGAAGGAACAATCATCACATGATGATAACTTACTGATGTAACCGTGCTATGTTTCCCTTGCGGGTGGGAGGGTGGGTAGGACTGCTCCAAGCACGGGGCAAGGCATGGGCGGATTGGCATGCCCACTCAAGTGCGCAATGACTGTTCGGTCGGCCCACTCAGGCCGCCCAAAGCAGTCATGCGCACTTCCCTGTTCGTAATGCAGGCTGCATTACAGCCTGCATGGAGAACATGCCCACCCCTCCAGCCCCTGCCTGCATGCCTTGTCCCGTTGTCAATTACCAATCCCACCGCCGCCTCACAGCGTTGTGATTGGCTCAGGGGAGGGAGCCTCGCTGCCTACTTCCTGTTCCTGGAAGCAGACGCAGGAGAGCAGGAGCGACGAAGACACGGGACCCGGATTCGAGGTAAGACTTCCCTTATCAAAATGTTTACAACACCCGCTCACACACACATCCCTGCGTCCATGCCCCATCCAGTGTTCTTTCCAGCGTTTACCACCTCACAGCTGTCCAGACTCCCCCCAGCACTTCTCAACGGCGGCCACTGTGCGCCCATGCACAGCGGGTGTGCCAAAGGCACATACGTGGTTGCGACGCATGCCATAAAATCGCATTCCATTCCCATGAATACTAATACTAGGCACATTGCAACAGTAGAGTAGGTGTTGCATAGCGGAGACATCAATATCTCTATTCCCACATCAGTGAGTGCAACCCAAAACTTACCTTTGCACCCCAAACCCAACCGTGAACCCTGGAATTCCTTTTTGAGCCCCATATCACACCCAAATATCACATTTTATCCAAATGTAAACACCCCAAATTCCATATTTTACCCCAAAACACACCCCAAATTCCATATTTTACATCCGAAACCCATAGCCACCCGAAAAACTTTAAAGTACCCCATTACTGACCTAACAATGCGTTGGAATCAAATGCAATGTAAAGGCGCCTGCGTTGTCGGAGTTGGGTTGTTGACGATGTACTGCCTGTGTTGGAATGGTTGCCTCCCATGCCAAAGGCCACCCATAGGCTACACCGTTTGGTCCATCTGCCCCTGGACCGCACTCTGCACCAAGGAGCCTTCCTCTTGGACACTACACCGCTACGACGCCAGCAGCCTCCTTGCCATCAACCCTGGATGCCACCTCACCTGCCAGGACCAACCTCTGCTCCCGACCGGACATCGCCATTGCCATGACTGACGGCTGCAGTATCGCCCGCAAGGAGCACCCCGACCATCAAGGAGGAGGCATTGCCATCAACTACAGAAGCACACTCCGACTGACCATGCACTCTAATGGCCCAAGGGTGACCATGGACCACCTCCACTCCCAGATCCAGACCAAACCCAAAACCATCCTCTGCGGCACGCTCATCTGCAGGCACCACAGGCCATGGACCCCCATTCTCCGATACCATTGTAGACCTCATTGCACACCAGGCTCTCCCATCCACCGACGACATCCTACTCGGCGGACTCAAGTTCCACCTGGACAACCCCAGTGACCAGAACAACACCCCCTCCTGAGGAAGCTCAACAACATCAGAGTCAAGCAGCTAGTCACCGCAGCAAGCAACATAGCAGGACACACGGTCGAGCACGTCTCCTCCGCCAGCTGGACCTTCAACTACAGCCACACCACCGGACTCTCCTGGACCAACCATCATTGTATAGATCACATCTTCACCATGCCCACCATACACCACCGCCATCATCGCACACATCGCAGATGGATCAAGGCCACCGAAGTACGTCTCGTCAACTCCCTCAGCACCACCACTACGCCTACGCTTACAGACGATGACACCACAGTGCCCAAACGCAAACAATGGATATCCAACTGCGCCGACACCCGGGCACCCCTCATGGACGGCAATGCGTCAGTACCTTACGCTTGCCTGATGGCAGGCATAAGGGTGACGCAGTGCCACAGGGATAGGCTGGCCCCATGCATTGCTGGAGATGCGTCATGGTTGTGACACGACTGCAGCAATGCGTGACTTTAGCACAGACAGATACGTCAGGATTCCAGACGTATCTGTCATTACTTGCGTCATGGAGCGCTATCCAGTGAATACAGCGCATCCGTGGTGTCGCAAGAAGGGGGTAGTGAAAAGTGTTGCAACGCTGTCTTGTTGCAGCGCTGCAACACTTTTCATGAGTGAGGCCCAGGAATGCACACTATCTTATTGATGGTGCGCAGTCCTGCCCTGTAATTTTGTAGCAGGGCAGTGCAGCAACATTGTTTGCAGCGCGGTCCAGCAACAAAACCTGCTGAAATGAGGCCCCAATGGTTATCTCCATTTTAAGACCAGATATTTTCTGGTCTTAAAAAACTGCCTCTAGTTGCAGTTAGAGCCATTTTTTGGGGTCCTCTGGACTTAAGGAATCCCCTTGTGAATATGGAGATGTTGGCTTAACGGCAGATTTTGCATGGGAACGCCTCCCTTGCATGTCATTAGCTATAATTATCGCTAACTGAACTCGCGATCTTTTCAATGGACGTTTTTGCCAAAAAGCTGTCACTAACGGCTGTTAGCGACAGCTTGAGAATAGGGCGATAAAAATATTGCTGCTTTAGCGGCAGAAAAGTGCCGCTAATGCTGCGATATCGCCTTGAGAATATGCCCCAATGTAGTCTGTATACAACAGCGTGCCCAAAGGATAAACTCCTGGTTTGGAAGCTTCTCCACCTACCTGCCCATCAATTCTGGCAGGTCATCAATATATAGCGAAAAAATAAGAGGAACCAAGATGCATCCTTGTTTTAAACCATTCCTAGTGTCTATTTTTGATGTAATGCCACGCTGGCCTCCGAGCATAAGATGGCACCATGTAGAAGTTTGTAGGGCAATGATAAGCTTCAGAAAACCCTCCAGAATTCCCATTGCCCTAAGTTTCCTATACAGGGTGGGCCTGTCCATGGGGTCGAAAGTAGTGGAAAAATCAATATATGTTGCATAGATAGGCATACTCCTCCTCTGAACATACTTTTCCAAGATTAGCTGCAGTGCAGTTATATTATCCAGAGTGGAGCAATTCAGTCTAAAACCAGCTTGTTCCAATGGCACCATTTTCTTTTCCACTACCCAACACTGTAAATTATTTAAGACACACTTAGCGAAGATTTACCCAGTGGCATTTAGCAACATAAGTTGTCTATAATTACTAGGGACAGTAATAGAGCCTTTTTATGTAGTGGGGGGATGACACTTCCTCTCAGAGAATCAGGTATCAGTCTGGTTAAGAAGTGGTATTTAAATAATGCTGTCAAGTATCTAGCCCAAAAATCAAGCTCTAACTTTATGATTGCAGTCAGAAATTTATCAGGGCCTCTTGCACCTTTGCTCCTAGCATTACTAAGAAGATCTTTTACCTGCGCCCTTGTTGGACAAGGAGTGATAAGATCTTCTATATCCCCAGACCCCGTATTGGAAATGGCAGTACCTATGGAGTTACTTTCCCGGTATTTGAAGCATAGATGTTAAACATATAGGTGCACCATTCAGAGGCAGGGATATTATTAGCTTTGGGATTAGTAGTGGCGTCATTGCATTCCCCAATATTCTTCCAAAAGAGTCTACAACTTTTTTATTTCACTGCTTCTATAATTTAAACCCAGGTTCTATCTGCCTGATCTTTTGACTGTGCTAACTTCCACCTAGCTCTCCTTCTTTTTCATAGATGTATTAACTTATTTTTTTCTCTAGAGTAATATATGAATTTCCATTTTTGCAACTTTTTAAATCAATTTATTAAAAATAAAGGCTTTATTAAAAAGGTTTGCCTGCTCCCTCGTTCCATCCCATTCATTTCTGGATAGATCAAGGTTTATCTTACAAATTTTCCCATGTCTTTTACATAATTATCTATAGATATCCATCCGTGGGCGGAATTATCCTCTAGTACCTTTCTTAACTTGACCGATAAAATCTCCTTACTTTGCATATTCCAGGACACCCTTCCATCAGCTGAGCTGAGGTAAATTTCATCCTCTTCACTTATCTGCCAGGAAGGTATGATCTCTGGTTTGCCATAAATGGTGAGTGATATAATATTATGGTCACTCCAGATGTTATTACTTACTCTCATTTCCCTTAAATAAGGAAAAACCATACATGAGCCTATTACATAGTCAATTAATTTAGTCGTAGAACCTGCCATATGGGTAAAGTGGGACAAAAAATATCTGTATAGTCTGCCATTAACTATGATAAACTCGTATTCGCTACATGCCTCCAACAATAGTGCCCCTCTTTATTTAACCTGCCATCTGCTGGAAAAATTGTGGTAGGATATTCAATGACTCTTTCCGTTCTCTATCAGAGAAAAGAATTAAAGAATGATTAGAGATAGTGGCAGTGAAATCCCCCATGATGAAGATATTCTCAACTCATTCCTGCTCAGCAATAGCCTTTATATATTGGAAAAATCCATTTAGGGCCTGAGTTAGATCTCGGCGGATGGGTTACTCTGTCACAGCGGTCACAGATATCAGGTCTGCCGAAATATTAATCGCATTATATAGCCTGTGTGATATATATTTCGGTGAACAAGATATCCGTCACCATTGTGATGGAGTAGCCCGTCCGCTGAGATCTAAATTAAGCTCCTAGTCTGGAATTATTCTCTTGCATAGGGGGCGTATATAGGTTAGCTAGAATAAGAGGAATCCTGGGACAGTATCCTGACTACTGGTTGGAAATTACTATACAATGGATTAAGTTTGAAGGGTGACAATATACCTGATATGGCCATGAGTACTTGGTAATCAAAAGTGTAGCTAGGCCTCCTCTTGCATGACCTCTCCTTGACTTAGTAGCTGGACTTCTAATAACATAATAATCATCAACTTTGAGTGGTCCAATTGACCAAG
The DNA here is from genome assembly GCA_963921515.1 of Calotriton arnoldi. NCBI lineage: Eukaryota > Metazoa > Chordata > Amphibia > Caudata > Salamandridae > Calotriton > Calotriton arnoldi. The sequence goes on along the minus strand of CAWUFW010003917.1, from coordinate 406,545 downwards.
TTTCTTGCAGACCTATAATTTCTGGATTTAGGGAATTTAAATTCTTGATTTTCTCTATATTTTCCATACCACCAGCTAAGTTCCAGGAGAGGATTTTGATTGTGCTGTTAAACAGGCTGACTCAAAGATTTTGATCTAAAGTCTTTGTCATTATTCAATACCCCTCATAGCCGTTGTCATTGTGATATCTCACTTCTCCTTATAGCGGGGACTACATCTTGATCTCTAAAGGAAACCATTCTAGTTCTAGCCTTACAGGAAACTACAGTTAGTTTTGCATTGAGCGCCATCTCCTCTTGTGGAACTATAGAGTGTTATAGTGTTCCTAAATTATTCAAGTCCCTGTACCTATTCAAGTTGAGTACATATGATTTTGGAAAGTATGGTACAATATCAATCCCTCTGGCAATAAAAAAGTCAGAATTATTCATGATTAAATTGGCAATTACAGGGGAACTGAAAACAAGCCTTGATTTTTCTCAGACCGCGTGTTTAACATTTCCACCAATTTTTGATCACTGCTCCTTACTAATTTAAGCTGGTCTACTTGTGGTGTAAGGTTCTGCAAAAATGATCTATTTAAATACATACCATCTTCATCAAATAACACAATAAAGTCTAGAAATGTCAACCCCTCAACCATGTCCTTACTATATTGATGGCCCGAGGGGCATTCATATTGATCAGATAAGATATCCATTACACAAGTCACCATGGGAGGAACATATGGAACATATGGAGGTACAGTTGGATTTAATACCATAGTTGAGGAAAAATGCCACTCCTGAACCCTGAAGATGCAGAGTCATAAAAGGAACGGTTCTGGGTGGGAACAATATCCTTAGTAACCTTTCTGGTTAACATTAGGCTTCTGTTATTATTATCCTCCATTATTATGGTTGGCGTCACATGTACTTCTGCTTCTGCGCTTAAAGAGTCTACTAGTTCCTTCATAGATGAAGCTGTCATAGGTAATTTAACTTTTCCAACTCCTTTCTTACTCAACTTTCGAACCTTCCCTTTCTGTCTTTTATAAACATTTCTCTTCCGAGGCATGAATCTCAACTCCTGTGACAACTCTGGTGATTTGGCCGCTGATTTTACCTTTCTACTCTGTTTTTTGAAAATTGGAAAAATATCCCTACTTGTGGATGGAACGGTAGAACAAATGTTATTATCCTTCTTTTTATTAGCAGAAACCTGTACAATTAACACATCTTCCTTAAAGAGATCTGCTAATATTGGGCCCGATTCACAAAAGTAATCTGAGACAAAATCCTAACTTTACAACTTTCGGTATTCACAAAGGGCATTTCGGAGTAGTAAAGTTAGGAATCCTAACTTTACTACTCCTAAATGCCCTTTGTGAATACCAAAAGTTGTAAAGTTAGGATTTTGTCTCAGATTACTTTTGTGAATCAGGCCCATAGTTATTTCAACCACTAATGTAGGATTTATAGAATTCATGAATTCCTTTATAGAAGGACGGCCTGCTTGTGTACCAATTTCCCTTGTGCAATAGATGGTACCCTCTATACTTTTTGAGGTAGATTGACTGTCTGATTTCAGTGGAAGTTCTTTAAGTATTACCGATAAAATGTCCAAGATGTGATCAGAACTGTCAGTTGATTTTCCTAATAAGGCCATGATAGATGATAGAATTCATTCCAAGCATTGTAGTGTCTTAGAAACGTAAACAGAGTCCATCAGGAAGAGAACCGGTGGATTAAGCAATAGCTCTATAGGTACTGATATGTTTGGCATTCAGGGTGCATTATTATGGGTTTACTACAAAATAAAGCCATTGACTTTCTTTGAGTCTTTGGTACCACTATCTCGGAAGCTGAATCCTTTCTAGAAAACAGGGATAGGGATTTTAAAGGTGAAAATCTGCCACTTTGTAATCCATTTCAAAAGACCCTTAAAAGGCATGAATCGACTGAGTTTCTTGATGGACCCCCCTCCTGACAGGGCATGATCTTTTTTTGAGTAGATGATCTAGAGAATCTAAAGTTATCTTTTATATCTGCAGGGGAATGGTGTGGGGTAATTTTTCTCATCTGCAAGCCTTCTGGAGGGGCTACAATTGAGGGAACTTCCTCCTGAGGATTCAGTAAACCAGTCATAAAATTTGAGTTAGAAATTACATCTGCTGATATAAAAAAGAGTGCAGATATATTTGCATTCCCTTTTAGAAATTCTACGTGTGGGACCTTATTTCTTGAAGGATTTGATTTGGTTTTTTGACAGTGCCTAGAGGATATCACTCCACCAGTTCTTATCTTGTTTGCCATCATAGTGTCTACTAGTGTCTCAGTGCGAGACGATCTCCTCCTTCCTACACTGACCTTTGTGGCCTCTGGAGACACAATTATCGCAGCTCTCCTGGGACTTGCAGCTCACCACCTCCACAGCACACCACTTGGGCTTTCCTGATGAGACATGGTCAGAAACCAAGGCCCTTGATCCTCAAAACTCTCTACACGAGACATGAGTTTATGATGTGTATTGTATGTAGATCTGCCCAAAAGCGAGCTGCTCTACACCTCTCCACCATCCAGTAGATTCAGTAGATTGTGAGGGTAATGGGAAGGAGAGGTTAGGAAGGAAGCTAGCACCTGGGCATAGTCAGGCCACATCTTTAGGACCAGGGCTCAACCTACCATGGAGATGGTACCTAAAACCACACACACCCCTGTGCCTCCACCCTCTCAATTAAGCCTCTATCTCTATTGAGGAGAAACACAGCTGCAGTAGATGAGCCAAGTCAACCCGCTTGCGGATTGCACCTTGTGGCTTGTGAGTCACATGGCTTGGTTCATAGCCTGAGGTTGCTTGGTGCTTGGAATGGTTTGGAGAGGGGAGTACAGATCATCTGCTCCCCCGACCTACACCCATCACGTCACTTACTTTAACTTCACAGGAGGCAAATCCAGTGTAGCAGATAAAATAAGTTAGTATCTGGTTTCTCTGCTCAAGGATTCCCACTAGATCTCCAAGGACCAAAGACATGTTCGCCTGTAACCCTCTAATTGTCACCAACTGCCACCAATAATCAAGCAGCCAGAGAGAGCAATACAATGGAGGGCAAACACAAGGGCAAGAGGCATTGAGCATCAGTAGGTACACACTCAGGCCTGATTCACAGAACTAACTTACGTCAAAAACGTAAACGTAAACGTAAACGTAAAGTTAGTACTTTTTAGGTATTCACAGAATACACTTACTCAGAATAGTACTAACTTTACGTTTACGTTTACGTTTTTGACGTAAGTTAGTTCTGTGAATCAGGCCCTATGAGAAAGGTATGAGATGAATGGAACTTAAGTACAAGTTTAAGGAGTAAAGAGACTTCAATGAGTCGTAGATATAGAAATAAGAGGGCTATGACAGCTCCAGGCACACCACCCGCCAGGTGCAAGCTGCTCCAACCTAACAGTGTCCTCCTCCACACCCCGAGGGGATCACTGCCATGCCTAATGCGCTTACCAGTTGCCAAATGCAACTTACTGCCACCATTGTTGCAGCTGCTGCGGTTACTTCTATCCCCAGTCCTTGTAGCCTCTCTAGCCCCTAACTCCTCTGCCATGATGTGTCAAGACCACAGCCAATCCTTGCCTGATTCCTAATTCCTGTAGTTCCAAAACATGCAATGGCAAGAGGGGCAGACAAGGGGCAGGAAGCAAATATGTTATCAGGGTCCCGAATAATCTGAGCAATCAGGCAGCCACCGACAATTAACCATCTGCCAGCTGAAAAATGCAAAATTGAAGTGTATTATTGTGTGTTATTCAACATTGACTTTTGCACTTTTTATTTAAATTCATTTTTGTTTGCAAAATGAAGAAATTCGCTGTAGCAAGAGGGACAGAGAGAGAGAGATAAGGAGTGAGATCATGAGATAGAGACTAAGAAAGAAAGAGAGAGACAGAAAGAGAAAGACTGAGAGATGTGGAGTTAGAGGCTGGAAGGAGCATATTTAGGAATATAAAAAGACTTAAAGACAGGGAGAGGCAGAGAAAAACGGGGAGAGAGGAAGACAAGTAGAGACTGAAAAGGTGGTTTTAAAAGAAAGAACAGAGATACGACACTGAACTGAATATCTAGCTATCTATCTATCTATCTATCTATTTTATCTATCTATCTCTATGTGCCTATGAATGAATATATCGATATGTATGTATCTATTTCCTCTATTCCTGCCTCTATCTCTATCTGTCTCTTTCTGCATCGATCTCCCTTTATCTGTGTTTCGATTTCCGTCCACCAATCTGCCTCTATCTACTTATCTGTCTGTATCCGAATCTTTCTACTTTTATCTGCTTCTTTCAAAAATAATATGTCTGTTTCTTTGTCTCTCATTATTATATCTTTTAGTTGTTATCTGTCCCTCTGTCTCTGTCCCTCTTCATGTCTCTATCCCATTGTGTCTTTGTATTTCTTTCCATCTGCCCTTCTCTCGCTGATACTTTGTCTCCCTTTCCCTCCCTGCTCCATGTTCCCCCTTTACTGTCTCTCCCTGTTTAACAAGCTTGTCTAAATTTTTCACAGCATTTGCTGGAACAAGAATGATTTCTGGACACAGTCTGAACACGGATTTTTAGGGACAGTAGACTCAGCCATTGAAAACATGATATGTCCCAAATATTGTTTACAAAAATAATACCCCGTTGAAGTTTACAATGGAAAATCTACACCCAAAGAATCAGCATTTTTAGGCTATGGTATTTATGTCAGAAGATATTTTTGTTATGAATGCTTTGAAATATAACTATAATAGGTTATGAGCACAACCACATTACAGAATTTGGAGAAGGAACCAGGGTTTAAATGCACATATTTTCCACAAGAAATTATGTAAGTGATTTATAGAATATTGTATTCCTGAGGCACAGTTTGTATTGCACATTGAACTCTGTGTCCATCCCCAGGAGGGTCATGACTGCCCTCAGAAACTAGATCAACATGGAATGTTTATACTTCCTATTTTAGCTCATCCAACTCTGCTTTCTTTACATTGTTCTTCTTTCACAATATTTCTTTGGTTGAGATTCCTTTCCTTTTCTGCCAGTTGTTGTCATATAATAATTGAGAAGGAGGAGAAAAAGGGCAATCAAACAAAATAGGGAGCAAAGACACTTCACAAAATCAGAATGAGGGATATGAGGTATGTAAAGTAATCATAAGGCACAGGAGAAACAAACACCATTCACTGGGACATCTCATGAGACCAGATGAAGGACGGGGAACAGAAGATAATCAGAAAGAAAAACAGAGGAAACAAATACTAGTTGGGGCACAGTAGAAAATGAATTTGAGGATTTGCACCAGAAACATATATCCGAGGAGTGAGTGAGTAACTCAAATATGCTTAAACTAGAATTGCCCACTTTAAAGTGATTTGAAGCCTGATGAACTTTCAAATGTACTCGAGTTCCAAGGTTCAAGATTCGAACTCTGTTCCCAATACTTGCAGAGCAGTGCCTTTAATTTATTGCCACTGCTTTCTTGGATAGGACTAAGCTTCCTATATTAACCCTGTATGTTCTCACCCGATGCCAGTGAGGAAAACTTACTGAGCGAATGAGCATGGTGAATGTGCTGATGACAAGTATTCGGTGAGATTGTATGGCTGTTTTATTTGGGAGGAAGGTGAGAATGTGTTCTCAAATTTGTGTGTTTTGCTTCCTTTTTAGCCCATTCACGAACTACAAGGCTCCTGGGGGCATCTCATTCTATATAAGACTGATGCTGATGATTATCAAAATTTTAAATCTCATCCAAATTGTTTGTTTTTTCCCAGCATTGGTATCAGAGAAAACATTGACTGAGGCCAGTGTTTGTTCAGTTGGAGCTACATAAATGTAAAGAATCAAATTCTGGAGTGGTTGGTGCCATAAAATATCCTCGCATTTTGCATAGTTCTTGGTGATAGTAACAGGACAACTGCAAGGGACTAAAAGTGGTGCAACACTTAACCAATGACAGAAAGGTAAGCTTGCAGCTATTATGGGGCATATTCTCAAGAACGTGTGATAACCACCGCAAGTTTAGCTTAATGCAACTTTGCACATCGCAGTCTATCGCGGGAAAACAACGCCGTGTTAACGTAGTATTCCCAACCTGGCGGCACCATGTGATAGCCCCACGATAACGCGTCAAATGACTGCGTTAAAATTAACGTGACGCCGCAAAAATGCGAAACACGAACGCGAATAAAGTTGCGATGAGGCCAACCGCGATGCAAAAATCAGCGATAACCAGCGACAGGCCTGCAATCCCCACGCGTCATGCGGGAAAATGCACTATAAAAGCTGAACAAGAAAAACACACCATAAACAAAATCAACTGCGTAGCAACATGGAGGAACCCGGAACGAGTGCCCAGGTCAACGCGAACCCCACAAGCCCCACAGACCACCAGCAAGGAACCTCTGGGTCGGGAAAGGCCAAGGAGAAGAGGAAGAGGAAGACGGGGTACAGTCCGCATGACAACCTGATCGTCGTCACGGAGGTGACAGAGCACCAACAACAACTGTCTGTCACCTCCACCGTGTCATTGGCAACACAGATGGAAAAATGGCATTCCATTGTGAATGCAGCTGGAGTGTCGAGGAGGCCAAGATGCGCTGGCACGATGTGAAAAGCCAAACCAAGCAGAAACCCGCTGCCAACAGGAAGGCAGCAACAGCGAATGGAGGTGGGAGTCCTGCGCCACAGGAGGAGCTGGAGCAAATGGCGGCCACAGTCATCAGTGTGGAGACGGTGCAAGGAATCGGGAGTCCGGACACTGCTCGACATGACCTGACACAACAGCAACAGGGTGAGTAGCGAACAGGGACTGTGGGGACGGGGTGGGAACGAGCACAATGGCACACATGCACAACAACATGTAGCACACCGCACACCCACAATGACCCTGGGTCATGTCTCTGATCCCCGTGGCACACTGCAGCACACATACAAACATCAAGTAGTCCCCCGTTCACCATGTGCCCAAAGGGGTCCCACCCCACACATCACCAATTACACAACACACACATGCACCCGTGCGAAACACAGCAAAGATGTGTATGTGAGAGCCACACTGGCAATGCAAGTGAGACCACATGACCAGCAGCATGGCTGGAGTACAATCACCATGACACTGTGCATGCCACGAGACTGAGGTGGCTGAGTGTGGACCACATCCGGAAAGGAGCAGGTCACACTCTGACACATCCACCTGCACAAACAACCACTGACGTCAACAACACATCTGCAGACAAACAATGCACAAGAGTACAAAAACCATCCAAGAGCACAAATGACCCAAGTCGCCAACATCACAGCACCTCAAAAGCACAAAAGCCAAAGGCACACCGCCTCCAAGGGATAAGGGGCAGCAAAATCACAGCTGCAGGTGCGACTCCCACACAATGCAGCACACACACATAGCAATGACAGCACACCCACATGGACGACAATGTGGTACACAGTCCAACACCTACACTGCTGAACAGAGGACACAACTGGGTCCGCCTGTGCGTAGAAAATGGCCAATCACATCTGACATAGCAGGAAACTGTGAAATGCAAATGTATGTGTATAACCTCACCTACGTCAGGTAGTCCAAATGTCCACTGTCCCGCATCAAATAGTCCGCCCCTCCCAAACAGTCACAATGTACATTGTCATGAAGTCTGTATGTAAACTTGAACAATGCGGCAACATACATGCCAACACAATGTCAACAAGCATCTCCCCTACACATTGCAGAGGGACAAACAACACCTCCTGCAGAGCAGACCAGACAACTCTACAGTGATGCTGAAGAGGACCACCACACTTCCGACACCTACGCCCCCCAACAGTCCATGGACATCTTAGGCAATTGACCTCCAGGAGCAGGGCAGCACCGCTGCATCGAGGATATCCCACCCCCTGCACAGACAACACAGCTGGACGCACCCACCACCCCGGCTGGCTCCCAGCAGCCCACTGAAGCACACATCGCATTCCAAGGCCTGGTGTCAGACTGCCAGAAGGGGGTGGCCGAACATGTGCGGGTGGGGCACTACCTCATGGAAGCCGAACTAGATCACATACGTGGGTGTCTAAGTCCCATCAGGGCCCACCTACACTCCCCAACGGAGACCCACACTGCGACAGAGACACATGCCTTTGCACATTTCCAGTACCGAACCACACCCAGAGCCATGGGATGATCATCCACACCCCCACGCTGGACTGGTGTACGCCGGCCCAGTCCACTCCCCTTATGTATTGAGTGGGGGACGACAAAGCTACATGTGCAATGTCCCACCCGCCGCCTGCGGTGACATGGCTGCGTCCTCTGTACACGGCACAATGTAATGTTGTAGTGCCCGGGGCACAAATGCATACATCATGACCACAAGGACACACTCAGATAGTTCGTTGAACTGGCTACGGGCACTTGCGCTCAACACTTTTATTGGCATGGTCACATGTACAGTGACTCATGTGCTGGATGTGTGTGGGGTGAGTGTAAGCCAGCCCTCATGGAGTCGTTGGTGCTGGCAACAACTTGAACAGTGATTACAATGAAAGTGGAAACAGAAAAAACCAGCATAACAGAAACAACTGTGAAGCATCATGGTGGTAGCCGGAGAAAGTACAGTGTTCACCCAACATGCAAGTAGAATGGTCAATGATTTGTGGTGCACTGAGTTAGTGGCACCTGAAGAGCTGAGCAGGGAACAAGCTGATGATGGCACCCACGACTGGTGTGAGCAACTCTGATAGTCTGGCAGTAAGACACTTACGACTCTGGCACCTGTTGTTTGGAGTTGGTCCTGGCGGTGGTGGCGGGTGCATCCTGCGGTGATGCGACGTCCGGGCAGGCCAGGACTCGATTTGATGTGTGAGCCCAGGTGGGCCGCAGTTGAGGCCGGAGGCAGCGGACAGTGCAGGGCCACAGACACATGGCCTTGATGACCCCCAGTCCATCGACCCAGAGGCCATCCAATATGCTATCAGACAGGGGCCATGACTTGAGCTGCACAGAGTTAGTGGCCCCGGATGCACTGTGGCCGGCACATGCACACCGCAACGGGACGATGACTTGCGGTGCAGTGAGTTAGGGCCATGCGAGGTGAGTGGGTCCTCGTCGATGTCGAAGGTGAATGTAGCGGAGGTTTGCGGGGGACAGTGGAAGGTGTCCTCTAGGGCATGATGCAGAGGGCAGGAGCCGGCCGAAAGCGGCAAATGGAGGAGTGGAATGCTACAGCCTCGTTTTTGCCACAAAAGTCAGTATCACCGACATGATGATGAAGACAAGCCCCAGTTCATAGATTCAGTCGCCACCAAAGTTCAACCAGTAAGTGTCCATGGATGTCGGGGAACAGACTTAGTGGCACCGGAGCCTAAAGGGGATGCAGTCTGCGATGAGGCCAGTACAATGATGTCAAGTCTGCCATAAATGATTCATGACTGAATTCCCAATGTGTGACCTACTCGACCGCAGTGTAGGCCGAATGCATAGTCATCAAGGGCCCACAGACACGTGTGGTTGGGATGCCATGCACATACTTTATGTCACCACATCTAAGGGAGTATAGTGATATAAACTCAGCCATAAAGTGTGTACTCGGCCATTGTGTAATCAAGACTCAGTTACAAATGTGTGACCTACTAGACCGCAGTGTAGGCTCGAGGCAGTGGTCAGCAGGGACCCACAGCCACGTGTCGTTGGCCCGCGATGCACAGAGTTAGTGACACCAGAGCAGTTGTCGGCAGTGTTCGATCACCTCCGTAACGATGATCCTTTTCTCCTCCGGACTGAACCGTGTCTTCCTCTTACTCGTCTCCTTGCGTAAAATGATATGAACTCCACCATGCAGAAATCAAGACTCAGTTCCACATGTGTGACCTACTCGACCGTAGTGTAGGCCTGAGGCAGCGGTGGAGTACGTCAATGAAAAAGGAGTAAAGCGGGCCTGTGTCGCGGAGGCCGTGATGGTCTGAGGAGGCTGCCAAGGTCGCGGGCTTCGGGCTTGGAGCTTGCGCCGGCACGTGGTGGGCCCTCTTTGACACACGCCGGTGTCGGCAGGTGAGCAGTGAGGCCTGGCTGTGCAGGGGTGGGCATGACAGGTTCGGGGACCAGCGGTCTGGGGTGCAGCAGGCACACAGGATCACAGGCCACACCGCTCAAGGCGACGGCGTCGGCCTCGTGGCAGGGTTGGGAGGTGCCGCCCTGGCAGACACGTTGGGCATTCCGGAAGAGAAGCCCGCCCAGAGCTACGTGCTTTTTATTCACACCCCTACGCTGGCCTGGCGCACGCCGGGCCATTCCACTCCGCACACGCTCACAGGGGGGACATCACAAGCTACATTTCCTTGGGCTTCCCCACTGGCTGGGATGACATGGTTGCGTCCACTGTCCACTACACTCCAGACACCAGCAGTGCATGTAGACATGGATACTGCAGTTTGTCCAGCACATCTCCGCCACACTTGGCATTGTGTACATTCTCATTCATGGGTGACTTGCCTCCTTCGCACATGCCTGGTTCCCACCTCTCCCCACATTCCGGTATTGTGTGGCTGAGGTGCCATGCTGTTGATGGCTCATGTACATGGCTAACCAAGGTTGCCACAGTAAGTTGTGCTGTCGTGTCTGGTGGGTGGGCATGTTGTTTGGCATGTTGTATGTGATTTTGTGACGTGTGCAGTGCCAGAGTTGTGAGTTGCATGGTTGTGGAGTTGAGGGGTGTGGTGTGTTCATTTGGTACTTGCCAACGTGCAGTGCATTTCCATAGGTGCCATCCTGGAAGCGCTGGTTGATGTTGGACTGTTGGAAGATGAAGGGATCATGCACACTGCCTGAGTAGTTGGCTACAACATTGGTGAAGAGTCCCCTGTGGTCCACTATTGCCTGCACATTGATGGGATGCGTCTGCTTTCTGTTGCGGTACTTGTGTGTGGTGTCGGCAGGGGGCACAAGTAGGACATGTGCAGTCGATTGCCCCCAACACGTGCGGGAATCCAGCTATGGCTTATAGTCCTTGCTTGGTCTCCAGCAGTTCCTGCGCATTGTGGGGGACGTATAGGTACTGGGGTACCTAGCTGATGATGGCATCCAGGACAGGTTTGGGGAACTTGGATGGGGCTGGCTGGCTGTGCGACTCCTCCGACTCTGGCGGTTGTTGGTTGTGAGGTACCAGAGGCCAACAGGTGCAGCACAGCCAGCAGCTTTGTCTGCGGAGGGATGTTGGTTGTCCGCTGTGTTGGTACCATCAGCCTGTGGGCAATGATGTTCAGGATGCGGAGGATGGTTGTCCTTTTGAGCCTGCAGTGAGCATTGACGTTGTCTGGTGTTAGGTCTGTGAGGCTGGTGCATTTCATGAAGGTCCGCTGTCTTTGTCTGCGCTGCCTCTGTGGTGGTCCGTGGGGGGGGGGTCTGGGGGTGGTGGGTGTTGTTGCCCTCTCGGGGCTCCGGGATGCATGGTCAGTGGCTCCATGGCATCTGTTGTTCTTCATGTGTGGCTCTGGGCTGGGCTCCCTTTGATGGTGCAGGTTGTCATCCGACTTTACACCAGGTCGGAGCAGGTGTTAATTTCCTGCTGCTAACGCGCCTTATCGCCTGTTTTGTGGTCTTACCGCCAATGTGGCTGGTCGTTGAGAATGTTGAGGTGTGGTGTTGTCGCGGCTTTTTGCTCGGGAACGCCTACTCTCCATCTCATTAGCGATAGTTGCCGGGGTCATCTGTGGCGATGTTTTTTTCGGATGCTTTCGCAAGTAAACTGGTGGTATCGGCTGTTAGCACCAGCTTGTGAATGGGGCGATAATTTTATCGCGACTTTGGCTGAGATAAAGTGCCGTTAACTCGGCGATAGTTCCTTGAGAATATGCCCCTATGTTTCTTAAGGCTTATGATTTTCTATCAAGGGCATATTTTATTGGGATGTGTATATGGGCATATTCGTTGCTATTAATACTTTACCATTAACGTTGCTATTAAACTTCACTTTGATTTGAAGCTGTTTCTGGTGCCTGTAAGATAAGTTATTGTTCACATTTGACATGATACATGAGTGGAAACCTATGGTTTTAAAAAAATTATGTTATTGAGAACCTTGTTGTCAAAATACATTTCTTCCTTGCACCATCCGATCAGTGGAATGCCAACCATTGACTAGATTGAAGAATAACAGTTCATTTGTTTTCTCTTTCTGCTATAGGTTATTTTGTGTTATTGGTCTTGTCAATGCTGGCTGCTTTCTTTCTTTCTAGACTATCATTGTATTTTCCATTTTACTGTCCGTTCCTCATATTTTATAATGTATTAATTTAATCACTTTAATTGTTTTCCTTTACTTTGCAGGATTGTTTAAGATGTTGGATAATATATGTTTGCTTTTGTTTAAATTATGTTAGTATCGTTGAATGTAATTTATTCGGTATGACTTTTCTAAAAAAAAAACTTTGATTTGTTCCAAAAATAAATTAACAATTCACGTCAAATTTTTATAGAATACACTTGTGTGAAAGTCAGTTTGATAGGTGCATTAATACCAGAATTAATCTCCTACAGCATTTGTGGGCTTTACATGTAACCTTCATTTCAGTAACATAACTGAGATGACTGAAATAAATGATTATTAATAGGATGCAGACAATCATTATAATGTGTAAAAATCTTTGAGAATGTAACATTTGTAAAATAAGGAATCCCTTATGAGCCCTAATGAGTTTTGAGAGAATGTCTATATCACACCAATTTCCCCAGATACATTTTAGCAGGTCAAATCTACAAAAATTCATCGGAGAAAATGTAAGGAGATTTCTATTGGATGCAAAAAGAAGTGCTATAAGCACGTGTTTCTGTATATAATACCCCAGTTTCCCCAGGCAAACGCATAATGTGAGGTATTTACCCCATTCTGTGCTGTAAATGTCACTATAGTTCCAAAACTCTCAGAATCAGGTCCGCTGAGTGATTTATTGGTGATCCCGCAGTGATAGGACCACTGATCGCCAAGTCTTTACATCTGTGGATTTTGAAATGATCCTATGGGTTCTTTTTTTAGTTGTTAATCAAAATATTTTTGGAAGTGCGAAGAAGGACAATCCATGTGAACTATGACTTAGGTATGAGGTCTAAGGATTCTAGGATACCTTTCTAGTGTTAGAAAATGATGCACAATAGACAAGAACCACAAAATTCCAACTAAGGAGAATTTAGCAGAGTAACAATTCAACACGTCTTAAAGGATACCATTTCAAGAAGCAGGCAAGCTGCTGGTCTTTGTCCTAATATGCAAGCTTTGATTCCTGATATTCTTTCAGAATATGCTTGGAGGTAATAAATTCCTACGTATCTTCCTCAAATTTCTAGAAGCCATTAAAGTAAATGTATCCTCTTGTTATCAGTGTGGTAGAGAGTGAAAGAGAGGCTCTTCCCAAAATCCATTGTATTGAATGACGAAATGGGAAAGCTAGCATAATTCTCACAATAGACTTTGTATGGGTCAATCAAAAATGGGTTGTTCTCTGGCTCAGGACAACTGGAATGGTAAAGACAAAAGTTATTTGGATTCCAATTCATAGCCACGCACTTTACCCACTGTCCCTGTCTATTCGTCAATTAAAACTACTATGGGAAAAGGAAAAGGAAAGCCTAATACGATATCGATCTTGGGGCAATAGAATGTCAGCATGTGTCCAGAGAGGATCTGATAGCTTATAGTGAGTGAGCCATCTAAGTTTTCTAATAGAAAAGATGTGCTTAGTCGGTCACAAAATACTAATTAAAAGTTAATAGCATTTGTAAAAGCCTGGGAATGGAGTTCTCAACAGCAGGATTGCCTGGATCAAAACTGCTAAGATGAAAATCAAATGTGTTCAACCTTCAGGTTGAACACATTTTCTTCAGGTGTTTTAAAAATTGAGGGCCACTAGGGTCAATAACACATACATTGTGAGAAATTAGATAGGGAATGTAAGACCAGTCAATCTTAGGGTGGTCTTCCCCCAAACCTTTTTCCCTCCATTTTTTGCCGACATTTGTTTTTGTTGGTCTTAGAACTCTGTGCACTTTACCACTGCAAACTAGTACTAAATTGCTTGTGCTCACTTCCCTAAGCATGGTAAAAATGACTTACACCTAACTGGCATTTTTAATTTACTTATAAGTCCCTTGTAGAGTGGTATACATATACACAGGGCCTGGAATTTAAGTGCTACTAGAAGGCCTGTAGCACTTATTGTGCCACTCACTAAAGTTGCCCCTTAAAACAAGTCCCAGGCCTGCCACTGGAGCCTGAATGCAGTCTTAAACTGCCAATTCAACTATGCAATATAACCCCCTTGCCAAATCTGAATCTCCCCTTTTATTGCATATGTCAACTCTAAGTAAAACCCTAGGTAGCACATAGGGCAAGGTGCATTGTAATTTAAAGGTTGAACATTTAATTTTTAGTAAAAAGAAAAAGGCAGTGGAAACTATATAGAATTGCACCTGAATTGTTATCTGCCAAAATATTTGTTAAGAGAATCAGGGAATATATCCTACACTGTGTGCACTCACTGTAAGCACCCTCTGCCAAAAAAAAGTGCCACCCTAAACTCGGGAGAAATATTGAGTTTGAAAGATACAGGCACACCACATTTAAAACAAGTAATAGGAATAGGAAATCAGTCAATGTTTTTGAAAGAAAAGGGTCTTTCAAGAGATGATACAGGAGTGTATCTTCTTTTTATTGTCTTTTCTTTTACTTCATATGTGTACAGGAAAGAAACCAGCCAACCTGTTTCGTTCATGCACTAATGGACTTCTTCAGGGCACAATAGAAAGAAAAGCACTATACCATGGTCAATATTTTGTTGTAATCCTTCGCAAAAGAAGCGTCTTGTATAACCATCATTACAGAAATGAAAAATCCTTGGAAAGTACCATCAAAGTGTCACAAGACATAGTGAATAATGATTCCATTCTAGTTCTAAAATATCTGTGTGGTGTATTGGTTCTCAAAAAGGGTGGAAAGGAAAGAGTGAGCCAGCCCTTCATCTGGCACTGTGATAGGTACCACACAGGAGACCACAACGCCGTCCCTATTGAGCCCAGAGCCAGGAAAGGCACTAATTTTTAGTTTTGCATGTCCTGGTAGTGAAAAACTCCTAAAATCATGTTTCACTACTGTGAGGCCTACCTGTCCAATAGGATACCATTGGGCTGCCTTATTACATTCATAAGTGCTAACTTTTGATTGGGAGCAGGTAAGCATTTCATTTTTGGTATCGATCAAATTGTAATTAAAAATCCTCTTTAATGGTAAAATCGGAGTTTGAATTGCAATTTTGAAAATGCCACTTTTAGAAAGTTGGCATTTTCCTGCCATTTGCTATTTGGTGCCTGCAGCCTGTCCTAAATCACATGACTGGGAGCAGTTGGCATTTGGACTTTGTGAATTCCTTCCAGACAGCCATACAATAAAGGGATTAGGTGTGCCTGACAGGATGGAGGGGTGGAGTTGGGCATAGCACCACTTGCAACTGAATAGACAGTGTTCTGCCTTCACACAAAGGACTTTGCATTGTCTCTGCAGCCAGCTTGGAGCCAGGGCAAGGGAGTCAGGAAATTCCAAGTACTTCAAAGAGAAACCTCTATAACGTTCTCCTACTTCAAAGAAGGCACCAAGTATAAAAAAGGGACCCTCAGACCCACTTTTCAGGTCACTTTCTGGACCTGGGAAGGACTTTCAGAGGAATGCCTTCCGCTGTGGACTGGTTGTACTCCACAAGACTGCTTTGCTACCTAGAGCCTGCCTTGAGCCTTCAGAGGCTTGCCCAGCTGCTTGAGCCCCCTTAAGTGATGAACACTTGAACCCAGGAATACAGGGTTAGTTTGCTGGTCTCCTGTTCAGAGCCACAGGGACATAACAAGCTCATACCCTCTTGAACCTGTACCAGGACCCAGCCTGAGTGAGTCCTAACCCCCCAAGTGGTGCCCCAAGTCCTACACCCTTGGTGGTGGTGCTAAAAGTGCCCAGATAGCCAAAATCCAAAGCTTGGGACATATACATTTTTTGGCTAAAATCTGCTCTGAGAACCGAGAGAAGACTGGGGCCAACTAGCTTTTCTTTCTGCCCAAGGTGCATCGCCGGTGGGCCTGAGTTCGAGGTAGCTCCTGATACGTTCTTCTCCAGAGCAGTGAATCCTGTTCAGCTGTCCTTCACCAAATGGGTATCAGGCCCTCCTGGTACTCTTACTGGCTACAGCCTCCTGCTTCACCCTGCTGGAGATTTTTGACTTTCAAAAAAGAGCCCATGTCCAAATATAGAAATTTTCACAGTGACTTTGCCCAGTGACTCCCACTGATGATGCTCCCTCCTCGGACATTGCCTGCAGCCTTGCCCAGCTGAACTAACCATTTCAAACATTTTCTTTTAAGTCTGAAGGTAAGCACTGACTGGGCCCAAGTCACTTCTTGTATCCAACCCGTACTCCTTCGCAGTGTGCCATATTCTCAACTCTGACCCTATCTCGCGCTTTGATCTTAAAGGCACTAGTTTTTCCCTTAAACTTTAAAAAGTCATAACTCATGTTCTACTGATTGGATTTTTATCAGTTTGATGATGAATAATTTATTAAACTTGACTCTGTTTTTCTAAATTGGTGTAGGATTTTTCTTGTATTGTGTTTTCACCTTATTCCTGTTTGTGTGCTCCATAAATACTTTACTCATTTGCCTCTAAGTAAAGCCTAGCTGCTTTTTGTGCCACCATGAGTTAAGCACAGGTTAATTTAGAGACTTTTGTAGTACACCCTGACAGGGATTAGGGCTGTTGCTGGAAAAGAGGTCGTCCCACATTCAACCATCAACCCAATTTCTCACAGGGACAACATGAGTTTACACTGGTAAGAATTATTCGTAAGCCTGCACATCCTGTTAAAAGGTGGATAACTCAGACTCCACCACAAACATCAGTGACTTTAGACATGGAGTGGTATTTGAACTGATGCAAAATGGCCAGCATAGTAGTTGATATATTATGCTATATGTAGGAAATGTTGTAAATACTGGGGACACTGACTGCATCCAGGCTACAACCTTACACAAGAAATACAATACTACGATTACAGATGTACAAAAATGAATTTTTAAGAAGAAAAATTGTTTGGCACTGTAAAATATCAGATGATATTAATATACTAATGTTTGTGACAACACAAAGGGCATTATTTAACACATTGTAATGTCACAGAATATCTGATAACCATATATAGTCCAGTTGCATGTACCTGGTTCTCAATAACTCCATAAAACTTTTCTCATTCGCAAACACTCACTCATACAGTCCAACTATTCCTCTTCTACACCCTCACAAATGAACATAGACACACAGTGAACAAACATCTAAAAGGATATGCTCATAAACAAAAACAAAGGTACATTCATGTACATGTGCACACATGCATATCCTATAACACACAACACATAGAAACACACAAAATATGCACAATGGGAATCCAATTGTGTACATTCTGCTAGGTCAAATATCCGGTTCTTTTTCCATGCAGTGTGCATTTGACTTAGAAATAGTTTCTGAGGAACTGCCCATATTTACTAAATGATCTACTCGCTGAGGCAGCCACACAATGCGAGTTGCCCCGAGTGTGTCCGGACCACCGGCCATATACATTATATTCTGGCCCCAACATTAAACTATCTTTCATCTCAATTTTTACTTAGTGACTTTGAGTTTTCTATGTATGTACCTAATGAAGGTCTATCAAAGCCATTTACGCTAGATATCGATATGCCTTGTTATATTGTATGTAACAGCATCAAAATGCCAATAGAGTTTGGTGTGTAAAAGATTAGTGTATTTGACTTAACTACAGGATGGGCTTCGAGTTGGGGAATGGCGGGAGAAGGCTTTACCCCCTATTGACAATTCCTGCTACTGTCTTAAAATTAGGGGCACAAGAGAAGTCAAGTTGTGATCAGCTCCCTCCTGCTACCACCAAGCAGTTGTATGGATCCCATATCACAATTTACAGAGGGGCCTGGCTTATGGCAGGAGGCAAGTAATTGCCTTTCAGAGCTGATGGAGATCTCCTCTCCTCTCCTCAGGTGTGGAACATCATGGAAATCCCCAGTCTCATCCTGCAAGTGTTTCTTGGCCTGTGGATACCCAAAGGAAATAATGTAGCAGAATCCCCAGGACTGTCAATATGTCAGCCTACTCATTGCTCCCCTGCCACTTGGGACAACAGTTTTCCTTAGCAGATGTTTTTCTAACGGGCAAATCACCAAATCGGCAGCACCCAGAATAGACCCATCTGTAAATGAGATGGCCGCTGTGCAATGCAGCCTGGGGCTGCTTCAAACAGAATTCTGAAATCATAGCCCATAAGTGGGCAGTTTTAAGGTATCTTGAATTCCTGATCCCTTCTCCCACTTTAGAAATTCAGACATCTTCTTAGAGAGAATTTGAGTCTTTAGATGAACATGTCGGTAACTCACTGGCCTGGCTCACCACCTCCTGTCAAGAGACAGGGCATGGTCTATAAAAACAGAGCAGTGGGTATTGTGACATCAGAGCTTGAGTGACATTTCATCAGATACAAGATGACATCATAAATCTGACATAAGAACAGTGGGGCCGATTCACAAAACTAATCTGAGACAAAATCCTAAACTTACTACTTTTGGTATTCACAGAAGGCATTTAGTAGTAGTAAAGTTAGGATTCCTAACTTTACTACTACTAAATGCCTTTTGTGAATACCGAAAGTCGTAAAGTTAGGATTTTGTCTCAGTTTAGTAGTAGTAAAGTTAGGAATCCTAACTTTACTACTACTAAATGCCTTCTGTGAATACTAAAAGTAATAAGTTTAGGATTTTGTCTCAGATTACTTTCGTGAATTGGGCCCATAATTGGTATGTTGGAACTGACCCTTTTGTAGGGTCATCCCCAAACTTGTTGCCTTCTTCCTGTATTCGTTTGGACCTTTTTGTTGATTTTATGACTCTGTGCACTTTACCACTGCTGATTAGTGCTAAAGTGCATGTGCTGTTTGGCATATTTAATTTACCTGTAAGTCCCTTGTACAGTGGTATCCCATATACCCAGGGCCTGTAAATTAAATAATACTAGTGGGCCACAGCGCTGCTTGTGCCACCCACCGAAGTAGCCTTTGAAACCTGTCTCAGGCTTCTGCCGCTGCAGGGCCTGCAAGCGCAGTTTACTGCCACTGTGACGTGGCATGTAAAGTGGTTGCCACGTCTGAAACTCCCCTTTTACTGCATATAAATCACCCCTAAGGTAGGCCCTAGCTAGCCCTATGGTCAGGGTGCTGTGTAGGTAAAAGGTGGGACATGTGCCTTAACTGTGTGGCATGTCCTGGTAGTGACAAACAACCTTTTTGGTCACTGCTGTGAGGCTGCCCTCTCATAGGTTTGCATTGGGAATTCCCTGATATGTGCTTCAGTGGTAATTTCTAATATGAAAGGGGTAGCTTTGCCATGTTTGAAATAGTAGTGATAAATCCTGCTTATTGGTGAAAGCAGATTTGTCATTACTATTTTAGAAATGCCACTTTTAGAATGGGGCATTTCTGTGTGCTTTTGGTTCTTTGTGCCCTGCCTGGTTGTGTATTCAACGTCTGGTTTCGACTGACAGGAGAGAGAGGGTGTGCATTCACAAGGGGGGTTGAGGTGTGTCCTGCTTGTCCTGGGTGACTCAATAAATCAATCAAAGAAACTTTATTCGATCCATTTTAAATACAGATCATAAAAGTACAAAAAGTAAAAAGAAAAGAGGGTAAAAACCATTTTTATCCAAATCAATTTGCACAGTTCCTATTTTGCTTTTGACATCAATCATGCTAAAAAGAATAAAAACTCATTTCATAAATACTAATTTCAGATATCTGTGTTCCTTTAGGGTTAGTAAGACTAAAAAGCAGTTCAACAGTATTTACATAACATGTAGAAAGAGATTGGACAAACACTGTGAAATAAGTGGCTTACAACGTCATGGAGTGGAAGTTGCTTTAATCAGGTTAACAAGCAGTACCCCCGACCGCTTCAGGCAAACAGGACTGAAGCCAACCGTCGTTCTATGGAACACTCCTATAACAGTGTTCCAAGAGAACGTGAACAATCTAATACTAATGAGACATCAGGGATAAAACATTACTACATTGAGTTTACCCTTTTTTATAAAAGGCAAGACTATTGTCAAAATACATCTAAAGAAAAGAAAACAAAACTAAAAGTGCAATGACAAAAACAGAATGGAAAAAGCATAACATTATCAAGAAAAGCATAGTACATATCACGTTATGCTAAATATACAATGAACATGTCTTTCCCAATAAAAGAAACAGCAAACTAAAGAAAATGAAGAAAATAAATGATTAGCAGTACTAATGGTACCTGCTGGGAATCTTCTGAACTCTAAAGCTCCTCCGTGGAGACTCATCAGGAATCAAAGCACGTTCATCGTGTCTAACGCAAACACCACGAGACGTGTTGGGAACCACCACAGGTTGTCTAGCATTCGAATGTGAATCTGCAGATTTACCAGGATCACCACCAACATACTGAGGAACAAAAGAATCACTTTTTTGTACTTTGACAATTCGAGAGGAATTCCACCCATTTCGACCTTGGACCCTTACAGCGTTGCCACACACTTTGTCAACCACCACAGGATCGGTAAACTTTGCCTCACCTTTCTTCACAAAAGTAGGAGTTTTAATCCGTACAAGATCACCTACATTAAACGGACATACTTTGATATGCTTTCTGCTATCATAATGCATTTTCTGTTTTTGCTGAGCACCCTCCACATTGCGAAGAAGCTTATCATTGCGACAATGAAAAGGTAAACTAGATTTTAAAAACCTACTCATCCAAGCTGGTCTAAATTGCAAAGCAGGTTTCCTTCCCTTGAGAGCCTCAAAAGGAGAGAAACATGTTGTGGAATGCGGAGTGGTTCTATAAAACCACAACATGGATTGGATGTCATTGTGGACATCACATTTATTGGCAAGAGCCCACCTTACACACTCACCCAGCACTCTATTAAAACGTTCCACGAGTCCATTAGTTTGTGGGTTGTAAAGTGAACTCTTAAGATGGGGAATGCAACTTTCACGTAAAAATGTCTCAACTTCACCAGAAACAAATTGGACACCATTGTCTGAGACGATCTCTTCAGGTAAACCTTCACTCATAAAAACATCTTTGAGGAAGAGAATGACAGCTTTGAAATCTGGCTCTCCAACAAATTTTACAAACGGCCATTTGGAATAGTAATCCATGAGGACCAAAGCAAAACGAGAATTATGTGAAAGAATGTTGAAAGGCCCCACTAGATCAATGCCTAACTTTTTCCAAGGCCCAGAAGGACAATCAATGGGTGTTAATGGTGGATTACAAATTTTGAAAGATTTATCAGAAGTAGAACACACACAACAATTCTTGACCAACTCATCAATTTCACCATCCATCTGCGGCTACCAAAATGACTCTCTCACCCTCCTCTTGGTCAAAGAAGAACCTAAATGACCTTCATGTGCTTTGGTTAAGATACTGCGCCTCAGCTCAGGAGAAGGAACTAACTTATCATTTCTTAACAAAAGACCATCTTCTATGGTTAATTCCTCTGACACTTTGAAAAAGGTTGTAAATTAAGCTCTAAGTTTTTTTCTCTAGGCCAACCAGAGCTGACCATTTCCATGACTTTATTTAAGGCAACATCACATTTCAAACTTCCTCTCCACGCTTCTTCCGTGAACTGACAACAATTCTCTACATCTAATGCAGCAATGAAACAGCACTCATCATCACTCTCACCATTCAACTCATCCTTCTCAACAATAGGATTTCTTGACAAATAATCCGCTCTCACATTTCTTCCTCCCGAAATACGAATTACCTCAAAATTGAATTGTAGAAGTCTAGCTGCAAGTCTTGCGATTCTAGGAGTGCTAGTCTTGCAATTGGTACCATTAAGAATTGAAACTAACGGGTTGTGATCAGTTTGCAAGATAAAGCTTCTCCCCCAGAGATAACACTTGAATTTTTCTATTGCCCACCAACACGCTAAAAGTTCTTCCTCTATAACAGAGTGCTGTACTTCAGGCTCTCTTAATACTCTGGAAGCATAGCCAATGGTGTATTCAGAAAGAACATCCTTCTGAGTAAGCACAGCACCAACACCAAACTTACTGGCATCAACAGTCAAACAGCACTTAAGATTGAAATCAAAAGGTTTAAGACCCTCTACACTGGTAAGTTGTTTTTTTATGTCTGCAAAAGCAACAGAACATTCTTCACTCCACACAAATTCTGATCTGTCTTTCAATAAGGCCGAAATAGCTCTGACTCTAGAAGCAAAATCAGGTATGAACCGTGAATAAAATTCACACATACCTAAAAATGATTTGACACCAGTCTTATCAACAGGTGGAGGTGCGTCAAGGATGGCCTCAACTGAACCTGGCTTTGGACGCACACCTTCCTCTGAAACAACGTGACCGAGGTATTCTACAGAAGTTTTAACAAATTGGCATTTCTCTCTTTTAAGAACAACGCCAGCTTTGTCAAAAGAGGAAAGAACTTGTTTCAAAACTTGATCATGCTCCAGGCGCGAACTAGCATGAATCAGAACGTCATCTTGGAAAAGAGAGACATTGGGGATACCTTTCAGCAACTCAGACATCAGTCTCTGAAACACAGACGCTGCCGACGCCAAACCAAAAGGCATACGTCAGTACTGAAATGTCCCCAGGGGTGAGATAAAAGCTGTGAGATGACGTGATTCTTCTGCCAAGACTACCTGATGATAGGCAGACGCTAGATCAAGCTTTGTGAATAATTTGGCACCAGAAATAGACGACAACATTTCGCCAATTTTTGGGAGGGGGTGAGAATCCACCCAAATCCCTTTGTTAAGGGCCCTGAGATCAACACAAACCCTCAATTCGCCATTTTTCTTTTTAGCTACAACTAATGGTGAAAGCCATAATGATGACTCCACAGGCTCAATAATTCCTTTTGTCTGCAGACCCTCCAATTCCTTCTCTAAATCACTACGCACACTAAAAGGAACGCCTCTCAACTTATGTTTAACGGGAATAGCATTATCCTTTATCTTTATCTTGTGTTGAAAACCATTGATCTTTCCAAGTTCACCTGAAAACACCCTTGGAAATTCATTTAATAAGAGCTCAATATCACTAGAGTCTCTAATAACAGAGACTTGTTCTTTAGTGCCAGGGCGAAGGATCATACCAAATAACCCTTGGTGGAACCATCCCAAGATGTTTAGGCCCTTGACCGCAAAGTAAATCTTGCCACAAATGCGTCGGCCTTTAAACATCATGGAATCTTCAAAATAACCCTGAAGATCGATTTTTTTTCCCTCATAAGAAAAGGGTGATCTATCAGGTGGAAACAAAGTCCGCTCAGGCCACTTTTGTTTAAAGAGCTCATGTGTAATCATGGTGATTCTGGCACCTGAATCCACCAAAAGGTAAAGTTGTTTGTCACCAACTTGATCATACACGTAAGGATCAACACACATTTCTTCCACTGTCTGTCCCACCATGTCTTTGCCCACCACCACAACCATGTCACGTACTTCAGACAACAAATTTTCAACATCAACCTCAGAATCCTCACCAACAACAGAAACCCTAATAATCTTGCGCTTGTTAGTTAGACAAACTTTTGCAAAGTGCCCAAATTACCCACAAAGCCTACACTGTGCATTTCTGGCCGGGCACACCCAATTCCCTTTTTGATGTTGAGGAAACCGGCATTTGGAACAGAAATTGCTTTGCTTAAGAAAAGAATTTTGTTGTGTAGGATTAACAAACGACGTTCGTGAATTTGAGGATGATGAAAAAGGCATTTTAACTACTTTTTCCTTGTCATTCTTTGCTGAAACAGCATTAATACGATCATCAGTTTTGTCCTCTAATTCTCTGGCTGATTTGAAAGAAGTCTCAATACTTTTTGCAATCCTGATGCTTTCTGTTAAAGAAGGATTTCCTAACGAAAGTAATTTTTGCTTGATAGACTTGTCAGTGCAGTGACAGATGAACTGGTCACGAATGAGCTGCTCTCCAAAATTTTCAAACTGGCATTCCACAGCTAATTTGCGCAGAGCAGAAATATAAGTGTCAACAGCTTCACTTTGTTTCTGCTCTCTTTTGAAAAACTTATGCCTTGAAACAACTAAACTGGGAGCAACGTCAAATCTGTTGACAAGTTTCTTTACAGCTTCTTCATAGACGTCTAGTTCAAGCCCTCCTTCAACTTGAACATCAGGTAAATGCTTAAAAGTTGATCTCCCCTCAAATCCTAACGAGTGGAGAAGCAAATATTTTTTTCTCTCTGGCCTGTATCTAGATGCACCTATCGCTCCCAAATATGTTTCAAATGCATCATGCCACTGCCTCCATATAATGGGTGGATCGCCAGGTGTATCTAAAAACGGTGGAGGTGGATTTACAGATTGCATATTGATGGTATTCATGCTAGTAAAAAAAAAAACTGTCCAATCTCACCCAAATATTTAAAAAAAAAAATGTATTCTCTATTTCTAAATTAGTGTGATAACACACAACAGTAGGATCTTATGCCTGAAGCGTAGTTTTATATATATGCTGTTGCTGTATTTCTGTCAAACAAAACTTAGCCCAAAGTTAAAAGATGGCCGCCGGTTTTTCTACTTGTTTCTAATGTTCGTTGGCACCTCAATTTCTATTAAATACTGGATATTCCTTCCCAACTTCATAAGATGGTCGCCGCGTTTCTCGTTTGTTTTCACAATAAATAGGGCATGATATCTTCTGATTGCCACTCGCGCATGCGCAAAAGACACCCTTTAAGGCCTTTTGCGAAAAGCTGCTGCACTCTGCCTCCAGCCGGCTCCGACTCAGTCTTTGACACAACGGAGCAACACAACTCCTCTCCGCATGTCTTTAGAACATACCTGCAGCTTCCTGCTTTTAATAGCATCCACGCACGGAATCAGGTTACACCAAGACTGCAGCGGTATCCCTGTGTTCACCTCGCTTCACTCGTCCTTCATCCGTAGTCAGTCTTGTGCTACACCACTCCTCCGGCAACATGCGGTGCCGATCCGACGCACTTTCTCCATCCACAGTGCACGGCAGCCCACAGGAACCTTTCGGAAGAGCACGAACATGGACGTGGTGAGTTCCGTGTTTCACAAATAACTTCAATTTTGCTTTGCCAGTGGGTTCATTTTTCGGGGGTACTTCGTTCCAGCTCGTCGCCACATGAAATAAGTGGCTTACAACGTCATGGAGTGGAAGTTGCTTTAATCAGGTTAACAAACAGTACCCCCGACCGCTTCAGGCAAACAGGACTGAAGCCAACCGTCGTTCTATGGAACACTCCTATAACAGTGTTCCAAGAGAACGTGAACAATCTAATACTAATGAGACATCAGGGATAAAACATTACTACACACTGGAACTGTTATACATATTAAAAAATTCCGCATTATTAAAAAACTGATGGAGTAGTAATTTCATCTCTAATACCGGGGCGTGTGCAATGCATGAACTATCTCATAACGGTTTCAAGCTGTCATTACTTCATTCCTTAGATAGATAATCATTTTCTTGCACAATACGCCTCCTCACCCCTATTCAAGGACTTATCTCTAGAGGTTTCCTTCTCCTTAGACATGCCAATAAAAAGGTAGCCATTGAAAAACATACAAATGGATCTGAGAGTGTCTTTAAGAAATATAGTGCAGGACAGCATTGGTTAAAATTCAATTTCTTTAAAATTGGACGTAAAAATCTAGTTTGTTCATTTTTATAAAACCCACAAAAGAAGAGTATATGGAGATCAGACTGCTCCAAACCACAGTCACAGGGGCAAGGTACTAAGTCAGCATGTCTAAACCTCCTCACGGGGAAGCCTAACATAAGTGGGATTAGATTCAACCGGAATCTAATCAAAATAAATCTATGCTGCAAATTTCTTATATGCTCTAAATATGAAAAAACCCCAGATGATATCCCTGAGGGGGAATGATACATCATCATGGTAGCCTTAGAATAATTTTCATTTTGATGCTCCTGTATCAATTCCGCTAAAAATATAGACCTCAATTTCCCCTTTGTTATTGTTTTACAAAGACTCGAGTTGTTAAAGAGTTTTTCCAATCCAAGTGCCATCAGTGATGATCTCACATACCCAAGCCAAGGGATTTTACTTGTATTATCCAGAGCTCTACAATTTCTAATTATGGCCTGAGTCAGGTTCACTGGATCCCTACACCAGATCGAATGCCACAAGAGTACTGGGGCAATCTTGATATTATCAATCAAATACGGGGTTTCCAATTCGAGATGGAAATTATAGTTTGAATATGAGATAGGGACGGCACACAGTTTCTTGTAAAATCTATCCTCCAAAATTTGGAGTTGGGTTGCCGGAGCTGTCCCCAAAACCCCTGCCCCGTAAGTTGCTGCTCTTATTATCTTAGCCTGGTATACCTTTTTTTATTAACGATAATGGTTTAGACCATAGCCTTTTGCAAAGGCTCGAATTGCTTCCATACCCCGCTCCATTACTAGCACCCTATTTTTCACCATAGGAGCCCATGAGTGTTTTTTGTCGAAATGGACCCCTAAATATTGAAAGAAGTCTACATTCTCCACTCTTCGTGCACCTATTGTGAAGTTCTGGGGTCTTCTTGAAGATGGAGTCCCTGTGATAAGGACAATGGACTTTGATTCATTCACCTTCAGTCCCAGTGAAGACATGAATGCAACGTAGGCCATTATTAACCTTCGAAGTGCCATCCCTGTTCTTCAATTAAAACTGCATCATTGGCGCATGCTAAAATGGGTATGGGAGTGGAGCCAACTTTAAGGACATCTGGGTTTACTCCTAGAAGGGCTGCCTCAACTCCATTTGCATATAGAGAAAATAAAAAGTGGGCAAGGACGCACCCCTGCCTCACACCTCTTTTAATCTTAAATGGGCGTGTTATCTCACCCTCTTTTCTAAATCTAACATGAGCAGAAGCGTTGAAATACATATCTTGGATAAAACCGATTATTGCCGAAACCACCCTCAACTTCTCCATTATTTCCCAGAGTTTTGAGTGGATTACACAATCAAACGCTTAACTGAAATCCATAAATGGCATAAAAATCTGGACGGTCTTCGCTCCAGTGTATTTCCCAGTGATTAGGGATAAATTGAGGCACTGGTCTATAGTGCCCCTACCACTCTGAAAGCCATACTGTGATTGCATAAGAATATTGTTTTCGCCTACCCACTCTTCTAACCTATTTAATAATAAAAGCCCCATGAGTTTTGCCGTGGTGTCTAATAATGAGATCGGCCTGTAATTCTGGGGTTTATCCTTAGGACCTTTTTTATGAATGGGGACAATGACACTGGTTCTCCAGGAGTTCAATGGGATGGTTTTTGCTATTGCATTAAAAAGTTTTCTTAGGAAGAGAGCCCATAGGTCTTGGTGACTCAGTGCTAGACTGAATAGACCATGGCTGCATTTAGAGTGGCGGGAGGAGTTTCCCTTGCACCTGAATAGGCCTGGTCTTCATTTATAGTGGTGGGAGGCGTTGCACCTGCACCTGAATACGGCTGTGCCTGCCTTGTACAATGCTGTCTCCTCCCCCTGTAGGGTGTCTGGGGCCAGGGCTTGGGACGTGAATGGGGGTGTTGTGCACTTCTAAACAGTGTTCGAAGTGTCCCCAGAACAAATACTTTTTCAATATAAGTACAGGGACTGTGACCCCATAAATTTAGACACTGCGATGGAATTGTAACCAGACGCTGCTGGTTCTACACCAGAGGACTGCTATGTGCCAGGAGGAACCGCCACTTGGGACTACCTGCTTGTGGGACTAACCTGCGGCCTGCTGGATGGCTGAAGAGACTGCCACTCTGCCAAGTGACCATGTGTGCTGGCCTGCCTGTGCCTTGTTCTCTGCCCCAGTTTTCTCCAGGGACTAAGTGGTATGCTCCCCTTCCCTGTTTTATTTTGTGCTCCTCCTGCATACAGTGCATGGAGAGTGCTTCCGCAGAGAGTTTATGCAGGAGTGCACCTCTTTTCCCCCTCAGCACATGGTGAGTGCTTTGTTGGTGACAAGCTGAAGCGCGGGTACTGTTTGGAGCACTCCACCTGTTCACAGAAGCTTTGTGTGATCACCCTGTGACTACTCTAGCCCCCGAGGGAAACGCTTGGTGAGCGCACCTCTGTCCATTCATGTGGCAGACGCTTCATGAAGATCGGCCCATGGGGAAAGCGTCACGGGTACCAGGTTGGAAGCACGCTGTGAGCGCTGACCTCAGGCACCCAAGATGCACAGGGACCTCAGAGGGATCTCCCCCTGCATTCTTTACTTCCTCCGCAGTGCCTCCCCAGCCCGAGAGAGAGAAGCTGGGCAAGCCTAAAAGAGGTGGGACCTAATCCCCAGTGCACCGTCCTGAGCGCAGGCAAAGCGTCATGGGGAGCGAAAAGTGCCTCGCTCTGAAATAAGGAGGAGTGGTGGGGGTTGCGAGGGACCGGCGTGTCTCTTCCCTGAGTCGTGCTGCCAGGGTGAGGTAGCACGAGACCAGTCGATGTCTCCAACATGAGGAAGAGGGGCCGAGATAGCTGCACCACACATTCAAGGGCAGCTGCTACATGGCCCTTTGACGAGCGGGAGACCCAGCGTGGTCGCCCTGCTGAATTGGTGTGTGTGCCACCCACCTCTCTGTGTGACATACCTTGGGGGCATTTTCTTGTTGGATGCCCATCCCGGGGGAATCCTTCGATGGAGGCACCTTCCTTCGCGAAGTAGGGAACTTTCTCATGGACTACCCGATTTCCCCTAATAGGAGGGCAGGTGTTCCTGCACTGCTAGGGATTTGAGACTACCGTAGTCCTATTGGTAGGCGCGCAGATGCTCCTGCGGCCTAAGTGGGACTCGAACAGCCAGGCTCTCTCTGGGTGCCGTATTCACTGTTGTAGTTGGGCAGGTGGCCCTGTAACCTATATTTGGGGAGCAACATTACTGTGGGCGGGATACTAGAAGCACAGAAGCGCTGTGCTCTAGGAGTCTAAGGTGATATAGGTTGTTTCCTTTTGACCTATAGTGATTTATGTGTGTCATTACCTAACTACCTCCTACTTATGCCCTGATGTGAAGATGTATGTTGTGGTTATGCTTTGCAATAACAGGGTAACAAGCATTGTCTCAGGACCTGCATAATATGTACAGTGTTGGTTTAGGGTGTTTTTGAAACATGTGCAACCTATAAGGTATTTACTGGATTGCACTACCTGGTAATGTTATGACAGTTGCCCTATGGCAAAGTGATTTTTATGATCTATGTGAAGTCATGACAAGAACCTAGTGGCGCAGGGATTTATGTGATTATGGTCTAAAGTGTTTTATGTACAATACAAAGGATTTAGTTATATAACCTTGTGTGGAGTCTCTTTTTGTGGTGTGCCTAGTGTGTCACTGGTGTGTGTGTTGCGCAAACGCTTTACACATTGCCTCTGGGATAAGCCTGGCTGCTCTGGCAAGCTACGACAGGGGTGAGCAGGGGGTATCTTTTGTGTGTAACTCCCTTCCCCTGACTAGAGTGGTGGGTTCTGCCTGGCTTAGGTGTATACCCTAGCCAACCGGAAACCCCATTTCTAACATGGTATCAATACAATTTTAATGGCATTTTAATCTGCTATAGACCTATTGCAAGTTGCCCTCCATTGTGCATTACTGTTTCTCATGATTTGACTGCATATTGTTAAAGAGTAAGCTCCAAACAGTAAATCAATCATGAAACGGTCATCAGATACGTAATGAAAAGAGCCAAATGGCCTTCTACTACCTATTGTGATGCCTTTAGATAATGCAGCTGTAGAAAACAAATAATTTTGAAAATGATTTGTGAGTAGAAATTCCATGCATTATCTAGACACGAATAATATACCTAAAATACCTGCTAAGAATATGAATATGGTGTAATCTGTAGCTTAAATCAGTCTTTCACGAAGATTTGCTTTGTTGTCAAAATAGACATTTACAAAGTTCAGAGTGGTACACCTTATGAAGTAAACAGATCTGTCCTCATCCATCAGAGGGTGATAACGTCGCTTCTGCCACTTAATGCTGAGTGTATACAAAGAGCTTAAATACGCTGGCTTTTGTGACAGATTGATTCATCGTTTGTGTGGAGGGTTATAACTAGCCATTTCACGCCGCATTGTGTGGCTGTTTTATTGCAGGGAGCTGTTTTGTTGATTCAATTGCGAGTTGTTTTACATCATTGACATGCACATATTTAATAAGTCTTAGTTGAAATACCGACGCTTGATAGAAGCCTCTTGCAGCAGGCATTCAGAGGCCTTCAATAACAGGTATTTACGGTCATTAAGTAGCTAAGGACATGCAGATCGTCAGACTGTATGTCAGAAAGTCAGTGCTGATAACCAGTGAAACACATACCGACAGGAGGGTGAGGAGGAAAACGTGACATCTGCTTGAGAAAGCTTTTTTGGCAATGGTGGAAACATAATTTTTAATAAGTGTGTGTGTCAAACTAAGAAGCTATAATGAATAATTAAGCAAGCAGTCAAGAAGGAATTGGTAGCTAGGCACTAAGAGTCACAACCCCCCCTATATATTTTAAGTGGAGTCAGAGACGTTTTAAGGCATGGGCAAAGTGGGCTCTGGCCCAGGGCCTCAGCTTTTAGGGGGGCCCCCTCATAGATCCGGCTCTGTACACGCAGTCCTGCCCTGATGACATTGAATGATTCTCAAACATAGATAGTTTTAAATACCACTTTATTTTAGTATATTTTTAGAAGGGGTGATGTGTGGGAGTCGTTTACAGATATTATGCAGAGACATGTTGTCTTTATGTGTTTCAACACCACATTCATAAAACAAATTCCTTGAAGTTCGAAACAGGGCCTCACATTTGAGAAATGGCAGTGGCTTTCAGAGATTATTTGCAACAATATTAGTGCGCTGCTGCTATATTGAAATATTGAAAACGCACATCACCATCCCTGAATATTAGATGGGAACACATTTAGAATATGGACTAGTGTGCCTGTGCAGTGTCAGTGACCTAGTCAAAGACAACGTGACAAAGCTGAAATTGGATCATAAACTCCAAGCTGTTCCAAACAGGGGCCCCCAAAATATGCTTGGCCCAGGGCCCCTAAAATCCTTAAGATGTCCCTTAGTGGAGTACGGATTAAGGGCATTATTTATGAAAGCCCTGCTACTCTTTTGCGCCGCCGTTGAGTCACTTTTCGTGACGCAGCGGCGGCGTAAACAATGCACCACGCTGTGCCATATTTACAAGGTGACGCATCTAGGCAGATGCATCACATTGTAAAGCCCTGCGCCGGATTATACCTGTGTCAGGTATAATGTATGCAGGGTGGGCGTTACCACATAAAGAAGGGCCGTAGAAGTGTTGCAGTGAAATCTATTTCACTGCAATACTTCTAGGATGCTACTGCTTCAAAACCTTACGCCTGCCTCATGGCAGGCGTAAGGGTGAGGCAGTGCCATAGCCACAGGCCTATCCCATGCATTGCTGGAGTTGCGTCATGCTTGCGACACAACTCCAGCAATGCGTGACTTTTGCGCCGACAGTACATCAGGCTTCCTGATGTATCTGTCATTCCTTGTGACATGGAACACCGTACATTAAATACGGTGCATCCATCGTGTCGCAAGGAGGGCGCAGTGAAAACTGATGCATCACTGTTTTATCGCAGCGATGCACCCGTTTTCATAAATGAGGCCATAAAGTCATAAAAAATGGCGCTCAAAGCAAGAAAAGGTGCTACCTTCGACTTTATTATTATTATTATTGCAGAACTCATAAAGCACGCAGCTACCCAAAGGGGTCTCCTGGCGCAGGACAGAGGCAGCAGATGGGAGCCGGGGCGGGCAGCTAAACCCCATGTAAACAGAAACCAACATGGCATCTATAGCCATGTTTTCAGATTCTTACGAAAGGTATGCAGGGAGTGACAGTTCCTAAGAGAAACCGGGAGAGAGTTCAGATTTTGGGGGCCCAGTTAGAAAAACTAGCGACCCTTCATGCAAGCAAGATGAAACATGGGCGTTGTGAACACTGAGAGGTTAGATGATCTCAACTGTCGGGTAGGCACATAGGGTTTCACTAGACCTTGAATGTATAAGGGGGCCATACCATGTCTGGCCCGGAACATATAGCACAAAGCCTTAAATTTGACACGCTTATCAACCTTAAGCCAGTGCAATTCATGAAGCAGCGGAGAAACTGAAGCATGTCTAGGCAGCCGGAAAAGAAGGGGAGCTGCCGCATTCTGAATGATCTGCAAACGACGGATCGAGGATTTGTCAGCGCCCAAGTACATTACATTGCCGTAATCCAATCTGAATGTCACCAGAGCTTGAATCACTGTTCTCTGGGCGGCTGGAGGAATTAGCCAAATGATCTTCTTGAGCCACTTGAGGACAGAGAAGCAGGTGGCCGTGACCTTGAACACCTGAGGCTTCAGGGAGAGATTCTTGTCAATAATAAAGCTGAGATTCTTGACCTTAGTTGCCGGAGTTGGTAGCGGCCCAAGAGAATCCTGGCAATGATTGACTCCCCAAAGTTCAGGGTTGTTTCCCAGAACCAGGGCCACAGTTTTATCACAATTAAGCTTCAGTGCATTTTTATTCAGAGGGAAACATTCCTCAGACTGAGATGGAGTAAGGGGGATCTTGATGCTGAGCAGCTGATAATGAAAAGATGATCTGAGTGTCATCAGCGTATGAAAAGAGGGTGAGCCCAAACTTCCCAATTACATCTGCCAACGGGCAAACATAAATGTTGTAGAGCATTGGGATCAAAATGGATCACTGAGGTAGACCAGAGGTCAGAGCTAACGTTTTAGATCTCACGTTGGCCGAGGAGACCTGGAAGGTGTGATCTTTTAAAAGGGAGGTCTCCCACTTCAAGGCCAAACCTTCTATGCCCAAAGCCTCAAGTCTATCTGCCAGAATGGGATGTGACACTGTATAAACCACACTTAAGTCAAGCAGGATGAGAGCGGCCATACCACCAGAATCGACCTGTTGGCTAAGACATTCTGTGACCCAAAGAAGAGCAGAATCAGTACTGTGTCCAGTCCTAAAACCGGACTGTGATGGATGGAGCAACTGATGGGTCTCAACAAATGAGGGAAGTTGGATATTAACATGCCTTTCCAAAATCTTGGAGAAGACAGATAGAAGGGAAATTGGATGAAAATTTGAGCAACATTGGGGTTCAGATCAGCTTTTTAAGCAATGGTAGGACAAGTGCATGTTTCCAGTTCTGAGGTACATAACCTTCGCTCAAGGAAGTATTGACGAGTTTAAGAATCACAGTTAGGGCAGATTCATCTAAAAGTCTAAGCAGGAGGAAGGAGATCTAGTGGGGAGCAGAAATTGATAGATTCTAGTACATTTTGTAATGTCGCTATGTCCAAAGAGGACCATGCCCTAATTTTAGAAGGTTCCTCAGGCCACTTTTGTTTAAAGAGCTCATGTGTAATCATGGTGATTCTGGCACCTGAATCCACCAAAAGGTAAAGTTGTTTGTCACCAACTTGATCATACACGTAAGGATCAACACACATTTCTTCCACTGTCTGTCCCACCATGTCTTTGCCCACCACCACAACCATGTCACGTACTTCAGACAACAAATTTTCAACATCAACCTCAGAATCCTCACCAACAACAGAAACCCTAATAATCTTGCGCTTGTTAGTTAGACAAACTTTTGCAAAGTGCCCAAATTTCCCACAAAGCCTACACTGTGCATTTCTGGCCGGGCACACCCAATTCCCTTTTGATGTTGAGGAAACCGGCATTTGGAACAGAAATTGCTTTGCTTAAGAAAAGAATTTTGTTGTGTAGGATTAACAAACGACGTTCGTGAATTTGAGGATGATGAAAAAGGCATTTTAACTACTTTTTCCTTGTCATTCTTTGCTGAAACAGCATTAATACGATCATCAGTTTTGTCCTCTAATTCTCTGGCTGATTTGAAAGAAGTCTCAATACTTTTGCAATCCTGATGCTTTCTGTTAAAGAAGGATTTCCTAACGAAAGTAATTTTTGCTTGATAGACTTGTCAGTGCAGTGACAGATGAACTGGTCACGAATGAGCTGCTCTCCAAAATTTTCAAACTGGCATTCCACAGCTAATTTGCGCAGAGCAGAAATATAAGTGTCAACATCTTCACTTTGTTTCTGCTCTCTTTGAAAAACTTATGCCTTGAAACAACTAAACTGGGAGCAACGTCAAATCTGTTGACAAGTTTCTTTACAGCTTCTTCATAGACGTCTAGTTCAAGCCCTCCTTCAACTTGAACATCAGGTAAATGCTTAAAGTTGATCTCCCCTCAAATCCTAACGAGTGGAGAAGCAAATATTTTTTTCTCTCTGGCCTGTATCTAGATGCACCTATCGCTCCCAAATATGTTTCAAATGCATCATGCCACTGCCTCCATATAATGGGTGGATCGCCAGGTGTATCTAAAAACGGTGGAGGTGGATTTATAGATTGCATATTGATGGTATTCATGCTAGTAAAAAAAAACTGTCCAATCTCACCCAAAAAAAAAAAAAAAAAATGTATTCTCTATTTCTAAATTAGTGTGATAACACACAACAGTAGGATCTTATGCCTGAAGCGTAGTTTTATATATATGCTGTTGCTGTATTTCTGTCAAACAAAACTTATCCCAAAGTTAAAAGATGGCCGCCGGTTTTTCTACTTGTTTCTAATGTTCGTTGGCACCTCAATTTCTATTAAATACTGGATATTCCTTCCCAACTTCATAGGATGGTCGCCGCGTTTCTCGTTTGTTTTCACAATAAATAGGGCATGATATCTTCTGATTACCACTCGCGCATGCGCAGAAGACACCCTTTAAGGCCTTTTGCGAAAAGCTGCTGCACTCTGCCTCCAGCCGGCTCCGACTCAGTCTTTGACACAACGGAGCAACACAACTCCTCTCCGCATGTCTTTAGAACATACCTGCAGCTTCCTGCTTTTAATAGCATCCACGCACGGAATCAGGTTACACCAAGACTGCAGCGGTATCCCTGTGTTCACTTCGTTTCACTCGTCCTTCATCCGTAGTCAGTCTTGTGCTACACCACTCCTCCGGCAACATGCGGTGCCGATCCGACGCACTTTCTCCATCCACAGTGCACGGCAGCCCACAGGAACCTTTCGGAAGAGCACGAACATGGACGTGGTGAGTTCCGTGTTTCACAAATAACTTCAATTTTGCTTTGCCAGTGGGTTCATTTTTCGGGGGTACTTCGTTCCAGCTCGTCGCCACATGAAATAAGTGGCTTACAACGTCATGGAGTGGAAGTTGCTTTAATCAGTTTAACAAACAGTACCCCCGACCACTTCAGGCAAACAGGACTGAAGCCAACCGTCGTTCTATGGAACACTCCTATAACAGTGTTCCAAGAGAACGTGAACAATCTAATAATAATGAGACATCAGGGATAAAACATTACTACACACTGGAACTGTTATACATATTAAAAATTCCGCATTATTAAAAAACT
Source organism: Calotriton arnoldi (assembly GCA_963921515.1). Taxonomy (NCBI): domain Eukaryota; kingdom Metazoa; phylum Chordata; class Amphibia; order Caudata; family Salamandridae; genus Calotriton; species Calotriton arnoldi. The sequence goes on along the minus strand of CAWUFW010003917.1, from coordinate 370,921 downwards.
GATGGAGTAGTAATTTCATCTCTAATACCGGGGCGTGTGCAATGCCTGAACTATCTCATAACGGTTTCAAGCTGACATTACTTCATTCCTTAGATAGATAATCATTTTCTTGCACAATACGCCTCCTCACCCCTATTCAAGGACTTATCTCTAGAGTTTTCCTTCTCCTTAGACATGCCAATAAAAAGGTAGCCATTGAAAAACATACAAATGGATCTGAGAGTGTCTTTAAGAAATATAGTGCAGGACAGCATTGGTTAAAATTCAATTTCTTTAAAATTGGACGTAAAAATCTAGTTTGTTCATTTTTATAAAACCCACAAAAGAAGAGTATATGGAGATCAGACTGCTCCAAACCACAGTCACAGGGGCAAGGTACTAAGTCAGCATGTCTAAACCTCCTCACGGGGAAGCCTAACATAAGTGGGATTAGATTCAACCGGAATCTAATCAAAATAAATCTATGCTGCAAATTTCTTATATGCTCTAAATATGAAAAACCCCCAGATGATATCCCTGAGGGGGAATGATACATCATCATGGTAGCCTTAGAATAATTTTCATTTTGATGCTCCTGTATCAATTCCGCTAAAAATATAGACCTCAATTTCCCCTTTGTTATTGTTTTACAAAGACTCGAGTTGTTAAAGAGTTTTTCCAATCCAAGTGCCATCAGTGATGATCTCACATACCCAAGCCAAGGGATTTTACTTGTATTATCCAGAGCTCTACAATTTCTAATTATGGCCTGAGTCATGTTCACTGGATCCCTACACCAGATCGAATGCCACAAGAGTACTGGGGCAATCTTGATATTATCAATCAAATACGGGGTTTCCAATTCGAGATGGAAATTATAGTTTGAATATGAGATAGGGACGGCACACAGTTTCTTGTAAAATCTATCCTCCAAAATTTGGAGTTGGGTTGCCGGAGCTGTCCCCAAAACCCCTGCCCCGTAAGTTGCTGCTCTTACTATCTTAGCCTGGTATACCTTTTTTTATTAACGATAATGGTTTAGACCATAGCCTTTTGCAAAGGCTCGAATTGCTTCCATACCCCGCTCCATTACTAGCACCCTATTTTTCACCATAGGAGCCCATGAGTGTTTTTTGTCGAAATGGACCCCTAAATATTGAAAGAAGTCTACATTCTCCACTCTTCGTGCACCTATTGTGAAGTTCTGGGGTCTTCTTGAAGATGGAGTCCCTGTGATAAGGACAATGGACTTTGATTCATTCACCTTCAGTCCCAGTGAAGACATGAATGCAACGTAGGCCATTATTAACCTTCGAAGTGCCATCCCTGTTCTTCAATTAAAACTGCATCATTGGCGCATGCTAAAATGGGTATGGGAGTGGAGCCAACTTTAGGGACATCTGGGTTTACTCCTAGAAGGGCTGCCTCAACTCCATTTGCATATAGAGAAAATAAAAAGTGGGCAAGGACACACCCCTGCCTCACACCTCTTTTAATCTTAAATGGGCGTGTTATCTCACCCTCTTCTCTAAATCTAACATGAGCAGAAGCGTTGAAATACATATCTTGGATAAAACCGATTATTGCCGAAACCACCCTCAACTTCTCCATTATTTCCCAGAGTTTTGAGTGGATTACACAATCAAACGCTTAACTGAAATCCATAAATGGCATAAAAATCTGGCCGGTCTTCGCTCCAGTGTATTTCCCAGTGATTAGGGATAAATTGAGGCACTGGTCTATAGTGCCCCTACACTCTGAAAGCCATACTGTGATTGCATAAGAATATTGTTTTCGCCTACCCACTCTTCTAACCTATTTAATAATAAAAGCCCCATGAGTTTTGCCGTGGTGTCTAATAATGAGATCGGCCTGTAATTCTGGGGTTTATCCTTAGGACCCTTTTTATGAATGGGGACAATGACACTGGTTCTCCAGGAGTTCAATGGGATGGTTTTTGCTATTGCATTAAAAAGTTTTCTTAGGAAGAGAGCCCATAGGTCTTGGTGACTCAGTGCTAGACTGAATAGACCATGGCTGCATTTAGAGTGGCGGGAGGAGTTTCCCTTGCACCTGAATAGGCCTGGTCTTCATTTATAGTGGTGGGAGGCGTTGCACCTGCACCTGAATACGGCTGTGCCTGCCTTGTACAATGCTGTCTCCTCCCCCCTGTAGGGTGTCTGGGGCCAGGGCTTGGGACGTGAATGGGGGTGTTGTGCACTTCTAAACAGTGTTCGAAGTGTCCCCAGAACAAATACTTTTTCAATATAAGTACAGGGACTGTGACCCCATAAATTTAGACACTGCGATGGAATTGTAACCAGACGCTGCTGGTTCTACACCAGAGGACTGCTATGTGCCAGGAGGAACCGCCACTTGGGACTACCTGCTTGTGGGACTAACCTGCGGCCTGCTGGATGGCTGAAGAGACTGCCACTCTGCCAAGTGACCATGTGTGCTGGCCTACCTGTGCCTTGTTCTCTGCCCCAGTTTTCTCCAGGGACTAAGTGGTATGCTCCCCTTCCCTGTTTTATTTTGTGCTCCTCCTGCATACAGCGCATGGAGAGTGCTTCCGCAGAGAGTTTATGCAGGAGTGCACCTCTTTTCCCCCTCAGCACATGGTGAGTGCTTTGTTGGTGACAAGCTGAAGCGCGGGTACTGTTTGGAGCACTCCACCTGTTCACAGAAGCTTTGTGTGATCACCCTGTGACTACTCTAGCCCCCGAGGGAAACGCTTGGTGAGCGCACCTCTGTCCATTCATGTGGCAGATGCTTCATGAAGATCGGCCCATGGGGAAAGCGTCACGGGTACCAGGTTGGAAGCACGCTGTGAGCGCTGACCTCAGGCACCCAAGATGCACAGGGACCTCAGAGGGATCTCCCCCTGCATTCTTTACTTCCTCCGCAGTGCCTCCCCAGCCCGAGAGAGAGAAGCTGGGCAAGCCTAAAAGAGGTGGGACCTAATCCCCAGTGCACCGTCCTGAGCGCAGGCAAAGCGTCATGGGGAGCGAAAAGTGCCTCACTCTGAAATAAGGAGGAGTGGTGGGGGTTGCGAGGGACCGGCGTGTCTCTTCCCTGAGTCGTGCTGCCAGGGTGAGGTAGCACGAGACCAGTCGATGTCTCCAACATGAGGAAGAGGGGCCGAGATAGCTGCACCACACATTCAAGGGCAGCTGCTACATGGCCCTTTGACGAGCGGGAGACCCAGCGTGGTCGCCCTGCTGAATTGGTGTGTGTGCCACCCACCTCTCTGTGTGACATACCTTGGGGGCATTTTCTTGTTGGATGCCCATCCCGGGGAATCCTTCGATGGAGGCACCTTCCTTCGCGAAGTAGGGAACTTTCTCATGGACTACCCGATTTCCCCTAATAGGAGGGCAGGTGTTCCTGCACTGCTAGGGATTTGAGACTACCGTAGTCCTACTGGTAGGCGCGCAGATGCTCCTGCGGCCTAAGTGGGACTCGAACAGCCAGGCTCTCTCTGGGTGCCGTATTCACTGTTGTAGTTGGGCAGGTGGCCCTGTAACCTATATTTGGGGAGCAACATTACTGTGGGCGGGATACTAGAAGCACAGAAGCGCTGTGCTCTAGGAGTCGAAGGTGATATAGGTTGTTTCCTTTTGACCTATAGTGATTTATGTGTGTCATTACCTAACTACCTCCTACTTATGCCCTGATGTGAAGATGTATGTTGTGGTTATGCTTTGCAATAACAGGGTAACAAGCATTGTCTCAGGACCTGCATAATATGTACAGTGTTGGTTTAGGGTGTTTTTGAAACATGTGCAACCTATAAGGTATTTACTGGATTGCACTACCTGGTAATGTTATGACAGTTGCCCTATGGCAAAGTGATTTTTATGATCTATGTGAAGTCATGACAAGAACCTAGTGGCGCAGGGATTTATGTGATTATGGTCTAAAGTGTTTTATGTACAATACAAAGGATTTAGTTATATAACCTTGTGTGGAGTCTCTTTTTGTGGTGTGCCTAGTGTGTCACTGGTGTGTGTGTTGCGCAAACGCTTTACACATTGCCTCTGGGATAAGCCTGGCTGCTCTGGCAAGCTACGACAGGGGTGAGCAGGGGGTATCTTTTGTGTGTAACTCCCTTCCCCTGACTAGAGTGGTGGGTTCTGCCTGGCTTAGGTGTATACCCTAGCCAACCGGAAACCCCATTTCTAACATGGTATCAATACAATTTTAATGGCATTTTAATCTGCTATATACCTATTGCAAGTTGCCTTCCATTGTGCATTACTGTTTCTCATGATTTGACTGCATATTGTTAAAGAGTAAGCTCCAAACAGTAAATCAATCATGAAACGGTCATCAGATACGTAATGAAAAGAGCCAAATGGCCTTCTACTACCTATTGTGATGCCTTTAGATAATGCAGCTGTAGAAAACAAATAATTTTGAAAATGATTTGTGAGTAGAAATTCCATGCATTATCTAGACACGAATAATATACCTAAAATACCTGCTAAGAATATGAATATGGTGTAATCTGTAGCTTAAATCAGTCTTTCACGAAGATTTGCTTTGTTGTCAAAATAGACATTTACAAAGTTCAGAGTGGTACACCTTATGAAGTAAACAGATCTGTCCTCATCCATCAGAGGGTGATAACGTCGCTTCTGCCACTTAATGCTGAGTGTATACAAAGAGCTTAAATACGCTGGCTTTTGTGACAGATTGATTCATCGTTTGTGTGGAGGGTTATAACTAGCCATTTCACGCCGCATTGTGTGGCTGTTTTATTGCAGGGAGCTGTTTTGTTGATTCAATTGCGAGTTGTTTTACATCATTGACATGCACATATTTAATAAGTCTTAGTTGAAATACCGACGCTTGATAGAAGCCTCTTGCAGCAGGCATTCAGAGGCCTTCAATAACAGGTATTTACGGTCATTAAGTAGCTAAGGACATGCAGATCGTCAGACTATATGTCAGAAAGTCAGTGCTGATAACCAGTGAAACACATACCGACAGGAGGGTGAGGAGGAAAACGTGACATCTGCTTGAGAAAGCTTTTTTGGCAATGGTGGAAACATAATTTTTAATAAGTGTGTGTGTCAAACTAAGAAGCTATAATGAATAATTAAGCAAGCAGTCAAGAAGGAATTGGTAGCTAGGCACTAAGAGTCACAACCCCCTATATATTTTAAGTGGAGTCAGAGACGTTTTAAGGCATGGGCAAAGTGGGCTCTGGCCCAGGGCCTCAGCTTTTAGGGGGGCCCCCTCATAGATCCGGCTCTGTACACGCAGTCCTGCCCTGATGACATTGAATGATTCTCAAACTTAGATAGTTTTAAATACCACTTTATTTTAGTATATTTTTAGAAGGGGTGATGTGTGGGAGTCGTTTACAGATATTATGCAGAGACATGTTGTCTTTATGTGTTTCAACACCACATTCATAAAACAAATTCCTTGAAGTTCGAAACAGGGCCTCACATTTGAGAAATGGCAGTGGCTTTCAGAGATTATTTGCAACAATATTAGTGCGCTGCTGCTATATTGAAATATTGAAAACGCACATCACCATCCCTGAATATTAGATGGGAACACATTTAGAATATGGACTAGTGTGCCTGTGCAGTGTCAGTGACCTAGTCAAAGACAACGTGACAAAGCTGAAATTGGATCATAAACTCCAAGCTGTTCCAAACAGGGGCCCCCAAAATATGCTTGGCCCAGGGCCCCTAAAATCCTTAAGATGTCCCTTAGTGGAGTACGGATTAAGGGCATTATTTATGAAAGCCCTGCTACTCTTTTGTGCCGCCGTTGAGTCACTTTTCGTGACGCAGCGGCGGCGTAAACAATGCGCCACGCTGTGCCATATTTACAAGGTGACGCATCTAGGCAGATGCATCACATTGTAAAGCCCTGCGCCGGATTATACCTGTGTCAGGTATAATGTATGCAGGGTGGGCGTTACCACATAAAGAAGGGCCGTAGAAGTGTTGCAGTGAAATCTATTTCACTGCAATACTTCTAGGATGCTACTGCTTCAAAACCTTACGCCTGCCTCATGGCAGGCGTAAGGGTGAGGCAGTGCCATAGCCACAGGCCTATCCCATGCATTGCTGGAGTTGCGTCATGCTTGCAACACAACTCCAGCAATGCGTGACTTTTGCGCCGACAGTACATCAGGCTTCCTGATGTATCTGTCATTCCTTGTGACATGGAACACCGTACATTAAATACGGTGCATCCATCGTGTCGCAAGGAGGGCGCAGTGAAAACTGATGCATCACTGTTTTATCGCAGCGATGCACCCGTTTTCATAAATGAGGCCATAAAGTCATAAAAAATGGCGCTCAAAGCAAGAAAAGGTGCTACCTTCGACTTTATTATTATTATTATTGCAGAACTCATAAAGCACGCAGCTACCCAAAGGGGTCTCCTGGCGCAGGACAGAGGCAGCAGATGGGAGCCGGGGCGGGCAGCTAAACCCCATGTAAACAGAAACCAACATGGCATCTATAGCCATGTTTTCAGATTCTTACGAAAGGTATGCAGGGAGTGACAGTTCCTAAGAGAAACCGGGAGAGAGTTCAGATTTTGGGGGCCCAGTTAGAAAAACTAGCGACCCTTCATGCAAGCAAGATGAAACATGGGCTTTGTGAACACTGAGAGGTTAGATGATCTCAACTGTCGGGTAGGCACATAGGGTTTCACTAGACCTTGAATGTATAAGGGGGCCATACCATGTCTGGCCCGGAACATATAGCACAAAGCCTTAAATTTGACACGCTTATCAACCTTAAGCCAGTGCAATTCATGAAGCAGCGGAGAAACTGAAGCATGTCTAGGCAGCCGGAAAAGAAGGCGAGCTGCCGCATTCTGAATGATCTGCAAACGACGGATCGAGGATTTGTCAGCGCCCAAGTACATTACATTGCCGTAATCCAATCTGAATGTCACCAGAGCTTGAATCACTGTTCTCTGGGCGGCTGGAGGAATTAGCCAAATGATCTTCTTGAGCCACTTGAGAACAGAGAAGCAGGTGGCCGTGACCTTGAACACCTGAGGCTTCAGGGAGAGATTCTTGTCAATAATAAAGCTGAGATTCTTGACCTTAGTTGCCGGAGTTGGTAGCGGCCCAAGAGAATCCTGGCAATGATTGACTCCCCAAAGTTCAGGGTTGTTTCCCAGAACCAGGGCCACAGTTTTATCACAATTAAGCTTCAGTGCATTTTTATTCAGAGGGAAACATTCCTCAGACTGAGATGGAGTAAGGGTGATCTTGATGCTGAGCAGCTGATAATGAAAAGATGATCTGTAGTGTCATCAGCGTATGAAAAGAGGGTGAGCCCAAACTTCCCAATTACATCTGCCAACGGGCAAACATAAATGTTGTAGAGCATTGGGATCAAAATGGATCACTGAGGTAGACCAGAGGTCAGAGCTAACGTTTTAGATCTCACGTTGGCCGAGGAGACCTGGAAGGTGTGATCTTTTAAAAGGGAGGTCTCCCACTTCAAGGCCAAACCTTCTATGCCCAAAGCCTCAAGTCTATCTGCCAGAATGGGATGTGACACTGTATAAACCACACTTAAGTCAAGCAGGATGAGAGCGGCCATACCACCAGAATCGACCTGTTGGCTAAGACATTCTGTGACCCAAAGAAGAGCAGAATCAGTACTGTGTCCAGTCCTAAAACCGGACTGTGATGGATGGAGCAACTGATGGGTCTCAACAAATGAGGGAAGTTGGATATTAACATGCCTTTCCAAAATCTTGGAGAAGACAGATAGAAGGGAAATTGGATGAAAATTTGAGCAACATTGGGGTTCAGATCAGCTTTTTTAAGCAATGGGAGGACAAGTGCATGTTTCCAGTTCTGAGGTACATAACCTTCGCTCAAGGAAGTATTGACGAGTTTAAGAATCACAGTTAGGGCAGATTCATCTAAAAGACTAAGCAGGAGGAAGGAGATCTAGTGGGGAGCAGAAATTGATAGATTCTAGTACATTTTGTAATGTCGCTATGTCCAAAGAGGACCATGCCCTAATTTTAGAAGGTTCCTCAGGCTTTTTAGCCAAAGGGTTCGCTTCCTGGTGTCCATCCACCGGGCTGAAAGAAAGCGTATGGTTCTCTATTTTTGTGGCTCCACGGCTAGTTGATGGTGAATTGAATTAACTTTGCTCTGAAAAAACGTAGCTAACTCGTTGAACTGATGTTGGGAAAGAGTAGGTGGAGGCAGAGAGTTGCTAGCGCCAAGAGTTTGTTAACTACTTTAAAAACAGTCTTCTGACAATGTTGGGAGTTAGTATTCTTCTCTGTGAAGTACGTAGCACATGCTGATATACAGAGGGCATGATATTTTTTCAGTGCTGCCACATATTCAGACTTAGCTTCACTTTTATAACCTTTCCTCCACCGTCTTTCTAGAATTTTACAATGTTTTTTTTGTGTCTGAGGGACTCAGTGAACCAAGGAGCAGGAGGATGCATTCTGCATATCAATTTAGACGTAGGTGGCAGGATCGAGTCAGTGGCCTCCGTAAGCCATTGGTGCACAGTCTTGGTCTGGGTCAGGTTGAGAGATAAGGGTAAGCATTGTGTAGTGAAACAACTTTTTTAACTCCACCATGTCGAGTTTGGACCAGTTCCTGGTTCTACGTTTCAGAGCAGGCCGAGAAAGGGGAGTGGAAGCAACCTTAATACGGAAAGGCACTGGAAAGTGATCCATCCAGCAGAGTTGTAGAGGAGGTGCGACGGATAAGGTTATTAAGTTGGAAAAAATAAGGTCCAGAATGTGCCCTGCAATGTTAGTAGGTGCAGAGTTGAGGAGGGTGAGATTGAGAGTGCCCAGGTCATTGATAAAAACCAAAGCTAGGCTATTATTGGCGCCCTCAAGATGAAGGTTGATATCACCAAGCAAGGTAAAATTGGCTACCCACTAAATATGGGGAGCCAATAAATCAGGAAGAGCTGAGCACCAGTCGCTGGGATACCCAGGGGGACGATAGAATAGTGCCCTAGAGAAAGTAAATTTAGGGGAAAAGAAAAGGGTAAATAACAGGGCTTCACAGTTAGGAATATGGAGGTCCTCAATTTTACACTTATAGATCTTTTTAAAAATGATGGCGATACCTCTGCCTGTTCTGTGAGGTCTGTTTATCCCCATCAGAGCAAAATTGCCAGGAAGCGCTGAAATAACATCAGGTAAGGAGCCGGCATAAAAGCCAAGTTTCTGTAAGAACTACAGCGTCTGGGCTAACATCACAAAGAAAATTAAATAAATGTAGCTGGTGCTTGGGGCGAGAATGGCAATTTAAACTGAAGCACCAAAATTCTTGGGGTGGGAAAGAATCAGCCCGGCAGCTGGGGAGTTTTAGCTGAAAACACAACCTTTTTTCACAATAAACAACCAACCCCCCTGAGCAACACAAAATTTCAAAGTTCAAAAGTGAAGTCCAAAATAATCCATAGTTCTTTATTACAATCCTCAGAATAGATTTAAAGGGCTTTTTGTAATCATGAACCCATGTAGTTCCATATGCAAATTGAACAGTAAGAAGAGGGACCCTGTAAAGAAAAATATATAAAGGCAGGCACACAATGTTCATCGCCTCAACCTCCCAAAGGGGAGCTTACTGTTATAGTAGACACAAAGTCTGTGTAGCATTGTTTTAAACCACCAATAATGTAGCAATGTAAGCCATCTATTAAGCTTCATTACCTCTCAAAACAAAAAAACATCATACCCAAAGAGTGAAGAGTATTAAAGGCCATACGATGACCCATGCAGTCTGAAATGTGATAAGCAAGGTCTAATTGGTATATCGTACAATTGTGAGCACACCATGTAAAGTCAATTAATCCTGATAGAAAGACCACATGATTACATAGCAGAACCACAGTAGAACATATGTAAGACCCTCACATCTGAATAGGGTTTTTTTTTTTTAAATACCTTACCAAATAGTCGGTCAATCGGAGCGTACTCCCACAAGTAAGGCACATATGTAATCGGTGTGTAAGGTGGGTGCTATGTTTGTCCAGCGTTATATATCCACTAAATGAAATCAATAAAGGAACACAATCCAAAAGCAAGCGTTTACCTGAACACAAAAAAAGAAGGACTAAAAAAATCTATGGTGAAATTAGTCACATACTCGCGACAGCCATTATTTGCAACCTACTTAACTTATACACCGCGACCAGGAACACTGAATTAATATACGCAGCTACAGAAAAAAACGCATCCTGCAAAATATACACTACATTATTCTAACATCCTCCGTCAATGAACACCTTCGAAACCACTCGTCAGTACGAGGGTGTCACAATACACAAGCTGATAACATGGAAGAAGGACTAAACGGAAGCAGCAGTGGGCTATACCACAATAGCGCATTAGACAGTATTTCCACCTTGCCACATAATGCATCTAGTACGTATGTATCTGTAATTCTGCATGCCATTACTGTTCAATCTTATAAGTTACATTAATAAGCCTTGTGTCAAATTGTCTCTGGGTCAATTACATATGAGTAAAAAATTGTAATAAGTGATGTCACTTACTCAAAAGCAAATCACCATCCAAACTCACAAAGTTATATATAAGAAGGATCAAAGGAAGTAGAAAAAGGACTACATGTGTCAGTGCAATGGGCATTATTTTCACCCAAACAGTACTCCATTATTCAAAAGTAGTAAGCCACATGTATCTCGTAAGTGGGAAACATATCCCAATATATCAGGGTACCACATGCGTATGTCGAACACGATATGTAATTTGTCACTCAGCCTCTCCAAAACCTCCAATTTAACATGTATCCTTATCTCCACATTATAGTTATGCCAAGGACAGATCAACCCATTCAAAGGTAATTTGAAATGTAAAAGTCAGCCCATTTCAAAATGTTCCCTGTTAGTAACCTATATCAAAGACAAACAAGCGTATAATGACACGAAAGAAAATCAGCCAAAATAAAACATTGGAAAGCAGTAACCTCCATCGGATGCTGCATAAGTATCTCATGACACCAAAAATGTGTACCCACCCAACCACAACTACTCAAATGGGGAAGTAAATCTCATGTACTGATATGTTAGTCCCAAGTGGCTGAAAACCCATGGTTGACATCTACCCACTCCTGGCATCATCATGTACCTAAGAAATATTGCATGTCAAGATCAATGTTTAATCCCTTTTCCATAGATTTTCAGCGCATAATCCATAATGCCTTTTGTTGTCTCATTTTCAATTCTCGGTTACCACTCCTGTTGTTACTCTTAATATAATCAATGCAGTTGAAATGTAAAACTCAAATGAACATTTTGAGCTTCACAATCCATAGTGTGTGGTACAATGGGTATTTAACATCTTGCTGTTTTAGTGCCCAACTGATAACCCATTTTCTTACATCAACTTCTGAATAAAATGTTCAATTCAATACATTTCTGGCAAATAATATTTTTGGTCATTTGCTGCTCTAAAGGAGCAAAAACAGCTTGGAAACAAATATAGCAAAACTGAAATAAAGGAGGCTGGCTCTACCAGCTTTGTAGCACTACTGGCAAACAATAATAATTAGACATACTAGAGGTCTAATTCTACAGGAGAACTGATGGACAATCCTGCAATGCTACCAGTTATGGTATTTCTAAAAGCAGCACAGAATGTTATCTTAAGATTTTCAAGCCTGTAACATTGACAAAAAAAATGTATTCAGATATCAAGCTGTTTTATTACATTTTGGAGTAATTTGAAGAAAAGATCAAACAATATTTTATTACACAGTACAACTGTGGGATGTGTCTAAAGGCACTATTGTAGCAACTCTGTAAATTCCTAAAAGAACCAAAATCTCAACTATTCACAGTGGGTTTTAGATGATAAAAGTATAATCTTCCATGCACTCTTTTTTGCATCATTTGTTTAATAAAGATTTCAAGGGAAGGTACATACATGCACACTACAATGCCCAAACATGAGCGGCATGCTAGGGAGAGGCCCGTAATTGTAATGCTTTCCAGGGTTCAGGAAGCAGACACCCAGATCACCCGTAAATGGGTAATCCAAAAAGTGACTATTGGGCCTTCTACTGAACATTTGTGGGAAGGGTCTAACGGGAAGTGGGAGGGAGACATCAGGATAGTTAACAGTCAACATCTCTAGGAGCTGAGTGAGCATGAGCAAAAGTGTGTATTGGTCAAAGTAAAGCTTCAATCTGTGACATAAAACATCTCTTGCACAGTCAGATTATGAACAATTTGTCCAATGGCTATGCGAATACTAAAGAAAATTCACTATTTACCTGGGAGCAGAATAATGGCAGAGGTCATGCCCTATTTGGCCGTCAGCCATGCGAACAGCAAAGAAGCTTCACTATTTACCTGGCCAGCAACTAAATGCCAGAGATCATGTACGTTTTGGCCGGCAACTGTGCAAACAGCAAAGACACTTCTCTATTTACCCACCCACCAACTAGTCAGTAGAGATCACATACTATTTAGCTAATAGCTATGCAAATAGCAAATAAAATTCACTATTTTCCCAGCCGTCGACTATATGGCAGAGATCATTCACTATTCAGCCGATGCCCATTCGAATAGCAAAGAAGATTTACTATTTTAAAGAACATGGACAAAATAGCACAGATCAAGTACCTTGGGTGAAGAAACCTTACAATTTATGCTGTCACCAATTAAATAGCAGACAATCTGAACCAGTAAATATGTTGCCAGTTAATGACTGGAGTTTCACTGTAGATTAGGTGCACTTGATGACTATGGTAGTAGTAAGTAGGGGGAGGAAGGATGTTGGTGAAGTGACACAAAGATGGTTTTTAAAATGCTGGGGCATGATACACATACTTGGCAGCCTTGGACTCCTCGTTCCTGTTTGAGGCTCTGCTCGTCCTCTGTCTGCCTCTGCTCTCACCAACATCTGGTCATCCCTGTACATCTTTATGATGTCTCAATCTCTCTATGACAGTCTTTTGTTTCTGTTTCACCTACACTCCAATACAGACTGTGCCCTGTGATTTTCTCAGTGTTTATTCACTGTAATGCTTCTGTAGTTTTGGAATGCTTCTGGCTTTGTACCATATCAGGCTGTCCTTGGCAGTCCCTGCATAGGATGCCTTTTTTGCAAACACAGGCCACGTCTGAGTCCCCTCAGTTTTGTGATTGTCCCAGATTCTACCTGCTCCCCTAAAACACATTTAGACTCCCAGTCTCATAAGATATTGCTATCACTGTAGGCCAATTGATAGCCAAAAAAGCTGCCTCATCCTTTCATTCTTCCCAGATTGTTCAATTGAGCTTCATAGTAACACCGGTTAAGTAAACATACGGTAGCAGCTATTTAGTCACCAAACCAACTCAGGGGTCGTTAGCTTATCAATGTTTTGTGGCAGCAAGTTACTATCAATAAATTCCTTTTAGAATTGGAAAGTGGAGGAGGAATCCCTTTCATGACCCCTCCTGTTTGCAATTCAGAAACAACCACAAAAGTCCTTTTATGAGTTGAAATAATCCTCCCATTGATAAGCACTTTTGTGGTCACAAACCCTGTGATTTTGCAACATGAGTGGTGCATTTTGAGCTAAGAAAATAGTTCTAAATGTATGGCTGACTCCTCGCATTACTCAGCATAATTCAGCTGTAATTCATTGTAATTATGCTACAGTAAATTAAGCAATGTATGCCCTCTCCTCCTTATAGGTGTAAAGGCCCAATATTTTTCAATGTGTCTAGGTTTTTTTTTTGACACACATGGCACAGAATGACACTCTGTTGCACCGTGAGCTATGACACTGTGACTTAGAAGGCCCTTTATGGAGCTGTCTCATGCTCTACACATACGCCATACTCCTTTACATTTACCTGCAGATGTGGCAAATTATAAATATGATTACAACTTTTGTAAAATCGGTTGAAGCTGTTTGCTCTTCTATAGCTATATACTCACACTTACTCACATAAAGCCATGGGAATGTACCAGGAGCAGATATAGGATTACCAATTTCTGCAGCAAATCTGTGCATTTTGGAAATATTAATTCTGGTTCAGTTCAATTAAATAATCGGACTATAAAATCTGAAAACAATGATTTGTAGAAGCAAACACCAGACTTGGAAATGTTGTATTCCAGTGACATAGTGCCATCTGATATTTAGGGTGATCTTATCAAAATAGCAACAATTGCATAGGGCCCCTAATGAAGTCACCAACACAGTATCATTGAGCGGCTTTATTGCAATCTTATGGCTGACCAGCAAACGTGTCCACACATGCTGGAAGATTTCCACCAGGGTTTCAGGGTTATTCTTTTTTTCGGTATTTTATGGAAAGGTTTTAACCTAAATTGGGTGGACGGTGTAAAGTCTGTCCTCCAATGACCCCAATTCTGTCAGGTCACCAGAGGAAATATTTCTTCGAAGAACCATGAGCAAAGGAATGGGAGTATAATTAACTGTACTGAATGTCATTGGAATATGAATGATTAATCCCCAGTAAATCAGGGAAAGACATGTAGACATCAAAGACACAGAAGAAAGTAAACTCAGATAGATATTTTATTCATTCACTTTATTACAAATATTGTAAGAAATAAGATTCTGAATAAACTGAAATATTTTCTTACCTCTGTTCTTGTGACCTACGATCATTTCACAGTTCACTTTTATACTAATTTTCCAGACAGTAATATGAATCCACTGTTTAGGTTTCAGAACTGATTTGGGGGGATTCTCTTTCAAATGTCATTTTCTGGTTGTAGCTCAGACACAGCCTTTGTGCCAGGTGATGGCTCTCACAGAAGTAGCAGTAGTGCTAGATCCAAGATGGAGTATCTAAAACAAAGACACAATGAAACATAAGAACTCAGCATGTGACTGTCTTCAGACATCTTGAGCAGTCATCAGGCACAGACAAAAGGTAACCCTGCTTAGAAACTTTGGGCCCAATTTATATCTTGGCAGTAGAGATATTCTGCCACAGTTGCGACAGAGTATCTATAACACCAAGATGATGGTCCACCTGCCAAATTTAGATTTGATAACCTTAGGTTTAATTGCGGCACAGACTGCTCTGTCACCGCCATGATTAAACCCCTCTGACGACCCTGCTGAATAAGGGCAGTCGGAGGCAGAACTCCAATTCCACCCACCTAATGTAGATGGGTGGAATTAGAGGTCAGTTTTCACTACCCATTACTGACAGACAAACCCTGGCGGTAAGGGGCAGTGAAAACTGTTAACTACTCTCCTCACCATGGGAGAGGACTCGCATGGTGAGGTAAGCATTATTTGTTTTATTTTCAAAAATAAATTCCAAATTCAGGATTTTCTTTTTGAAAAGAAAAAAGAAAACAACATTGACAGGAACTGCCATGACAGATGTTCCTGCCCATGCTTTAGAAATTACCACTAGCTTGGCAGTCCTTTCTAAAGTTGGGGTTCAGCACCTGCATCAGGGCAATGGAGTAATTTCCTCAGTCTCTCTGATGGAGTCACGGACCTCCCACCTAGATATAAATCAGCCCCTTTGTCACCTTTAGCAAGAGAAACTTCTGACCTACTCCTCACTCCTAACATCTACCCTATGTCATTATTCAGGAACAACTAATCAGCAACCCTTTGCTAAAAAGGGCATCCCTGAATTTCTGTGGGCAGCCTTTTACCCATCCTTCCTCACTTCAATGTCTGCGGTCTCCAACCTCCAGCCACAAAGATGCAAGCAATACCCTTTCAGTGTCTAGGGAAGCTATAACTACTCTTTATCACATCATACAAAATCCACCCCACTGGTCCATGCACATAGACTTGCACCACACACTTTGTCTTACTACTATGCACTTTCTACATATCCACCACACATACACATACATGAAATGTCAACTCAAATGTCTGGGAGTCACACAGACAACTCTACCACTCTTGACACTCATTGCCTCTTTGCTGGCCTTCCAAACACTTCTGCCGCATATGTATCCCCACCACTCTTTATCTAGCCCTTAGAGGTTTACAGCCTACTAGTTTGGTGCTAAAGCTATCACTACTGGCCTTGGTTCCCAGTGTTATCACAGGTGGCAATCAGAGCCCTTTGTTACTAAGAATTCCCCCTTAGGCCGTCTTAGACGATCTATCTGGAGCCTTCCTCAGTCTATTTTCTGCTCATCTGAGCCTTCTTATAATCCTATCCTGAGCTCCTCATTGCTGATTGCTGTAGCCCTTTGATCCCCTTTGTTAGCCATTAACCATGTTTGCTAACTTCAGCTATGGGAGTTTCACAAACCCTTTCTGCCATTTTTCACAGACCATGCTCCTTTTCACCAAACCACATTTAGACCCCCTCTGCCACATTTCAGTCCCTCTGCCTCCTAATCCACCCTCAGATTAGTGTACCAGCATTAGACAGCATCTGCTATTTCTCAGAAGTGAGAGTGTAACAGTCTTGGCTTTTTATACCCTTTGCATTCTATGATTCTTCAGCAACTACTTACCAGTTCTATATTTGGGCTAAAATAAGGTGGAGGTTTATAGTGGCTGACAGCATAAGAAGCATGAATAAGAACAGCTAATAAAAGGGATATCGCTGCTCCCTGTCTTCTTCCTACTTCTTCAGGTCCTTCTGTGCCTTCTGGTGTTGTTCCTCTTCCTGGTTCTGGTCCAAGTCCTCCACTTCTATGTTGTTTTGATTCTCCTGATCCTCATCCAAGTCACACTAGTTCTGTCTGGCGCTCCTGGTTCTGGTCATTCTTGACTCTCGTCTTACTGGCCCGCCACTGTCCCTTCCTTATTAGCCCGTCATGAGGCTTCTGATCCTGCACTACTGATCCTCACCCAGATCCTGCTGGTCTGCTGAGCCCTTCTTCACCTAACCCTGTTGTCCTGGTTTTCTGATATCTGGCACTCCTAGTGTTTCTGGTTTGGGTAATTTTGAATCTCTTTGCCCTGGTCTCTGACTTTGTGGTTCATCTGAAACTGCATCCAAGGGTCCTGGTCCTCCTTATTATTGGGCTGGGCCTGTTCATTTTGGTCCTGGTCTGGCCCCATTGATCTTTGTGGGTCTGGTTGTCCTGGTCCCCCTGATCCTCATCAGCCTGGTCTCGATACCCCAATTCACGGTCCTCCTGCTCCACTTGGTACTTTAGATCCTGGTCCTCTTGATTGTGACCACTCTTGTCCTCCTAGCTCTTTTCCTGGTGCTGCTTATTCTGATCTTTCTAGTCCACCTAATCCTCCCCATCTGATCTCTGCTCTTTATGGCCCTAGTACATTTGCTCCTGTCCTGAATAGTTCTCCTGGTCCTCCTTGAACTTGTCATGATACTCTTGGCCCTGGTAGACCTGCTCCTTTTGTCATTCTGATTCTGCACTAGCTTGTCCACTTAGTCTTGATCTTCATTGTTCAGGTCATCCAGTTGTTAGCCACCTCTCTTGGTCATCCTGGCTCTCCTTGCCCTGGTATACCAGGTCCAAATACGTATGCACCTCTGTGATTTGATCTTTCTTTTCCTTTTGGTCGTGGGACCGTAGGGCTTCCTAGCCCTAGTACTCTTAGCTTTTGTCCTGCTGGCTCTGGTTGCCTGGCCATCTCATTCTAAATATCAATTTCCTGTTCTTGTAGTCTTCCTCACTCTTAGTCTGGTTTGCCGAACACTGGTCACCCCATTCTTTGTCCTCACACTTTGAGTTCTCTCCCTGGTTTTGTGCCCACTAGACTTGGTGCTTTTGCTCCTGTCCCACCTTATTTGGGTTGCTGTAAGCCTAAACATCTTATTTCTGGTCCTCCTGGGCCATCCTGGCCCTTACAGGTCTACTTACCCTAGCTATTCCTCTTCCTTTCTGATCCTCTTGACCAATGTCCCCTTGGCCTGGTCATTCTGATCCTCCTACCCAGGCTCATCTGATTCCCAGTACCTTAGTTCCTGGTCCTGTTGGTCCCCTCTGTCCACCTGGCATCTTGTTTCCTGGTCCTCATATGTCTTGCCCTCCCTGCCCTTGTCTTCCTGATTTGGATCATCCTGGTCCTCCTGGCCCTGTGCCTTGTACTTATGGGCCGTTTGGCACTGCACCCAATGATATAGACCCTCTTTATCCTGGTTCTCTTTGTCTGGGTCCTTTAGAGCCTCATCATTTTGGTCCTGGTCCTCTTAGACATCCATGTCCAGTCCCCTCAGTATTTCTGGCTATCCTGGTCCTCCTGATCTTTCTCATCCTGCTTCTGCTACCCCCAAGTTCTGGTTGTTCTGCTCCATTGGGTAATCTGGGCCTTGGCCCTATGGTCATGGTCTAGCTAATTCTCCTAGGCCTGTTCCTGGTCCTCTTAGTGCTCATCTCTCTAATATTCCTGGCTTTGATTATTGTCCTCCTGGCTTTGGTCCTTCTGGTATTCTTCGTCCTGCCCCCTCCTTTTCCTTGCTTATTCTGGGCCCCTGGCCATAATACTCAAGCTGCTGATCTTCCTAGTCTTCCAGCATCTGGTCCTCATCCTCCTACTCTTTGTTCTTGTGCTTCTACACCAATGGTCATGGTCTTTCTTGCTCTGGTCACCCTGGTCCTGGCCATCATGTTCCTATCCCTGTAAAGTCCACCTCCAGGGAGTGATCATCCTGGTCCTGATCTCCTTGGTCCTGATCCTCCTTTTGCTCTTCACCCTGGTCCTCATGGTCCTATTACTCAAGGTTCTGATCCTCTTTGCCCTGATCTTCTTGGCCCTTCTAGTTCTTTGTTACCTGGTCCTCTTACAACTTTTCTTTCTAGATCTAGTTGCCTGTGTCCCTGGTATCACCTCGCTGGCGTGCCTTGCCATCGTCGTGTATTCTTCTTTTTCATAGTCCTGGTCCTTCTCGAGATGATGTGCCCATTGGTCTTGATCCTCTTAATTTGGGTTTTCCTGGGGTTAGTTCTGACAGAACTGGTTAATCAACCATCCTAGCCTTGGTCTCCTTGGCCATGGTTGTCCAGGTCATTCATGCTCTATTGTACTTGTTATTATAAACCTTTCCTTTTGGCCATCCTGGCCCGTGTTGGTTCCCCCAGTCTTTTCCCATCTGACTCTGTTCCTATCTGGTCCTCTCCTGCCCCTGATCAGCTTGTCCTGGTTATTCTTAGCCTGAACATCCGACCTCTGGTACTGCAGGTCCTTGTCCACCTGGCCTTTTGTGTGATGGACACCTTAGTCTCCTGGTTTGGGTTGTCCTGGTCTTCTTGGATCATTTTGTTGTCATTTTAGTCTTACTGGTGCCAAAGCCATTCATCCTGGCCCTCTCGATCCAGGTTCTCCTTGCTTGGGTCCTCCTAAGCCTGGTCATTTTGGTCTTGGCTCACTGGACCACAACTATCCAGTCCCCTTGATCTGCGCCAATTAGTAATCCGAGCCCTGGTCCCCTAGGTCCTCACCTACATGGCCCTCTTAGCCCTGTTTCCTTTCCTCCTGGTCATGATCCTTTTAGTTCTCCTAATCCTCCTTGCTCTGTTGTTCTGAGTGCCTTAGTATCAGTCCCCTTGGTCTTCCAATTCCCTGTCCTGCTTATCTTGGTTTGTTGAAACTACTGCCCATTCCCCTTCAGTTCCTGATCTTCATAGTCATTCAATCTGGTCCTGATCCGCATGGCCCTGGTCCTCCTGCTCTTTTTCCTTATGGTTCTGTGTGCTAGCCTTAGAACTTACTAACTGTGCACTTCATTGTCTGTCTGGTCGTCATTCCCATGTACTCGTACTCCTAGTCCTTTGTTCCTTGAGTTCCAGTTTCACATACTTCCGGTCCTAGAAATTTTCATTCCCTTCATTCTAATTCTCAACACCAGTCCTCCTGGTCCTGCTCCCCTGTTTTACATATGCCCCTGGTTTGCCTTCCTGTTCCTTATCCTACTGTTCCTGGTTCGCATGGTCCATCTAATCCTGGTTTTAGTTGTGGTATTCCTTTGACTAGTCCTCATGTATCAGGTCTTTTGGTGCTGGTCCAATTGGTCTTGATTTCCCTGGGCCTCCCAGTCCCCTGGTACTCCTGCCCCATCCTAGTCGACTAGTTCTTCCTGGTTTGCCTGTTCCACCTTGTTCTTGTCAATCTGAACCTGTTCCTATCTGTCCTGGTCCTCCTAGCAATGGTCCTCATTGGTCTGGTCTTCCTCATCCCTCTGTCACTGGACCCTCCTTGTTTCCATGTTCTGGGTCACTCTGATACATGTAGTCCTTGACACCCTGGTTTGGGATTCCCCTGAGTCTGACTCTCATGGACCTTCTGTTCCTGGACCCACTGGGACTAGACTTCCTGGTCCTTTATAGCCCCCCCCCATTAATTCTAATCTAGGGTTCCCAGGCCCTGCTAGCCCAAGTCCTCTCTGGTAGAGGTCTATTTACTTTTTGCTTGTTAGTCTTCCTTGATCTGATCTCAATGTCTTGTCCATCCTTTCTCTGGTTCTTTCCATTGATCTCCTGGCATTAGTCCTCTTTAGTCTATTCACCTGGGTCTGGCTACTCTTGGCCCTGGCCTCCTCATTCCTCTGATTCTGGCTGGTGCTCTCAGGCCCTTCTTGTCAGTGCTTTCTTTTCTTCTTACCCCTGGTGCTTCTGTGCTCCTGGCCCTTGTCCACTGCGTCCAAATGCTCCTGTTCCACATCCTCTTGGCCCTCGAGATCCTTCTCACCCTGATCCTGGCACCCCTTGCCCTTTTCCTCACTGTCTATTTGTTCATGGTCAACTATGGCATTGGTAGCGCTGGTTCTCGTAGATTGAGTCTCCCTGGTCCTGCATTTTCTTGTCCTGTTCCTTGTGGCTCTACTCATTCTATCTTCCTGGTTGTCCACCTTCTGGCCCTTATTCTCCTACATATCATCATCCTTCTCCTACTGGTCCTATGTCTTGCTTCCAGAGACACCCTCCACAGTGACTTTAGTCAGGTACAGCCTCCAGTCCTGTCACCCAGATTTTTGGATCTCAGATTTCAGGAATGAGCGCTCAGTATTGACAGGACGTTGTCCACTTAAAATGCTGCTTAGCCTGTTAGAAATCGAAACAACCACCCCAAAGATACATTGTGCAGATGACTGAAATGTCATTAGAGCTGAAGGGGTCATTCATGACATGGGACCAATAAGCATCTATGCCTGAAACCCACTCTGCTGGGAGAATATGTTGAACAGGTATGTTTATTCACAGGCAGCAGAGTGAACTCCTCCTGTAAATTATCCAGATGCATTACTTACCTGTCTCCTGCTTTCATTTCACCATTCTACAGAAGCCCCATTTCTGAATCTAACTTAATTTACCTCCTGCAAGTGTCTCAATTACTGTGCCCCCCAAGCACCAATTGCCTACTGTACGTGTCTCTCTTCTTCTGGGGCCCAGATACCACCTTTCTATATGCATACCCTGTTTGCTGCTGCTTGTCGACTGCTGCTGTGTTGCCAAGTTTGAAATACTAAGCAAGCATGATCGTCCTTAAAAAAATAATGTATTCTCATGAGTGAATAAAACGTTTATGTGAAATGCTTTAAAACCATGTTCATTATTCTTTGCAGACAGCAAAATACTCTTAGACTGCAGCGTAAAATATCTGTGTGCCATATCCTGAAGCTCCTAAAATAGAAGTTTGATTTCTTATATGAATATTAAAATAACGTAAATGTTTGTATACAAAAGTGATTTTAGTTTTTTCATCTATAAACAGCTTAGCTTAATTCATGCACTTACCTTTGTTCAAACTATTGTACATTTCCATACACACTTACATTGAAATGCCTCGCTCACGTTGCATCCCCGTTACAAGATGGCTGCCCCTTTACCATTGTCAGGTAATCATCCCTCCAATCTGAACAAACGGGCTTGGAGGACATTTAGGCCCTCAGCGTGAATCATCGATGAAAAACATGGCAGAATCTGAATTGAAACACTAATTCCCTCATGTTTGTCACCAGAAACATGCAAACCCCATCATTTCTCCACCTGCAGAATTACAGGGATAATCAATAAAGGTGAATATGTGGGTGGGAAATAATGATGATTACTCTGGGCCTTTTGTAATGATGTCCTAAGTATACATAAGTCATATTTGATTTCCTATCAAATACTAGCTGCTAATTTTACCTTAGCTGCACCGTTTGGTGATTTTGTGTTTATGCATAATCTGAATTGCTTTGCATAGCTGTTGTTTTGTCAGTGTGAAGTAGATGAAGGATGCCTTACTGTGGCTTTATGTCGAACTGCGTAATTACAGAGCAGTGCCAAGTAATTTCCATGCTAATGATGTAGTCATCACTCCAAAAGGTTTTACTGAGCAATAATACATTAATTGCTTAATAACTTTCAAGGAATTACTATTTTATTGACGTATTAGATATTGCATCAGCATAAAATCATCTAAAGAAATTGCCTTTTTATTACCATATATTTCATGAGTAGAGAAATTATCAATTAACTTTTAACAAAAGTGAATAATTATTGAAAATAGACTGTGTTCTAGGCACAAAGTTGTATTAGACTTATTGGTGGTTTATGTTTTCCCTTACATACCAATCTTACTTCTTAGCTGAGGACTAAACTACTAATTGGAAGGAAATAAATATTTTTTATTAGTACATTATTCAATACAAAAAAGCCACTTGTTGTTATTAACATTGTGAGTATCCTGGTTTCCAATAAAGCACTAATTGCCCCGCATTTTCTAGCTGACTGATAACCTTTCAATGTGTTAATTAAATAGTTCTTAGCAAGGCCACATTTTTATCTTGTCATTTATTAGGAGTTTTGGAACTGCCATCCTGAGTATTACAGAAATCAGTGAACACAACTGTTTAAAATCATCCAACATTATTATCTAACTAAAAGTATTCTATAGCATACAGTTGTAGGCTCTCATGCGTTTTGTTAAAGAACAAGAAAAATAATCTAGCTGCTGGCCATGTTTTTTAATGTTTTTTTCATTTCAATTTATGTTCACAAACCAAAAGCAGATGTTCTCAAAATCTCAAAAAGTTCACATGGAAATCCATGAAAATCATAGATTTCAAAGCGTACTCCTATTGCTCCGACAAGTACAGTCTTCAGCTTTAGGGTTAAGATTGAGGTGCAATTTCACATTTGTACTCCTTGGTAAACATATTTAAATGTGGATAAATCCCTTGCCTGACATCAGATAAATATCTCAGGTTATTAATTGCATTAATCACATATAACCATGCACAGTGCTTGTATTCTCCTTTCAGTGCAATGCTGGAGGTTTGATGTATATTATTTGAAAGGTTTCCAAGTTTAAGCTGCTGGGGCTCCTTGCAGATCCACTGGCCCTGTGTCTCTGGACCTGCATTTACCAAGCCTGGAAACACTGGATCCTTCCTGCTCTGGGCAACTTATAATGAGCTTACTATTGACAGCAAATCAGCTGGCTCCACTAGTGGTAACTCCTGACCTCTCGATTCATCTGCCACCTGACCACCTGGTCATACTGGCAGTTGTGTTGCCCTAGTCAGGCAATCTTCTGCTACACATTAGACAGAAGAGAGCAGAATGTGCTCCTAGTAGCTGATACTCCTACCACTTCTGCCAAAACCTCACCCCTGCCCTCGCAGCATTGTCTTACATAAAGAGCACACACATTTACCACCCGCTTCAATCAGGTGGCATGTGTTTGCAGATTTGTGCCTATATTTGCACCAAAAGATGGAAAAACATGCAGTGACAATTTTGCTTGAGACTCCTGCTCTCCAGTGGGACTTCTAATGTATCCTGTTCCTAAATTACTCGTAACCAATAAGGGTTAGAGTAATAACATAGACCACTGCCTTGCAATTAACAGTCCAAACTCTCATTGAACCCATAATGAGGCTGCCAGCATCTTTAAATAATCTTTTATATATTTTATAGATGTTATTGAATTCATCCAAATTCAAACTTCTTTTGTTCTTCAATACTAATCTAATGATGTGTTTTGATTTCAGTTGTCCTATTGTTCTTATTTAATAGACACACATGTCGTTTTTCGAAAATTGATCAATTGTACAATTCTAAGATCTGTTGGTATTGTCATGTTGAAGTGTTTTGAGATAGCATAACTGAAGTCTTTGTTATTGATGGGTCATAAATGCTCAAAAAGTATTCTTTTCAATGTAAATGTAGTACTTCTAATATATTGGAGTCGACATATCGCATGGAACAATTTTACAAGTTATAAACTGTGCTATATTCTCCTTTTCTCTATTTCTGAATGCAAAGTTGTTGGAGAATTTTGCATAGCAGCAAGCTGTACCGGGAAGAGCGGAACGAAATAGGTGAAAAGGAAGGGTAGGACCCTTGACGAAAGTCTGAATACAGGACAACTCTTCTTCACCCTCTCCCGAGAAGCGAAGAAACCAGACAGACAGGGTCGGGTTCCAAAAGAAGAAAAGGGCAAGTAAATACTCACTGCCCAAGCTTGCACTAGTTTGCAAACATCACATATGTAAAACAGCGTAATGAGCTAAGAAACTGGGGAGGAGAGTTGTATCACCATGATGAAAGTCCTGGACCTACTTAGGTCTTCAGAGTAGGGCTGAAACATGTTGGACACTTTTTTTAGTTTTAATATCCCTGACCACTCCGCCAATTAAGGGATACCTTGGAGCAATTAGAGAATTTTTAATCTGTAGTTAAGCCCCCTGGTCTTTTTCTTTCAAGAGCTCCCTGAAGGACTGTTGAGCCCACCCTGACCTTTAGGAGTTGGGGTGAACCCAATGATGAAGCATGACACTAGTAGAGTGTGTGAGGGTTATTTAAAGAAAAGGAAGTCTTTCCTTTTCCGCATCTAGATACGTGGGGCTTATTTATGAGCCCCTTGCGCCATTGGTGCATCACGTTGCGTGACACACCGGCGGCGCAACCTGCTGCGTATAATTTACAAGCACATGTAAAGCCACCCTGTGTGGCTTTACGTGCGCTCGTAAATATCACCCAATTTCACACAATGCTTTGTGTGTTAGGGGCGTGACATGGGTGTTGCTGTGGGTGTTCCCACGCAACACCTATGTCCACTGATGCATTTCCATATTTATGAGTAATCGTAAACCTGGAAATGTGCCAGAATGCTACGCCACCCCTAGGGCTGGCATAGCGAGGCACAACGAGCAGAAATGTTTTCATTTCTCCTCGTTTTTATCTTTTTCAATATGTGCTGCATTCTACAGCAAACATTGGAAGAGGAAATCACTGTAAGTGATTGTTTTTGTGCAGGAAGGTGCCCCTTCCTACACAAAAACAATCTCCCCACAACGCAGGCATCCTTGCACCATGGTGCAAGTGTGCCTGCGCTGGCGCATGGCAGTAGTTTGTGTGCCAGCACAGGGAAAGGCACAGAGATGCAACATGTTGCTGTAAATATGTTGCATCCCTGTGCCTCGACACTAATGCAGCGTGACGCAGCAAATTAACTGGCGGCACTGCGCTGCATTCGTTTCTCAAAAGTAAGCCCCACAGTGTCTTAGTGAGAACAAGCACTTCCCAGCACTTTACATCTGGGACTTTATGTGGGATACTTGCGATTTGTGTATATACAGCTAGGGAGGACGTATCCACCCTTATCCTTTCAGAGAGTTAAAAGGACCTCTCTGTCCTCCCTCCCAGCTCCTAGTGCGTAACATGTGCTGTGGTCTGTTCATCCTTTTGTTGATATATCTTACCAATAATTCATTAATAATATTCTTTTTGTCCCTGGAAGTAAGGAGGAACAGAATTGTGATTTTTGGCTTAACTATGCCTTTTGATTTCTTCCAACCATTTCCAAAAATGGTTATGTTTCTTGGAATCCAATCCCAAATGTTTCAAATGTATTCATTGTTTGAAGAATTGGGACATCGATAATTCTTAAGCTAGTCCATGCCTTGGTTATATTTTTTCATTCTTGTTGTACACTTTTTATCTTTTCATTCATTAATAATAATAATAATAATAATAATAATAATAATAATAATATGAGCATTTTTAAAGCACGCAGCTACCTCAGGCAAGGTGTCCCGGCGCTGGAAATGCTGGGTAGCAGAGCAGAGGGGTCCGTGCAGTTATTCCTGTTGCTTAAAGAGCCAGGTTTTCAGCGCCTTTCTGAACTCTAACTCTGAGTTCATCATGCGTAAATGGGGAGGCAAGTTGTTCCAAAGCTTGGCCAACCCCACCAAGAAAGACCTGTCCCCTTGCCTGACTTTGGAAAAGCCTGGGACAGTGAAGTAACATCGTAGATTGGATCTTAAGGTCCGTTCTTGGCAGTACGGCCGGAGTCGGTTCCTCAGGTATCCGGGGCCCAGGCCATGGTAGCCGCGGAACGCCATTGTTAGGGCCTTGTATTCAATCCTCTTGGCTACAGGGAGCCAGTGGAGTTGTCTGAGGTGTGGGGAAATGTGCTGGTGCAGAGGGACCTTGCAGATCAGCCTGGCTGCCGCGTTCTGTACCAATTGGAGCCTCTTGATCAAGAACCCCGGGATACGCAGGTAGAGGCCATTTGCGTAGTCGAGATTAGATGTCACCAGGGCATGAACCGTGGTCTTTCTGCTTTCCTCCGGCAGGAAGCCCAAAACTTTTCTGATGCTTCTCATCTTCCCAAAGCAGGCTGCCGAGACTTGCCTGATTTGGGCCGATAAGACCAGGTCCTTGTCCCACCTGACACCCAGGTTTTTGACCGAGTCTTTCGGTGTGGGGGGGTGCCGAGTTCCCCCGGCCACAATAGGCCTGCAGGAGGGGCGGGCGGCTTGGTTGAAGAATAAGACCTCAGTCTTGTCAACATTTAGCTTTAAGCGGTTTTCGTTCATCCAGCCTGCTATGTCCCGAAGGCAGTCTTTGTATGAATCGAATGCATTTGCATTACATTACATTATACATAGTGTTTTGCCAATTAGATTTCTCTTAGAATTCTGTAAGCATCAGTTTGTATTTCTGTAATTTCATGATGTTCTTCCAGCCAAAAGCCCAGCATACATCAACAAACCCATGACCTTCCACGAACCTACCAAACATCTATGATCCGCATCACTCTTCCTCGCAGACATCCCCTGAATCTGCCAAGGCAACAGGGGAGGATGCTCCTTCTCATATCTGGAGATCAAAGCTTGGAACAACTTTCCATGTTCTCCCTTTGTTTCTTTCAATGAATAAACAATTGGTGGATGGTAGTCATCAGTTTTGACAAAGCAGTAGTTTGTTTCAAAAAGATGAAAAACTAATGACTCACACACTCTAAGAGTTTTCTCCCAGGGTGTGGGGGGTCATTTGTCCTTATATTCTGTCCTTCACTGCCAGGTTTATCTTGGTGGTAATGGACAGGAAAAGACATTAACTATCCACCCTAAATGGGACAGGCAGTGTAGTGCCCTGCCTCCATACCCCAACTACATCATGGATTTGAAGAAGTTTGAGGATATTTTCTGCCGACTGAGACACAGGTTTAAATAGCAAGTGCAATATTCTGCTCATCCACTGGTCCAGAGAGTGCTTTGATGAACTGTGGGTGAGGTGCCACTTTTGTAGAATTCAGTAGTCTGTGGGTGGAGGTGACTCCTGGGCACTCCCTAATGAATGAGACACAAATTCCCAGGGACAACCCTTCACACTTTTTCAGCACATCCAGTTTTCCTTACTGCACCCAAAACCACAGTATACTATTCTGAGACAGATTCAAGATGCAAGAACCCTTCAGTCCTTGGAGGCTGTTGCTGTGCCAGCCAGGGGTGCATTTATGGAATGAGTTGTACCGTCCTCCTCAGTTACACTAAACTGATTATGGGACCAGCTCCCCCTCCTACTGGCCTGGTGCCACGCTGGCTACAGAGAGCCCAGGAAATAAAAAGGCTTCTTATTGCCAGGTCACCCTATACACTCATTTATGAATGGGCAGGTCTCACCTTGGTCCCTTCAAGTTAATGAAGACCCAGAAACTTCCCTAGCTGCCCTTCCTGTGGTGATAGGAGTCACATAACGCATGCCCAGCTCTTCATGCTGAAAAGCCTAAGTCATTCTTTCTGGTCTGGGGCCAATTCTCACATCTTTTGAAGAGGACGCACTGGCAGGGCCAGCTGCTAGCTACTGGAGGTTTAGTCAGACAAAGCCAATCTTTCTAAGCAACACTTTTCATAAATATTAAAAATCTGACTGCACAACTGAATTGGATTTTTATTGAACTTTAAACAAATGTTTGAATTATACTGGTAGCTTGTCTATAACCAGAGATAGCAGAGTTCTGATTTAATCTGAACTTTAGTTTTCCTCATCGGACAGCTACTGCCTTTTACAGTGGAAAAGGTTTTGGAGCGAGTCACTGTATGTACGTACCAACACTAAATTCTTGCATGTACCACTTTTAAATACTAGGCACCCAATCCTGTGGGTTATAAGGCCTACTTAGGGAAGTCTCATTTAATATTTTAAAGTAGGGGTCTATCATATCAGTAAGGGTTGACAGGTTTGCCTGCAGGTTTAAAAGCTGCATCAGTCAAGCTACACAGGTAGGCCTGAAGCCATACATTTTTATTCAGCCTAGTGGATGGCAAAGCATGTGCTGCCATCCACTGGTGAACTTTAACTTTTCCATGTCGTTAGTGTATTCCCTGTATCATAAACAATGGCCTCACTAGGACGTTAAATATGCCAATTAGGAGTTAGTCAATTTTAAATTTTTGAGGGGTCAGAGCACATACACTGAGGACTGGATAGCAATGTCCCACTGTACAGAATAAAAAAAAACAAGTGGTGTCAGTTCACAAAAAAATAGGGAGACCACACAAAAAGAGGTATCTTGTCACACGGCCCATGACTTGATTTCAGTTTTTATAGATCACAACATCCCGACGGCATCAAGATGGTGTAGTCGACCATCCAGAACTAAATCATGTCTAAAAGCCCACCATAAAAGTGAATGCTGCATATAGAGGACAGAGCTAGGTTTTACGTGCCTTTCTGAAAGACAGCAGCTCTGGGATAGCTGTCAGGGATTGCAGAAGAGACTTCCAGGGTCTACTTGCAGCAATCGAAAAGGCTTTATTTCCCAATCTCTTCTTTCAGGTCTTAAGCATAGTGAGCAGGTTATGGTGTGCCGAGCGAAGATTTCTACCTGGAGTATGCCAGTGGAGCATATCTTTATTCCTCGCTGGGCTGGGGAGAAAAAGGGCCTTCTACACCATACAGATGGCTTTAAACATAATGCACTTTCTGATGGGCAGCCAGAGTAAGGAACCCAGCCCCACAGCAGCTGGTAGGCACCGGGGAATCTCAAGAATCATTCTGGCAAGCGCATTCTGTACTACTTGCAATTTGTGCTGAGTGCTGATATTGGAATCAAGATAGAGGGAGTTACATTAGTCCAATCTGTACATGACCAGAGTTGTGCAACTTGCTTTCGTGCTGGCAGGGGAATAAAAGGAAAAATGTTCCTAACCATCCTTATGAGCCAGAAGTAGGTCACCACAGTGCAATTAGCTAGGTCATTGAGTGTAAGTTCAGTATCTAGAATTACTCCGAGATTCCTTCCAGATGAAAGACAAGGAGAAACTCATTATTCCCTTGGCATTTCTCACCGTCTAAGTGGAAAAATATGGGAAGAACATCTGCATTGTTAGAGTCAGTTCCAGATCTGTGTTTCAATTTAAAATCCATTTCCTGTAGGGATACGGGCCACCTCAGAAATTTTGGATTCTCTTCCTCATCTGCATCAGCCACCTTCAGTCTGTGGTCAGTTTGAACTCTGAAATGAGTCCCAAACAGGTAGGGTCTCAGTTTCTTCAGGGGCCAAACCACAGCAAAGGTCTCCCTCTTGATAGCACTCCAATGCTGCTCTCTAGAGAGTAGGAGCCAACTAACAAAGCCTACTGGTTGATCCCACCCTCATCATTTAGTACTGTCCCTATGCCATGCTCTGAAGCATCTGTCTGAACAAAAAACCCCATGCTGAGATCAGTTGCCTTGATTACTGGTTCAGTGCACAGTGTCTCCTTTAAAATAACAAAGGCCTTCTGGCACACCTCTATCCTTCTTTCTTGGGCTGTGTTTTAGAAGTCAGCTCTGTCAGAAGGGTCAGAATGGTACCAAACCCCTTGACATACCTCCTGAGGTATCCAGTCAACTGACCCTGAGTCTTGGAAGGCGCCTAGTCATGTTGGTTTGGATCTGAGGCAGGAGAGGCTGCACATGTACCCTGCCAATTTGGTGGCCCAGGTACACAGTAGAGTCCTACCCTATCTGGCACTTGCTGGCTTTGATAGGCAGGCTTGCCTGTGTCAGGACCTGAAGCACTTCCCTGAGGTGGGTCTAGTTGTCCTGCCAGTAGGAGCTAAAGAGAGCAATATTGCAGAGATAGGCTGCGCTAAGTTCCTCCAATCTGGAGAGTATCCTAATGACCAATCTCTGGAAAGTGGCAGGGGGGTTATGTATCCTAAAGAAGGGTGTCATCTTAAACTGAAATTGGCCCTCACAAGTAGAGAATGCAGACCTTTCCTGACTCCCACAGCTAGGGCAATCTACCAGAACCCAGAAGTCAATTCAAATTTAGTGATGTTCCTAGCAGTCACCACTTTATCAGTGAGCTCATCAGCTCTGGGGATGGGCTGAGCATTAGATTTAGTGACCATATTGAGCACTCTGTAATCCACACAAAACCTCAATTCTGGGGTACCCCCTTGTGGGGGGCCTCAGGTACCAGTACCACTGGACTGGCATAAAGATTGATGGAAGGTTCATCACCCCCAAGTGATAATATCTAGGTCACTTCCTCCATGATGCTGGCTCTCATGTTATCTGACAACTTTCATATCTTGCTTTGTAGAGGTAAGCTGTAGACAGTGGCAGTGTTGTGCACACTCCTCAGGATCAGACCAGGATTCATTGAGTACAGACTAGAGAACTACCCCAGCAGTTGGTGAAGGTTCTTCCACTGCTGGTCTGTCAGAATAGGTGTTGGTGTTGTTGGACGGGTGGTTCAGGACAGGCTCACTCTCTTCCTACTCTCCATCTTCTACCACAATCAACATGGTCAAATCCTGAGAAAGTGGGGTTTCAGGCATTTGACATGGATCAGTTTGTAGGGGTATCTAGGGATTCCAAGGTTCACAGTTTGTGACTTTGCCCACACGTTACAGTACAGAGGAGGACCCGGTCTACTTGTCGTTGAGGCCCTTGAGACACTGGCTCCACAAACCACACTTTCTGCCCAAATCAATGTTCTATCAATGTCACCTTCTTTTGATAATAACACTGTTTGAATCCAAGATTGGTCATGCTTTTTCTGTGGTTGAGACAATCTACCTCTCTCCCTAAGAAAGCCCACTCTCAGCGTGAAACGCGACACACCTGAAGATAATGCTACCCCTCGGAAAACAGCGCTCAGGGGGAAGAGTGAGTGACAGAGAAAGACAGAGAGCGAAAGAAAGAGAGAGAGGTAGAGTGAGGGAGAGAGAGAGAGTGTGTAAGAGCGAGAGAGAGAGATATCCAGATGGTTAGGCAACTCAGTACTTCTTGGCGATTCAGAAAGACTTACTAGACCTTCATGTCTCGGGATAAAGGAGGGGCAGGTTTTCAGCCAGCCTCCTTGCTACCAGGAAACGGCCATAGAAATTAAAGGGTAACGAGCATCAGTCCAGAGGAGCTTCAGTCGTGGCAGTATTGGTAAGTATGCACCAAAGAATATAGGAATGCCAACTCGTAAGTATCATTGGATTACAGGGGAACAGAAAGAAAAGGGAGAGGATAGAGCCCTGCCTAAAAGAGAATTAACTATAGAGGGAACCATGAAAATGGGAAACATAACAAGTGTGTGGCAATGCCAAATTGGTGCAAACTGGGTCGAAAGTGGAAAAAACACAAAAACCACTGTGGCCAAGCATTAAACTTCATGCTTGCTATCATTTTAATTGTCACTGCTTGTCATAGCCCAGACATGAAACCAATGGCTGACCCAATGTCATTTGAGATGTCATCAGTGATGTCATCAGTGATGTCACTGACCATGTCATGAGTGATGTAATATGTGACGTCATCAGCAGTGCATTGTGGGGGTGCGAGTTATAGTTTACTCAACTAACTATAAAAGCTGAATTTTCTGGTTTTGTATGAGTGAAATGTCCAACTAACTATAACGTCCCTGAAACCTGTGGCTTTTTCAGTGAATTTCTAAGGATTTTTAAATGCTAATTCCTAACTATAGCGTCCCTGAAACCTGTGTTTTTTTCAGTGAATTTCTAAGGATTTTTAAATGCTAATTCCTAAATATAACGATCCCTGAAACCTCTGTTTTTTTCAGTCAATTTCTAAAGTTTTTTTAAATGCTAATACTAACTATAACGTCCTTGAAACCTCTGTTTTTTCAGTGAATTTCTAAGGTTTTTTAAATGCTAATTTCTAACTGTGGCACCTGGAGCTGTCCTTGCTGCAGTGTCATGGTAACCTGAGAATGTGTTCTCTGTGGTGGTAACCTAGTTACATGAAGGGTTATGGAATGTTGTATTTCAAATGTACCAGAGGTCTGCTGTGTCTACTGGCTGGGTCCTGGATGGGATCTTCTTCCTAAGGAGTAAACCTACAATTTTATCTTCAACCTGCCTTGCATGATCCTTCATTGATGTCTTCTTGGATCTTACACTGGCGTAGTCGGCAGTTTCCATTCCTGAAGAATAGAAACCAGGCAAGAAGATCTCAACAAGCCTCAACAACTACGGGTCCTTCTTCAAGTTACTGGAGGCCATTACCCTGTGCAATCCTTTCCATAAGGTACTGTTTCTTTATTTTACATTCAAGGTGGAGAAAAAAATTGAACCCATCATCTCTTATCGAGGGGGAAGAGAGACCTCTTTATCTGGGAACATTGGACGCTATTCGCATTGTCCTTTATTGTGGCACTTTTCTTGAGTCTTAACTCTCTTTGTGCCAGCATTGGACTTTCATTTGACTGTCCGTGATTCCGTGGAGGCTGTGAGTGTGTGGTGCACTGCTGCTGTTCGGACTTTCAGTTGACTGTCCGTGATTGTTGGGAGACTCTGAGTGTGTGGCACACCTCAGCAGTTCACTACTCCTTATGTTTTGGGAGACTGTTCTGTCGTTTTGTTGGGTGGTGGCCCTCATCTGATCTCTCATTTTTGGTCTGTTATTGTGGAGAGACTTTGAGAGTCTTGTTTTACATCGTTGGCTGCACGTTCTTTGAGCGCTTGGCTACGTAGAGAAGAATAGAACTTACCCGCAACTTCTGCTCCTCGCGTTCTCTCCTTCAGCCAAGTGCTGGTTCTTGTGTACATTTGAAAATCCAGCTGCATGTTCCTTCATCACGCGCTCCTCCTCTTTGCTTCATGAGTTTCTCGGAATCCCTGGGTTACACCCTCCACGTATGACGCGGTCGCGTTTTTGACCTTGCGTGACCCTATGTGGCGGCCATCTTGGGTTTGGCTTCACCCTTTGTTGCAGTCTCGTTGCCTAGCACCGTACCCATCAGAGTACTGCGTTTCACAGCTGTGATACGCACACAACTTTGTACAACGACTTTGTTTATATTGGATTCCTTTGCGCTCTACTTCTGTGATGCACACACAACATTACAAATATTAAGGTCTAACTTTGTTCTTCTGGAAACCTATCGTGTGTCTCAAGTTTGCCTCAACTATGACACACACACATATCCTCTCGTTGTTGGGCACTTCCTATTACATTGCATGCTCATTCTTTACGCTGATGAGCACAGCATTTTCACGCTGACGAGCACAGGTTATTTGCTCATCTTTCACGCTGATGAGCACAGCTGGACAAAGTCACTTGGATGGTTAGCCTCATGCTTATTTATCATCGCTGATGAGCACAGCTTAAATTTTTTTTTTTTTTTTACAAGTGTGTGGATTCTCCTCAATCACTTCTTCACTTGTGTCCTTTTTGGGCATTCTTTACTTTCTTTTAACTCTTTTATATTTCTTCAAAATGCAGAATGTAACTGCACCTCCCTTTTTCTTGATGTCCCCTGGTGAGCCTTCCATCAAATGGCAGAAATGGAAAAAAGTTTTTGAACGTTACGCTAAAGTATGTGGGGCAAGTTTAAGTGCGGAACGCAGGTCTTCGTTTTTGTTACACTGCTTGGGGTCGGAAGGGCAAGAAGTTTATGACCACCTTCCTGATCTGAGTGAAGCAGAAACAGAAGACGTAAAAGAATATGATGTTTGTATTAAAAAATTAGACAAACACTACCTCCCCAAGGTTAGTACAATTTTGGAGAGGTACCATTTTGCAAGAAGGTTACAAAGTGATGGAGAGTCTGTTGAAGGATATATCACCCAACTTAGGAAACTTGCTTCATCTTCCAAATTCGCTAGTTTGTTGGATGAAAGAATTAGGGACCAATTCATGTTAGGATGTAACATCGAAAGAATCCGAGAAGAACTTTGGATGAGGGATGAACCTTCATTAGATGAAGTTATACAGGTTGCCAAAAGAGTTGAACATTCTTTGAAATGCGTAGACACCATTAAAAAAGATAGACAAGCAACTGTTCAGGTAGTTAAAGAAGATGCTAATAAACCTGTAATTAAGGTTGAAGGGAGCGGGAGTGGATTGAAAACTAAAACCACTGTACGCAAATGTTATAGATGTGACAAACCTGGACCTTTGGCAAATGATAAAAGGTGTCCAGCTTTGAAAGTAGTATGTCCTAAATGTAAAAAGAAAGGGCATTTTGCTATTGTTTGTAAGACTAAGGTAACTTCAACTAATGTAAAGAGTGTTGAAGCTGAAGATGTTGAAGAAGACTTTGCGTGTGGGCAGGTAGTGGTTCAAGTCGATACTGAAGTTAAGAACAAATCATGTCCCATTGATATCATTTCTGTAGATGGAGAATCTACCAAGGTTCTTTTTGATTCCGGTGCAAAGATTACTATCATTTCCAGGGCATTTTTCCAAAACAAATTGGCTCACAAGACTTCTTTACTTAAGCCTGACATACACCCCTTAGCTTAGCACCCCCCCCCTTTTTTTTTCTCCCCCAGCGCCTTGAGACCCTCGCGGGTAAGTAGTGCGCTTTACAAATTCTGTGATTGATTGATTGATTGATATGGTGGAGAACCTATACCTCTACGCGGTTACTTCATAGGTCGTATTAAGTATGAACAAGGTTACACCTCTGGGAAAATTTACGTCTCAGAAAAAGGGGACAGTATATTAGTTGGTTCCACCAAGGCGACTTAGGAATTATGCTTGACCCGAGTAGTTCCTCACCCATCAAACTCAAGGATAGAGTTAACATGGTTCAAGAAAATCTTAGTAATAATGTTGAAGCTAGAGTAAAACAGAAATTTCCTAATGTGTTCAGGGAAGAGTTGGGGTGTCTCAAAGGAGTTAAACATGAAATACGCTTGTGTGCTGGTTCTCAACCCTCGAGCTGAAAAGTAAGAAATGTACCCTTAGCGGTCAGGGAGGAAATGAAAAGAGAATTGGAAAAACTCAAACAAGGTGGCATAATTGAAGAGGTGGAGGGGACTGAGTGGTTGGCTCCGGTAGTCGCAGCTTGTAAGGCTAATGGGAGTCTTCGTCTATGTGTAGACTTAAGACAATTGAACAAGTCTGTTATTGTAGATCGTTATCCCCTTCCCAAAGTATCGAATTACTGGTTTTGCTGGGTGGTGCCAAGGTTTTTAGCACCATAGACTTAGCCTCAGCTTACCACCAGATTGAGTTGACAGAATCATCAAGAGATTACACAGCTTTTATCACCCCGTTTGGCACATTCAGGTTCATCAGAATGCCGTTCGGCTAAGTCTCCGCGGCGTCAGTTTTCCAACGTGCCATGGAAAAGACTCTCAGAGGTTGTGAATGGGTCTGTGTTTACCAAGATGATATTCTGGTGTTCGCAAGGACAAAGCTGAGCATGAACATCGTCTTGGTATTGTTCTTGGAAAACTTGATAATGCCAATCTCACTATAAAGGCTGAAAAATGTCATTTTGGAACCACCACTATTAACTACTTAGGTCACACTATCTCTTGCGAGGGAATTATGCCCAAATCTGACTTAATAGATACTATTTCCCGCATGTGTGCTCCCACTTGTAGAGAAGAACTCATGAAATTCTTTGGTATGTTGGAATACTACAACAAATTTGTAGAGAATTTTGCAGAACTCAGTTCTAACATGAGTTTGCTTTTGAGGAAAGGAGTTGAGTTCAACTGGAGTAATGATTGTGAGAAAGAATTCCTTGTACTCAAAGAAAGACTCAATCGCGCTCCAAAACTTAAAAGTTTTGACCCAAAAAAAATATCCATAATCACCAACGATGCAAGTATCAAGGGTTTGGGCGCTGTCCTTCAACAAGAGGGTGAAGGGGGTTTAAACACGATCATGTTCATATCTCGAGGACTGAAGGATGCTGAGTCACGTTATTCTGTTATTGAGCGAGAGGCTTTGGCGATGTTTTGGGCAATCAGGAAACTTAAAAGGTTTCTCTGGCGGACCAAATATTTTGTCAAAATTCATCACAAGCCTCTCTGTGAGATTTTTACAAAGAAGGGCATTGATCTTGTCTCGAGCAGAATAACAAAATGGGTCATTGACTTGCACGAATATGAGTTTGATATAAAGTACATTCCAGGAGTAGAGAATGGGATAGCAGACACTTTGTCTAGATTGGTTGAGAGGGTTGATGAGAGTGAGACTGATGGAGACTTTGAAGAAAGTGATGTTCATGTTTGTGTAATTGATGATGTAATAGTTTCAGAGGATCAATGGTGAGAGGAATTATCTTCTGATCCTGTGCTGTCAGAAGTTCAAACTCTTGTCAATAGAGGGTGGCACTCAAGAAAGCAGGCCTCCGATGAAGCTTCAAAGTTTTGGTGTGTGAAAAATGAATTGGGTGTCTCAAATAATCTCTTATTTCGTGGGACAAGGTTGGTTCCTCCTCTCAAACTCCGCAGTAAATTGGTGGATTTGGCACATACCTCTCATTTGGGGATGTCTAAAACCAAAGAGAGACTTCGCTCCTCCTATTGGTGGCCGGGCATGGATCTGCATGTAGAAAGGGTTGTTAGGGTTTGCTTAGAATGTTCTTTGTGTGACAAGTCTAAGGCTGTCAGAGTACAACCTATGGTA
Organism: Calotriton arnoldi; assembly: GCA_963921515.1. Classification (NCBI taxonomy): domain Eukaryota; kingdom Metazoa; phylum Chordata; class Amphibia; order Caudata; family Salamandridae; genus Calotriton; species Calotriton arnoldi. The sequence goes on along the minus strand of CAWUFW010003917.1, from coordinate 333,916 downwards.
GTCAGGGATCTGCCTAGTGGACCATGAAAAGAAATAGCCTTAGATATTCTTGGTCCTGTTCATACTGAGGGGCAACAACTGTTCATTTTGGTTGTCATTGACATATTTTCAAGATGGCCCGAAGTTTGTTTCACGAGTGGGATCGAGACTAAAAATGTCATTGCGTTTTTGGAAAAACTCATGGCCAGTGAGGGTTATCCTGACACCATTCTAACAGATAATTGTGTTCAACTTGTTTCAAGGGAGATGGAAACATACTTAGAGAATCGGGGATCAAACATGAAAAATGTTCTCTTTATCATCCGGAAACCAATGGCATGGTAGAGAGATTTAACAGAGTCTTGAAGGAGGCTAATAAGTGAGCTAAAAGCAGTGGTCTCAATTGGAAGAAGGAGGTTTTGAGAAAAGTGGAAATGTATAGGTTAACTCCTCATAGTACCACTGGGAAGTCTCCTTTTGTTCTTTTCAGAGGAAGATCTCCGTGCACCTCAGTGGAGCCTTCCTGGGTAAAAAATTTGGAGGAGTCCAAGTCTGTGTTAACCAATGAGAATGTATACCCTGAGTGGCGTGAAAGAGAAATTGAGAAAACCCTTGCTAGGAAATCCTACTTCGACTCTAGAAAGTCCACCAAGGACACTGTGGTTGCTGTTGGTGATATGGTGGTCATCAGACAACCTGGTCTTGGTGCGAAATTCTCAGAGCCCATTTGTGTGACTAAAATCTTTTAGAATGCTGTAAAGACTCAAGACCACCGCATTTGAAATTTGGGTAGAGTTGCTCTTTACAAAGGGCCTGTATGTTACTCTGATCCTTCTGTTAAGGAAAAAGTCAATCCTGTTCCAGTGGTACTTCCTCGATCGTCCTCTAGGGTGATCAGGAAGCCTCACTATTTGAAAGATTTTGTGCATTAGCTTCCTAATGTTCAGCATAATATTGCATTTTGTATGTTTCTTTTTCTTTGTTTTGTTTGGGTTTTCTTTCTTTTAGGTATCACAATTTTGCTACTTTTGTTTCAGTGAAAGGGGGGAGGTGTGTCAATCAATCAATCAATCACGGCATTTATAGAGCGCGCTACTCACCCGGGAGGGTCTCAAGGCGCTGGGGGAGGGGGTAAGTTACTGCTCGAACAGCCAGGTCTTGAGCTGCTTCCTGAAGGCGAGATGGTCCTGGGTTCGCCGAAGGTGAGTGGGGAGGGAGTTCCAGGTCTTGGCCGCCAGGTAGGAGAAGGATCTTCCTCCGGCGGTGGTTCTGCGGATGCGTGGTACGGTGGCGAGGGCGTGGCTGGTTGATCGTAGCTGGCGTGTGGGCGTGTAGAAGGACATGCGGTCGTTGAGGTACTTTGGGCCCAGGTCGTGGAGGGCCTTGTGTGCGTGGGTGAGGAGTCTGAACGTGATTCTCTTGCTGACGGGGAGCCAGTGCAGGTCTTTCAGGTGTACGGTGATGTGGCTGTGTCGGGGGATGTCCAGGATGAGTCGTGCGGAGGCGTTCTGGATGCGCTGGAGTCTCTTTGAAGTTTGGCTGTGGTTCCGGCGTAGAGGGTGTTCCCATAGTCCAGTCGGCTGGTGACGAGTGCCTGGGTGACGGTCTTCCTGGTTTCAGTGGGGATCCATCTGAAGATCTTGCGGAGCATGCGCAGGGTGTTGAAGCATGAAGATGAGACGGCGTTGACTTGTCTGGTCATCGATAGGGAGGAGTCCAGGATGAAGCCCAGGTTGCGTGCGTGGTCCGTTGGCTTGGGTGCGGTGCCCAGGGCCGGGGGCCACCAGGAGTCGTCCCAGGCGGAGGGTGATGAGCCCAGGATGAGGACTTCCGTCTTGTCTGAGTTCAGTTTAAGGCGGCTGTTCCTCATCCAGTCGGCGACGTCTCTCATCCCGTCGTGCAGGTTGGCTCTGGCGGTGGTGGGGTCGTTGGTGAGGGAGAGGATCAGCTGGGTGTCGTCGGCGTAGGTATGTGTGGCATCTGGAGCTGTCCTTGCTGCAGTGTTATAGTAACCTGAGAATGTTTTCTCTGTGGTGGTAACCTAGTTACATGAAGGGTTATGGAATGTTGTATTTCAAATGTACCAGAGGTCTGCTGTGTCTACTGGCTGGGTCCTGGATGGGATCTTCTTCCTAAGGAATAAACATACAACTTTATCTTCAACCTGCCTTGCGTGATCATTCATTGCTGTCTTCTTGGATCTTACACTAACTATGCCTACATAGGTAGGACATGTGCAGAAAGAGGAAGAAAGGTGCAGAAAGAAGCAAGAGAAGTGCAGAAAGAGGGAAGAGAGGTGCAGAAAGAGGAAGAACGGTACAGAAAGAAGCAAGAAAAATACAGAAAGAGGCAACAGAAGTCCAGAAAGAGGAAGAAAGGTGGAGAAAGAAGCAAGAGAAGTGCAGAAAGAGGCAAGTGAGGTGCAGAAAGAGGCAAGAGAGGTACAGAAAGAGGCAAGAGAGGTACAAAAAAGAAAGAGAGGTACAGAAAGAGGCAAGAGAGGTGCAGAAGGAGGCAAGAAAACTGCAGAAAGAGGCAAGAGAGTTGCAGAAACAGTCAAGAGATGTGCAGAAACAGGAAAGAGGGGTGCAGAAAGAGGCAAGAGGGGTTCATAAAGAAGCAAGAGTGGTGCAGAAAGAAGCAAGAGAAGTGCAGAAAGAAGCAACAGAAGTGCAGAAAGAGGCAAGAGGGGTGCAGAAAGAGGCAACGAAGTGCTGAAAGAAGCATCAGAGGTGCAGAAAGAGGCAAGGCAAGTGCAGAAAGGAGGAACAGAAATGTAGAAAGAGGCAAGAGAAGTGCAGAAAGAAGCAACAGAAATGCAGAAAGAGGCAAGAGAACTGCTGAAAGAGGCAAGAGAGGTGCAGAAACGGGCAAGAGAGGTGCAGAAAGAGGGAACAGGGGTGCAGAAAGAGGGAATAGGGGTGTAGAAAGAGGGAACGGGGTGCAGAAAGAGGCAAGAGGGGTACAGATAAAAGCAAGAGAGGTGCAGAAAGAAGCAATAGAAGTGCAGAAAGAGGCAAGAGGGGTGCAGAAAGAGGCAACGAAGTGCTGAAAGAAGCATCAGAGGTGCAGAAAGAGGCAAGGCAAGTGTAGAAAGGAGGAACAGAAATGTAGAAAGAGGCAAGAGAAGTGCAGAAAGAAGCAACAGAAATGCAGAAAGAGGCAAGAGAACTGCAGAAACAGGCAAGAGAGGTGCAGAAACTGGCAAGATAGGTGTAGAAAGAAGGAACAGGGGTGCAGAAAGAGGCAAGAGAGGTGCAGAAAGAGGCAAGAGAGGTGCAGAAAGAAGGAAGAGGGGTACAGAAAGAGGCAAGAGGAGTGCAGAAAGAGGCAAGAGGAGTGCAGAAAGAAGCAACAGAGGTGCAGAAAGAGTCAAGAGAAGTACAGAAAGAGGCAAGAGAGGTGCAGAAAGAGGGAAGAGGGTGCAGAAAGAGGCAAGAGGAGTGCAGAAAGAGGCAAGAGAAATGCTGAAAGAAGCAACAGAGGTGCAGAAAGAGGCAAGAGAAGTACAGAAAGAGACAAGAGAGGTGCAGAAACGGGCAAGAGAAGTGCAGAAAGAGGCAAGAGAAGTGCTGAAAAAAGTAACAGAGGTGCAGAATGAAGCAAGAGAAGTGATGATAGAGACGAGAGTTGCAGAAAGAAACAAGAGAGGTGCAGAATAAAGCAAGAGAAGTGCAGAAAGAAGCCACAGAAGTGCAGAAAGAGGCAAGAGGGGTGCAGAAAGAGGCAAGAGGGGTGCAGAAAGAGGCAAGAAAAGTGCATGCAGAAAGAGGCAAGAGAAGTGCTGAAAGAAGCAAGAGAAGTGCAGAAAGAAGCAACAGAAGTGCAGAAAGAGGCAAGATAGGTACAGAAACAGGCAAGAGAGGTGCAGAAAGAGGGAACAGGGGTGCAGAAAGAGGGAACAGGGGTGCAGAAAGAGGCAAGAGGGGTGCAGAAAGAGGGAAGAGGGGTGCAGAAAGAAGCAACCGAGGTGCAGAAAGAGGCAACAGAGGTGCAGTGCAACTGATACCTTCAATGACCACAGAAGAAACACACATCACTTCCTAAGGTGTTCTATGGTGGAAATAACACATTTGTGGTTTCTTCTTAACAAAAATACTCGTGATAGTGGAGTGCTTTGTGAATTATTTTTTTATGAGCCACATATGCTAATTAGGGCCCCATCCCCCAGACTACTAGCGATGCATGTCAGCGACTGAAAATACACTGAGTTAGATTAAAAAAATAGATATTTCATTCCTCTTCCACAAGCACTCGGGGTCTCTAAAGAATTTTGGAACTTGGGGCTGCTGAAGAGTTGGGCCACGGGTCAGATACATCACAAGTTGTCCTATAGAAGGAGCTTTAAGGCACCATGTTGTTTTGCTTTATTTTCTGGATAAGGTCTGTTAAAATACAAAACTTAAATGAGATTGTAGATCCCGTCCTGATGACATAGGAATTGATAGGCGCCATACATTTTATATGTATTTTGACTTTTACGACTAGCCACTTTTTTGACATTAACATACTGCAGACCCAAACACTGTAGCTGATGTCCCTGTGAGAAGTGAAATCCAAAATAAATATATCAAGGATTGACTGTGGAAATCCGTGATCTACACAGCAAAGCAGATGCTGTGGAGAAGGGATAAATGGCCCACCATCCAAGCACCAACCAATCAGCAGCAGAGGCTTTGTGGAAAGGCCCCCTGAGGTAATGCACCCGCCTCAAGATAATGCCTTCTCGCCCCTAAGGTATTGCAAATTAACCTCCCCAGATCATGGACTACCACCATCCACATGTGATGACAGTTAACCCATTCTACTATGCTAGGCACAGCCTTCAAACCCGGGGGAGGGGATGAAAGGCTCAGTCCTCTGGGCACCAGGTATCCTCTGTGCATCAGCCATAAGTACTCAGCAGCATGGTGACGAGCGCTGAGTGCACATGCATCGTGGTGACCGTACCACAACACAGATGGGTGCCCAGGCCAAACAAAGGGGCTTGTGCTACTCTGCCACACTCAAGTACAGATGCTTCAAGATAGGCACCCGGCCCGAGTCAGGGACATGGACTACAACATATGGGAGGTCTTATCAGGGGCTGGCAGGAACACAAATTGAGTCTGGCTACTTTTTTAAATGATTTTTTAACAGTATAATCAACACAGGAGAAATACATTGGAGTCTGACTACTTTTTAGGATTGGCTTTATGAAGGACAGGTGATCATTAAACCACAAAAAATGTTTGACGCATGTTAGACCTGGCATCATTGGCGCGGGTCTCCCTTCCTCTTTTCGCTTCTTACCGTTTAAGTTGGCTGGATTTAGATGCTCTGGGCGCTGTGCCACTGCCAATCAGTGACACAGCGCGAATGCTCCCGGTGTAAAGATAACTGTATGAATTGGGATAACCATAATTAACTCGTTTGGTTTACCTGTCAGCCCCTAGTATCAGTGCACTGTGTGTGCCCAGGGCTGGTAGACCAAATACTGCTGGTGGGCCTGCAGCGCTGATTTGCGCTACCCACCGAAGCAGCTTTTAAAGTATGTCTGTGTAGCATGTTCTAATAGCGAGTTACCCTCCATTTCACTGTTTACTATTGTGAGGCTATCCGTTCTCATAGGCCAGAATGGGCAGGCTGAGTATTACATGCCCTAATCCAACCTGCCCCCAGGAGCCTGATAGGAACGTCGAATTTGATATGTTTAAGCTCAGAACATTGAGATACATCTTTTAGTAAGGATTATTAGCGTAGCCCGTGTTCGAAAATGCCTCTACTAGAAACAAGGTATTTTCTGGCCTAAGCTTTCCTGTAGGCTTTGCTAGCATGTGTATTGGCTGTCTGGATTTGGAGCAGCAGGGTCAGCTGGGTCAGACCTGGCTGGAGAGAGAGATTGGCATTTAGAGTATGGAGAGGGGTGACTCTTTGATCTGAGCAGGGCCGTGCCTGGCAAGGTGAATGATGGCTCCACCTCCCACTGGGCGTCTGATAGCAGACCCCCAGATTCTCAAAGGGCAGGATGTCGCCTCGTAAACCAAGTGCTCCTCGACCCCACCGAACTGGTTCTGGCTGGATGCAGTGATTTATGACTGCAGAGAACAAAGACTTTTTAGGTATAAAACGCTGCGATGAAACCTTTTTCAAGGGTGTTCCTTCTGGATGTCAAGACGAAACTCTGTCCGAGTTAACAGAGGAAAGGACTTTGAAACTTTCACCAAGCTTGCTGAAGAAACTACCCGAGGGCCTGAATTGAGAGCGCCTCCTGCTGAAGTCTCAGGGATATTAGACTTCACCCCGTCAGCCGTCTGAATTCCTGTGCTAGGGATTCTACTTGCAGATGAGGCCTCTGTCGAGTAATCCGGAACCTCTAGTTCTACTGTGAGGAACGCAGACTGGTAACCCTTGTTAACTCAGTGTGTGGGCCGTCGCAGCTAAGAGAGAGCTGCCGCTGCTGAGTGCCCGCCTTAATTTGAACCTTCAGAACCTTCGCTGAATCTGTGTGGGCCGCCGCAGCTAAGAGAGAGCTGCCGCCGCTGAGCGCCCGCCTTAATTTAAATCTTCAGAACCTTTGCTGAATCTGTGTGGGCCGCCGCAACTAAGAGAGAGCTGCCGCCGCTGAGCGCCTGCCTTAATTTGAACCTTCGGAACCTTCGCTGAATCTGTGTGGGCCGCCGCAGCTAAGAGAGAGCTGTAGCCGCTGAGTGCCCGCCTTTGTGCCAGCCTGGTCGAGATCATCCTTTGTCCTGTGGGCCGTCGCAGCTAAGAGAGAGCTGCTGCCGCTGAGTGCCAGCACCTTTGCCAACTCCGCATCATCGTGATTTGTCCTGTGGGCTGCCGCAGCTAAGAGAGAGCTGCTGCCGCTGAGTGCTCGCACCTTTGCCAACTTTGCATCATTGTGATTTGTCCTGTGGGCCGCCGCAGCTAAGAGAGAGTTGCTGCCGCTGAGTGCTCGCACCTTTGCCAACTTTGCATCATTGTGATTTGTCCTGTGGGCCGCCGCAGCTAAGAGAAAGCTGCTGCCGCTGAGTGCCCGCATCTTTGCCAACTTTGCATCATCGTGAGTCGTCCTGTGGGCCGCCGCAGCTAGGAGAGAGCTGCTGCCGCTGTGGGCCCACCACGGAACTGCATGACGTGAGTCATCGCCACCACCAACCCGTGCCGCCACTGCCGCGTGCTTCCGCCGCTGAGGGCCCGCCTGTCCCTGAGGGCCCGAATCATTGTGAGTGCACGTTGCGGACCACTGCAGTCGAGAACTGTGGTCTCTGGGAGTCCGCCTGTCACCGTCTCTGCTTCTTCGAGAAGCTACGGGCTGTGTCCCCGTCCAACGGCAGGTATCTGGTGCGCAACGGGTCGCGTAGACCCATGCCTTGAACTCAGTCAGTGCCACGTTCTGGTGAATACGTTATTGCCTTTTTAAGTCCCTACTGATTTACGTGCATTGTGACAGGTTAAAACGCTTTTGAGAGTCTCGTGCTAAACCTTAGATAAAGATACTATTTTTCTATACCTACTTGAGTTGTGTCCTTTTGTGGTGTCGTTACTGCCTTATTGTGCATGGTCATAATTGCTTCACACACTGCCTCTGAGATAGGCCTAACTGCTCGTGCTACGTTACCACAGGGTTGAGCAGGGGTTAGCAAAGGGGGTAGCCCACTTGCCCTGACTTAGGAAGAAGGGTCCCTATTTGGACATTGGCGCCAGCCATGGCCAACTAGAGACCCCCATTTCTAACATTGGCGGTCAGCGGTGAGGATCAGGACTTGCATTTATGATCCACGTACAATAACTTGTAGACACCACTAGTGAGTACAGACCAAAGCGCAGACACGTGCGGATTTGTTTCCCTCTTCAAATTATTTTTTTGGTTGGTTGTTTTAGTATTGAATTGTTGATCGCAGCCATGAGTACTGCTAATATGGGAAGGCCAACATCCAATGCTTTGGAGGATCTCGCTTTGAGGAGGAAAGATTAGATACCTATACTGCCAAACAGCTGAAGTCATTTTGTAAGCAATTCGCAGTCCCCGTGATAGGTCTCTCTAGGAAGGAGGAGTACCACAAGGCGCTGAAGGCCTGGTGGGAAGCGAGAGAGTCCGCTGGGGATGAAGAAGAGAATGCTGGAGGGCAGCAGGATGATGCAGTAAAGGTGGGGGGAGATAGAACACCCTCCAATCCAGGTACTAGTGTATCCCAAAGGAGCCTGACCCCAGAAGAGCTGGAGGACAGGGAGAGAGATAGGAGGCATAGTTTGGAGATGGCTAAATTGGAAGGTCAGAAGGACCTTGAGAGTAAGATGTTAGACATTGAGAAGAATCGATTGTCAATTGAACTTGAGAAAATGAGAATGGAACATGAGAGAATGTTGAGGGAGATATAGATCAGGGCGAGGAGTGTCCCGGTCTCCCCGTCTGGTGGCAGCCTACCTTTAGTAACTCCTGAGGGTAGAGTTTATATTCCTAAGGATGTCATTAAGGATTTTCACAAGAGTGAGGATATTGGGCAATGGTTTGCCGCATATGAGATAGCATTGGTGTCCCACCGGGTCCCTGAGCAGGATTGGGGAGCGGGATTGTGGGGGCGCTTTGTGAGTGATGGTAGGGATACCCTGTTGGACCTGTCTGAGGAGAGCAGGATGGTGTATGCCCATATGAAAGAAGCTTTGATGACCTGTTATGGTTTGACCCCAGAAATGTACAGGCAGAGGTTTAGGACCTGTAAGAAGTTAGAGGGTACCACGTGGGTTGAATATGTGTCTTTTTCTGCAGAGCAATGGATCGCTGGGTAAAGGGTAGCAAAGTGGAAACTTTCGAGCAATTGTATGATTTGTTTGCGTGGGAGCATTTTTCTAGTAACTGTTTTCCAGAGCTACGCCAGCACCTGGATTGATAGCAAGCTGACTAACCCTAGGAAGCTTGCTGAGGAGGCGGACCGCTGGGTGAACACCCGGGTCCGCAAAGGTTTTGTGGGAGACTTCGCCAGAGGTGGGCAGGGTCCCCAGCAGAGAAGTGGGGGACAAGGGTAAGCCGAGGGAGTTCCAGAGAGGGCCCCAAAGTAATTCCCAAGGGAACCAAGCAGTGGTGTCCAAGCCTCCCCCGGAGAAGAAGCCAGTGTCCCTGACAGGTAGGCCTGTTCAGAGGGGGCCACTCACTTGTTTCAAGTGTGGTCAAGTGGGCCACCGGTATTATGATCCCCAGTGTCCCCAGAGGGACCCCAATGCATCCCCTCGTGCACCACCCCATGCACCATCCCGCCAGATTGCCAGTGTAGCCCTGGGGGAGGGAGGAGGTAGAGGTCCAAGGTGGGTGGGATCCCGTAGAGTTAACCCTTGTCTCGCTAGGAGACTTTGAGAAGGTCCCTAACCCCACGCTGCCGAATAACACTCAGAAGTACCGGCAGTGGGTGACCATCAATGGCCATAGGGTGGAGGCTCTCAGGGACACCAGAGCTAGTGTGACTGCTGTCAGCTCCCGGTTGGTGTCCAAAGAGCAGGTTGTCCCCCATGCATTCTGCCCCGTAGTGTCAGCGGACAACTCATAGAGCCAGTGTGAAGTGGCTCAGGTTCCCTTCGAGTGATGGGGGGGTCTCAGGAACTCTTCAAGTGGCTGTGAGGCCCGCCATGCCTGTAGACTGTCTGTTGGGCAATGATCTAGAGAACTCCTCGTGGGCTATGGTGGAGAGAAAGTCTCATTTGGAAATGTTGGGTCTGCCTGAGTAGGCGTGTGTGACCACTCGGTCCATGACAGCTCAGAAGGATGTTCAGGAGGGTCTAGAGCCTGAAAGTATGGCCCAGGCCCCTGCCTTAAAGAGAAGGGGTAGGGGGCGTGGGAAACCATCCCCCGCAGTTCCCACGGTCCCAGAGGGAGCAGACCTTGAGGGGGATGCCCTGGAACCTACAGGGGAACAAGTGGCCGAACTGGGGGACCTACCGGAGCTGACCCATTGGCAGCAGGAAGGGTGGCCCTCCAGGGAGGAATTTTGCGAGCAGCAGAGAACCTGCTCTTCTCTTGAGGGGGTGCGGTGACAGGCCGCCGCCCAGGCAGTAGGTGACCAGACAGGGTCACATTGGATCTATTGGGAGAATGACCTCCTTTACAGCGAGCCTAAGGTTGCTGAGCCTGGGTCAGCCCATGTGCTGGTGGTACCCCAGCGCTTCAGGACCTTCCCACTGGGGTTGGCTCATGATGTGCCACTGGCCGGACATCTGGGGCAGACCAAGACCTTTGAGAGGCTGGTCACCCACTTCTATTGGCCCCAGATGCGCAGGAGCTCAGATGCTCACTGCAGGATGTGAGAGACTTGCCAGGCAAGTGGAAAGAGTGGGGGGAAGATTAAGGCCCCACTACAGCCCTTTCCCGTTGTGAGCACCCCATTTGAGAGAGTGGGCATTGATATTGTGGGGCCTCTGGATCCCAAGGCAGCCATGGGCAACAGGTTCACCCTGGTCTTGGTGGACCATGCCACCCGGTACCCTGAGGCCATCCCGCTCAGGACAGTGACGGCCCCCATGGTGGGACGGGCACTGATGGGGATTTTCTCCCATGTGGGATTCCCCAGAGAGGTGGTGTCCGATAGGGGAACTAACTTCATCTCCAAGTACATGAAGTCTCTGTGGGAGGAGTGTGGGGTAACATATAGGTTCAACACTCCTTACCACCCCCAGGGTAATGGGCTGGTTGAGAGATTCAACCAAACCCTCAAGGGCATGATTATGGGCCTAGGTGAGCCCATGAGGCATAAGTGGGACGTCCTCTTGCCATGCCTGTTGTTTGCTTACCATGAGGTACCACAGAAGTCCTTAGGGTTCAGTCCCTTTGAGCTGCTCTATGGTCACCCGGTAAGAGGGCCTCTGGGTCTGGTCAAGGAAGGCTGGGAGCAATCCCCCAGGAAACCTCCCCAGGATGTGTTTAGTTACATGCTGGCCTTCAGGAACCAGACTCGGCGCTTCAGGAAACTTGCTGAGGCAAACCTGGAAGCCAGCCAGGAAGAGATGAAACGCTGGCACGATCAGAATGCCACTCTGATCGAGTTTCAGCCTGGACAGAAGGTTTGGGTCATGGCCCCGGTGGAGCCCTGTGCGCTCCAGGATACGTGGACCGGCCCCTTTGAGGTGGTGGAGCGCAAGAGTCCTGTTACCTATGTGGTGGACTTACAGTCTCCCAGGAACCCCTTGCGGGTCCTGCATGTTAACCGCCTGATGCCCCACTTTGAGAGGTCTGAAGTGGGCATGCTTCTGGCCACAGATGCTGGGATGGAGGAGGAGAGCGAGCCCCTTCCTGACCTCCTGTGTGCAGGGGAGCGAGATGGGTCAGTGGAGAGTGTGGTCCTCTCCACCACACTGACCCCTGAGCAGCAGGGTGATTGTCGCCAACTGTTGGGGTAATTCAGTGATCTGTTCTCCCTGGTACCTAGTGTCACTGATTGGTGTGTCCATGACGTGGACACCGGGGACAGTCCTTCCATTAAGCACAAGGCTTACCGAGTGACTGACCGGGTAAGGGCCTACATTAAGGTTGAGGTTACCAAAATGTTTGCCCTTGGGGTTATTGAGTCCTCTAGCAGCCCTTGGTCCAGCCCAGTGGTCCTGGTACCAAAAGCTGCAGTGCCTGGTACCACCCCCGAACTTCGGTTCTGCGTGGACTATCGGGGCCTCAATTCAGTCACGAAGACTGACGCGCACCCCATCCCCAGAGCTGATGAGCTCATAGATCGGTTAGGGGCTGCAAAATACCTCAGCACATTTGATTTGACGTCTGGGTATTGGCAGATCGCCTTGACCGAGGGAGCAAAGGAGAGGTCAGCCTTCTCCACACCCGATGCGCACTACCAGTTCCGGGTGATGCCCTTTGGAATGAAGAATGCCCCTGCCACCTTTCAGAGGCTGGTCAACAGGGTGTTGGTTGGGCTGGAAGACTTCAGTGCCGCCTAGCTGGATGACATTGCGGTGTTTAGCTCCTCTTGGGAGGACCACCTGCACCACCTCTGGGAGGTATTGATGGCACTGCGGAAGGCAGGCCTCACAATCAAAGCCAGTACGTGCCAGATTGGGCAAGGTTCTGTAGTGTATTTGGGGCACCAGGTGGGGAGCGGCCAAATGGCGCCCCTTCAGCCCAAAATTGAAACTATCCTGGCGTGGGAACCCCCCGAGACTCAGACGCAGGTGAGAGCCTTCTTAGGACTCACGAGGTACTACAGGAGGTTTGTCAAGGGATATGGCAACATTGTTGCACCCTTGACTGAGCTGACTTCTAAGAAGCAGCCAAAGAAGGTAAACTGGACTGACACCTGTCAGAACGCTTTTGACACCCTGAAGACTGCCATGTGCACCGCACCCGTGCTTCAGGCGCCCGACTTTTCAAAGGAATTTGTTGTCCAGACAAACGCCTCAGAGCATGGTATAGGGGCTGTTCTGACACAGATCAATGAGGAGGGACTAGACCAACCGGTAGCCCTCCTAAGTAGGAGGTTACTTCCCCGGGAACAGAGGTGGAGTGCAATTGAGCGTGAGGCATTTGCTGTGGTCTGGGCGCTGAAGAAGCTGAGACAATATCTGTTTGGGACTCACTTCCGGGTTCAGACAGACCACAGGCCCCTTAGATGGTTGATGCATATGAGGGGTGAGAATCCCAAGTTGTTGAGGTTGTCCATTTCCCTACAGGGTATGGATTTCACGGTGGAACACCGCCCTGGTACAGAACACGCCAATGCTGACGGTCTGTCCAGGTTTTTCCGCCTTAGTGATGAGAACTCCCAAGGGAATGGTTTGTTCTCCCCACATTTCAGCTGGAGGGGACGCGTGTTAGACCTAGCATCATTGGCGCGGGTCTCCCTTCCTCTTTTTGCTTCTTACCTTTTATGTTGGCTGGATTTAGATGCTCTGGGCGCTGTGCCACTGCCAATCAGTGACACAGCGCGAATGCTCCCGGTGTAAAGATAACTGTATGAATTGGAATAACCATAATTGGCTCGTTTTGTTTACCTGTCAGCCCCTAGTATCAGTGCACTGTGGGTGCCCAGGGCTGGTAGACCAAATACTGCTGGTGGACCTGCAGCGCTGATTTGCGCTACCCACCGAAGCAGCTTTTAAAGTATCTCTGTGTAGCATGTTCTAATATTTCACTGTTTACTATTGTGAGGCTATCCGTTCTCATAGGCCAGAATGGGCAGGCTGAGTATTACATGCCCTAATCCTACCTGCCCCCAGGAACATGATAGGAACGTCGAATTTGATATGTTTAAGCTCAGAACATTGAGATACATCTTTTAAGTAAGGATTATTAGCGTAGCACGTGTTCGAAAATGCCTCTACTAGAAACAAGGTATTTTCTGGCCTAAGCTTTCCTGTAGGCTTTGCTAGCATGTGTATTGGCCGTCTGGTTTTGGAGCAGCAGGGCCAGCTGGGTCAGACCTGGCTGGAGAGAGAGATCGGCCTTTAGAGTATGGAGAAGGGTGACTCTTTGATCTGAGCAGGGCCATGCCTGGCAAGGTGAATGATGGCTCCACCTCCCACTGGGCGTCTGATAGCAGACCCCCAGATTCTCAAAGGGCAGGAAGTCGCCTCGTAAACCAAGTGCTCCCCGACCCCACCGAACTGGTTCTGGCTGGATGCAGTGATTTGTGACTGCAGAGAACAAAGACTTTTTAGGTATAAAACGCTGCGCTGAAACCTTTTTCAAGGGTGTTCCTTCTGGATGTCAAGACGAAACTCTGTCCGAGTGAACAGAGGAAAGGACTTTGAAACTTTCACCAAGCTTTCTGAAGAAACTAACCGAGGGCCTCAATTGAGAGCGCCTCCTGCTGAAGTCTCAGGGACATTAGACTTCACCCCGTCAGACATCTGAATTCCTGTGCTAGGGATTCTACTTGTAGGTGAGGCCTCCGTCAAGTAATCCGGAACCTCTAGTTCTACTGTGAGGAACGCGGACTGGTAACCCTTGTTAACTTTGTGTGTGGGCCGCCGCAGCTAAGAGAGAGCTGCCACCTCTGAGTGCCCGCCTTAATTTGAACCTTCAGAACCTTCGCTGAATCTGTGTGGGCCGCCGCAGCTAAGAGAGAGCTGCCGCCGCTGAGCGCCCGCCTTAATTTGAACCTTTGGAACCTTCACTGAATCTGTGTGGGCCGCCGCAGCTAAGAGAGAGCTGTAGCCGCTGAGTGCCCACCGTTGTGCCAGCCTGGTCGAGATCATCCTTTGTGCTGTGGGCCGTTGCAGCTAAGAGAGAGCTTCTGCCGCTGAGTGCCCGCACCTTTGCCAACTCCGCATCATCGTGATTTGTCCTGTGGGCTGCTGCAGCTAAGAGAGAGCTGCTGCCGCTGAGTGCTCGCACCTTTGCCAACTTTGCATCATTGTAATTTGTCCTGTGGGCTGCCGCAGCTAAGAGACAGTTGCTGCCGCTGAGTGCTCGCACCTTTGCCAACTTTGCATCATTGTGATTTGTCCTGTGGGCCGCCGCAGCTAAGAGAGAGCTGCTGCCGCTGAGTGCTCGCACCTTTGCCAACTTTGCATCATTGTGATTTGTTCTGTGGGCCGCCGCAGCTAAGAGAGAGCTGCTGCCGCTGAGTGCTCACACCTTTGCCAACTTTGCACCTTTGTGATTTGTCCTGTGGGCCGCCGCAGCCAAGAGAAAGCTGCTGCCGCTGAGTGCCCGCATCTTTGCCAACTTTGCATCATCGTGAGTCGTCCTGTGGGCCGCCGCAGCTAGGAGAGAGCTGCTGCCGCTGTGGGCCCACCATGGAACTGCACGACGTGAGCCATCGCCACCACCAGCCCAGGCCGCCGCAGCCGCGTGCTGCCGCCGCTGAGGGCCCGCCTGTCCCCGAGTGCCCGAATCATTGTGAGTGCACGTTGCGGACCACTGCAGTCGAGAACTGTGGTCGCTGGGAGTCCGCCTGTCACCATCTCCGCTTCTTCGAGAAGCTACGTGCTGTGTCCCCGTCCAACGGCAGGTATCTGGTGCGCAACGGGTCGCGTAGACCCAGGCCTTGAACTCAGTCAGTGCCACGTTCTGGTGAATACGTTATTGCCTTTTTAAGTCCCTACTGATTTACGTGCATTGTGACTGGTTAAAACGCTTTTGAGAGTCTCGTGGTAAACCTTAGATAAAGATACTATTTTTCTATACCTACTTGAGTTGTGTCCTTTTGTGGTGTCGTTACTGCCTTATTGTGCATGGTCATAAATGCTTCACACACTGCCTCTGAGATAGGCCTAACTGCTCGTGCTACGTTACCACAGGGTTGAGCAGGGGTTATCAAAGGGGGTAGCCCACTTGCCCTGACTTAGGAAGAAGGGTCCCTATTTGGACATTGGCGCCAGCCATGGCAAACTAGAGACCCCCATTTCTAACAACGCATAAAAGCAAAAGTCTCTCGTGTAGAAGGTGGAATCGCTTTCTTTCCGACTGGTTGAGTGGCCAACATGTTTCAAGAATGGAGCTTGCCTCTACTCCATGTTCCCCAAATAGCATCGGCTGCTTACAAGCTAAGATTGCTCGTAGACTCGGAGTTTTATCTGTAGGCATACCAATACACGAGCCTACCAATGTTAAAAAAAGTCATGATCACAACAGTGTTTTATCACACATTTTGGTGGGAATAGCTGCAAATTGGGCATTGAGCTCTGTCTTCCTGCAGAGTGGCTTATTGGACTAGGGAGATTCAGTTACAAGGGCATTTGACACTCACCACAGGTTTAGCCTGATGTAATTGTGGGCTGTGTTAGGTGGGCTGCGCCCAGCATTGGTTTCAGGTATGCAGATTCTGTACATCATCTCTCATTACAGGAGATTTTCTACCTATTAATAATTGACAATAGCCAATGTAACATAGTGGTCATTTTCTTTATTCTGAATACATTTTTTATGCTTGTTGTTGGTAATTTACTTTTTTTTTCTATTTTGGTATAAATGTTTGTACGGTGGTGTATAATAAAAGCCATTAGCATTCCAAGCCATTTGTTTTCGTCTGTGTGTTAACCAGGAGGGTAGGCTGAGGGGAACTCACTAACAACCATTCCATTCTCTGGCAGGACTGTCCATCACAAATGATGTGTACTTTATCAAAGATTTGAAGAAGGAGTTATGAGGCACCAGTCTGTTTTCTTTGTAGCCTGGGAGCCAAGGAAAATCTATTGCGGTGCCTGAAATTGTAGCTTGCAACAAAGCCTTCTATCACTCCGTGGAAGGTATTTCTACTATAGGAGCCCAAGGACTGAATGGGCATGGATATTCTACTCATTCTCCACTTTGAATGTGAGTTCCTCAGCAAATGGGCTCAGCTGAGTATTAACCGCTTAACCGCGGCGGCAATTCCGCCGCGGTGCGGCGGTTTAGCGGAGTGGGCGGGGCCGCGTCGGCCAACGGACGTGCGCAGCACTACAGAGGTAGTGCTCGCGACGGCCGTTGGCCGACAGAAGCACGCAACGGGTTAAATGTACCAGCGCCCCAATGCAGGAATGAAAATCTCCATTACGCCAAGTCTTCCTTGTCACTGTCTTTGGATTCCATCCCCCTTGCCCAAGGACCGGTTTCAACCTCTCCCAGATTACTTGTTGCTCTAGTGTTCTTACTGGAACAGGAAGAGGGGGCAACATTTCAAAAAACAATTGAGATATTTTCTTTTTCTAAAGCTCATCACTTAGTAATCCTTTCAACACTCTCAGATTTGCCACACCTAACAAAGTAATCCTAAACGGAAGTTCAGATTTGCCAGTAATCATTTGGGAAGCCCTCAAAGAATGAGAGAGAGTATCTACTAAGAATCAAACAGGACCAGGTGATAGAAACACAAACTACAAGATAGCCCTAGGCTAGCTTCTGCTGTTCATGGTGACAGTTTTTCCCCCCAGTTCTAAACTTTTTTTTCTCCCACTTTATGTACTTTGACCTCTGGATCTGAAAGGACATACCAAGGAGAGGCCAAGGATTGTATGGGTGCCTGCATTGTGCTCCGTTCTCCACTTCAAATTCTATTTCCTGTGCATAAAGTGTACATGAAGCCTACTTACACAACACCCTTCCCTATGGGTTACCTAGGGCCTATCTTAGGGGTGACTTATGTTATATAAAAAAGGTGTTTAAGGCTTGGCAAGTAGTTTTAAATGCCAAGTCGAAGTGGCAGTAAACTGCACACACAGGCCCTGCTGTGGCAGACCTAAGACAGGTTTGAAAGGCTACTTGTGTGGGTGGCACAATCAGTGTTGCAGGCCCGTTAGTAGCATTTAGGTTACAGGTACTGGGTATATGGTATACCACTTTACAAGGGACTTTCAAGTAAACTAAATATGCCAATTATGGTATAGACCAATGTTACCATGTTTATGGGAGAAGCACATGCACTTTAGCACTGGTCAGCAGTGGTAAAGTGCTCAGAGTTCTAAGGCCAACAAAAAGCACAAAGAGGATGTAAGCAGGCAAAAGGTTTGGGGGAATACCACCCTAAGAATGACAGGTCTAACCGTGATGGTCCCTCCCCCCAGCGCAACATAGCCCATCAACTTTGGTTGCTGTACTACCTTGTGCTGTTTTTAAGTAAATGAGCCCCTATATGCCTAAACTCCCCAGACTCCAGAATTCCCCTTAATACTATTCATTCTTTCATTTTTGGCACCATACTAAAGGCAACAGTTCAGAGGGTCTAACTTATAGTAAACGTATACAGTTTACACTACAGCACAAGAAACTGCCTTATGAAAAGTGATATATAATATGTAGATGCCAAGCAAGGTAAAATAGAAATGGACATGGCCCATCAGTAATTTTTAGAGTGTCATCTTCAAGCATCTAAGATGGGTAAGTGCTAATTCATTTTAAGAAGGTGATTTAGAGTTTAGTGGAGCAGGAAACCTCTGGTAAATTAATTTGTCTCCCACCTCATTGTTGGATCATCATATTTGTAGGTTGGTAAAATGTAAGGTTTCTACATCTGAAGTCTTAGCTGGCTTTGTAATGGAATCCCTTGACCCGGAGGCCCATTTGCCATTGGTCTGACAGGTCATAGTCCCAGAAGGGACATCTAGTATTGATCATCCTGACCTAAGCAGGGTGATACAAAAATCACTAGATTTTCCTGCTTGAAACGACCATGTGAGGCATGATGGTCCTAGAGATGTAAATCGATTGAAGAGCAGCACCTGTAGGAAGTGTGTTGCAATGGCACCATCACCTTTTGCATTGATTCCGTAGGTGTTTTATTCAAGTTACAAGTTGCTGCTTGATACTTGTGTGGTTGATTTGTGATAACCCTTCCTGTTGTATATGGTGATAGTGGGATAATGGACTTGAATCCATTGATAAGAATGCTTCCAGAATGGGCCTACCTAGCCTGAAAATCATATGTTGGTTATCAACATTATGAAGGTTTGCTTTACTTCACCCTTTTTTTCTAAAATGCATCATAACATTAGCATCTTCCCCATCCCTGAGGTGCTGCATGTTCCAAAAATGGGTAGTCAGGCGTTCTATTCTTATTGATAGTAGTGGAAACTATGCAGTCCCTACAATATATCATCCATTCACTACAGGTCTGGGCAGTAGAGAGAGCAGTAACCAATTTTGAGCATAATTCACACATGGGCTTTTTGAATCCATGATCCATATGAGTTGCACTGTGTACTGGCTCCTTCCTTGTCTAAACTTTGGACCCCCTTATACAGATCAGTAATGACTCCTATACTCATGGGCTCTGTCCACTCCGAACCGCCAGGTGAAGCCTCTTCCAGAAGGGAAAACAGAAACCCCTGACTGGCTTCTGGGTTGATAGGCCTTATCAGTGAGGTATAGCTACTTACAAGTAGGTTTTTAAAATACTCAAAAAGTTGCCCTTGTGCTCCTTTTTGCAGTCTCTCTACAGTCAACTTTAACTGTCTGACACAAAGATCATTGCAGATTGCACAGAGTGTGCTTTAGTTCAGCCCATTGCTGATGGTTGGATGACTTTCTTCTCTAACTCAGTTCCCTGCTTTATATTTGAATGCTTTCCTCCCTATCATTGTGTTTGTCCCACCCCTGGAGCATTTGTTCTTACCATTGATTTTGTTTGGGTGAATTATATCATCATGAAACTATTTTCCTTTTTGTTTTTGCTTTTACATTTCATGCACCACTCCATGGTAGTCCATTTTCTGCTCCTTGCTCTCTGCTCATGAAGTGTACTCACATTTTTTCCTTCAGTGTCTTCCCACCCTCCATAGACAGCTCCTTCCTCTCAATCTTTTAACTTTGTTTGTAAAATTTATGAGAGCACACTTTTGCTTGTAGCATTTTTCTCTTTCCTTTTTGTGTACCCATCTCTGAGTCATGTTGATTTTTCCTGGTCCGAACACAGGGCAGTGCTGTAGCCCATTGTCAGGCTCTCTCCTCCTCTCCTCCTTCTTCCTCTCATGGTGCCCGCCAGCTGCTGCTGTTGGCAATGCTAAATGCTTTTATAGTATGCTATCACTGTCAAAGTTTGTAGTAAAGACAAGCCATATTGAAAGTTCATTTTTTATACTTTAAAGATGGCCACCACGATGCTTGATGCAATATGGCATCCATCTTTAAACTATAGAAAATATTGTTTTTATGATTTCTATATGACCTTCCCATTGCGTCACATCCTGTTGCAGCACACATCTTGGCAGCCACCTTGAAAATGTGAAAACCTTATTTTCAATACTTTCAAGATAACCATCGAGTTGTGTCCGCCCATGGTGTGTCACTAATGTGGTAGCCATCTTGAAAGTATAAAAAATAGATTTGAATTTGGCTGGCCACCGCGATTGACTTTGCCAAAGCAGGTGCATTTTAATAGGATATGACATTGGCAAAGCCAGTTCCAGCAATCACACAGCTTTGGCAAAGCAAGACTGATTTGTTTTACCAATACTTGTTTAGGTGTGTGAAGCTAATTGTCTGACCATGCAAGAGCAGTTAGTAACATCAAACATAGTTGTGAACAGATAAGCAACACAAAATCTTATACAGAGTTGATAACTCGGATGATAATGAAAATATAATATTAAGAAGGTAGTGCATTATTCACAGAGCAAGAAGAATAATGCTACTGGAACTGATCAAAAAGAAAACAGGGTTAGGTTCTTATAAATAATTTTTATCCATACTCGAAGTGGGAGATCTTACTGACTTCCCATCTTCGAGTGAGCCTGATGTTCAAAATATTTTCAAGCTGGGCCTTTAATCCACTGACCTTCTCCCGCTTCTTTTGCAAGATTTCGGGGGGTACTGAACCTGAAAGATCTACCTCCGCGTCTTTCAGCCTCGCCTCAATATCCATGATCTCTTCCTTGTATTTTTTGTTTCTATAGCAGGACCTACTGGTAATTCTGCCGCGTAAAAAGGCTTTCAAAGAGTCCCATACTGAAGTTATTGAGGCAGTGCCAACGTTCACCTCCAAAAACCATTCCACTTCTAGTGAGAGAAAGGAAATCTCTTCCTCTTCCAAGAGCAAGGCTCGATTAAAGGACCAAGTCCTAATTGAACTAGGGACAGGACATTTCAGCGCCAAAAGGACCCCAGAGTGGTCCGAAAGGTGGGGTGCCAAATATACGATGTTCTCCTTAATGAATAACTAACCAGAACAAAATCAATTCTTGACTGGTGCCTGTATTTATAATTTTGATATGACACCCCTAACTGCTGCCCTGATCTGTCTCTCCAAATATCCGATAAGGTGAACTGTCTCATGGCCCCGAGCAGATACTCCCGAGATTTAGAAAAAACCACAGCTCTATTAGTTGGAGTTTTATCCAATACCGGGTCCAAGACAATATTAAAATCCCCTGCCAGGACCATCGGTTCCGGAAAGTCCAATAGATGAGAAAAAATAGACTTCAGACTAGTTGGATCGTCGTGATTTGGACCATAGTATCCAATTAAAGTTAGCAAGGTCTCCATTATTATAACTTTTACAATGACCCATCTACCATTTGGGTCTTTTATCTGGGCTAATATATGGGCCCTGGCTGTTTTAAAAAAAATAATTGACACCCCTCTAATATTTGCTGACTGAGTTGTATCTACATGAGAGCCTACCCAGCTTTGAGACTTTAACAAAGAGATCATCTCTTCTTCCAATACATGAGTTTCCTGGAGGACAATTGTAGGAGAGTAGGATCTGCTTCACAGGGGTACCCCCACTTTTTGCTGATACTTCACTGGTTTTCGACATTAGTCTGGCTGGGGCCCTGCTATTCAGAACCCCAGCCTAGCTGTTTCCTCTTTAAAAGGGTCTCCATGTGCCTTAGGCACATCACTGATTGGGATCTGGAGTGCCCTTGTAAGTCCCTAGTATATGGTATACTATGTACCAAGGGCATAGGTACCTCAGAGGCCTGCCAGGGGCTGCAGCATGTATTATGCCACCCCTGGTAGGCCATCCAAACTGACACCACAGGTCTGCTACTGCAGCCTGGGTAAGGTGGTGCATGCACCCCTTGCTGTGGTATAGGTTACCTATATCACTCAAAGCATACACACATATAAACCTATAAGTCACTCCTAAGGCAGGCCTTATCAATCCTAAAGGCAGAGTGCATGGTTCCTATGTGAGAGGGTGCCCCTGCGTGAGCAGGGCCCCTCTGCAGCGTTCGGAGACCATCTCTGATGCTGTTTGTAGTGCAGCCTGACCATATACTCTTAAACGCATTATATCCTCGCGGTAAAATGCTAACTATGGAATGGCTGCACCTAAACATGTCGTGTTTGGTGTCAAACATCTTGGAATACTACCCCCCGCCAATCCTGGTGGCGGGGGTAGCATTCCACCCTTCTAGAGGGAAAGACATGTTAACTCTGACGAGTCCGGTAACTTCTTTCCAGAGCCCTGGCATCACAAAATGGATGCTGCTGCCACAGACACGAGTCTGGCCTCCTGCTGCTGGACGAAACTCCGGCAGGGGAGGCCTGGACAACAGGTTTCCTGTCCCAGGGAGGTGTGACCACCTCCCCAGACAGGACAATGTGTATTGGGGCTGGGCGGGAGCACTTTCGGGTGCTTTGAAGTCCTGCACTGGGGGCACATTTGGTGTCCCTAGTGCATACCCCAGTTCAAACCGGATCAGGGGCTTGCAGCCCCTGCTTTGGCGCGAACTGGACAAAGGGAAAGGGGTGTAGCCACCCCTCTGCCCTGACCCACCCATAGGTGGGGCCACAGAGTAGTCCATCCCCTATTTTTGGAATAAAGGTAGGAACCCAGTCCTTAGGACTTTAGATTATACCTGGACGAAACTCTGAAACAGAATCCTGGACCTTCGACGCTCTACTCACGATTAGAGGACTGAAGAATCTCCCTTGGGGTCAAGGAGTGACTCCCCTGCTTGGCAGGCACCAAAGAAGCATCTGTCCGGTTCGCATTACTGAAGCTCCCGTCGGACGCCGAAGTCATCGCATCACCAGAGGTGGATTCTCAGACTTCCCGAGGCTACCCTGAGTCCCCAGCAAAGCTGAGGCCCGTGGCTATCGTGGGTGACTTGAGACCGTGACCCCTGGACACCGAGCACACTTGCAAGTGCACCATCTTCTGGGTCTCCCAAGAAGTCGTGCTTTGGGCTCCGAGTAGCCCTAGCCTCCAGCACCACCTGCACCGAAGATCACTGGCCCCCACTCCACGAGTGTCCTGTAAGCCAGCTCCACGTGCGGCGTCACGAGGCTCCTTCGCGGTCGCTAGCCCGTTGGCTAGTAGCCCTCACCGAAGGCCAATCTTTTCTTTACTTGGCAGTCTGGTTGCTCCAGGCCTGCCCTCACTTACCCTTGCTGGGTGAGTTCCCCAGACCTTGCTGGTCTGCATCATCGACGATCTACATCTTACTCGAGACTTGCCGTTGCCAAGGCCTGTTGGGTCCAATCTGGTCGCCGACACCTCTGCACTCGACAGACATCGAGCAGCAGCCCGAATCCTGCTCCTGGTCACCGACAACGCCTCCCGGACCTCGTGGCTGAAGAGTCAAGACGACCGTCAACGAACTTGAAGCACTCGACATCGGTGGGCATCTGTCCATCGCCCTCCTGGTCACTGGCTAGTTACCCAGACTCTGTCCCCTCTGCTTTCAGGTTCTTCAGAACTCCGATCCACTCTTGGATCCACCCGGACACTTTTCTCCTGGTCGCCAGCAGCACTTTGCAGCAGATCGCCATAAGAAACGACGACGAAACCCGACCCCGAAAGGCACCTATGCACCCGGCTTCCCTGGGTGAGGTAACACGAGTACTCCGGTGCTCCCGTGGGTAGAGACTCTTCAAAGTCCTAGATCTCAAAGGGTTTTGTCCTAGTCCTCTTTAAAGTGTCCCTTTCCTCTATTTTCCCGATCCCGACTTTCTCCATAGAAGTTAACGGCGTATCGCGGTTGTGTATTTACACTGCACGCGTCTCCCGTGGGTCCCCTGTGTCACTACCTTGGGTGGTTCCTTGTGGTCCAAGCACTTCTAGAGGCTCTAGGCCTAGTGTCTAGTTCAGTCGTGGTTCGCATACCACTTTATTGGTATATGGTTTGGTACGCCCCTAGGGCTCAAACGTGTATTTGTGCTATTACTGTGATTTAAGATCTTATAACCTATGTATTTGAACTCTAGCCTCATAAAGAGACTAGAGGGGTGTGTTTAGTAATAAATACATATATTTTGAATATATACCTGGTGTGGTGCTCTTTCATTTGGTCACTCAAGAGATTATAGACTGGTAAAACAAGCTGCTTTACATTCCTTCAAGACTTAGCCTGAAGGCTGCTCTCCACAGCTACCACTAGGATAGCTTTCAATAAGGTTGTCTTTAACCTACCTACCATAAGAGTCGATTTGGACTGGTGCAAGGTGCCCACTATAATTAGTGGACAGCATATGCCAGGCCAACTTCTCACAACAATGACCTGCGCTGAAGAGTCCCGTAAATATTGCAAGATCTTATCTCTCCTTGGTCTAGTGCGCAGGCCATTGACATTCCAGGAAAGAATCTGAAAGGAACTCATGGTGGCTCAAAAGTCTCTATGACCACCATGATCAAAATATGAGATATCAACTTCAACACCTTCATCACCCACACGCCGATCCCCCCACTACCTACGCCCTTAACTCTAAAGTAGGACATACCAAAAGTGGCTAAAATGTGGATTTTTTTCAAAGAATCCCCCCCCCACCCCTACCCCTGTGCCCCACCATCCCCTCCCCCCACCCATGGAGAACCCTACCCCCAATCATCTGGACAGATGGAATCCAGATAATTGCACCTAGAGATTCCCACCAACATCCACCCCAAAGCAAACCCCACCAAAAATACTGAAAGGAAAAAGGAGGGAAATAGCCAACCTAGGTTAACCAAGCCAACCAAGCCGACCTACTTCAATAACCCTACTTATCTCTATCTAGTACAATCTCCATTCCCCCCATAAACTAACTACATAGAGAAATACTAGTATTATATATGAAAGTGGGCAATCCAAGGAACCTAGGGAGAAGCTAGGAATAAGGACTAGGTGGTAGAATGAAGATATATCTAGCCCAGCTGTATATTTGCAAGCAGGTCTTCAGCCTCCTGTACTGACCTTACAATATACATTTTGTTTTTAAACATGATCTTCAAGGAGGCTGGAAATTTAAGTTGAGCCACAGCTCCTAACTTTTTAAATCCTCCATCTTCCTACCCAGCTCCCATTGCCTATCTAACGTAACTCTGGCCAAATCTGATCTAATCTGGAATGGAAAATCCTTACCCTTCAGTGATTTATATTTAAGAGATAGATTAAGAATCTTTTCTTTCAATGAGTAGGTAAGGAAATTTATAAGGATTTTCCTCGGTTTAGATCGGCTCGGATTTCTTCTAAAGGGGTCTCGATGAATTCTCTGAATGTCCCGGCCCAATTCGTCCTCCGAGATCTCTAGATCAAGTGATTCTTTCAAAAGGGTAATCATAAAGGACTTAAGATCGTCGCCTTCACTCCCCTCTGGAACATTTAATATTCGCAAATTGTTCCTACTGGAATTATTTTCTATTGTTTTCAACCTGTCTCGCAAGACCCCTTCATCTCTTTTAAGAACCACTAGATCACCTTTTAGGGCATCAAGCTGCTCTGTTAATGCCCCTACATTAGATTCTAGAGTCTCCGTCCTTATATTCAGGAGGTCTACTTTTTTATCCAGAGACTCACAAAAGCTCCTGATCTCTCCTTGATTAGCAGCAGAGACTTCAAACCCCTTTCTTATATCTGCGGATAATGAGGCGATATGGAGCTCCAAAGAAGAAATCGAGTGTACCTCCAAATTTGGAGCCTCCGAATTGGAAACCTCTGAGTTTAGAGCTGACATTCCTCTATCCGAGCTATCCGAGCTTCTTTCCTCCGAGACCGGGCCCTTAAGTGAGACCTGGGGGGTAACTGGAAATTCAGCTGAAGGAGTCTGGTCCACCACCTCCTTCCCTCCCTCCATCGAATTATCTCTCTCCTCCAAAGCAGAACTTTCAATATCAACCAGAGCCAATCCCACTGTGAGTGTATGACTCCCCGGCTTTGCCTTTTCTACTTTCGAGCCGTCTTGATTAGCATGCCCAATAAATCCAGGTGCCTGCTCGATTATGTCGTTTTTCCCCAGCTTTCCCGCCTCTCCCTGTCTCACAAGGCACAAAACTTCTGGTAGGACCTTAAAGTACGACCTTAGGGAAGGAGTGATCTTAGGTTTAGCTTCTAAAAAAATGCTCTTAGATCTAGTTGTTTTAATATTTTTTTTTGTTTTAACCTCCCCAGATAAGAAAGTTGAAATATTTTTCTTTTCAGTCTTTAACTTTCTCTGAGTGCCGCTATTACCATGACTTTCCCCCGTACTGTTACTCGTAACATTGCCAACAGTTTCCGCCGTATCCGTACTTATGTGCAGCCTGCCCTCCTGTCCATACAAATGCGCCTGGGCAATGTCCTTCCCATCAAACTTTGCCCTTACGAACCCTCCTCCTCCTCCCCTACGTTTTTTACCCTTCTTACTCCCTTTACTGTTGCTCGAAGGAGAGGTAGAAACAAAAAGAGAAGCGAAAGCCGGGACAGGGGAATCCAAAACAACTGGAATGCGTCCTACCTGGTTGTGGGACACCCCCCCAACCAACTGACCACTGCAATCCTGAGGCTTCTCCGCCGGGTCTCCAACTTCACTGACTTCTCCAGCGTCGCCAGCACCCTGCTCACAGCCGCACTCGCCGCTCTCCTCAACCCGCTCGTCCCTCTGGATACTCTGGATGCACTCCAGTTTGGCCACAATGCCCCTGGTACTGCCCCTGAGGAGACCGCGGGCCGCAACTCTCCGACTCCTCCTTAGCTCCAGCGCCGCCGTCTCCCACCGCGTTAGGTAGGGAGGGGAGAGAGGAGCGGGAGCCGGGTCGGGACCGAGAACAGCACCTCCCCCAACACACATCCACCAAAGTCCGACCGCCGGGGCAAGGAAAACGCAACCTGGACCGAAGCCTGGACCGGAGCCCAGCCAAATCCCCCAGCAAGCGCCTCAAAAAGCGGGAAAACCGCAAAAGAGGATCGGACCGATCAGGAGGTAACCTTAATCATGCCCCGTAAACCTCTAACCTCTCAGCATTCCGCGCTGAACGCGGACTCCCATGACGTGGGGCGGCGGGCGGGGCCTCCAGGTGCAGCGGCAGCTCAGCTTGCCACTTCGAGTATGGAGAAGGAGCGGGCAAACTCCTTGCTTGGAAGAGTAAATCGGACCGAGCAAGGAGTTATATTAAGGAGATTAGAAATGAGAAGGGTACTTTGGTTACTGATGAGGAAATTCGGGACGCCTTTCAGGTCTTTTTTCAATCAATTTACCAGGAGGGTGGTAGCGTAGATAACTACAGTGCACAGAGGTGGCTTGAGGATATTTCGCTCCCCTCCCTTAGTTCAGAACAGCAGCAATATCTAGACAGGGCCTTTACCTGTGTCGATGTAAGGGATGCTATTTTTAATGGTAACAATGGGAAGGCCGCAGGGCCGGATGGGTTACCAATTGAGATCTATAAAGTAATAGGGGATCAGGTTATTTCTACCATGACTAACTTGTTTAATCAGATCTTGCAAGGAGGACTGATCCCGCCCGATTCATGGAACGATGCTACAATAGTCCTGATTCTGAAACCAGGGAAAGCAGCATCAAATTGTGGGTCTTATAGACCCATATCATTATTGAATGCTGATTATAAAATGTTTACCTCTATATTGGCAGCAAGATTGGGCATAGTGGTAGGAGACATTCTGCATTCGGACCAGAAGGGGTTCGTAAAGGGCCGCCAGCTATCGCACCTAACATATGATTTAATTGGGGCGATTGACTTGGCCTCTACATACTCCATCCCTCTAGCAGCTATGACTTTAGACGCCACCAAGGCCTTCGACAGGGTAAATTGGATATACCTGTCGGAGGTCTTGGAAAAATTCAATCTTGGCGAGAAGTTCCGTCGTACAATACAATCTATTTACAGGAGACCCTCGGCTAGACTTTTGGTAAATGGCAGTATTACGGAGCCTTATAATATATAGGGGCACTAGGCAGGGCTACCCACTCTCCCCTCTCCTTTTTGATTTATATATTGAGCCATTTGCTCAACGGCTTAGAGAGGATTCCAACATTCAGTCTTTTAAGCATGGAGAATGGGAGAGGAAGGTAGCCCTATATGCCGACGATATTTTAATTTTTACTGCTGATTTAGATAAGGCATTTCCAGCTGTGATTAGCCAAGCCCAGGCGTTTGGACTTGTCTCGGGTTATGAAATTAATGCTGCTAAAACTGAGGTAATGGTATGGAATCAGGGGACAAATCATTATCAGCACCAGATAAGCTCCAGAATGAGATACCTGGGGGTAAACATTGTGCAGGATATAGCTAAGATAGCCGAAATAAATTTGATTATGGTGGCGAAAGAATGTAGGAAGTTAATGAAAATCTGGGCTTCACTCCCCCTCTCTGTTATTGGTAGAGCCAATCTGGTCAAAATGTCAATCCTCCCGAAGATTACCTTTTTTTTTAACTGCATTCCTCTTCATTTTGAGAAATTACACATTGATAAAATTCAGAGGGATATTAACTCTTTTGTTTGGGGATACAAATTCTCGAGGATAGCTTGGAAAAAGCTATGACGTAGGAGGGAGAAGGGAGGCCTTGCCTTGCCAGATATTCAGCTCTATGCTTGGGCCTTCCAGTTCTCTCACGCACGTATGCTATTGAAAATGCCGGTCAATATCGGAGTAGGAGGGATGTTTTTAGCTATGCTTAAGGGGGCACATTTACCGGTGGAGGGTTTTTTGTTTAAATTTGGAGATGCTAAGTTCTTTAAAAAAGTTAGGCTTAAGGTTTTTCAGGGCCTGGGTAAAACATGGGCAGATCTGAGGAGGTCGGTCGCTCTTGGATACTTCTCCAGCATGGCGCCTTTATGGGATTCTCCCGGGGGTCCAGAGTGTCTGAGGGATAGCTTGGCGGCTCCTCTGAGAGAAGCCGGTTTGGCAGTTTGGGGGGATTTGATCTTGGACGGTACCCTAGTAACATGGGAACAACTTAGGGAAAGGGTTGGGGCCGGCCTTTCTAAATTTAAATATCTCCAGTTGGCTAGTTGGGCTCAGTCGCACTTACAAACAACTTATGGAAGCTTATTAGGGGGAGGTAATGACTTGGAATACAATCTTGTGACTAGACCCCGAGGAAAGAAGGAAGTTTCCTTCTGGTATGAGGCGATTTTGGAGCAAGTGGATGGGGATTTCAAACTGGCCAAGGAATTGTGGGGAAGTTTTTTACCAGCTCTAGACTGTGACACATTGTGGCAGGATTCGTGTAAACTCTTATATGAAATTGTAAAACCAGCGTGGTTAAAAAGGAACCACCTCTTCACAATTCATAGGGCTTATTTCACCCCATTGAGGCTTTCCAAATTTAATAAAGAGTCGCCTGTATGCTGTAAGAAATGTGGACTGGCCTCGGCTTCCGATATTCACATGTTTCAAGAATGTCCAGCTCTGTCATCTTTTTGGGATAGCATTGGGAAATTTTTGTCGGACATAATAGGATCCCCTGTTAGTATTGTTCTGCCCTTGGTTATCTTTGGGTTACAGGATAGTATCAAAGGCCCTGCAAGGTCATTACTTTTTTATGTTATGCTCCTAGCTAGGAAACAAATATGTTTAAAATGGACAGAATCTATCCCTCCCTGCTTTTTTGATTGGCAATCTTCCGTTCTGGCGACTTCCAAGTTGGATTTATTGAGAACAGGCAGCAAAAAGAAGAGAATATTTTGGAATATATTTAAGCAAGATGGGACCCGGAGTTGATGGTGTGGGTTTTTTTTGTTGTTGTTTTTTTTTTCCCCGGGTCCTATGATTATGCTGCCTTAATACTCTATGGGCCAGGTCGGGGATTCCCAGTATAAAGCTGGAATTCTTAAGATAAAGGCTATCTAGCTCTTGGAGCTTGTATATAGAGTTATCTCAGATGGTGTCTTTGTCTACATATAGGCAAGTCTAGGTGCCGGTAGGCGGGCTTTTCTAAATCCTTAGCCGTCTACGCCTCTCAGCTTGCTGATTGGGGGTACGGACTGCCTGAGTATGTACGCGAAGCGAGATTGGTGGCGAATGAGGACAAAAATGTTTTTGTTTTTTTTAAATAATAATTTTTATAAAGGATCTAGGGAATGGTCACAGTTTGTAGTCAGAAAAGAAGAAATGTAACTAAGGTATTTTTAGAAGGACAATCTTCAATTGACCTGGCTGTTATGTGGTGGATATCAGGATGCTGAAAAGATGCCTCTACATTTAGATCCCTTTACAGAGCTTATGAAGTTACCTTAAATGAGAACATGTTTTAAATGGTGCTCAATGAAATGGCTGGATACTCAGCTTGACTTAACCCTTGCTTGCAGTGATGAAGTCTACAAGTGAAGAAATGTTGCAGGCAGGTGCGGGCAGAGCCTGAAGGGTGAAGTGAAATCCTATGATCATGCAGAGGTCACTCGAAGTCAATTCTGTTGGCATTGGGTTTGTGCTGAAAGTTTTTTGAAGCACATATGTGTTGCTTGCTTTATCCATTTGGGTTGTGGCAAGGATAGATCATGTCAATAAATGCTAGTGCGTATTGCTTGGTGATAATCAAAATGCTGTTGGTGGCAGAAGGTGCTACTAAGCAGGGAAGCAAGGTTCGAGTTTCTCTGATAGACGTGATGGTTGTTCTTTGTCAGATCTTTTGCAAAGTCTAGTAGAAGTGACTCTTACAGGGGCTGTCTAATCTAGTCCTAGGGTCCCCATCTGGAGCCAACAAGGAGATCTCAGCTGATGCTACTGAAGGTTATGATTTTTGCTTTCTGGCCTAATCCTTTGCTAGATTATTTTTCTTGTTGTCTTCATAATGAAGTGTTATTTTTGCCAAATACATGGGGCCCGATTCACAAAGGTAAAGTTAGACCAAAATCTATAACTTAGACCAAAAGTTTAACTTTACTACTTTTCGGTATTCACAAAGTTATTACTAGTAACTTTACTACTAGTAAACTTACTAGTAGAAAAGTTACTAGTTGCAAAGTTACTACTAGTAAATTTACTAGTATTAAAGTTACCACTAATAACTTACCTTTGTGAATACTGAAAAGTAGTAAACTTAGAGTTAAGTCTAAGTTTATTTTTAAGTAAGTTTACTACTTTTTGGTATTCAAAAAGGTAAGGTACTACTAATAACTTTACTACTAGTAAGCTTACTACTAGTAAACTTACTGCTAGTAAAGTTAGTACTTGTAAAATTAGTAGTAGTAAAGTTACTAGTAGTAACTTACCTTTGAGAATTCTGAAAAGTAGTAAAGTTAGACTTTTGGCCCAAGTTAGACTATTGGTCTAACTTTACCTTTGGGAATCAGGACCATGGTGTGTGGCTTAAGCATCTAGATGCATCAAGCCAAATCATCTTTAAAATGGTGAGACCTATCAGTGTACAAATGCACTTTATAAAGCACATTTCCCCAAAATATAACTTCAGCTTGGTTTGATATGCACATTTATAGAGATCAGGTTCTCTATATAAATGGTTCCCGATGCTGTGATACAAGCATAAACAGCTAGTATAAAGGCATAGTGTAAAGTCTTATGGGATGAGAACCAGATTGTAATCACTTATAACAATTTATAGTATCTCTCTTTTAAAGACAGATCTGACTCATTAGAAATGGGTGTGCCCAAATGAAACCCTGGGTGCAAAAATATACTCACTTAGACCTCTGATCTCCCTACCCAGACTCAGTTTCTTTTATATAAAGGCTATTATTACAAGTGGCCTGGCAATACTCCTGGTAGGTCTGTCCCAGAATTATTAATACAGTGGAGAACCACTAACTCTTAGGGGACGTGGGGTAATGGTGCATTGCAAGTGGTACCCTGATGGTTGTCTTAAAACTGAGGAATTACCCGAGTCTGTAATTCTGGGTCTGATTCCTT
The DNA here is from genome assembly GCA_963921515.1 of Calotriton arnoldi. Lineage (NCBI taxonomy): Eukaryota > Metazoa > Chordata > Amphibia > Caudata > Salamandridae > Calotriton > Calotriton arnoldi. Next base: position 302,535 of record CAWUFW010003917.1, on the reverse strand, counting down.
TGTTAGTTCATCATCTCTCCACGAACATTTGTAAGGACATTCAAGCTGTTTTAGCAGTTGAAATCTTCTGGACAAACTAAAGAAATACACAGTGTTTTTGTCGATCTCCTAATTTTCGTTAGGGCAGGGAACCGCTGTTACAGGAACCAATAGGGCTTAAGAGGCAGCACGTAATGAGGGCCTAGGGATTATTGAGAACTGCTCTACTTAAATTAGTACCCTTGATCAATAAGTTTTCTACACAAACCAGTCTCCTGTGGGCAAATATTACACAAAATTATATAATGCAAACATTTTGAAAAAGTAAGGAATTTCACAATTTTGCCGAAGTAATACAAATTTTGCCCTGGCCTAATTGGAACCCGTTGTACATTACAGAAAGCACACATGTGTACCTTGGTTTGTTTTGAACTTTAAAAAAAACAACTTTGTTCTCATCATGCACCAATATTAAGAAGTCACATGTCGCATTTGCACTTCCATTGAGGGTCACAGATCTGTGTGGTTTAAAAGTAACTTTGAAAACGACTTTCTGCTTTTGCCCTTTCCAGCTCCGTTCTGATAATATATATTTGTTTAAAGTTACAAACGCTCTCATTTTGCTCTAGGACACAAAAACACAAATCTGCATAATGGTATAAAATTAATAGTTTGTTTCTTATATGCTTAAAGTTGTTTTTTATGACTGACAATTAATTTTTCAGGATATATATTTCAATAGAGATATTTAAAAATGAAGCTTTGTGTTTTCCTGAGCGAAAACCGGCAGCATTACTAGCAGAGTGCTGCACTTCTCTTCACCCTCCTATCTAAACAAGAAACTGAAAATATCTGGTGCCAATAGGGGTTCCAGAAATGCCTAATCCATGCTCCTGGAACCCCCCACCTTCAGTTGGCAATGGTACACGAGTCAGTCATTCTCTGGTAGGGCCACAAAAATCAGAAACTCCTTACCTCCCTCCCTCCGCCTAACCTCCTGTCTAGTTACCTTGAACAAGGACCTCAAGCTCCTCCTATTTGACAGACACCTTGGTTAATCACCCTCGACCATACTTTTTTTTAATCATTTTTTTTATTGAGCAGAAACAGTAGAGTAATTCATTACATCATAAGCAATAAAAACTGAATATTATCATTATTTTGATACTACAAAAATAGGCTTCACAATAAAACGATAAAAGAATTCTATAGACATCAGGAATCAGTTATAGCTAAAATAGAATTATCTCCGGTCTTCCTTAAAAAAAGAATAAAGTGCAGTGTAGCTACAGTACATTTAGGTGGCGTTTTAAATCTTTACAGAAAAAACGGATGACGTTGAACAGCTGTATCCCTCCCTACCCCTGATAATAGTACAATATAGGGGAATCCTTAAAAAGTGCAAATTTCATATCTTTTTTAGAAACAGACGTCCGAGATCAATAAAGTGATTCTCCTTATTACCTAAACCATCCATGATCAACAATTTTTCAATAGTCAGACACAAACTCCATTATAACAGCTCTAATTGACACTTAAATCCTTCTCAAGTTGCTCCATATATCTCCAAACCCTCGCAAATCTTTTAATTGCGCCTATGCTTTTTGCATAGGCCTCTTCAAATTTCCTTGTACGCATCATTTTCCTATGCCATTCTAAATATGTGGGGACTCGACTTGTCCTCCAATTCTGCAGAATCAAGGATCGTGCCACCAAAGAGGTAATTGAAATAATAGCTTCCTTTATTTGGAGAGATTTGCCTCTGTTTTGACAGGCCAAAAAGTGCCACTGCAGCCTGCGGGTCGACTTAGCTCTGTAAGCCTTTAATAAGAGTGCCAAATATTTTTTCCCAAAATTGCGCCAGCAATGGACAGGTGAAGAAAGTATGGAGCCAATCTCCTCCACCCAATTGCTGGCATCGAAAACATCTATCTTCCAACTCCAGATAGATCCTGTGGAGGGGTTTAGGAGTGTAATATGCCATCCATCGTGACAAAGAAGACATAAGCGTAAAATTAGCCGCCCTTAAGGCTTTACTGCCAAGTTCCAAGATCGTCTGCCACTCGACCTCCGAAAAAGAGCATTGCGTTGTTGCAGTAATTTTGGCCCAAAAAATCTTTATTAGGTTGTTTTCACCTTGACTCTGCAGAAATCTATACCAATTACTCACCACACTCATCCTTGCTTTAAAAAGAGCGGCCGCTATTGATGAAGGGGCGGCACAGTATATAAGACAATATTTTGTCACTAGGCAGGCAATTTGTATGAATCCCCCCAAAAATAGCTTACTACGATCCCCGCACCTAGCTAGATTTTCCTGCGAGGTGATACAGCTCTCTCCGAGCAAAAAATATCCAGCTCGTTGAAGCCATTTGCATTCTAAAACCTTAAATGACTGGACTGGATATGTAGACCTAAAACTTTGCAGTCTTTTAACTGCAAATATTCGTAACCAGCCGCCAAGGCATTAATGGAATAAAATGAGTGGAGTCTTGTATGAAGATCTTGCAACATCTTATTTCAAGTTTTTGGGGGGAGTTTGGCAATCTTTATGAAGACCGGGAGCTGTGATCCCACCTCCGTTACCATTCTAGCAAGAAAAAAATTATCTAAAGATCCCTTAGAATCAGATATACAGTCCAAAACATCTAAAAGAGAGGCTTCGTAATATATACATCACTGGGGCAATGCCAGTCCCCCCTGATTTATTCACAATTGTAGTACTGGATATTTTACTTTGGGTACCTTTTTATTCCAGACAAACTGTCGAAAGAGTACATCAAGCTCTTTAAAATATGCCGTATTGATTTTTATCGGGACATTCATAAATAAAAAAATTAATAAAGGCAAGTTTGACATTTTAATAAGGGCGACCCGGCCGATAAAAGTAAGAGGGAGAAGGGACCATCTATCCAGTAAATCTCAAATTTTTTTCAACATAACCTCCTAGTTCAATTAGTAGAGTTCAATGTAGAAATTAGTTACATAAACCCCTAGATATCGAATCGGATTATACAAAGCCGCAGGACGTTAAAAACTACCGGGGAGAGTATCGCCTAAGGTGTTAAACATCAGTATTTCTGTTTTATTATAGTTGATTTTATAGCCACCTTTAGATTGAAACTGCTCAAACTCGGCTAATAATATTCTTATCTTTTGTTCTTCAGGTCTGAGATACAGAATTATATCATCTGCAAACAATCTGAGCTTGGGCATGCCTTCTATCGGTGCTTCAATTCCCCGATTTGTACTTATCCTGGCTGCCAATGGTTCGATAAAAAAAAGTAAAAAGTACGGGCGATAGGGGACAACCCTGATGAGTTCCCTGATTTATATCTATAGTTACGGCTATGCTGGAGTTCAAATAAATCTGCGCCTGTGCGCCCTGGTATGTAGCATATTGATGATTAGGCTAGGAAATCCCACCCTTTTAGGAGCAAAGAAAAGGGTATCCCAATTGACAAGGTCCAATGCGGGATGCGGGTATCTGAATGGTGTTAAAAAAATCAATTGCGTGTATTAAAAAGGTTGTATTGGAAGACATTTGCCTTTCCGGCAAGAAGCCGGTCTGATCTTTATGAATAATCTTCTGAGCGACAGGCATAATTCGGTTAGCCCAGACTTTCATTAAGATTTTATAATCGGAATTTAATAGACTAATAGGTCTGTATGAGTTAATGTAGCGGGGATTCTTCCCCTTTTTAACAAAGCTAACAATAATCGAGTCCTTAAATGTTGGGGGGACCTCACAGCCATTTTACACTGCATTAAAAAGCTCCACTAAAAACGTTATTAATTCTTCCTTAAAGACTTTATAAATCTCTATTGGAAGACCATCATTGCCGCAGGCCTTTCCTGATGGCATTGAGGCTATAACTTGATGAATTTCTAGTTCTGTGATATCAGCCACTAATTCTTCTGCCTGGATATTTGACAATTTCGGTAGATTAATATCTGAGAAATACTGATGTATAGCTTCTTGCGAAACGGTATATTTAGTCGCATATAGCTTCTTATAATGGGCAAGGAAAATTTCCACAATTTCTTCCTTCTCAGAAGCCAAAACCCCTGATCCGGGTTCCAGCAATTCAGTAATTAAAGCGGCTTCCTGCTTCACCCTAGATAACCAAGCCCAAAATCTGCCCACCATCTGGCTTTCTTCACAGACTCGTTGTTGAAATGTCTGGGAACTATTTATCTCTTCTAGAGCAAAGAATTCCCGTAGTTCTTGTTTAGCAGTAGACACCCACAAATCCACTGCTGTTCGCTCAGTCGGTAAACTTGCCCTCATCTGAACTGCGGCATCAACCACAAGATGAGGTTCAGAAATATGTGCCCTCTGCATTTTAGATTGAGCAGCCAGAAAGGCAATCATCTGCCCGTGGATAGATGCCTTAAAGGTGCCCCACATAGAAAAAAGTGTTGCATTGCCCTTATTAATCTGAAAAAACTCTGTGATCCATTTTTTAATGTTTATCAGACATTCCTGATTAGAGAAGGAGATGATCCATCTGCCACCTGGATCTTTCCCCTTGCCTTGCGTCTAATTCTATCTTGACACTAATGGCTGAATGATCTGAAAAAGAGTTAGCCCATATTTGAGAGTCAGTACATGTAAGAGAACGAGAAATAAGGAAGTAATCTATCCACGAGGCAGAATGAAATTGTGGGGAATAATACGTTTATTGTGACATTTCCGAATGGGCTCTGCACCATGGATCTATCAGTTGATAGTCTTGGATCATGAGATCTAATACCGTTTTAGTAATCGGCTTCCGCAGTTTTTTTGTTTTATTCGAGGTATCCCTAGCTAAATCCTGAATAAAGTTAAAATCCCCCCCTACTATTATTGGACAAGCCGCTCCGCTAATCAAATCATTGATTTTAGTAATAGGTTTTGGATCGTCTGATATCGGGGCATAGTAATTCACAAGATTTCATTTATGGCCGTTTACCCTGACTGTGATCCAAATCCATCTGCCATGGGGTACCTCTGGACCTGTATAATGTCCCAATCTAATCCTCATCCAAAATAAATTGCCACACCCCTCATGGCCAACCCTTCAGTAGCAAAATATGCCTTACTGTAGTATTTAGTAATAAACAACTTCAGAAAATGTGACTTTAAATGACTTTTTGAAAAAACAAAATTTAGCGTGAAAAGGAAGTAAGCCATCTAAGTAAGGCCCCATACTTTCTTTTATTGGATAGCCCATTAACATTGACCGAAATAATTTGTACTTCAATCCCCGTTTGCAAAAGACCTTCTCATACGTAGAAGCCTAATAAGCAAAATCTTTACCAACATTACTTTCCTATCTAAGATTCTGCTCTTTTCTAATACCTGTGCTCGCCACCACCAACACCCTCCCTAAACTTGACCCCACCCCTGAAAGGAGGGGAATAGTCCACAATACCCCTCTCAATCCACCCTCGTAGAGTGCCAATATTGACGCCCCAGCTGGGTGCCATGTTGGAGCACCCTGTGTGAACGACCCACCCCCACCTCCCATCATTAATCATGATAATACATCTCTTCCTTTGTTTTTTTGTTCTTTTCCCTTCCCCCTTTCCTCTAAGCTTTCTGAGTAGAAATTGATTGCAACATTTCTTGTGCCTCTTCTAAATTTGTAAACATGTGGAATTTGCCTTTTACTAACACCCGGTGTTTGGACTGTTGCGCTATTGCTGCCTGCGCACCCTGGGCCTTAAATGAATAAAGTAGCTTCACAAATTCCTTTTGACGCTGTGCTGCTGCGGGCATATCGGAGAAGATTCCACAACAGGGTACTTCATGGCTGGAAAATTGTTTTTTTTGTATAGCTCTAGAAAGTATCTGTTCTTTGATACGGTAATCCGCAAAGTTGACCAGGATTGTTCCATGGCAAATTGGAGTTTGGAAATGGATGAGCCGGTACCCTGTGAGTTCTCGTGATTGTCAAATCCCCTGAAATTTCTGGTACCACATTTTTCTTGACGAATGTCTCATTGGATGACTAGAGCCCCTTTACAACCTTTGGGCACACGTAAGTTGAAATGTCGCAAATGATTTTCCAGTTCATCAATCTTATTTTCCAGCAACAATTTATCTTTCCTCACTAGATCTGTTTGCTGCTGCAGTATAGTCATCCGGTCCTCAAGCTGTGATACCCTAGATTCAGCTCCTGCATCCTAACCGGAAAGCTTGCAACTGCTTCTTCTATTTTCGTCAGGCGAAGATGCAGGGATGCAATCTCAGTTGCTTGTGATGCTTTTAGATCTCTCATTTAATCTAATATAAGGTTTAGCATGGTTTTTAGGTCCTATTGCACAGACTGGTCATTGCCCGGCACCTGATTTGTGAGATGGATCTTAGAGTTTCTTAACGTAGCGCCCTGCGATTGCTCTTGTGGGGTCGCCACCCTCCTCGGATCTATTGTAGGAGACAGGGACGACAACTGCAAGTCCATGAGGATATTCTGTTGAGAAGGGGCTGAGTGAGCACTAGTTTCATCTAAGAAAGCAGCATGTTTTACGGCGAGAGCAGTGAACCTTGAAATAGAAGATTGATCATATTTCTCATTTATGGAGGGTCCAGGAAGCATAGCTGTTGTCGCTTTGGTTTTAGAAAAAAGTGGATATTCTTTCCCCTTCTCTTGAGCTAAGGCCATAAAATCTTCACATCGTGCCTCGGAAGAAGAAGAAATATCTTTTCCTTCTACCTCCCTTAAGAGTGCTACATTTAATGCCATCTCTTTATCTTCCCCTGCCGTCCTACCAGGATTAGACATATTGGATAGTTCATCTTGTGCAGCGTCCTGTGAGACATGCTGGAAGGCGGACGGAGTATTCCCGTCCACCAGCCCCTGATCTACCAAATCTTCTTCTGAGCTTAAGGGGCTGCCCGCAACTGCCGAACCACAACGTGATTTTTGACTATGCTCTGCTCTTGCTGCAACTGATGCTGTCTCATTTGAGCGGTATGTGATTTGGTTTTGAGGCCGGCGGCAATATCTGAGTTCATCAAAATCATCAAAATGTTCGAAACCTTGAAATGTTTTCCCATTATAATAGATGGAGAAGTCTTTTTTAATCCTTAGGGCAGGTTTGAATGGATTTTGAAGAGGAGGGGCCAACCTAGCGACCCACTACCAGAGGGCCCTTCTAGTTATAGCACCTTTAGATGGCTACCCTTGGTGCAAAACATGGTTGCCCTCAATACTGTCTTAAAAATCCTCAATGCCCAAAATATATAAAAGAAAACACCATCAAGGTGCTTACCACTGTCCTTTATAGTTGTGGCCTCAGAGTCAGGATGCAGACTGGCCAACCGACTTCCTCAATCCAGCTGACCCACCACCTCAATCCGGCTGTCTCACCAAGGCAGGTGTAGAAATGGAATCCAAATGGAATCCAAATAAAGCTTCTTTGCCTCTCAAAAAGCAAGCAGCGAAGCGAGACCAACGCTCCCTCTTCCGAGACACCTCCAAAGAAAGCTAATTAAGAAAAGGGTCAAAAGACAGCCAAAAACATGATTGCCCGTCAAGCTCTATGCCTGGCAGCTCCTGACTGCATACTCGGCATCTCAGATAGAATGTATGATCCGCCGCCTTCCTTTGAAATTCAACCACGATCGGAGGTCAGCGAAGCAGCAGCGTAATGCCGGGCTTCACACACACCCGGAAAAGACGAGGAAACAAAGCTGGGCTGAGTTGTGGGGCGGGGGTGGAGCAGCTCACCTAGTGGCAGAGCATGACTGTGGGTTTGCCTGCCACCTCTTCCGTACCAATCCACCCTCGACCATACTTGAGTTCTCTCTCCACCATAATGCAAACTACCTTCATTATGTGACCCCACCATCTTAATGGATGCTTGAACTGTATATGACCTTTGACCAACTGCTGCAATTTTCCTGCTCTCATCTACCGATGCTAATTTAATTACTGTAACTTGCTGTACCCGTGTGCTTTGCTACTGTTGTAAAGCGCTCTGATGCCTTCGGGCCATGTCTGCGCTATATAAAACTGCAAAAATAAATACAATATCATAACATGTAGTATGCAGCTTGCCATCCACTTCCCCCAGTAACAACAAAAAGATTTCTATTTTTCCTAAGGTTCTAAGGGAAGCCATTTGTTTTGGGCCTTTTAAATAAAAGCCAGACATTGAGTATGTTCTTCTTTGCCTGCCTGAGGGATTCTCCATGACAGCACCAGACAGGCTCACTTCCCCATAAATCTGGAAAGACAAATACATAGCCATTTGAATGATTACATTGGGATTTCAGTACAAAAACGAATGTATAGAAAGATGCAGGCTGAATGAGAGAACAATGTATAAAGGACATCATTTCCGTTCATGTGCTGATTTGACAATTCCAATAATAATTATATGTTTTAATAGTATTAAACAAAAATGCATGCTGTCATACTGCTCCAAAATGCTCTAATGCAGTAGCAACAGAAGGAAAAAAAAAGTATTCAGTGAGTTAACGTTTCACCCTGACATCTGCCTTGGTCCCGTTGCTTTCATTGTACTAAGGTGAGTAAAGAGATCACCATAAAATTAGGTAATAGTAACCCTCTGTATTTGCGGTGCTTAGAAATGGCAGGAGTGAGGTATGAAGTGATATAGGAAAAAGTATTATAATATTTTTTATTATCATTATTATTATTATTATTAGTATTGATATCGTTATTATTGTTATTATTATTATTGATATCGTTATTGTTATTATTATTATTGTTATTGTTATTATGATTGTTATTATTGTTATTGTTATTATGATTGTTATTATTGTTATTATGATTATTACGGCTTCTTGGTTCAGTTCGATCTATCAACCTGTCTGTTAGTCTAGCTCAAGAGTTTTACTGTCCTCTTTCGGTGTAAAAACAAAATCCTATTCGTGTAATTGGACGTAAACTCATCAGCTTCCGCTTATAGCTGCTCAGGCTCATGGCCAAGCCAAGGTTAAACCATCGGCCAATAAAAACGAAAGGTTCACACCTGCGGTGGGACCCGTTTCCCTCATGTGTTATGTTGTCCCATTACCGCCTTGGCAGAGAGTATGACCTTTGTTTTCTTTGCGCAACCCGTGTGTAGAAAAGACACTGCAGTTGATAATTGGAAAGGAAACAACAACAGGTAAAAAGTCATTTTCAGGTTTATTGCTTCAGAGACTATTTTTTCTGTATAATTTTCACTGCCAGGACTATGGTTGGTGTGCGCCAATGGGAAAATGAGTAGGTGAAGAAAACACAGGCATACTATTTTGAAATGCTCGGCTACGGCATATATGGAAATAATTATGTATGAGGCAGTTGATGTAGATGAGAATAGGTAAGAACATGAAATGGAGAAAAAAAGCGAAAGACATAACAGGAATGCCAATATAGAACCGCCAGAAAGCTTATATTAAAAAGATTCCATTTCTAATTAAATGTTGGTGATGCACAGGAAAGCATTAAAAGAGTTTATCGAAATTCAGAGCACGAGCCTCAACAGATACCCAAATACAAACACAAATCCTGTTTTAATTTGCGCCTACAAGATTTACCATACATAACAATATTTGAATTATGATGTCTCATCGCTGCAGTCCTGTCAGGCTCGCTTATTATGCGCATGTTCTGCTTATTAGAAAACACTGCGATGCCAGGTTGCCCTAGCCTCAAATGCAGCGTTCTAGTCGTTTTTGATTACAGCAGAGTTTATTTGGACGGGTTGTTTTGATCATCGTTACCTTGGCTGCTGCTGTGAACTATATTCACGACAGCCATCATCATCTGCACATCACCGTTATCAAGCAGCATTTCAAGATGTTTTATCCGAAAACTGATTAGTGCCAGTTCCGGTTTGTCAGTTTCTGCCTTTCGAAAGTTTTCATGACAGAGAGTGAGTCATACAGATATACACAACTCTCTAAAACGTATGTCTCCCAGAGTGAAAAAAGAATTGGTAGTGCAGATGCCATAACTTAGATGCTTTGCCTTGACGCTCTTGCTCATTCTTCGTAGTTAATATGTCTATAATTAATCTTCAGGGGATGGAATGCCAATTTGGAATTGAAACGTTTGCTGCGACAAACTTTACAGTACGGTATTCCAGGTAATTACAAACATTTTAGGAGTGAGTACGTATTTAGCACCACGCGTGACCTGACAAGCATCATTCCTCTGCTGCTACAGAAGTGTTTTCAATGGCGATTTGGCCTCTTTCTGTGCAGATGCATTCTCGCGAGACGTTGTTTTTCAGTAGCCCAGGTGCATCTCTGTAGCACGGGTGACATCTCACTGAAGTCAGCATCTTTCCCTCATATCCTGAGGAAGGTTATTGAGTATTACTTGGCCCAGTACCTAAATTCACGAGATGGTCAGCCTCCTGAGGAGGAATTTCTCTTGTTTATAATATGTTGTTAGTGTGTTATTCCCTGCCTATTAGAGCCTGCTAAGTACACGTGGTTGGCCTTGTGTGGTGCTCCCCTTACTCCAAGGCTTAGCTGCAGTCGTTTTAGGTCTATTTTGTCAGTACTGCTGCAGTAGATAGAGGTGTTTTTTATTGCAATTGACTTACTCATTTGTGGGTTTGTTTTTGTATTTGCATGTCCCTCGTTATCCCCCTCCTTTTATTTCCTTAAATCCCAGCCATTTGTTTGTGATAATTCCCATTTCAACCACTTCCCTTAGACTCTCCCTCATTTGCTATTAAAATGTATACCTTCAGGTGTGGAGTTATGACCTCCCCCACTCCCGTCTCCATACTGAAATGATGGGAGAGGCAGAGGTGGAAATCTCTCATTAGCTTTGTGAATTTTATCTTGGAGGTTGTAAAATGCTACTTTACACATTCCAAAATGACATTTGTGCATAAGGTCCTTCGATTGCAAAATCTAACCTATAACTGTATTTTATTTTGGTTGCATTTGTGGAAAAATCTTACTTTGTTATACAGGCACTAAAATTTACCTATTTAGAAAACATACCTCAGTTTTCCATTCTGTAAAATAGGGAACGACATTCTTGTGACATATGGTCGTTGTGGTCCTTCCTATTATTAAGAGGCAGTCCACTCCTCAAGTGGGTGTAAAGCATTCTATTAGTTATTAAATCGGTTAAAGAGGCATAATATAAAGGCCTAAGGGCCTGATTTATATGTTGGCAGAGAGAGAACTTTTTTGCAACATTGACTGAGTAACCTCCCCACCAACATTATGGTCTGCCTACCCAATTTAGAGTCGAGCAGACCATAGGTTTGACAGCGGCAGACACTACTCCGTTTCTCCCATAGTCAAACCCCTCCGATGGCCCGGCGTAGTAAGAGCTGTTGGAGGTTTGACTATATGTCTGCCCACCTAATTTAGATGGGTAGACATAAAGCCAATTTTCAATACCATCATAGCCAGGAAAAACCTTGCGGCAATGGGCATTGAAAAGTGTTCAGTGTGCCCCTCGCCATGCGAGGAAACTTCCATGGCGAGAAGGGCAACGCCCATGGAATGCCTCCCTTGCGCAGATTAAGGAGAAAGTGATTTGCGCAGTGTTGCCTTACTCAAGATTTATGAGGACAATTAAAGCCATGCAGTGTGGCTTTACGTGGCTTCATAAATCTGACTCAGAGCCTTGCGCCACACATGTACCACTTTGTGTGGTGCAATCGTGACTCAAGGCTCTCATAAATATGCCCCCTAATTCCTAAATGTCTAGACCAGAGTGCATAGATGCAAAAGTGCCTAGTGAAAGTCATTAAAATTCAAAGGTCTCAAGCATAAGAAGAGTCACGTTTCTACCAAAAGACTATAAACTCATTAGCTCCTAAATAAAGTGCAATGCGCATAGTCTCTATCAAAACATTAACAATGACTTAACTGACTTTAACAAATATAAGAAAAAAGATTCTGGTAAAACACACTCTCCAAAAGGAACAGACCAATACGAATCATATTGCGAGAGGCGTACTTGAGCCTTGGTGAAACATTATGATTGCACATCTCAAATTCAGCCCATATTACTAAGAACCTCCGGATGCACCCCATTCTTCCTGAATAAGCCTTCTCAAATGCTTTAGTCTTCATCATATTCGCATACCAATCTTCAATAGCTGGATGACCTAACCTTCTCCATTTTTGCAGTATTAAACTACAGGAAACCGCTAAAGCAACAGACACAAAATATTGCACCTTTTTATTGACATGACTGATAGCCGATGAGGAGTCAAAAATAAGTAGTGTGGTCTCTGGCACAATTGCAAAATGAACAAAGTTGTTTCAATCCTGAAATAGTGTATGCCAAAATTGATATAGGTGCAGGTAAAAAAAATATGTGGCTTATCTACCGAAGCATTAGATTGACACCGACAGCATTTATCAGGGATTGCATCCACGATCTTATGTAGGGTATGTGTGGTAAAATATTGCAGCCATCTGGACAGAAAGCCATCCTTTTTTAAATTTAGCAGCACTCAAATATTTATAACCAATTTTAGAAATGTATTGCTGTTCCACCTTCGAGATTTTACACCCGGTCGTTCTCCAAATTCTGTCCAAAAAGTCAAGAACCAAATTAAACTTTGAATATTTACAAAGGGCCTGATACCAATTATCCATGCCAGTTAGTTTGCTCTTGATGTAGCGGATATCGCATTTTATTTGTAGGGATGCATTATAATCGTGTGTGTAGAGCTCACCCGCACATAATCCTTTGTTGTATTAATGTGAAGTGTTAGATTTCGAAATGTAATAATGTGAAATGTGATGTGTTTAGGCCATTGAATAGCGACATGGAAAATTAACGTAGAAAGTGAAATGTAACTAGCAGAAAACGTTCTCATGAAGAACTCGTGTTGTTCAGTTGGCAAACATTCATTTATTAAATGTGTTTATTAATGTGTTTTTTTACACGTCGGTAGGAATATTAACTGAATGTGCCTTATTTCCTATGAAATTTTGTGAAGCTCATATGCCATTTCTCTTATGTTAGCTGAATTTTGTAGGCTTGAAATGCATTTCCCTGAAGGCTCTCCCTTTAGAATTAATAGCTGAATTCATGTGTGCTGTGGAATTCATGCTTTCTCATGTTCTGTGTTGCAGTTGGAAGAAGCGCTCTTGTTAGTTAGAATAATGGCTTTGTGTGACTAGTCAGGCAAGGAGAGAAGGAGATACATCGTAAACTAAAGCTGATAAGGGAAATTGTTGTGTTTTTCACACCGGCAAAGGCCTGGGAATCAAGGTAACATTTTGCATCTCAGGAATATTGCTATCTCGTGGAAAATTACCTATGAGATCATGCTCAGAGCGATTGGCGTGACCTGCTAGGACTCTTGGGAAAAATACCTGTAATAATGTGATGTGAGATTAGGGAAAGTGCCCACTTCTTTTCTTCCTTCAGAGAGAGAGTATCTTAGAATGTGTTCTGTCTCTGTAGCTTTACCCTACCTGACCCATTATTGTGGTGAGACTTCTTTGGGGGACTCCACAGACTGACACCTTTATTTCTTGCCCCAGAAAATACTTAAGTAGGGATGCCATTGTAGTGGTAGAGTAGGGACAGATTGATGCTTTATATACATCAACCCTCGATGCAGGGAAACTTAGACTCATGCTTTCTGATCCTCTGCATCGTATTTCTTGAATTAATTGTTTCGTTTATGCTACATCACTTACACTGGTCTTGTAGATATGGCTTAATGCTGATTCCGATGTACTTTTACACTCTTGTTTTGAGGTGTCTTTATGCCCAGTTATTTTTAGCTTTGTAATAAACTAACTAGCCTTACGTAGTTGTCTGTGGTTACTATGTGCCAGGAGAATTTCCTGTTGAATTGACTTGTGATAATAATGACTTTTCTCCCCTCTACGCTTACATGCTGCTAAAAAGAACCATCGGATTGTGACTCTAGAATAGATCCAGAACTTATGGGCCCTGCCCTTTCACTCTTAACTAAGAGATGCATCATGACAAACATCTCTTTGTTCAGCTCCTGATAGTTTACAGTTAAAACACTGATTATTCACCGAAAACGAAACATTAGCCAGTGGGCTTCTCCCCCGAGACATAAAGCTACCTCTTCCCATGTTATTCACCTCGCTTTGCTGAAAAAAATCCTCCATCTTAACAAATCCCTTGGATTTCCATGATTCAAAAATTGAAACAGACAAGATAAGACCTAGCAGTGGTGGCTGGCATGTCCCGAGGGTGGTGAGGGAGGGCACATAAAAAAACAAAAAACAAAAGGCACTTCAATTTTCTCGAGCACAATGTCCTCCTCAATCCTTCTCTCCTTGAGGCAGGCAGCAGGCAAGCTCCAGACTCCCAAGCCAATCCTGGCACTGCTCTCATGCAGCATGAGAGAGAGCTAGGATTTGTGGGAGCGGCCTCTATCAGTGCTCACAAGCGCACTGGATGCCTTTGCTTTCTCTAACCCAGCTGTCTTAAGTCGGCTGGGTTAGAGAGATTTAAAATGTACATGCCTGGCGGGCTGCCGCAAGACAGACGGCCAAAGAGACATGCACATTTTAAACTCGAGAGCACAAAGCTCCGCTGCCACAAAGCAGCAAGGGCCTCGCCTCGTCTTGAAGCTCAGTCAGGACAGATTGGTTGCTGAAAAATAAAATGGTTTTAAATAAACTTTATTACCATTTTATTTTTAAGCTCTGGCCAGGGGCTTTTGTTTCCGGGGCGAAGCTCCTCCGCCCAAATGGAGGAGCCGCCCCTGAGACATAGCAACCTAGAATCCTGCATCGAAGTGAATGTATGATATCAGATGCTGTGTGACTTGCCAGATTAAATGTGCATCCCTAGCACAAAGAAACTTTTGCATAATGAATAATAGGTCAGGAAAAGTGGATGTTAATTGTTGCATGTGCATCAGCCTCAGACTAATGTCAAGGAGAAAACATTGCCAATCTGAAATGGACCACATCATAGAGATTTGACAGGAGAGCCATGATCACAGTGGCGGACTATGTGAAAGTATGTGGTAATGGATACACATCAGAACATGGCTGTGGTTGTGAAGAAATCGAAACGAACAAATTGTCAGTTGCACATGCTATGTCATTATTGGGAGCATTTAATGTTATGTTGTTATTTATATTTATAAAGCACGACGGTTACCCTAGGGTGTCTTGGCGCTAGCTTCTACTGTCAAAACACAGGATGACATGGGGACTCTACATGCTAAAAAGCCAAGTTTTTAGTGCCCTCCTAAACGTCATTAGATCAGAGGCGGCTCTAATGTAGAAGGGAGTTCATTCCAGGCCCTTGCTGTACAGATAACAAAACTTTTCCCTCCCCAATGACTTTCTTAAAAGGGGGTACTGTCACCATCTTTGCTCCTAAGGAGTGAAGAGTTCTTTTAGGAACATACCATTGAAATCGATGTTTGAGATGTTCTGGTTTCAATAAAAGGATATCCACTTCTAAGTAGAATTTATTTCTGATCACTACAATCATACATCACTTCCAGGCACTCATCTATTCATTGTTCTCAACAAACTGAACCCATTCTTTGAAGGGCTTTGAAGGCTGTGCATAGGGATTTGAATCACACCGGTTGTCTGATTGGCAGCCAATGAAGCCTTTTAATTTCTTTGGTAACTGATACAAATTTTGGCGTGCCAGTAAGCAGCCTTGCTGCTGCATTTTGCAATAGTTGGAGTTTGTTTAGGTGTCACTTTTGAATGTTCAGGTAGAGGTCATTGCAATAATCCAACCTTGATAAAATGAGAGAAGTTATTAGTATGCGTTGGCTGTCCTCCCGCAGAAAAAGCATTCTTTTCTTAATCATTCTAAGGGACTGGAAGGCTGCTGATGCAACAGCATTTACCAGATCCCCAAAAGTGAGCTTATCATCAACTATAAATCCCAGATTTTTTGCTTTTGTGGTAGGTTTTGGAAGGGTTCCTAATTCTTCCGGCCACCATCCGGGGGCCCAGAAGTTTGCATTATTTCCAGAGATGATGACCTTAGTTTTGCTTGAGTTTAATTTCAAGCAATTCTGTGTCATCCACATCTTGAATGATTTCATACAGTCATGAAACCTCTTACCCGTCTCTGATTCCTGGCCTGGCAGCTGAGACACCACAATTTGCATGTCATCCGCATATGAGGTTAGATGAAAGCTGAATTATCTGATCAACAAGGCCAAGGAAGAAACATAAACATTAAAAAGAGTGGAACTAATGGATGACCCCTGCGGCACCCCGCAGGGTAAGCAAAAAGGTTTAGAACACAAATTGTCCAAGGCCACTATTTGTGTTCTGTCCATCAGGAAAGATTTCAGTAGCCTCTAGGCCTTACCCTGAATCCCGCAAGCCGAAAGACGGTCCATCAGGAGATCATGATGGACCGTATCGAAGGCCACAGAGAGACCCAGCATAATTAGTGCTGCATGGCCTCCCTGATCCAGGGCTTCCCTTATTTCTTAAGTGGATTTAATAAGGGCAGACTCTGTGCTGTGTCCTTCCCTAAAGCCATACTGAGTGGGATCTAAAATGTGATTTTCCTGAAGTAAGGCACTAAGCTGTGTATTCATGGCTTTCTCTACCAATTTTGCCGGCAGTGGAAGCCGGGAAATTGGCTGGAAAGTGTTAGGATCCTTGGGGTCTAAATTCTGTTTTTTCAGCAGCAGAAGGATCCATGCTGTCTTCCATGTTTTGGGGAAATGCCCTGACTCAAACATGGCATTAAATAGGGAGGTGAGCAAGATGGCAATAGATTCAGGAGCTAATTTGATCAAAGACACCGGACGTGGATCATAAGGAGAGCCTGACCTGATAGAAGCGAGTAGATTTAAAGTATCTTCAATGGACAGTGGAGAAAAACTTTCCAGAATAAGCAGTGAGTCTGTAGTTATTTTGGCCCCCAAGGTTGGAACCTCCTTACCTCCTACAGGATAAAGGCTAAAAGATGAAAAAAATTGCTCTACCTTCTGCAGAAAGAAAGGGGCAATTTCCTCACATAGCACTTGGCTACTCGGACTTTTGTGTAGACAGGGGAAGGCCAATCTAGCCACGGTCCTAAAGAGTTCTTTACTTGAGCATTTGGCCATCTTAATTTGATTCGCAAAGAATGCTCTTTTTGTATTAAGTAGGAGCCTTTTGTAGACTGTGAGACTTTGTTTGTATTGCACTTTCTCCGCTTCATTGTATTCCCTTCTTCAATTGCGTTCTAAACTCTTGCAAATGAGTTTTTGTTTCCTTAGTTCCTCAGAGTACCAAGGAGAGGTTGGCTGGGAACATTTGGGATGTAAAGTTTTTACTGGGGCTAGTTTTCTACATGCTGTCACCACCCACATTGTGTAACAAATAGTGCCCTCCTCAGCCTCTGTGAGCAGCAGGCAGGCAGTCACGGTGAGAAGGTCTTCTAACTCTATTCCCTTAATTTTATTCCATGCTCTTAGTTCTAGCTGACTTTTGGGGGCCTCATGGTTGTGATGTCGGTCGGGGATGACCAACTCAAACTGAATTGCTATGTGATCAGTCCAGGCAAGTGGCAGCAAGCCAATGCAGGCTAGCAGTGGATGGTTAGAAAAAATCCCATCCAAGGTGTGGCCTGCAGCATGGGTGGGACCTTGCACATGCTGAATTAAATCAGCGCTGCGCATCACGTCAATAAGTGCAGCTGTGTCAGCGTCAGTAGGTGCTTCCAAATAAAAGTTACAATCACCAAGAATGGTGAATGAATCGGAGCAGAGCCCATCCCCTAAAAGGGTTCCGGCCATGGTTAGAAACGTGTTCCTAGGTCTTGGTGGTCTATACAGTAAAATGCCCTTGAAGGAATGAATATGGAAAAGGCGAAAGGTAAAAGAAAGTGCTTTGCATGCCGATTTAGAAGCTGTGTGAAAGGCAGCATTTAAGGAACTATGATAAATTACTGCTAATCCCTCACCCCTCTTAATGGGCCTATTCTGTGTGTGGCATAGGAACCCAGGTGGAGTGGCTTTAACTAGATCTGGACCTGAGGCGTTGTCTGTCCAGGATTCAGTAATAAACGCCAGTTTTATGTTGTGATCCTCCATAAGTACCGCACACTCCGTGCTATGTTTTACTAGCGATCTAGCGTTTAGCAGTAGACATCGTAATGAGTTTGCATTGGGCCTCTAAGTATTTGCCAGTATCTGGGGCCTGTTGAGCTTAATTGCCCGATATACAATTTGGGGGAGAGAGTTTTTACAGTTGTTGCAAATAAAAGAGGTTGATATAGGGATTTCGTAAAACGTTAGGCATATGCAAGCAGTGTCCTCACCTCCGGTATTTAAGGCAAGTTACTCAGCCCTGGAGTACCTTAGGATGGATGAAGAGTCTGAATTAAAAGGCGCAGGGGGGCTGGCGCTGAGCGCAGTCCGAGCGCGGATGGGCACAGAACGGCTAGCCTTTGTCGCACCTTCAGCACGCCAGCGGCCCGCCCGCTGCACGGATGCGCTTTCGCCTTATTTATATACACCCCCATTCAAGACCACACGGTCAGGTGGGCGTGTCCCAAGCGTGCTAAAGCGCTCGGCCAAAGCAGATGGGGAAAACAACAGGGGCTTCGAACCAGGGACCAGCAACCCCGGACTCATGGAGCAGGCTTCCCTGCTCTCTGGGTCTTACTGGCAAATTATAATAATATAAAGGAAAAGTGAATAACTAAAACTCATAAAAACAATTAAAAGAATTGGAAGGCAAACTTTTCCCATATGGTGCCCTCGTCGTAGGAGCCAGGAACCTCCTAGCGCACAACGTGCTTGATACAAGGAAATTAAAAGGATGAAATGCAAGTCAGAACGTGCTTCAATGGTTGAACGGTGGCTTGGTCGACCATGGACTTACAACAGTTCAGATAGCAGAGGTTTCATATGTCTCTGTGTGATGTGAGTTACTAGTCCAGTGCCCATTGTTACATATAATACCTGCCAAGTGTTCAGTATGGTTAGCAATGTGTCCTGTTATCATTGCCATATCAGTTAAACTATGTTGTGAGACAATACATGTACTTTACAGACATTGCACATCTTACTGTGGTGAATGCCAATGGCATAAAGGCTATTGCAGGATGCAGAAGTCACACTAATGTTCAGTAAAAATGACATAGGTATCATATCATGGGTACAAAACAGCATTGCTGCTAAGCAAACTATGTACTGACATGGTCATACCTAGATGTGCCATTGTGGTGGAATTGGATTATACAACAATTACCATGCCTTTGTACTTTGGCCTTAGGACATCTGAGATGATAGATAAATAGAGATGTGTATGGTCACTCTCAGCTGCAAGATGAATTTAGTCTCTAGGGGTTGCTACATTTGATGTTGTGAATATATTATTGTTTCATGATGTTTGTACCTGTTCCTAGTCACCCTTTGACTTACAGTTTTCCTTTTTGCTTAAACAGACAATATGACCCCAGAGAAGTTGAGGCAGCACAACATCAGGACGGACCAGTACCTCCACATACGACAAGTTGCAAAGGCTCACAGGGCAATCAAGAAGCATCATGAGGAGGAGAAGGCTCTTGAGAAATGGCATTTCTTCTAACCCTGGGCGGTGAACTCCCCTCCGCTTGCGGAGTTTGCAGAGTTTTCCACACTCCGCTTTACGTGGAGTTCGCAGAGTTCCAAAAAAGGTTTTTTACCTCGCTCGCGTTCGTCAACGTCAAGTTGGCGACCGTGAGCGACGAAAATCAACCTCCGGGTGAGATTTTTCATTGTTTGCGATCGCCAACATCAAGTTGGCGAGCGCGAACGTGGAAAATCAACCTCCCGGCGAAATTTCTCAACGCGGGGGGGGGGTCAGGTTTCTCATTGCGAGTGGTCACATATACTCGCGACCGCTCGCGTTGAGAAACAACCCGTTCGCGTTGAGAAAGCTGCCGCTCGAGTAAAAATCTACTCGAGCGGCAGAAAAGAAAAGCAGGGACCGCTTGCGCTGTGCATGGTGCCGTTCGCGATGATTGCACAGTGCGGACAAGCATCCAACACTGTGCAATCACTGCAAATGGCATTTTTCTATCATACTCCGCCGCTTGGGGAGCTCCGCGTAGTGCGGCAGAGTTTTTTTTGCACTTTGCGGTGTTCCGCGTAGTGCAACTCTGCGAACTCCACCCAGGGTTAATTTCTTCCCTCAGGGACCACCAACCTTGGACAAGCCAAACAAGGGAAATGATGTTCGTGCAAACCAAGGTACCGGTACCCAGCACCTCCACCAGCAAACCCTCACAACCACCAATCCCCACACTTCAGCACACAGGAGGGGCTAGCTCATTTAGAAAAGACATTAAGAAGGAACTGTCAAACCTAAAGTTGAGAGCGGTGCAATTACACTGCTACAGGAAGTCAAGCAGGCACTGGCAAGACCCGAGCCACAGTTCAGCCACAGGGAGGCTTTCTGCCCTTCCCCCTGTACATTGTTTTATTGTTGTTCTTAATGGTTTTACAGCTTAGTTTAGGTGAGTTAGTGTAGCTATCATGTAGGAGTAGTAGTGTTAGGGTTTTTGTAGGGGTGGGGACAAGTTTAGTGGGTACGGGTACTTTGTGTGTTTGGGGTGGGGGTTAATGTGTTATATACGTGTTATGAAAATAAAAAAATACAACATTTTTAAAAATGCTAAAAAATATCTGATTGTTTAGGATTCAATGTGTAGTTAGATGATGTTTAGGTGTAGTTTCTGTTGTCCTTGTGTGAAAACATTCTTAATGGGGTTGGCGGATGATGTTTATCATGTTGTGCTAATGTGTAGAGTAAGCTAGGTTAAGTTAAGGTACTTTTAGATGGTATGTAGGATAAGGTAGTGTAGGCTAGGTTAGATTAGTTATTGTACGTTTGGTTGTTTTAGTAATTAAAATGTTTCTGTTGACATCAAATATCATTGTTTGCTACATACAGGTCTACATCATAATTGACTGTGTGGGAGTTAGCATGTGTGCTCAGGTAATGTTATGTGCATGCATCTGTCTTTGCTAGCAGTGTTTAGCAACATGTGTGAGTTGGTGTTTTACCTATGTACAGGGATCTGTCAGGTTGGCCATGACTTAACAATTTCTAGCTACAGACATTGTTGACATGATGAAAATGGTTTACAGTGCAACACATGTATTCACATACGATTTCTCTGTGTGGGTATGACATGCGACATGCTTTGGAGGAATGTTGTGGTCAAAACATTCTCCCAAATTGAAGATTTTTGGACACACTGACGGCTGCCCCATACTCACTCACACTTGCAGCGTTTACTTGTCAGGCCAATGTTGTTTGCTTGCTAAAACCCATGGCTAGACCTGGCACTTGTTGTGTGACTTCAATCACCATTAACATTGACTGCATGATACATGTTGTTCTTCATGCTTGCAGCCTTGAGTAACCACTTGCTAGTCAACACACACAGAGGGTTAACCAAATATGTTTCACTCTCACTGTCTAGTATTGTCCCTGACTCCAAACAACACATGTTCCTTTGGCAAGTATTTGGTGCCTTTGCCTCACAGAATGCACACTGGTCAACTTGGTCCAGACTCCAAGAGACAGACAACACACAGGTAGTACTAAGTGCATTTATTTATATGTGCTAATATTTATACAGCTCACAGGGACAGTTCATAGGACAACAACCCCAAAAGATGTTTAGCCAGGGGATGTCCAGAGTCTATGTTGGAAACATGTCATGGGACATGTGTAGGAGAGTAGTGCTTCAGTGAGGAGGATGACCACAATGTTATTTGGGAGGATAGGACACATTGACAGTCCACAAATGGTTGAGGTGAACAGGCCGAAAGCAAAATGAGGGCAGTGGCATCAGATTTCTACTAGCATGTTCATAAGTACAGGGCAAAGGATAAACTGGGTATGTGGAACTGATGAATGCTACCGGATATTTTTTGCATGAAATAGAGGTGCAGTCACATCTTCCTCCTCTGATGCATTAGGTGTCTCCTGTAAGGGTGTGGCAGCCGGGGGGGGGGCATACACATCAGGGGCTGATGATGAGTATCCTATGCCTGCGGCATCATTCAACTGTGCCAACACATGAGGCAGCACAGCAGCGAGGAGGATTTGCTTGTTTTGCAAAACACCAGCAACATTGCAGTGGTAGGCAGCCATGGCAGCAAAGTGGGACTCCTGCTTCCACTCCATGGACTCCAAGATGGTTCTTATTGCCCCAGCTGGTTGGCCACCTTGTTGATGCTACTTTGACAGGGGATTTGTTCTCGCCTCTGCCTCATGACACCAGTGATATCAGCTAGAGTCTGCTGGAGGCCACGTAGCGGAGAGTAGGTGCCTCCTATGGCCACACTGTTGTCCCTATTGGTACTATGTCACCCAATGACTCCCTCTAGGGTGGCCGTCAAAGTCTCCATCCACGCCCTCACCTGCTCTACCATCTCCGCTGGACTCCTACTGCAGTACGTTGGAAAGTAATGTGTGGGTCCTCGGAGTCCATGGCTCTGGGTGAGGTGGCAGGTGGGGCCTGTTGATTGGTAGGCAGGGGATGTGGAGACCCCACAACGCTGTTGACCCTCCGCGTGTCCAGAGATGGTGTCCTGATGGAGTCCAGGAGTTCTTGCAGGGTGTCCTGGTCAATGGTTTGCAGGTTGTCATCCCCATCATCGCTGTGGGACAGCGTGCTGGCCAGGAGGCGAGGGATCATCCTCTGCAATGAGATAGAGAAATGCTTTTGCTGATCTCTGAGATGTCAACATGAGTAATCCAGTTGACAATCAAGGTTCAATACATATCACTTTCAGTTCTGTATTGATGTGAAGGGCACCTGTTATGCCAGGGTATGGATTGCAAATCGCACTGAATTTCCCTTTCAGATGACTGGATCGCTGCATTGTTCTCACTACCACTGTGTGCCTACTCTGAGTGGATGTGCCCTGCCATACTAGGCAGATTACAATCACTGACATTCAAATCAGACCCATGCACTTGTATGTGTACATACCTCCTCTGGCTCTTCCCAATTTGGTCCTGGCAGCCGACTTACTGCCACATAGATATGGAACCCAGATCATACATTGACGCTCATGTGCCTAGGACATCTACATTATGCATGGCCATATCCAATGGGCTGACATGGCAGGCTGTTTAGGAGTGATATGGGTCAGGCAGCACCCCACATGGTAGTAATGCTGGGAATGCTGACATGTAACTACCCAGTTTTCTAAGACAACTGGGCCCACCCACCTCATCCTCTGACCTTCCTGGACTCATGTCCTTTGTGGTGGCTAAATAGTTTTCCCTGTCCCTTGACAGTTCCCTGTATGACATCCTCCAACTTATACAGTGGCACTGTGAGACAATTTTGGACCGGATTTCCTCCTGACACATACTACATCTTCACCTAGGTCCACATCACATGTAGAATGTAGTACCCCAATGGGCTGTTTTCTGTCATCCCTAACCAGCTGCTACACAAGTGTGACCCAGTCAGACACAGTAGTGCATGTGTATTTGTGAGGGTACCTTGCAGTTCACATGTCCCTTCTCACCTCCTTGCTATGCAATGTCTCCCTATTCAGACGGAGTGGCAGTTTGATTTGCAAAGCAAGCACCTACTATGCACTCCACTAGCAGGAGCCCACCAGGGCCATACACCATAATTTGTTTTGACACACATAGGGGCATATTTACAAGGGCCTTGCGCCACCAGAGCATCACTTCTTACAACGCTCCTTTCGCACACTGCTCCAAATTTACAAGCCAACGCTAAGCCACTTTGAATGGCTTGACACCACCTTGTCAATATTGCACCCTTTGACACAGTTTTCTGCATGAAAGGGGCGTGGAATGTGTGTTGCTGTAGGCATTCCCACGCAACAGCCATTACTTTTTTACACTGCCCCAGGTTTACAAGAAATTGTAAATCTGAGGCTTTGCCAAAAGATAACGCCTTTCAAAAGGAGACATCAGAGTGGGCCAACAAGCAGAAATACTTTTAATTGCACTCGTTTCTTGCTCTTTCTATGTGCTGAATTCTGCAGCACACATACAAGGAGCAAAATGCGATTAATGACTGCTTATGAGCAGGAAGGTGTCCTGCAAAGCAGGCTCCCTTGCGTGATGGCGCTAGGGTGCCTGCATTGGTGCACTTCTGTTCTTTTTGCACCGGTGCAGGGGTGAGCAAAGGGGTGCCCTGTATTCCTGTGAATACATTGCATCCCTACATTTTTTAAATGATGCAGCTCGGTACTGCTGAATTTTTTGCGATGACGAGCCATTTCATTGTAGATATGCCCCATGGTCCTCTGTTGTACATCACTTGCATTCACCCCCACACCCAGTCAGATTTAGTAGATGAGAGGAGTTCAGGTGGTCCCTACCATGGCAGCTGAAACCTGTGTACTCTGACCCTGCATGCCAGGACAGCTCCATGCAATGTAGTTTAATCTAGGCTACTATCGACAGGGCTCCTTAAACGTCCCTTTGTGTAGGTACTTCCCATGGTCCACAAATCCCCCACCCCTCAGGTGGGTTGGTTCTCCTCTGATAAGCCCATTCCATGCCATGGATTTGCAGCCTAGGTTAGGGTGCATGGGCCCAGGTGAGACAGAGTGGTATATTTCCAAAACATATGGTGCAGCACAGTTCCACCAGCTATCTTTCTGCACCGAGCTGTGTCATTAGAAAAGTGCACAGATGCACTGTTTTTACAACAATTTGCTGCATCCCTGTGCTAGTGCAGAATAGGCTGGCTAGCGCCAAAGCAGGTACCCTTGCATACCCTTGCACCATGGTGCAAGTGTGCCTGCATTGGCATTTAGCAGCTGTTTGTGCACTGGCAGAAAGGACAGGAATGCGCCATATCTTGAAGAACTGACGTGTTCCTACCCTTTTCTTTTGACATAGGTCAGCATGGCTAGATGGCTTGCAGTGTTGTCATAGGCCAAAATATTGTCTATATGCCCATGAGACTTCCATTTATGTTATGTTTAACTATAGATGAGCCAGCATACTACCCTTTGGCCTGCAGACAGTGTCACAGAACGCTGGGACATAGCTGCCTGCACTGTACCACATGACCTAGTTACCCACATTTCCCTTGTTGCAACTTACCCTGTTGCTGTTGTGGTTCGTCATAGCCAGCACTGTCCTGTCCCCCAACTCCTGCCACCGACTCCTCAGAGATGACAGCTGATCCCTCCAAGGGATCCAGCTGCTTCTGGGGCGCTGAACTACCACCTTCAGTCTGCATGGCTGCTTTGAGATTGCTTGCCAGTTTCTCCTTTGTCATGCGCTTGCAATCATGCCAGCGCTTTTTGCAGTCACTCACTGTCCTCTTGACTTCAGCAACGCTGTTCACCTTGTCCACAATGGTCTGCCATACAGCCTTTTTCTTCCCCAATGACATTTTGGAGTTTCCCAAGATTCCCAACGTGATGGATGCAATAGTGTTCCCTCGCTCCAGCGATTAGATTCAGGGAGGAGCCATAAATCGGTGCCCACTGAGGACGGCGAAGCCGCACCAAAGCAATTTGGAAATCCACAAACAATTTTAAGGGATAGTGATTACTCCACTGCATTGAGGCTGACGAAGCCGCACCAACAGAAAGCAGTGACTTTTAAAAAAGCATCAAGATCGCCTTCCTGAGGCTTTTGACGTGGGCAATACATCGCGAAGCTTCTCTCTCAACTCATAATTTTGGGATACATTGTGATCGGAATTGTATGAGATATTTAGAACCGGGGGTCATACTCAGAATACGCCGGGACGGAATTAAAACCGGCGGGGAGAATCAATTTCAATACTCACCTACTGTACAGCCCTGAAGAAGTCGTTTGGGTAATCGCCCACGACGAAACACGTGTTGGCTGGGTATTCTTAATGGAAAAATAAAGAACAAAAGAACACCCTACAAAGTCTTGTGATTACAGGAATCTGTGATTTGAAATATTGAACTATTTTATGATGGTGGCAGAATTACGCCATAACTTGTAAAGAAAATTAGCGTGTGCACAGGATTGAATTTCTGACATTTTGGAGTTGACGAAGAGCTGCTGTTGGTGCTCCATCACCACCGTGATAAGGATCTCATTCTCCTCGCTGAACTTTCACTTCCTCTTCCCCTGGGACTCTGGCTGGTCATCCATGCAGGTACTGGGGTTGCTGGGGTTGTTGTCTTCAGCTCTGCTCATTGCTGGCTCCTTCATTGCTGCTTTAAGGTAAGTGTGCCATTTTTTTTAACATAGTGGCATTTTGTAATTATTTTTTTACTGGTAGGTGCACAAAAGTGAGGCTAAGTCGGCAAGCATCTATTTTCTAGACACTATTTGGTGGAACATCACTTTTGCAGCATTAGCGTCAAATTTCCTAACGACATGGCGCACACAACAGCGTCAGTTTTTATGACAGCTTCTCCCGGATGCCATGGTCAGCCATATTGTAAATATGAGGCAAACATGGCATAGGTATCTGTTGTACTGCAGCAGTAATTTTTGGGGCGCATTGCTGCGGCAAAACAGCGATGCACCAGTTCTTGTAAATATACCCATGTTTCTTTTAGAATAAGATATGAAAGGTTGTACTTCAGTTGCCCAAATAAAAACAATTTTAAAACATCACATATTTATGTTAGTTTTTGTTTAGATTCGGAGAACTATAATAGATTCAAATTGTACAAAATCTTAGTAAACTCAGAGCCACTTGTTAAACTTCAGTCTTCTCTAACCATGTTGCAAGTAAACATCTGAATATTTTTTTTGTTGAGAACCTAGGGCCTGATTCACCAAGGTAAATGTACACTTTTGCGCAATTTTACTATTATTTTGCCATTCACAAACTCCGTGCTAATAGTATGTGTTTACAACTGTTGAGACTCCGCAGACGGGTGGAGAACGCCACACATAAGAAGATAGGCCTGTCCTATCTTCTTTTGTGCAGAGTTCTCTGCCCCGACTGCGGAGTCTCAGCAGTCATAAACTTACTATTAACTCAGCGTTTGTGAATAGCGAAAAAAAGTTCATTTACACAAAAGTGGGAGTTTACCTTTATGAATCAGGTCCAAATTGTTTACCATTTAGAGCCATTCTTGGTAGCTGGGAACATCTTCCTTACAGGAACTTTGGGTGAAATGTTTGCCACTCCACTGTACATAATATAAATCATGTCTAATTAAATTGTTCTATCCTGTCTAAGGTTAGATATAAATTACTGCAGTCAATATTTTTCTAGTTATAAAACACAACTCTAAAAGACCTTTATCTTCATACCACATCTCCCCTAGCTCCTTTGATGTTTTATCAAGTTTTAACATTTTTGTTCCTTTTTCAAGTCATTCTAGACTTTTACCTTCAATCCAAAGGTAGTGATAGCTTTTCTCTCTTTGTTATTCGTTTTAGTGTTTTTCTATATAAAGTTGGGATGCTATGTTGCCCTCGAGCAGAGGGCTAAATTCACTTTATAAAATAAAATTCAAAAAGATATAGGAGAATTGTCTTGTTTGGGAGTGGTGACTTATTTGTGATAGTCAGTTTCCATCTGGCTGTAATGTTGACATTGTTGGCTAGTTTTTTCATAGCAGCTTGGAGTTGTCTTAGTGTCTCTGGTCGATCTACCACAGTAGAGGAAGTTGAGTAAATGTGAGCTGGGGAAATTGTCAGTTTGTTGATGTGTTGTATGGTATTTGTAGGCTTGGGACATATGGATGCCTCCTCTTTGATGATCATCTGACGTGGGTGTGAGAGTAAGTAAGAGTAGAGTTAACTATATGTTCATGTCTGTTTGGTTGGGCTCTTGGGTTGACAGAGTTTTCTCTGGTGCTAGTCTTTCCTGAGATTCAGTAACATTTGAAAGTGTATTTCAAACAATTTTAGTTTAAACTTGGTTACTTGGATCATGATTTATCCATTGTTATATATTGAGATTGAGTGAGGAAGAGGCTGATATGGGGAATATCTTGTTATATATGTCAGGAATCTACTGGGGATAAGGCATTTGAGACCCGTAGTCAGAACATCATGGAGGCATTCATCTTTAAGGCTGTGACCAACCTGCCTTTGGAGGCGGGGGCGCTAGGCCATAAAACAATACAAGAGCAGGGAAGCTCACTTTCAGATTTCAGTGTGGAGCTTGATGCGTGTCATTTATCCAATAATGGGTAAAACGTGCCTGTACCACTAGATAGCATATTTTAAGGTTATGCTCTGCACATCCCCCAACACTATAAGGTGGCAGCTGCTTCGACCATGCTATCCTGGGCTGATGCTCGATCCATGCCAGTCTGATCATGAGGATTGTAAGGTGCATGACGGATGCCCAGGAGAGAGGAAACAAGAGATTTTGACATAAATATTGAATGAGTGCCACTGTGCCAGCCCACCTCAGAGGAAGTTTAATCCAGCACTCTGTCTGATGTTCTAATTTGGTAATACATTTCCCATTATTTTTACGAAACAGCATGTTGTAATCTTGGTGGAACCTAATGCCCAGATATCGAGTGAGCTCTGTCTGCCAGTTCAGTGGATTTTCTAGGTATGGCCGGGCAGTGGCCAATGTCAAAGACATGAGGAATGATTTGTACCTGTTGAGCTGTAGTCCCAACCATTCCCAAAGGCAATAATTTCAAGTATAACTGGGGGAAAATTCCAACCAGGGTCCTTAGTTATCAACAGGATATCTTCTCCATAAAGAGAGATTATAAGTCTGGATGTGAAGATCTAGGGGCATATTATCAAGGGCCCATCGCCGCTTTAGTAGCACTTTTTTGCAGCTAAAGCGGCGATATTTTTATCGCCCTATTAGCAAGCTGACGCTAACAGCCATTAGCGACAGTTTACCGGCGATAGCGGCCGTTTTTTTTATCGCCTTGCATGCCAGCGATATTTATCGCTAATGACATGCAAGGTAGGCGTTCTGTCTCTAAACTTCACAAAAATGCCCGCTAACCGCACTTCGCCCTATTAGCAAGGAAGGCCTGGACCCGCAAAGCGATAAAAAAAGTGTCGCTAAGGCCTGTTAGCTGCAGGAATTTAAGACCAGAAAAAAGCAGGTCTTAAAAATGTGGATAAGACTTGGGCCCACACCTATGCATGTTTTTGGTGCTGGACTGTGCTGAAAGCAATGTTGCAGCGCTGCCCTGCGACAAAAATATAGGGGCAGATTTACAATCCCTTTTCGACATCTTTACGACACTGTTGCGCCACTTATGTGACGCAGCGGCGTCGCAAAAAATGCACCACTATGCAACAGATTTACAACGTGACGCATCTAGTGAGATGCGTCATGTTGTAAAGCCCTGCGCTACATCATACCTGCGTCAGGTATAATGTATGCAGGGTGGGCGTTCCGTCGCAAGGAAGCCCCGTAAAAGTGACGCAGTGAAATCTACAAGATTTCACTGAGTCACTTTTACGTTCCCGCTGGGTCAAAACCTTACGCCTGCTTGTAGCAGGCGTAAGGAGGGAAGCAGCATTGCAAGTTTAGGATGCCCCTGAGCAGTGCTGGAGTAGCGTTGCGCTTGCGACACGACTCCAGCACTGCGTCACCTATACGCTGACAGATGCGTCACGCATCTGTCTCTCCTTGCGCCACGGTGCGCTGCATTGTAAATGCAGCGCATCCATGGTGGCGCAAGGAGTTCCTAACGTCACGCAAAATAACTGGCGCATCCCTGCTGATCTGCAGGGATGCGCCAGTTATTGTAAATCTGCCCCATAGTGCAGGAATGCGCACCATCACTAAGATAGTGCACATTCCTGTTCCCCAGTCATGAAAAGTGTTTATGCGCTGCGACAAGACAGCGTTGCAACACTTCTCATCACGCCCTCCTTGCAACAGCATGGATGTGCTGTACTCACTGGACAGTGCTCCATAACGCAAGTAACGACAGATACGTCAGGAATCCTGACGTATCTGTCTGCGCTAAAGTCATGCATTGCTGCAGTCGTGTCACAACCATGACGCAACTCCAGCAATGCATGGGGCCAGCCCATCCCTGTGGCACAGCATCACCCTCATGCCTGCCATCAGGCAGGCGGAAAGTACTGACGCAATGCCGTTCATGAGGGGTGCCCAAATGTCTGCGATGTTGGAGATCCATCTGTGCTGGTTATGCGCTGTGGTGTCATCGTTTGGAAGCATTGGTGGAGTGTTGGTGCGGAGGGAGTCGCAAGACGTTCTGCGGTGGCCTGGATCCAGCTGCGACGGGGTGCGATGTTGGCGCTGGCATCCGGTGGGCAAGGGGAAGACGTCATTCATCCAATGATTGTAGTGCAGGAGAGTCCGGTGTTGGAGCTGTAGTTGAAGTACCCACTGGCGGAGGTGACGTGCCCGACCGTGTGTCCTGCTATATGGCTGTTGAGGTGACTTGCTGCTTGCGTCTGATGTTGGTGACCTTCCCAAGGAAGGGGTTGTGCTCTGGTCACTGGGGTTGCCCAGGTCGAACTTGAATGCACCGAGTTGGATGTCGTTGGTGGATGGGAGACCCTGGGGTGCAATGAGGTCCTAAATGGGGTTGGAGAATGGGGGGCCACAGCCCGGGGGGCCTGCACATGAGGGTGCCACGAGGATGTTCTTGGGCTTGGTCCGGATCTGGGAGTTGACGTGGTCCATGGTCACCCTTGGCACATTAGAGTCCGTGGTCAGTCGGAGTGTGCCCCTGTAGGTGACGGCAATGCCTCCTCCTTGACTGTCGGGGTGCTCCTTGCGGGTGATACTGCAGCCGTCTGTGATGGCGAAGGCGAAGTCCGGTACGGAGCAGAGGTAGGTCCTGGAAGGCGAGCTGGAGTCCAGGGTTGATGGCGAGGAGGATGCAGGCGTCGTAGCGGTGGAGTGGCCAAGAGGAATGCTCCTTGGTGCTGAGCGCAGTCCAGGGGCTGACGGACGCAAACGGCGTAGCCTATGGGTTGCCTTTGGCACGGGAGACGACCATTACAATGCAGGCAGTACATCGTTAACAACGCAACTCCGACAACGCGGGTGCCTTAACATCGCATTCGATTACAACGCATTGTGAGGTCAGTTATGGGGTAATTTTAACTTTTTCATGTGTGAATGTGTTATGGATGTCAAAAATGAAAATTGTTGTTTTTCTGGGGGGCAGATTTGAAAAATGGGGTGTGTTTTTGGGGTCAAATATGAAATTTGGGGTGTATTTGGGGGTCAAATATGAAATTTGGGGTGTGTTGTGTGATAAAATATAAAAATGGAGTGTGCATTTGTCTCAAATGTGATTTTCCGGTGTGTTCTGGGGGTTCTAAAAGGGATTCAAGGGTTCATGTTAGGTTTTGGTATGCAAAGGTTAGTGTTGGGTTGCACTCACTGAAGTGGGAACAGTGATCTTGATGTCTCCGCCATGCAACACCTACCCTACTGTTGCAAGGTGCCTAGTATTAGTATGCATTGGAATGGAATGCGAGGTCATAGCATGCGTCGCAACTACGTATGTGCCTTTGGCACACGAGTGGTACGCCCGCAGTGCATGGGCGCACAGCGGACAACAGTGAGAAGTGCGGGGGGGTCTGGACAGCTGTGGGGTGGTAAACGCTGGAAAGGACACTGGATGGTGCATGGACGCGGGGATGTGTGTGTGAGCGGGTGTTGTGAAAATTTATTGAGGGAAGTCTTACCTCCAAGCCGGGTCCCGTGTCTTCTTAGCTCCTGCTCTCCTGCGTCTGCTTCCAGGAATAGGAAGTAGCTAGCCAGGCTCCCTCCCCGGAGTCAATCACAACGCTGCAATGCAGTGGTGGGATTGGTAATTGGCAACGGGACAAGTCATGCAGCCCGGGACTGGAGGGGTGGGCATGTTCACCATGCAGGCTGTAATGCAGCCTGCATTGCAAACAGGGAAGTGTGCATGACTGCATTGGGCAGCCTGAGTGGGCCGAACAAACAGTTGTTGCGCACTTGAGTGGGCATGCCAATCCGCCCATGCCCTGCTCCATGTTTGGAGCAGTCCTACCCACCCTCCCCCCGAGGATACATAGCATGATTACATCAGTTAGTTAGCCCTTGTGTTCCCCCTTTATAAATGATTTTTTGGCTTCTCTGAGCCCGCACTTCCCGCTTCCTGCCGCTGCTGCCCCTGCGGCCCCGCACCCCTGTCCTCGCCCATTCCCGCCTCCCAGCTGATCGATCCTCCACCCTCCCCTCATACATGGCGGACGCTGCGCGATTGCGCAGCGGACACATGCCGCTGCGCACAGATGGCGCGCCTAATACAAGCCCATCTGCGCCCGTCCGCAACCCAACCACGACCAGCACCAGGGACCCTGGATCACGGGCCACCCACTGCTACAGCACAGCCACCCTCCATGCACTCAATCCTGGAAAAGTCAGAGACTGACAACAGGCCTCGGCTAACACAACCCACGGCCAGTTCTCCTGCCTCCACTGCCTCCAGAGCGTAATCACCACCCCAGACTCCAACACAGCCGACGCCAGCACCGGCAACACCCTAAGATGTATCCTCCTCAACGTGCGCTCCGTGCACAAACACGCCATGGAAATCTGAAACCTACTCGACTCTCTCTCGCTCGACATCGCCTTCTTCACAGAGACCTGGACCAATGCCTCCTCCGCACCCGACATCAACCTCGCTATCCGAACGGATACAAGATCCAGAGGAAGGACCGCCACAACCACCCGGGAGGGGGCCTCGCATTTGCCCCCAAAACCACCCTACGCCTCACCACATCCAGCAAATCCTTCCCCAACGCCGAACACCTGCACTTCCTGATCCAGACCAACCACAACTCCACACTCCCAGGAACCCTCGTCTACAGACACCCCGGCCCACGGACACACCAGCCAGCCCACCATCTCCACCTGGCCGCCAGTCACAGCCGAAGACACCACCTCAACCATGAAAGGCATCCACTCAGGGGCACCCACCAACCCATGCGCTCCTCACATCTACCACGGAGCCACGGACGCCATCACACACGAACTACAACGCACCAGCAACACCACCTTCAAAACAGGCACCTACCCAGACAACTGGAAGCGTGCAGAAGTCTGGCCCCTGCTCAAAAAGACCACAGCTGACCCCACCGACCTCAAGAAATACTGGCCCATCTTGCACCTCCCCTTCGCGCACAAAGTTGCAAAGTGAACAGTCAACAGGGAACTGACACGATTCATTGATGGCAATGCCATCCTCGACCCGTCACAATCCAGATTGCGAACCAACCACAGCAACGAGGCCGTTCTACTCACCGCCACAGACGACATCCACACCCTCCTGGACCAAGGCCACTCCGCAGACCTCAACCCACTCGAGCTTTCAGCGGCCTTCTACACCGTCTCCCACTGCACACCTGTCGCAAGAATACACGACACCGGCATACAGGGTACAGCCCTAGACTGGATCCGATGATCATTCCTCCCCGGAAGAAGCCAAAAGATCAGACTGCCACCTTTCCTCTCCTATCCCACGTAAATCACATGCGGACTCCCACAGGGGTCATCTCTGAGCCCGACCCTATTCGACATCTACATGGCCCCCCTCACTGCCACCGTCCGACAACACGGCCCCAACATCGTAACCTACACTGATGACACCCAGCACATCCTCTCCCTCACCAAAGACCCCACAGCCGCCAGACTCAACATCCAGGAAGGCATGCAGGACGTCGCAGTCTGGATGACCAACAGCTGCCTGTAGCTCAACGCCGTGAAGACAGAAGACCTTGTCCTTGGAACCACCCCTTCAGCATGGGACAACACCTGGTGGCCTTCGCCCTCGGAAGCCCACCTACCCACTCGGACCACGCCAGAAACCTCGGCATCCTACTCGACCCATCCCTCACCATGAGCAGACAGGTCTACGCCGTCACCTCCAGCTGCTTCAACACCCTCCGCATCCTCCGCAAGCCCTTCAAATGGATACCCCCAGAGTCAAGGAAGACAGTCACCCATGCACTCATCACCAGCAGAGTGGACTATGGACACGCACTCTACGCCGCCATTTACAAGTCCCTACTCCGCAAAGTACCGACATTACAGTACACCGCCGGCATGACTCGTCCTCGGCATTCCCCGGCACTAACACATCAGCCAACGCCTACGTAGACTCCACTGTCTCCCCGTGGTGTAAAGAGTGACCTTCAAAATCATCACTCATGCCTACAAATGACTACACATCAACGTAAACAAATACCTCAACGACACAATCAAATTCCACGTACACAAATGAGACATCCGATCTTCCAACCTCGCACTGTCCGAAACCCCACACATCCACAGAGCAGGCGGGAGATCCTTCTCCCACATTGCATCCAATACCGGGAACGAGCTACCGGCAGACATCAGAGGTGCCCCCTCCCTGTATACCTTCAGGAATACCCTCAAGACCTGGCTCTTCAGCTAACAGATCAGCGGCACCCCACCTCAGTGCCTTGAGACCCTCATGGGTGAGTAGCGCGCTTACAATTCCCCTGAGTGATTGATTGATTGTGTTATCATCATGTGATGATTGTTCCTCTTCTGCACTGCTTGAGGTGGTGGGGCAACGCTCTTCCAACATAGAGGTAGGGCCGCCACTGGGGGTGCGTCATCTACATGTAATAGGCATGAGCAACTCCCCCCTCGGCCCTCCTGCGCTACGCGTCCCACCTTCTCCTTACCTTTCCATTGACCCCGTGGCGCTGCCCACTGCACTCTCTCCAAATCTGTGACTCAGCCAGCAGGAGCCTGAGCCAGGTGTGCTTTCACTGGGCTGGGTACAGCAGTCACCGCATTGTCCGCTGGTGGCCCACCCGATGCAGTTGATGCAGCAGGGCTCCCTTAGGCGTGTAGCTGCAGCGCTCAGACCACACAAGTGCGGCGTAGCACAGGGGCCTCACCCTCCAGAGCATCCGGCCAGCCCAACATCATCCGTCCTGTGATGCAGGGAGACGGCACCCACCATTGGTGATCCCCTCCGTGCACCCCGGTGTAGTGGTGGATTGTAGTATTCGATGCGGACCCCACTCCGTTGGTGCGCATGAGTGCCTCTACCATTAACTGCTCCAAGGTGAACAAGGCGGACTTCTCACACAGGTCAGCAACGTGTCTCCATGCGACCTGCCAGACTTCACCACCAGGTATGGGTGATCGTCGCACATCAATGTCTCCAGCCACGGCTCATCGACTCCACGGCTCCTCCACATCCCACTCCAGGCTTCAGACGCAGGTCCAGCAAGGCATCCAGGCACCAGACACAGGTCCAGCGAGGCATCCAGGCACCAGTCGCAGGTCCAGCAAGGCATCCATGCACCATACGCAGGTCCAGCGAGGCATCCAGGCACCAGACGCAGGTCCAGCGAGGCATCCAGCCACCAGACGCAGGTCCAGCAAGGCATCCAGGCACCATACGCAGGTCCAGCGAGGCATCCAGGCACCAGATGCAGGTCCAGCGAGGCATCCAGGCACCAGACGCAGGTCCAGCGAGGCATCCAGGCACCAATTGCAGGTCCAGCGAGGCATCCAGTCACCAGACGCAGGTCCAGCGACGCATCCAGGCACCAGACGCAGGTCCAGCGAGGCATCCAGGCACCAGACGCAGGTCCAGCGAGGCATCCAGGCACCAGACGCAGGTCCAGCGTGGCATCCAGGCACCTGACGCAGGTCCAACGAGGCATCCAGGCGGTCATCCTGGTCATCCTGGATGTTGGGTGGCTTGAGGGGGTTGTTGATGTGTGCTGTACTTGGCCCTGGAAGCTGCATTGAACTTTTTTTTGTGCGTCTTTTGTATGGGAGGTGGACTGATTGGCTATTTTTTTCCACACTTGCTGCTTAGCGTGCATTTTTTTATCACTGATTGGCTTCATCGCTAGATTCCGCCCGCTATCACCTATTTCCCTATCGCCATCGCTCTGCGGTTAGCGTCAGTTTTCGCCGCTGATCCCTGAAGCTATCACCTGTTAGCGATGTGTTGGTAATACGTCGCTAACATGGCAATAACTATCAGGGATCGACGGCGATAAAAAAAATGCCGCTAACCTTGGTTAGCGGTAATTATCGCCTCTTCTTGCTAATATGCCCCCTAGAGTTCCCTTTGGTAGTGGTGCTGCCTAATGATACAGGTGGTGTGAGATCTTATCTTTGTACACCGCCTCTCCTGTTATTTTGGCTAGAGTACATTTAAGTTCTGGACAAGGCTTGGTAAACAGAGAAGGAGGAAAGATTTTTTTTTCTACGTAAGAAGTGTGCAATTACATGTTCAGGGTCTCCATCCCTAATTTCCCTGAAGTGAGAAATGCTTATGTTCTCTCTGAAGTGATAGTGGTTATTCTCTTGGCACAGAGCAGTTATGGAATTTTACATTTCTGAGGATTGCCTGGACCATTTCTCAGCAGTGGTGGCCTGTATTTGGCCTTCAGCTTTTGCGCTGAGAAAAGCAGAGTCCGCAACTCAGATTGGAAAAGCTAAACTTTTAATAGTGCTGGGCGGCCCCCTCCACAGAAGCGTCTTCACCTCGTTTAAGTGCTTCTAAATTACAATGTAAATGTTTGTACAAGCCTGCTTGCACACTCCTGCCTCCTTGGCTTCCGTGCAGTACCGATCAGTAGATCCTCAAGCAACCAGGACAATACAAGCTTAATTCCTCCAAGCAGACAAGAAGCGAAGGGCTTCAGAAAATCTGCAAGGGTGCTCATGAGGGTTTTGCTTTGGCGATGGTTTGAAATTTTCGCTGCCTCATGCTGTGATAGTGTTTTTCCAAATGACTTTTCAGGTGTAGGGGGTTCCAGACAGCTATGTCTGCCTCTGGGCAATTCAGGCAGCAACTCGCAAGCCCTTGTTCATCCATTCTCTCTCCAGAAAGGGGAGCCACGGAACCCTGATGTTTGTCATGCCGACGGTGGCAATGTTGAACAGGGGCAGTGGCAAGACCTGCAGTGTGTGTCAGGCAGCAGCACACATCATCCCATATCATCCCGTCCACAGCTGTTACTAATATCAATGTTACTCAAATTACTGACCTTGGAAGGATGGAAAGCTGAGTCTGCATCAATGTGTTCACATTCGAAACCTATGCCACCCTGCATTGTAAAGCTATTTAGACTTAGGGGCATATTTATGTAGGTTTTGCCTCACCCTTGAGCCACGCAAGGGGCTTTGGAGGCGATGCAAAACCTAAGTAGGCTTTATCAAGCCATGCAAGGCCACCTTGCGTGGCCCTGAGTGGCTTGATAAATCCAGAGTAATGCAACGCAGTGCAAATCTAACCTGTAGGTCACTGGCTTTTATGGCAGTGAGCAAGCTCTGTGGATCAGGGGCGTAACACAGGCCCCCGCAGCCCCAGCGGTGCGGGGGGGCACCCAAGCTCCAGGGGGCCCCCTCAGCACAGCACTTTGGCTGCAGAGCTCCTGATTGAGCCCGGAGGGGGGCCCTCCACGTGCCTTGAAGGGAGGCCCCCTCGAGTTTCGTTACGCCAGTGCTGTGGATTAATTGGTTTATTGAAGGGATGTTCAATAATAGCAACCTCTAGTTGCAGGATAGGATATTGAAGCCTCTACTTACAATGTATACTATACGTTGGAAACTACTTAAAGTCTAAAGAGAAAAGTACATGATCATATGTAAACACTAGCGAATGTATTTTAATGTTAATTAGTGCAAGTGAGCTTTATAAGGGTCAGAGACAGAGAAACATTTTAAAAATCACTCGGGATAACTTTACAATGAGGTGAACATAAGTATTCCAATTTTAACACTGGTTTAATAATTTACTACACCTTTTTCCCCGTAATGCATTATTCTGGAGTACGGTCTCTATATTTGATTACCAATGCTTGACTTGAGCTGAATCTTCCTTCATGTCCAATGCCTATTTTGTACCAGGAACTTTCAGTATATTTTTACATACATGCACTGAATGCAGATTGGATAAGCATTAATATTTGGAGAGCAAGAGGAACGGGGATGCAGAGGCTGATTTACCCACCGTACCATAGTGCCACAAAAACGAAGACTATGATGGCCCTTATCTACTAACACTTTACAGCTGTGCTCTTGCTGCATAACATTATGCAAGACTCAGCGTCAATTTCTTTATTGATTTGAAAGGCCCAAGATTGCTGCATGGGGGGCCTGATTCACAAAGGTAAACTTACACTTTTGAGTAAGATAGGCCATTGTCTTATGTGTGGAGTTTACCCCGCAATGCGGAGTTTCCGCAGTCGTAAAATTATTATTAGTAAAACTCGTAGTTTGTGAATACCAAAGTAATAGTAAACTTAGACATAAGGGTACGTCTACCTTTGTGAATCAGACCCTTGATTGTGCTGGCATGAAGGGACCTTTTGTCAAAAATAGCTTACATGCACAATATTTTGCCCTTTGGAAACTGTTTTTGTTTCATGCATTGACCACTGAAAGCTGTCAATGACCTACTGATGACTGGTCCCACGAGGCTAATAATATTTAGGTGGGTTAGTACACAATTTGTTAAACCTCTGTTGGAAGAATATGTTTTAACAATAGACCAATGTTGTTGTGTTGGGACATGAAGTAGTTCAATGTGGAGCTGACATTGACCTTTCTCTGAAGGACTCACAGTTTGCAAATAAGAACGACACTTACAATTTGAAACCAAATGCTCTTGATCTGTAATGAGAATTACATTTGATTTAGAATGGCTGTCCTTATCTGTCACAGAACTGATGCAAAAAAATAAAATGACTAAAGACATGTAATTCGATTTGCACCATTTTTTAGCTTGTATGAATTGAAGCAGTAAACATTATTTTCTCCATACTCAGCATTTGTATCATGGCAAAACAGGGAGAAAACTGATTCATCGAATTTGTGATTCATTTATTCAACATTAAATAGATATTCTGCAGTTTTCAAACGTAAAAAATAGTGTTACTTTTGATGCAAACAGTTCCATATTTTATCACGTTGATAGCAATAAATATGCAAAACCACCAGGGCCGGACTGGAAACCGAAACCGGCCCTGGCAAAGTGCTCGGCCGGCCCCCCTGGGGGCAGGGGGGGTGCAGCTGAGCTGTTTGTGAGGGCCGGATTCAGACGATTTTGTTACTGGGGGCCGACATTGCCGACCCCCGGTAACAAAAACGGCCCCCCAGGGGCCCAAAACCGGCCCCCACCCTGGCGGCCCACCGGGGAAACGCCCAGTGCCCGCTATGGCCAGTCCGGCCCTGAAAACCACTGATACACATTTAAAGTGATTTGCAAACCGTGCATGTTTTTATGTTTAACAGTGATTTTACGAACAGCACCCTTCATTTTTGACCTGATGCAACAATCTTTCTCTGTTATTGACTCAAGCAAACTCCGTTTGCTCTGTTCTTAGTAACACAGAGAAGATATTGGGCAAATGTTTTTGGCATGATTTTAGTGACAGTCTGTAAATTCTGAGACATGGTCTGTCGGGCTCCATTTCACTGCTGGCTTCTGGCATTTGTTAGTGGTGGGCAGGGGGGAGGTAATACAAACAAAATGGAACATAATTAAAATAAATAAAATTGCACTTACCTGATGCTCCAACGGACGCCACCTTACTCCTCTCTGACGATCGTCAACTCCAGCTGCACACTGCGCAGGCTCCCAGATGCCAATTCACAGCATGAGAGAAGCTCTGGGATTGGTCTGAGTGTCTTGATTTGCCGCTCAGACAGGAACTGGGAGTCTGTGGCGTTTCGAAACCTAAGTGCGCATGATGGTTTGGCCGGCCTAGGATGGTTGGCCAAACCGCCATGCACACTTAAATCTGCCCACCCCTCCCACCATGACTGCCACAGGGAATTGCCTGACCCCGCTCCATTGAAGACTCGCAGCGGTTAGGCATGCAAAAATAAAATGATAATAAAATACTTTTATTATCATTTTATTTTTCATTTTTAGCAGGTGGGCGGCACTCCTTCACCATTGCATAGGAGTCGCACCTGCTCCCCCTTCTTGTGAAAATGCATGTATGATAACAGTGATGTCCTTTTATTATGATGTTTGGTTTGAATTTTTCTGTTAATTCTACTACTATGTGAAACCTGTTTTTTAGTTTTGAAGATAAAAATCATGAAAACAGTTCAGAGAACAAAATATGTTCATTGGCTGATATATTTTATATTGCTTTTTTATGACTTGATGCTAGATTGTTGCTTCAATGTCCAAATGCCTGATGATGATACCAAGCTGTTAATACAAATCAGTGGATAACAAATTATACATGTTTTTATCCAGGCCTCTCATTTGGTATTTTCTGTCAACTAACCTGTAATGTAACACTTATTTCCTGTTAATCACAGACTTCCGCGTGCCTTGTTTAGTATTTCGTACATTATTGTATCTTCTTCGATGCTTTACAATTTAACCTACTTTAAAAAGCAGTGGCATTTCAATGGGGGAAAGTACTGTATCATCAACATTGTTGTCACTTGTAGCAACCCGAGATCATAAAGCCTTTTTTTTAAAGTTAGGGTGACATAGAAAACAAGTCACGAGCGACCTCATTTATGAAGGCGTCTAATTCGATTCCAAGCATTTAAAATAACTTCTCCACACATCTGCCACTGAAAAAACCTTAATATAATGTATTTAAAACGGTTCCAAGGAGCCCAGGAAGTGCTGAAGAGACCAGATGCCGCGTGTATTATCCCTTATGAGTAATGCCTCGATTTCTAACCATTTGCTGAAGTGCCAGCTCATAATGTGGAAATAGGTGTGCAGTGACGTGTCTAATTATTTGTTTTTAAGTGGGCAGGCACGTGGCAAACTGCAGGGATTGTCAGTCATGCATACGCAGTTAATGACGTGCTTATTAAGTGTGCCTCTCCTACCAATATGCCTCCCGTGCATTCTTTGTTTCTCGTGACCCGCCAACAGCCAGCCCATTAGCGGAACTAGCAGGGCAAAGTGATACAAATCTGCTATCCTCCCCCTTGATAATTCTAGTCATCACACTGCTCGCAACTTTAGCAGATGTTTTTGATTTTCTTGTAAAGAAAAAAATAATAATAATGAGCCATTTATGACCCTATAGGCCTCTGCAGTTAGCAAATGTAGAACATGTGGGCACTACAATGCCAACTCAATTATACGTTTCCATGTTTTCATGTATACAAAGAGTGTGATGCCCACGCTCATCATTATACTTTTCAGAAATGCCAATTACTTACTCATACAAAACATGAAGTCAAAATGGGCAAGTAGTCTGTCAGCTCTGGGAAACCATATAGTGATATTAGCCAACTGGAGTTAGCTTTCTAACTCAAGACTCCTTTCATTATTTTTAAACTTAAATCATCGTGACCACTTTAATTCATTAGGGTGCGAGTACTGTGCTTCGCGCCGTAATTAATCATGCCATCTATAGATGTTGTAGTCTTCATTCTATCACGGATTGAGCAGCATAAAATAACAAATTCCAAGGCTGCAAATACAATGAAATATAGATAGACCTTCGCAGTAAGGGCAACATTTGAAGTTAAAGTAGCCTTGTTTTGTCAGCACACTTCTCGTCTACCCCACCTGATTCTGTTCTAGATTTATTAAAACTTTGCGCAAGTGCAATGTCTCCAAAGGTGACGTAAACAGGCACAAAGCGTGCAATTGGGGTTTACTTTCCAGCACAAAACTTCTTTTGCATTGAAAGGTAGCCTAAAGTACTGTGCACTACTTTGGGGCAGATTTACAAGCCCCTTGCGCCAATTTTGTGTCACTTTTCCCATGTTAAAAGTGACGCAAAAGTGGCGGAAGGGGCTTGTAAATCTGTCCCTTTGTGTGCAGGGGGAGTCCCATGGGGAGCTGCATGGAAATTCTCACACAGTCACCCATGATTTTTGATCCATTAATATTTGTTGCTAGGGCTTTGCACCAAAAATGCATGTCTCTGCAGTTCAGGGGTAAAATTGGAGAAAACTTATTTTTACTCAAAACTTTAAAATGGTTTGTGTGGTTTACTGTCCAGCACACCTATTAATTTGGAAAAAATGTCAACGTTGTTTAGCCATAGTATTTTATAGTGAAATGTTATCCTTCTAATTCAAAATGTATGGTAGCTATATTAGCATTATAATGCAAGTGTTTGTATGGTGCAAGGCAGCCTAAGTGTGCCAGCTCTGGGGAGAGAGAAACAGCATTATATTTTAGTAAATATGGCACTGTCCTGCTCTCTCCATTTAACGCAGTGCAGCGTTTTTGGTTACTGCGCTGCATTGTGAGACTTCAGTAAATTTACCTGCTGATGAGATGGGTAGTGGTTTTCATGTTATGTTATGTAATCCATGTTTTTATAGCACTCTTATCACCCATGTGGGTATCCAGGTGCTTTGCAGCTTGTGTGTGAAGCCAGTCCTGGAGGACTTACTCAAATACCTATGTCTACAACTTCTTGAGGAAGTCAAGAAGAGAGGTGAAGGTTCTGATGTGTTGTGAGAGGTCGTCCCAGGCTTTATGGACCTGGTATGAGAAGGTGCAACCCCCTGCTTTGCTTTGGTGTATGCGTGGGGTGTGTGCTAGTGAGACTCCAGCAGAACTGAGGTGTCAGGAAGGTTGGTGGAAATGAATGCGGCTATTCAGGTAGAGAGGTTCTGTCCTGTTGAGTGCTTTTAGATGTGGATGAGGAGTCTGAAGTGTGTGCACTTATGTATCAGGAGCCAGTAGAGTTTACTAAGGTGTGGTGTGATGTGGGCTCGGTGTGGGAGGTTGAGGTCTAATGTGGCTGCTGTGTTTTGGACGGTCTGCAGTCTTCTCGTGAGCTGGTTGGTTATCCCTGAGTACAGCATGCTCCCATATTCTAGTCTGCTGGTGAAGAGGGCTTGGGTGATCATTTTCCTGATGTTCTCCCATAGCCATTTGAACATTTTCTTCAGCATCCTTAGAGTGTTGAATCAGGATGAGGCTACTGAGTTGACTTGGATGGCAATGTCCTATCTGTTATCTATGTTGATACTGAGGCTTCTTGCCAGTGAACTAAGCATGGGGGTGGGTCCAGGGTCTGTGGGACACCAGGTGGAGACAATAGCAAGGCATCTTTCCCAATGACCACCACTTCAGTCTTGTCTGAGTTGAGTTTGAGGCAGTTGGATTTCATCAAGGTGGCCACTTTGGACATGCATGTGGTGGACATATTCATCTAGTTGGGTTTTTTGTCATAGCGGGACAAAATCAGTTGTGTCTCTTTGGCATATGTGGCGATGTTTATGTTGCGAGTCCGTGTGATGCTGGTCAGTGTGGTCATGTAGATGATGAAGAATGTCGGACTGAGCGAGGATCCTCCTTCATGATGGCAGAATTGCTGCGGGCTCCACAATCTGGAAACAGTTAGTTGGATCCAACACCAATGAAAATGCTTTGGGCCTTTAAAGCCCTTCATGCCTGCTGGTTTCTTGTCTGGGGCCACAATGTATATACTTGAGGTCCTGTTCCAAAAGAGACCACAAATAGTCCCCATGGATAATAAGAACAAAATCCAATGTTATCTGAGGGTTTAGTTATGATTTTATAAAAACATAACATGATGCAAGGTGTCTGCTGTTAGAGAAAACATAAATCACTAAAGGTTTTCCATACTAGAATGGCAATTAAATCTTATCACATACATCAGTAGCTCGGAATAAGGAACACAGATGAAATACAAAGGGTCATGATGTAACATAACAGCTGCAATCAATTTGCCCCGAGGAAATGTTTGGTGAAACATGTTTTGGAATGTGGCATTTCAAGTAATCAAGTATTTCTAATAAGGGGAATAGAGATGTTAGTAGGTGGCATATTTATCTGTAAAAATGCATAACCATTCTTTAAATTTGTGATTTCATTGATTATATGCAATGGATTATAACAATGAAAATTAAGATTCCTTATGTTTAAGAATAGACCGCATGCACCATGCCGTCCCTCAACTCACACACTCACACTCACTTTAGGGGATAAGATGACATTGGTGTGTCAATGCTCACAGATGTGATGGTTAGAAGCAACTTTTGTTCATTTGAAGATTTGTAAGGGAATTATGACATGCTAAGTGTCACCTTTTAGTATTTGAAGTTAAGACTCCAGGCCTTATTAAGACTTTCGTGGTTTGGCAGTGGGGTGCCACGCCAGCACCCTGCTGCCACACTACCAAAGCCATATTGAGACCGCCCGCCATATTCCGACTGGAATCCAGGTCGGGCGGTCCTG
This sequence comes from Calotriton arnoldi, assembly GCA_963921515.1. Lineage (NCBI taxonomy): Eukaryota > Metazoa > Chordata > Amphibia > Caudata > Salamandridae > Calotriton > Calotriton arnoldi. The sequence goes on along the minus strand of CAWUFW010003917.1, from coordinate 258,531 downwards.
CTGCTGCTGGCCTGCAGCAGTGTAGTACTAAGGCTTATATGTGAGCCAGTTGTACAACGGTACAATGCAGGGAAATACATTGCATGCCTTTACCAAACATTTTTTACCACGCATGTTTTTACCATGCATATGTTTTTAAAACGCATGCCATTACCACGCATTGTTTTATATATAAAAACAATGTATTTGTGGAGGGAGACCCCCTACACCTCCCAACTTACCTTAAATTCAGGATAAAGGCATGCGTTGTAAAGGCATGCACGTGGTAAAAATATGCTTGCTAAAAAATGCATGGTAAAGGCACAATGAGGTAAAAACTCATTGTAAAGGGTGTTTCCCATGTGAGCCTTAGAAAGGCACTGCAATGGGAACGCCATTGCACGTTCCTGCATGGCATGGACTGTAAAGTCCATGCCCTGCAGGCGCTTGGGGTGCATACATACAGGGGGCATGCCATGTGCCCCCCTCCATGCATCCCCTGGTGCAGAGGCAACAGTCAGCCCTGTAGGGCCCCCTTTGTTTCCTCACTGCCACATTTCATGGCGGGCTCAATGCCATGAAAACTGTGGCAGTGAGGAAACTTCTAATATGCATTGGCAGTGCCACAGCGGCACTGCCAGCATATTAGGGGCCTCAGACCGCTGCAAGATCACTAGGGATCACGGATACCTGGTGGCAGCAGCAGTGCCATGGCGGTCCAACTGCCCTACTTGTAAGAGGATGGTCAGACCACTGGTGCTTGAGTTTAATCTACTAGAGTGAAAAATTGCTAATGGAAGATATGGGCAAACATAAGGAATCGATGGCATAATATCGTTGAAAACACTATCAATTCACAAAAATAGCACAACAAATATTGTTTACAGAATTACCACCTTCCAAAACTTAATTAACACAAACACAAATGTCGATGATCAAAACACCGCAGTTAAAAATATCTATTTCTACTGCTGGAATGACAAATATCGAAAGCAAAAATCGTGCTACCTTTAAATAAATATATAAAATGTCAAAAACATTGAAATTCACAATATCAACTACACTAATAGCGCAATATACTAAAATACTAAAATAACTCGATTGTACTTTTAACAACAAATACAATTAGACTCAACATAAATTAATAAATCATCTAACTACGTTTTTTAAATATTAGAACATTAAAATACATTTTAAACACATTAAATAACATTAAAATACATCCCATTACATAAATTATTGATAAATAATATAAGTTTAATGCAATTAATGTAATATAAAAAATAAACATTAGTAAATAAAATTAACAGAAAAATATACACAGAATGACAAAAAAACAGAAAGGTAAATTAAACATCACAACAGTGGCACTAATTAGCATCCCCCGTAAAAGATAATACCCCATAAACTAATCCAAACTAAACCAACACTAACCAATAAAAAAACCATAAAGAAAACTAACCAATAAAGATACTTAAGTAATTAAAATGCAATTTAAAAAGAACAGAAAATGTCTATTCTTACCATACTAAAACACCAAAGCTGCAAGACAACAACCCGGATTTCCGACAGAAAAACAAAACAAACCTGGAAGGAAATATACAAATACCTTCACAAGTAAGTAAAAACATTTAAATTAACATAGTTGAAAGTGAATTATTTTAAAAACTTTAAAGTGCAAATAACTAACCAAACTCTCTATTTTTATGTACCTACCAAACTGTAGGTACTACAGAAAAAGTACAGCACAATCTACAACCTACAGAACCACCAATAAAATTCAACAGTCAAACACCTCAAGTAAAATAAAAGCACTTCTAAGAATCAAATAAATCTTAAGCATAAAAAGCCCTCAATGCCTACAAACTACCCAAAAATAAACATTTAAAATATAACTAATACAACTTTTTACCCCAACAGAAACCAAACCACCTGATCTACATTGAAACAACTTCAACGAAAAACTAAAAAAAAGAGCTGTAATTATAAACAACTACCCATATGTAAGTATAAAACATAAACCAATCATTATAATATTATTTGTACATTAGCAAAGCAGAACGAACATGATTACAATTTATATAACTATATTATTGAACTATTTTTATACAGAATGAAAGAAATAGTAAGCTATATCACATTACAGAAAGGCAAACAATTGCTCTCGGTCATGGGCTACACTTACAGGCAAGAAAGCACAAATCTCAAGAATGTTAATTGGAAATGCACAAAATACTTCTCCAATGCTTGCTATGGGAGGCCTACGATGAACAATTATGTTGATATTAACAGGCAAAAACTCAACCACCACCCAAAAGTCACTGAAATCAAAGTAAGGCAAAAACTTCAAAATTTAGAAGAGGCGAGCACTAGTTCTCAAGAGCCCACTCCTAAATTTTTGAAATATGTACTCCCTAAGATATTTGAACCCATCACACGTCAACTACCAGCTATACCCACATTAAAATGCTTAATAGCACAAACCAAGAAAGCCACCAATGATACTCTTATTGTCCCTAGAAGACAAAAAGACATCCAACTTCCTGAACACTTAACCACCCCTCATAGTGATAGATCCTTCATCCTACATGACAACCTTAATAATGCCAAACTAATTATTGTATTTGCTACAGCAGATACATTATTAAGACTAAGCCAATGTCAAACATGGATGATGGATGGAGCATTCAACATGTGATCTAGACTATATACTAAGATACACAACATGCATGTTGCATATCAAAATATTAATATACTCCTCTTACTTGCCTTGCAACCTAATAAAAAAAAGTAGTACTTAGTATGAAATACTAAACCACAATACCATTAAAATGAACAACTACTCCCCACATTAAATAATAATCGACTTTCAAAAAGCCATGATACAAACAATACTTTAACTATACCCACACACAGCCATTCAAGGCGGAAACAACCAGTGTAGTCGAAGCATTTGGAGACATCTCTAGCAACATTCACTAAGGGTACCATTTGCAACAAACTGCCAGTTTGCCTTTGAAATCAAAAATGTGTAACACTTAAATATGTATATGGTAGATGTAGCTAACCACTACAACTTACATATAAAAATTCCATTTAACCAATAAATCAAACACAAACAAAGGGGTTGATTATGATGTTAGTGAAACAGACACCGACAGGCCATGGGTGGCGTTCCCACTTACAGACAGCGCTTCGGTTCGACCGCTGCATTATGATGCAGGTGGTTGGACCAAAACAATTGGGGAAAGACTGCCACCTCCGACAGGATCTACTATCCTGTCTGGGCGGTGGTTGGACTCATATCCCTAGAATGGCAGCGGTGCCAAGGCAGGCACCACTGTTAGGATTACGATGGCCATTTCCCACAGCTTTTTCATAGCGGTCCCACCACCATGAAAAGGCTAGGGCCACTTCAAATTGGTCCAGGAGGCACATGTAGGGCCCCCAATTACATCCATAGCAAAGTGCTCTCTAACACAGTGGCCTGTGCTGCCGGCCTTTTCCTGGCCCTCAGCACAAGTTGTAGTGCTATACAGCACTTTCCCAACTGCCACCACATCGATCAAACCGTAACTGGGTGGTCAGACCACTACCTGCCTGTTGGGCAGTACCCGGACCGCCGTGATGGCGGGCAGCGATCTGACTGTCTGGCATCGTAATGATGCCCTACGTCTCGTAATGGACTACTTTGAAGTTACGTGGGTTGGCAGACTGCACTACTCTGGACACAGACACCAACCCATATTCCAAATATCATGGTGGAATATCTACTAGAGCACCATGGCTCAAGAAGCCAAAACCAATAATACAGTAGGAGGATGGCACAATGCCTTCCAAGCCACACTAGGGAGAACCCAACCTACACTCTACACATTCTTAGAACCCCTGCATGAAGAACAAAGCTTCCAATAATTAAGGATCTGATAACGGGTACGGTGGTCCATCGGATCCGCCGAACCCATGGTAGAGGTGGAGTGGCGGTCGGGGACCACCGAACCAGTGGTCCAACCGCCATATTACAATTGCGGAGGTCGGACTGTGAGTGGACTGCCGCAGCCACCAGGGATCCACGATCCTTGGTGCTGGTCTTGAGGCAGCATAAATGCTTGGCGGTGCAACTGCGGCACCACCAAGCATATTACAAGTTTCCTCACTGCAACCCTAACCACAGCAGTGAGACCGCATTTGTTAGGGTGGCGGTGAGAAAACAAATGGGGCCCACAGGGTCCCCTGGAGCCTCATGGCCCATGGGATGCATGCAGGAGGGCACATGGTCTGTCCCCCTGTGTGCGTGCACCCCCTTTCCTGCACTGCATGGACAATGCACCATTGTGGGAACGCCACTGCCTGCCTGCCAGACCAGGACAAAACTCCTAATCTGACGGGCAGCCTGCGGTTGAGTTTGGCAATGTGGGAGCAGGGCGGTGGCAGCTGCCCTGCTCTCGCACCACCAAACTTGGAATCAGGCCCTAAGTATTTAGCTATTGGTAAGCCAAATTACACCTAATAAAGTAAACAAGCTAGTAGAAGATGTAAAGTTAGAGTCTTTATTAACAACAATGGAGTACACTACTTAGAATCAATAGCAAAATCTCTGTTATAAAACATCTAGCTACCTACACACTAACAAACAAACCTTAACAAGGATAAACACCACCATAGCATAACAGTTTTTAACTAAACATTTAACAAATTATTTTTACACATCAGTTAAAAACATATAAATAACAGAAAAGAAGACTGATAAATAAAAACAATATGTTTAATATTTAACTGAATATCAGCACATCAACAGCGATAAAGCACAACAACAAAAATAAACACAAAATTGTACCAAATAAATGGAACACATAGAAATGTAAAATAACACATTGTAATTACAGCAAATACACATAGAAAATAAAATATAACATTTCCCACACTAAAATAAATAACCAAATTATGCTTACAGTTCTGTAGCAGTAGATGTTTGTCCATGTACATGTTGTCAACATACAATCCAAGGTACATCTATTGAAGTAATCCAAAGTCATAAGGAACCAGAGAAAACAGAAAAAATTAAAACGAAGAACCTCTCCAGGAAACCTGAAAAATCAAAGGAAATTAAAAATATTAATATTGCTTTACTAGAACCCAAATTAATTTACTTAAAAGAAAACTACAAACATCTCAGGTCCGTAGGATGACACCTGATCTGTAAAGCAGTTAAAAATCATACAATGCCAACCCTCACAAAACACTAATTTCAAATATAACATAAACGTTACATTAAAACTTTAATAAACACAAGATATTACTACTCAAATCTAACCATTTAGAGGGAAGTGTTGGACCCCAAAATGGTCACATTTACTATTCACACTCCAATCTAAACCTTTATAGAGAATGCCTTGGCCACTAAAGGGGCCATATTTACTATTCCCACTCCAATCTAAACTATTTGGGGAAGACTTTGGACACTAAGGGCCCAATAACGCAGTTTATGGCGAGCCTGGAAGAAAAGGTAGTACATCCAGCCCTAAGATATAAAAAATTTCTGGTGCTAGGGGACTTAAATATACACTTTGACGACACACATAACCAAGAAATACGGGCTATATGCAAGGACATGCTGACATTGAATCTAACACAAAAAGTAGAGTCACAAACTCACCAAGGGGGACACATTTTAGTCCCTATTTTCTCAAATTTTAGTGAGATAGAAGTAGGAGCGCCTTGGCCAGTTCCGTGGTCGGATCACTACCTAGTCCCTTTCACAGTGCCATCTCATAGAAGGAAGACTCAACACCCAATGAAGGAAATCACAACCAGAAAGTGGAATAAATTTAATTCCGCATCCTTCACCCAAGCTCTTAGGGAGAAGAATCTCACGCTGGATAAAAATATAAATTTAGCCAATAATCAGGTGGAGACATGGATTACGGATGCTCTAGATAAGACGGCACCATGGAGCACTAGAATCCCTAAGAGACAAAAAGAAACAGCACCATGGTTCAATGATGAATTAATGAAGGCCAAAAAAAGTGTAAAAAATTAGAACGAGCCTGGAGGAAAGACTATTGTAATAGGTCCAAAGAAGAATATAAAAAGGAACTGAAGGACTATCATTCATTAATTAAAAAATCAGATGTGAATTTTACACGGATAAAATAGAAAGTGCTAGCAATTCCCATAAAGAAATGTTCACAATTTTGAAGTCTCTCAAAACTCATGAAGAGAGTAAGGCCATAATATCTTCCAAAGAGAGCTGTAATAAGGTGGCAGAATTTTTTGCCAATAAAGTAACTAAAATATACGAGACCTTCCCAATAGAAATACGACAAGGCACCAAGTTAGGCGGAATAAGTCATAGGAATTTTGCAGGAATAACTCTGGATGAATTTAAGATACAGGAAATTGAGGAAGTCATAGACATGGCAAAAGGAATCAAATCTGGTTCCCCTTTAGACCCTGCCCGACCAGAGAGAGTAATGGAAAGGGCAGACACGATCATGCCGTATATCGCGGAACTCATTCTCTGCTCCTTCCAAACTGGTGTGGTCCCAACCAAATGGAAACAGGCCATCGTCAAACCACTCAGGAAAAAACCATCGTTAGAATATACAGTATTAGATAATCTACGCCCAATCTCATTACTACCATTCGTGGCTAAGATCGCTGAAAAAATCACAAATAAACAGTTGGTTGACCACATCAATACTAATGACTTATTGCATCCATCCCAGTCAGGCTTTAGAATGGCGCATTCCACAGAGTCAGCACTACTGATGGCCACAGAGACGTTGAGAAAATATGCCGATGAAGGGCAAACGGCCGCACTGATCCTGTTGGATCTCAGTGCGGCGTTTGACACTATCTCACACCAACTGCTTCTCCAAAGACTAGAGGCCTGTGGCATCAGGCGGACCGCTCTGAAGTGGATGACATCATTTCTCTCCGAACGGAGCTTCCAAGTAGCACAACAGACGTATCTGTCTGAAAGCTTCCCTCTGCCCCAGGGGGTCCCACAGGGATCAATTCTGAGCCCCACCCTTTTTAATCTTTATGTGGGACCACTGGCAGAATGTGTGGAGAAGCATAAGGTGTCGATAGTGTCATATGCGGATGACACGCAGCTAATTGTAATGCTGTCCCAAGACAAGGATCAGGCAGCTATCCGCTTCTCCAAATGCTTAGAAGAGGTGGCGGACTGGATGTCAAACCACTGCCTCAAGCTAAATGGGAATAAGACAGAGGTGATGGTGGTAGGCAAGACGCCAACAATATGGTCATCCGCATGGTGGCCAGAATCACTGGGACAAGTCCCCACCCCGAAAACAGAGGTGAAAACCTCGGAATCTGGTTCGATGCCAAACTGACATTTGACAATCAGATTCGGAAGGTAGCTGGGAAATGCTATGGGGCTATGAAAACCTTGAGGAAAGTCATTGACTTGCTACCATCTAATGCCAGAAAGACCATAGTACACGCAGTAATTACTTCCCAACTGGACTATGGGAATGTATTATACCTCGGCGCGTCCAAAAAAGGGTACAAAATGCGGCGGCACGCTTGGTTCTCAGCCTTCCAAGGAGCGCTAACACGAAGAAAGCCCTGACAACCCTTCACTGGTTGCCAGTGGGAAAGAGAGTCATGTTCAAGGCAATGTGCCATTGTCACCGCATCCTATCAAATAAGGGTCCTAGATACCTTCAACCACTACTGACTAAACACACCCCAGGGCGCAGTCTAAGATCCTTGGGGAAGGCACTGGTGACAGTTCCAAGAATATTCAGAGCACGAATGGGGGCTCGCTCCTTCAGGTACCTAGCAGCAAAAATATGGAACACTATGCCAATTAACATAAGAACTGAACCAAGCGAAAGTATCTTTCGCAGACAACTGAAGACTTGGCTGTTCGCAAAAACTGTGTAAAATACAGCTCGACGGGTCTTGCAGTGGGCAGCAGTAGTTTCACTAGCTATGTCTCAGCGTGGGGACACACCGGGCGGTGTAACCATGCGCTCTACAAATTAATAAATATAAATATAAATATTTAGATCTTGCGAGGGGAATACTCTGTCACAAATTAATGGATATCCCGCCTGCCGTATTACGATCCCATTATATCCTATGGAGATTGTAATATGGCGGACAGGATATCTGTCATGTTTGTGACAGAGTATTCCATCTGCTGAGATCTAAATAAGGCCCTTGGAGGTAAAATGTACTATTCACACTCCAACCTAAGCCATCTTGGGGAAGGTGTTAGAAACTAAAGCAGGGGTCTCCAACCTTTTTTGTAATCATAGCTACTTGTGTTCAATGAAAATCATCCCGAGCTACTAACATTATTAGTGTTGCAATAGCAACCACATCAGACACAATTACAGTAGTGGCCATCATATGCAAGATTACCAGAAGTGATCACCTCAGTGCATCAGACAGGGTTGCCAGCAGTAATGTAAAAAGGCTTTGTCTATTTCGAATGCCTCTACATGGGTAATATATAACAGTCATAGCTACAGTGCACCAAGAACTAACATAATAATATTAGGTATAAGTCTTCATAATGCCACATGATTTATCATTTAATTATACATCACCTTATATATATTTTGGAAATGTAGCCATTTTTCATCAAACCTTAATCTATGAGTTTTGAAAATGCACACATTTGTGTCTCAAATACACTCTCTCAATTTTGGTATACATATCATTTCAACCAAGCAAAAGCTTCTAATTTAGTAAATTGGGCTGCACACAGGAGAGCTACTCACAAGTAGCTCGAGAGCTACCAGGAGCTACCAGTAGTTCACAAGCTACTCGTTGGAGAAGCCTGAACTAAAGGGTTCACACTTACTATTCCCACTCCAACCTACAGTATTTAGAGGAAGCATCTGGACACATTGACTATTCCCAGTCCAATGTAAATAAATGTTTTGAAGGCGTTTAGCAATAAAGATAGCACAATATATATGTATCACACCATAAAATAATCTATTTTATAAAATAATCTAAATAATATTAAACATAAGAAATAATTATAAAAAACATGCATATGAAATGATGAAAATTGGCAAACAAACATACATTAAGAATACATTGAGTAAAAACACAAACAAAATTATTTTGTATAGAATGTAATTATTATATAATCATTTTCCACCACATTGTAAAAAATAATGCACATTAAAAACCACAACGAATAACAAAATATATAAAAAATATATCCAACCTGACTATAAATATAAAGTAATACAGAACTATGAAACAATTTATTTTTCATATCCCATTATAGACAAATATAACTACATTATAGTTAAAAAATATTAAAATTGAAAATGCTCTAATTTATTATTTCATATAATACAATGTGTAATTTGTATATCTAATGCAAACAGTTATGAATAATAATGTATTTAATAATTATTTTTTTACAAAATAAACAGGAAATAAAAAGTTAAGTAAAAGAATTTACTACATAATAACTGTAACCTTAAACCACAAACAGATTTCAATCAACGTTTTACACTATAAATAACATTTTTCAAATTATTAATTACATTCAACCATTAAAAATAATTCCAACATAAAGTAAAAAAGGTTTTTGATATTTATTAATACATTATATCAAATTGATAAAAAATATTATGAAAATTGTTAAATGTAAAAAATCAATATGTCCAAAAATATTAAAATAAATATTTCTACAAATATTTTCTCATAAAATATAAAAAATGAAATATAAGATTGCAAATTAAATTAACAACCTTTCTTATTATCACTCATACAGCAAATATAAAAATACATTTTAATACAATTTTTTTAAAAATCTCCTCACACTTTTCCCCTATGAACTCAAAATCCACACCTATAACATTATAAAACATACAATAATTATTTGATATATTTACTCTAATTAATATTTAAAAAAAGATTATATTTTCATTTTACATTAAGGGTCTCATTTGAATGTCAGTCGGAAAGCCTCCAACCTCAGATCCGAGGCTTTCCGTCCGACATCCAAGGTTTGACTCCAACCGCCTAATAACAATGTAGGCGGTCAGAAGTCAAACCAGCCAGCCATTGCAGCTGGCTTCTGACGGGCTCAAGGAGCCCATCAGCCAGTCGGAACCTGCACGTAATCTCTTAAGGACGGCATTCTTGCCGTCCGTATTATGATGTCGGTTTCCCACAGGCTTTTCATGTAAGACTTTCCGACATGAAAAGCCTGCCAGAAAGCGACTTTGGGGCCCCTTCCCCATTTCTCCGTGGCTTCCGGTTGGGGTCCCATGCCCCCCTGTAAATCCCTGCACTGTGTGGCAGGCACAGTGTGGTGCCTGCCACACGGTGCAGGGATTTACACAAACTCCCATTTCTGACACAATATTTTTGTTTCACGATATTTGTTCTTTGATATTTTGTTCAAACACCAAAACAACATCTCTTCCATCTATGAATCACTAGTGTTGCATACTCCTGAGACTTATCAAAAAACTGAAAGAGGTGTGGGAAAACAATTACAGGATCTGGAAAAACAGGAGTGGCAGGAAGACAGGATAGCCCCACTGAAAGTTGCAGGGACACCCTAGTTCCATATAATCCAGCTCTGGTGCCTCCATCAACTACATTTCAACTAATAAAAGATGTGTGGTACAGCCACGTTCCTACTTGTCTATGATGCGGACAACCAATGCAGAGCTCACCCATACGTTTTGAGAGTGTTGGACTCGGTCCTCTCTGCAGGTTCACCCCCAAACCTTTTACCCTCTAGTTTTTGCTGAATTTTCACTTTACCATGCACTTTACCACTGCTAACCAGTTATAAATGGCTTGTACTCTCTCCCCGAAACATAGTTACATTTGCTTATGCCCAATTGCATATTTAATTTACTTATAAGTCCCTTGTAGAGTGGTATACTATATACCCAGGGCCTGTAAATTAAACTCTACCAGTGGGTCTAAAACACTTATTGTGCCACCTCCTTAAGTAGCACCTTAAAACATGCTCCTAAAAGCAGCATGAATATCAGCATGGCATTTAAACTCATTGCCAAGCCTTAAACCCCCCTTTTATTACATATAAGTCACCCCTTTGTTAGGCTCTAGGTAGTCCTTAGAGCAGGGTGCTCTGTAATTAAAAGGTTTTAAGTAGGAATTGTCCACCACAATGGTGATATTTCTGACTTCATATAATCAAATGGGCCATTTCTTTTGGCGCCCTGAAGTAATATGCGGGCATGTTGGTGACTTAGTGAACAGGCTATGACAGGTTGACAGTTGTATCTGGTACCTATGGTTAATTTCTAAGCTTGTATGCTCTGTGAAATTCGAGTGGTGGTTGGAAGTTCAGGTCTACAATTTTGGGCCGGAATTCAGTCGAACAGTTGATCAAATACACTCCTTTCACTTTGGGAGAGCAAAAATATGAATGTTTTTCCTCATGCTTTGATCCTCAAGGTCAATAACTTTCTTTTTGAGAATCCAGAGCTCATCGCCCCAGTCTGTTGAACTTTAAAGTTTATATTCTAGGTCAGGAATACATTTCTCTGAGCTCTGCATTTGTGATTTCAAATTTGCAAGTTCTTTCTCAATGTTTTAAGTTCTTTATTAACAGAGATGATCGATGCCTCTACTGCATCTATGGATAGCTTTAGCCCCTTTAGTTCAGCCATCAATGATTCTAATGTCACTGTTGCCATATTTGTGTCTGAAGGTGGGTGTGATCCCTTCTTAGGACCTTCATAGAATAGCTTCAGAAAATAGCAGTTGGTACGATGTTTAATTCTTTAACAAATGTAGTCCTTCTTTGTCTTAGTATGCTGATAATCATAGGGTGATCAACACCCTGCTGGGTAGAAGGTGTAGTTGTCAAGAATTTATTATTAGAAGTTTATTTTTTGGTGACTCATTGTATAACAGTTATGCAGAGCGCAGTTGCTTGCTATAATAATCATTGCTTTAAAGCTGTAGAGTAATGGAGAGATGCATCCATACAATAGACAGAGAAATCAGTGTTGTTCAATGTATATAGTTATTATTATGACCAACAGATGGAGCTGTTTTCCCTTTATTGCAGTTATTTAGAAACAAAATTGTTGGCTACCACTGTGTGAGATGATTTCAATAAAGAGGGCCAGATACGATCCAAAATGTCAGTCCCCTAGTGTCTGTGCTGAGCTTCTGGCGGCGTGTCAGTATGGGAGCATCAGGGAGTTCACATTCAGGCTCTAAGCTGTCTAGTAATGGCTGCTCCTTTCTTTAACTGCAGCACAGCTAGTGCCCTTCATCACTTTAGTTTTGCTAGGCAAGGTAACTTTCCAGTTTGCAAAGAATGGCAGTAACAGGCAGCACCAGCACATCATCGAGAAGGGGGAAAGCCTTGAAGTCAGCCTCAGGTTAGTAGGGTGCCACATTGGAATGGCTCTGTACTTAGCTTCAGTGTCATTACTTGTATCGTGGGTGGGCCTCCCTGCAAACGTCTGAATCCCCCTATTACACTACCAGTACACAGATTGCTTTCAGACCGATGATAGATAGCCTGCATATGTTAAAGGAATCATAAAGCAAGCCTATTAGCACATTATTCTGAATTGTAGGTGACAGGGCTCTGTTGCAATTCAGAAGTCAGCCATCCTATCCATGGCCAGCCCCGCCTCCCAAAAGTCCATATTCTATTACTGAAGTGTGTTTGATGTAACCTTTTGAAAAACAAGAAAAGATATGTGGAACCCCCCCCCTAGTAGATTCAATGTAGGACAATTAAATAATCCTGCATATATTTAAAAATGACATCAAAAGAAGAAAATAGGAAACAAGAAAGGAGAGAACAACTCAAAAGAGCACCCAGTGTGTTAGGCTGTTATATCCAGTAACAAGCCACCCTCATATATCATCATTGCCATTCACTCTTGATAGAAAAATTACAAATAAAAAAAAAACAATTATTGTAGCTTCTCTTGTCCTCAAACCTTACTCCTACTTTGCCCCCCCCCCAACCAGTGCTATGTGGAGTTTCCAGCTTATACCTTTGCTCACCACTACTCTATGCGAGGTGCTTCTAAGGGCTATATACTACTAAAAACCAAACTATTTAAAGAACTGTGTCAGCAGTCACTTAACAATAAGTTAAGTTAACAACAGATTATAGGTAGTATTTAAAATGAAATCTGAAAAGATATGCCAAAATGTTTCACTGCTTACAGTTTTGCCGTTTCGGGTCACAATTGTACTGGAACTTTCGATTCACTTCTCGTCCCTCCAACAGTTTGGGCGGCGACAATGGTAAAGCCTATAGGGCAAGGCTGTACTGAAACATGATGCATTGCACTGATTTGGTTGGAGACTTAAATACTGAAATGCACTGGACTTGATGTAATATCTCTCCTTTACTTCAGGAGGATATCTGGTAATCTCGATGCTGGAACTACCTGCCTCAAGTTCTGTGCACATTCTTACGTGATGGCCAACTTGGGTGGGGCACTTGTATAAAGAAGACCCTGCCCAAGAATTGGCTCTCATTATTCCAGGTCTTCGGGCGAGGTGGAGCTTCATTGGTCTTCTGCTCCATTACTTTGCCATCCGGGAAACAACCTGGTCATATGGAGGACTCGGCTCGAGTCCAAGGTACCAAGCATATAGCAGTTCTTTGCACTTATAATAACGAGCTGTGTTATGGGCCTTTTGGGAGAAGAGACTTTCCTATTGACACATTATGAAAGCTAATTTGCCTAAGTATGCCCAGGAAATTATGTGGAGGGGCATTTTAATCGCCTGTTCTTAAGACTGTGGAGTAAAGAATCCTCCTTCTTGATTCAGAAACTATTGCTATAGAGATTTATTTTCACTAACGATGTTGGTCCAGTTTAACTAACAGCTGTGCTCTAAGATGATTTGGTAAATGTTTTTTCTTGAATTGAGGGTCTGAGCTATGGATTGCATGAGACTAAAAAGGCTATTGAGAAAACTGGTGAAAGAAGACTCCCCTATATGTTGTATTAAGGACTTGAGTTGTGGTATGTATGTATAACAGTGCCGATGTTAAGTTGTTGAGTTGTAGTAATGTGCAGTATGTGCAATTAACATGGGTGATTCATAACAGACTCTTGTTTCCAGCTGGCACAACTCCTGCCTGTTAGAAAACCTCAGTGATAATATAGAGGGGGGAAGAGCCTAACAACACAAAGAGAGTAAAGAAGAGATGCTCCTTTTTTTTTATTAGGTAAATAAATTCATGTCTCTCACAATACCATATAGTGTGCTGAGATAATGAGTAAGAGAGTTTAATCCTCTCCTGTTTTTATCAGAGGTCTCATCCCTTGCTGTTCCCTTCTCCAACTCCCTTTTCCTCACTCAACCATTCTAACCTTCTGTGCCTTCACGGCAAGTGAAATTGGAGCTGTTGGGAGGTGGACCGTTTGAATGTTGCACTGATACTGAGGAGCATCATCACTGACAGAATAATGGGGCCACAAAGTACGCTTCTCCTGGTCAGTGTGAATGCAAAATGGCAACCTTGGATGATGTATTGCAGGCTCTAGTGGTAGTACAGCAAGAGCTGAGTATGTCTTGAGCAGAGATGGCAATATTGATAGAAAGAGTAGAAAGGCAGCAACAAAATCCCTTTGATGCCCCTTGTGGGGGGTTTGCAGGCTGGGCTTCAGCTGCTACGCCTAAGGTCCCAAATATTTCAGTGACTATTCCACCTCCCATTCCATTAGCAACCCCAGAACATTATTCAGAGGATCCTAACAAGATCCAAGTGTTTCTAAACCAGATTCTCTTGCACTTTTCGTGTCATCTAACTGCCTTTCAAACTAACCATTTTAGGGTAGCTTTCATAATTTCCTACTTAGTAGGGGGTGCTGCTATTTAGGCGGTGCCTTTGGTTTGTATTAACGATCCCCTTCTTTTTGACTGGGATGAATTCCAAAAGGAATTTGAGAATGTCTTCCACAGATGATCAACCAAGCTTAGTGCTAACAAGGAATTACTTGAACTGCATCAAGGAAAGAAAGACTTAATAGCATATTTGACCATATTGAATTGGTTAGTCACAGAAACCTCATGGTGAGAGGCAAAGAGAATGGTCTTATTGTATCAGGGGCTGAAAGATTAATTAATTTCTGATTTGCTAAACCTTACATTATGCCTAGATCATAGGCTTTCAGATAGAGTAATAGACAAAGGTAAGAAGAAAGACTTCTGCCCTGGTTTGGCAAACACAGAAATGTCACTGCTGGTGGTGAGCGTGGAATCAAACCTATGGAGATAGGGGTAGTTAGGCCACCTCTTTCCAAAGAGGAAAAAGATGCTCAGAGACAGAACAATTAGTGTCTGTATTGAGGGATGGATGATCATTTTGCACGAGAGTGCGCCAAAAAACCCAAATAGAAAACCTTTGTAGGCTTTAAAAATAGAGTTGATATATCTTTTTAGCAGAAAACGAACAAGCTCAGATTTGAAAGCAGGGACAGGTTTGAGCTCTTGGTGTGTCCCTTCCTGAATGTTTAGGCCCTAGGGGGAAATGTATTCCTATGTAAATATCAAGCTGATTCTGATGGTTAGCGGATTACACCATCACATAGTGGCCATGATAGATTTGAGGCCCACTAGAAAGTTTGTGGATTATTGGATGGCGACTAAGCTGGGAATATCTAGGCTTATGAAAATAATCCCTGAAACAGCGCAGGCTGTAGATGGTAAACCATTGACTTCTGGTCCAATCTTGGAACACATTAGTCTAGAATTTGCATCTGAGTTAGGGAGCTATGTGGAGGAACTTCACTTTAACATCATAGATTCCCCACAATATGGTTTCATTTTAGGAGTGCCTTGTTTGGTCAAGCATAATCAATTGGAAGAACAAGGTCCTTCAGTTACAGTCATCAGATTGCCTTGCACATTGTTTTAGACACCCTTGTCACGCAGCACAGGCCGTAGCTGTCACATTTCGCATTGCCACTGCTGCAGAGTAGGAGTCTGAGCTCTCAGACACATATTATCATCTGGAAGATGTCTTTGGTGAAGAATAGGTTGAGACCTTTCCCCCACATATGCCGTATGATTGCCAAATAGACCTAATCCAGAGGGCTTCTCTTCTTAGTTGTAGGATACATGCCTTATCTGAACTAGAAACCAGACATGTTTGTGCTTATCTTGACAAATACTTAGCTAACAGGTTCATAAGACCATCCCTATCTCCTGCTAGTTTGCCTATGTTTTTCATTCCAAAAGCTAATGGGATGCTCCGTGCTTGTATCAATTATTGGATGCTAAATAAGAACACTGTAAAAATTGATATCCCTTGCCTCTCATTCCCATACTACTTGATCAAGTAATAAAGGCGCAGGTTTACACTAAACTAGATCTAGGGGATGCTTACCACTTGATAAGAATGCAGAAGGGAGATGAATGGAAACAACCTTAAAGATTCGATTTGGACAGTTTGAATGTACAGTTATGCCGTCTGTGCTTTGTCACACTCCTGCAGATTTTACATTTTTCCTTAATGATGTCTTGAAAGAATTCTTGGACCATTTTGTCATTGTTTATATTGATGACAGTTTGATGTATTCTGACGACAAAGCCTCTTATTTAGAACATGTAACTGTTGCATTTTTATCCCTGAGGAGATATAACCTATCAATAACATATCAATCAACATTATAAAAAATAGATATAAAAAATGTATTGCATAGACTAAATAATAGTATATAAGATATGGAATTATTTAATATAAACTAATAAACAATATGTGAAAATAATATTGAAAATAAATATGTAATAAAGTTCATAAATGTGAAAAAATTGTTAACAATCTAGAGTAATGCAGCGCAGTGCAAATTGCTGTGTTGCATTCCTCTGCCCCAGGGAGGCGTTTCATGGGTGGAGTGTGGGTGTCCCCAAGCATCCACCCACAGATTTTGGCACATTTCCAGATTCACTATTACGGGTAGACCTGGGAACGAGTCAAAATGCTACTTCTCCCAGGTGAGGCATCTTGAGGAGAAATATCTTTATTTCTCTTTGTTTCTTCCTCTTTCTATGTATGCTGCAGTCTGCATGGGCAGGCAGAATTCTGCCCATAGACTGCGTTTTTGACCAAAACCAGTAAAAGAAATTGACAAAAGCCCACCTACAAAACACATGACATTCCCAAAAGTACATGTACATTACAGTTAATCATCAAAATATAACTAACATAACACAATTTAACATAGCATAGTAATACATTATTGAAACAGTGTAAGGAATGCAATATCCTCCATCATGGTATCCTCCATCATGGCCGCCGGGTGAGGAGCTCCAGCCGGGAGCTCCTCCGACTGGGAACTGCATTTGGCACTTGGCCCGGGTTTTTCTCTCCCCTTCTGCCGCCTACACCTGCGGGGATCTACTAACCGTGCTCCGACGTCTTCCTTTCTCCCCGGAATGATTTTTGTGGCCTGCTGCTCACACTCTGAGTTTCCAGAGGGAGCGCTTGCAGAGCCTATGCCATCATGGCCGCGAGAATGTGAATCCGCTCAGCTCCGCGGTGAGCCTCGTGAGTTGGACTGCTTCGCCGCTCAGCACCCGGTGGAAACACTCCGATATGCCGGGGCTGAGTGTGCGCTTGAATGAGGACACCTCTGGACGCTAACAGCTTGGTGGAAAGGGCCGGCAACAGCTTCTTGAAGGCTGCAGCAAACAGTGCTTGCGAGACAAAATGGCAGCGGCTCCCGGCGGCTGCTAGGGACCGGAGAGTGAGACCTCCAGGCGGACGGAACCGGCGGCATTGCGTTCCCTGGGATGAGGCTAGCTGCATGTGGGGACGTCTCTGACCCCACCGCGAAAGAGGAATAACTGCCCTACAGACGCGAGGAGGAGCGGAGATGCGCCCGATGCGGTTCACAAGCTCGGTAAGGGCTGCACTGCTTGAGTCTTGCGAGGGTGACTCCTAGGTGGAAGACACAGATGACTCTGGCACGAGGAACTAACGCTGTGCCCACAATAGCCCCCCAAGCTACAGCGAGCTCAAACCCTAACTCATTATGATTGAGATCGGGGCCAGTGCCTGACTCCAAGATAGCGCCCGTTGTGACTGAATAGGGGTTCTTCCAAGAAGCAGATTTTAACATTTTAATGGTAGCAGTGGGGGCATTACTGGGAATCCCCCCTGACATAGCGATCTGGCCCGGGGACTGTGTTGAGGCCGAAATATTCATTGCAGAGCCTTCTCAGGGCAGTGCCTGACCTCAAGATGGCGGCTGGGACCAGTCTTGATTACCGCCGCGGGGACTCCTGAGGCTCCGGGAAACTCCCAAATTGAGCTGTTGGGGCATTCCATCTGATCCCCCTTACGAAGGCGCTCTATTCTGGGGACATTTCGAGGCCGTGGTGTCCACTGTAAGGTCGGGCCAGGACAACACCTGACTTTAAGATGGTGCCTGCCCCCTGACTTCGTTCTGCCCGTAGTCTTCTCCGGTTCTCTTGGCGGCTGCCTCTCCCGGACATCGAGCTTCCTGCTGATTGCGCCTGGATAATCACTGAAACAATAACCCCATTCACACCTGGGTTTTGATCGGACTGCTGCTTCTCATATCTCCAACTCCCTCGTTTGATTTCGACATTCTCAGATTAAACCTGATCATTATCCTGACAGCGGAGTCCGAGCATTATGGCCGATGCCCGGTGGAGCTGCCTAGACAGCTATAGAGGAGATCGGCCCTGGTTCACCCCCTCGGCCATCACCTACCCAGCGGGACATTGGGCACAGTTTCTCCCCGTCTCCTTGTTATGTCTCCTTCCTCCCCCTCCCTCCGACGAATTACCGTAACATTGCTTTTTTTTTTTTCTATGTTTGACTATGCTCTTGTAACTGATGTAACTTGTAACTTGTAACTCACTCATGTAAAGCGCTCTGATACCTCCGGGTCTAGCCAGCGCTATATAAAACTCATCAAATAAAATAAAATAAAATAAAACAATTTAACATAGCATAGTAATACATTATTGAAACAGTGTAAGGAATGCAATATGACAAACTAGTGTGAAATACTAACAGCCATTCATATAAATATTCCAAAAACCCGCAAACAACAGTATAACTAACTCTTAAACCTCCTAAATACCCCACCCAAAAAAAGCCTCAGAAAATATTTAAAAAGAACTTACCTCTTCCAACAAATAGCAGCACCATACCGTGACCTGGTTCTGGGAAAATAGACTAAAAACAATCCAACTAGATTGCAAAATAGTGGTAGCAGTAAAAAAGAAATGGTTTCTAATGACAACTTAAAAAAGACTATCTCCCTAGTCATAAATGGGAATAATTGTAAAAAAGTTGAGTCAATGTTAAAACATATCAAAAAATGTTATAAAAATTATGAACATTTTATAAAATATAAATTAAATAAAATATATACAATTATTTAACATATAAATACAACATGTGAATGTGAAAATAATGTTGAAATATATATAAAAAAGTATAGAAATGTTAACAAAATAAAAAAATGTATAAAACAAAAAACATATCAATCAACATTATAAAAAATATATATAAAAAATGTATTGCATGGACTAAATAGTATATAAGATATGGAATTATTTAATATAAACTAATAAACAATATGTGAAAATAATATTGAAAATAAATATGTAATAAAGTTCATAAATGTGAAAAAATTGTTAACAATGAAAAATAAAAATGGAAAATATATAACATACAAATGCATATGCAAATGTACTTATTTTTATTTATTTTTTGTTTATATATCTACATTATATATATATATATATATAAACAACTCATATACCCACTCATACACCCATACAACCACTGACACAAGCACTCACTCACCTACAGACCTAGTCCGAAATCCACTCACTCACCCATACAGTCACTTCTGCATGCACTCACATACCCATACAGCCACTCACACGCCCAGTCACACACACTCACTCAGATTGCACATGTCACAGATAGTATCACTGATTAGTGGTACAACTAGTATACTAATCCAGCTTTTGTAGTAGGTTAGTATATATATTTAACACCCATAAACCCTTAAAAACACACTCATTTGATTATGTCATCAGCAATGTCATCAGCGATGTCATTTGAGAGGTCATCAGTAATATCACTGACCATGTTCTGAGTGATGTAATATGTGAGGTCATAAACAGTGCATTGTGGGGGCATACGTTATAGTTAGCTCAGGTAACTATAACTGCTGAATTTCACTGGTTTTGTAGAAGTGAAATCTGAGCCTAACTATAACTTCCCTGTAACCTTTGTTTTTTCCAGTGAATTTCTAAGGTTTTTGAATTTCTATTTTCTAACTATAATGTCCCTGTAACCTATGGTTGCTTAAGTGAATTTCTAAGGTTTTTAAAATCCTATTTTTTCTTTAACATCCCTGTAACTTTAGTTCCTTTAAGTGAATTTCTATGTTTGTTAACTAGTAGTAGCATTGCAGAGTGGTGGAGAAGGTGGGGCCTCCGACCAGCTCTCAGGAATTCTGCTGTGTGGGACTTACTGGAGGTAACAAGAGGAATTCTTGGCCCCCAAGGACCCACAGCATCCAAGAGGACTTCATCCCCCAACCAGTAGTGTACCAGGAGGTGCACTTTCAGAGTGGTGGAGAAAGGGGGCAGGGCCTCTGAACAGCTCTCAGCAATCACGCTATGTGGAACTTACTGGAGGTAACAGGAGGGGTTCTTGGACCCAAGGACCCTCATCAGCCAAGGGGACTTCATCCCCCAGCCAGTAATGTGACAGGAGGCGCATTTGCAGAGTTGTGGTGAAAGGGAGTAGGGCCGCCGGCGACTTGACGGGTGGGTTTTTATACATTTTACTTTTGTTTTATTAGAGAAGGGGCTCCTCATGGCCCACCTTCCCTGTGCCAATTTCAGTCCTGGAGACCCCATCCCCCTGGGCTAGGCCTTTTTGAAATGGGAAGCGGGTCCCTTGCCCCCCCTCCCCAGTTACTTTCACTGGGGACCATGGGGGAAGCCTCTAGGCCCCCGCGATCCCTGCTGGTTCCCCAGCTCCTGCGGGAGTTGACATTGCTTTCACAGAGAGGAAGCTGCTATACATGCAGCTCCCTCTCTGTGAAAGCAATTATAGTCCACTTCCAGCAATCTAGAGCATATTAAATGCTCTCACTTGCTGGAAGTGGAGTGTTTGCTGTGGTTTGGTAGGAGTGGTAAAGCTCCCGCCAAGCCACAGCCAACAGCTATGTCCCAGTGGTGGGCATCTCGGGACATTGCAGGAGCTGACTCTGGGGGTGGTGGCCCCTCCGGCTGTCGCCATGTCTAAAGTTTCCTATGGAAATTAACATGGAGAAAATGCATTTTAGGACCCCACTTTTTCTCAGCCACCACTTGACAGATCACCCCAATATTTTCAAGACAGCAGCTTAATTGAGCGTTAAACTAGTTTTGAAAATTTCAGGAGGATTTGTCAAACGATGCTAAAGTTATTGGCAAATGAAAAACATTTCTTCCTATGGACACTACATCCTGGGCGGAGTTTTACTCCGCGCAACTCCACGAAGTGCTATAAAAACCCTGCTGTGCTCTGTGGAGTTCTGCCAGCGGTGGAGCCTGTTAAATTGTGTTGCTCCACCCAGATTTTTAGCGCCGAGAGTTTGTCTCAAGCTGTAAAATCAGAGCGAATAGCATTATGCCTTGTGCCAGAGGGCGCTAATGCTTTCTGCCGCTCAAGTGGACATTGTACTCGAGCGGCAGCTTCCTCAACACGAGCAGCAGTTTCTCAACGTGAGCAGTCGCAATCTGTCTTAATCGCCCGCATTGAGAAATATCACCGGGAGGAGGTCTAGCGTGTGATTTGTCCTTGCAAGCGTTTGCCAACTTAACGATGGTGAACTGCGCTGGAGAACAAAACGCTGCTCCGTGTCGCTAAGTGGAGTTTTTTGGAACTCTGTGCTCCGTGCTCCACACAAGCAAAACAAAGTAATTAAAGGCAGGGGGGCCTGTGTGCTCCCCCACAGCCCCAGGGACACCACCACTCCAGGGCAAAATGAAGTAATACTTTAGGGGGCCAGTACGGCCACCCTAGCAGCCCTGGGAATTGCCACCTCCCCGGGGCCAAACAGCAAATGAATGCAGGGGGCCCAGATGTGGTAGTCCCCGGGTCTGTTTTCAATTTTGAGTCGGGGGGCTGCCCCGGGAACCACCACTACCCTGGGGCTTTTTTAAATTTAAGATGCTGGTGGCACCACGGACCCCCTGAGCCCCAGGGACCACCACCTCTCCAGAGCAAACAGAAGAAAGGAGGGGGGTCAAATGGGCCCCCCTCCTGGAGCCAATAATGGCCCTTGGGACCACCCCCACGGCCGGCTCCTGCTATGTCCTGGGGGCTTTGACAACTCCCACCAAGTCAGAGCAAACACTCCACTGTCAGCAAGCGAGAACTGTAAAACATTTCAATTTACTGAGAGCTGAGGTAGATGCAGCCAGAGAAACTGGGGACAATTGGTTTGACAAACAGGGAACTGCATGTTTATCAGCTGCATGTGCTTCAAAGCAATGGCGGCTCCCGCAGGAGGCAGGGGGCCTTCAGGGACTGTGGGGTCATGAGGCTCCCACTGCAGTTCCGAACAGAGGTAATCAAGTGCCCTGGGTGTGACCAGTGCATCCAAGATATAGAGTCTGACCCCAGGGGATGGGGTCCCCAGGGCCAAAATCGGCCCAGGAGGGGTGCAAGGTGGCCTCCCCTCCCCCAAGAGTATTGTTGCAAAGTAATCCTGTGTGCCCTGTGACCCTCATTTTCTGCTGACTTGTAGTGGTGGTTACTGACTCTGACTGTCCCTGGGCTCTGCCCAACTAGGCCCTGGGCCAGTGCTATGTTAAAAACATAGTGAAAAAACAATGAAAAAATAAAAAAGCATTAGGCTATACTTATTATTGACATGACATACCCTATAGGTCCCTAGTACATAATAGGGCATGGGGATTAAAACTACCCTTAAGTCCCTAGTACATAATACTGCACTGCAGTTTAGAGGCAAGCAGCCCTTTCTGCACCCGTATGTGTGCACTGCTGTGAGCCTGAGGTAATTTTAAAAGCAGCCAGTTATTCCAGTGCTGCTTGTAAATTGTGCCCAAATTCGACTTTGGATTTAGGGGCATTTAGAAAGTGATAATCTACAATAATTTGGAATAGTCGGTACCCCCAGGTTCTCCCCTAGATGTTCCAGGGGTGGGGAGTCATGTCATTATAAGGAGGGTCCTTATAAAAGATGTTTTGTATGCCCTGGGGATGGAGAAATTGCATATTTCACGTTCCCCATCTTAGTAAAGTGCCTCCCAAAATTGACTTTGGTGCTAGGAGCACTGAGGAATGAGGATCTACACTATTCTGGCTAATTGAGGACCCCTAAAGTATCCCCTAGGTGTCCCAGGGATGGGGGGGGTCCTGAAACTTTAAGCAGGGGCCTTATAAAAGATGTTTTATATGCCCTGATGATGGAGAAATTGCACTTTGCAGCTTCTCCATTGTAGATGCTGAGTCCTATAGGATAACATTGCAATAGTTTATGAACTCATAATTATCACTACAAATTAAATAAAAATACTATTCAAGGACTTAGGGGCATGGCATTTATAAATCCAATAATATGAATTTATCCTAAAATATACGTAACAGAAATTAGAAGACTTTCTTGTCTGTAAACCAAAATTCAGCCTTCCTGTGGTCTCCCCTGATTAGTCAAAGTTAATAGGATTAGCCTGGCTGCTTTGATGAAGTGATAAGTGGCTCACCCAGAGAGAGGCTATCTTTTGGAAAGAGCTCTGCTGCACAGGAATGCCAGAGCAGGGGTCGTAAAGCATGAGCTTCAAAGGAGGAATAGTACACACAGTGAATCCCAGGTCCATCGACCCTCCAGCCCCTCTGACCCAGCCAGATGGCAGGCTTAAGGCAGGAATTTGCAGATGGAGGGGAGCTATGGAAATGAGCCATACTGGAGGTTGGTTTAACTAGTTCTTGCTCCTCTGCTGAGAATTCAGCAATACTGAAATTTGGAGGAACAGTGCTTTCTGGGAGAAGATTATGCCATACTTTGGAGGAAGTGGTCATGCTCTGGGGTGTTGCCCTGCACCACACTGGACATGAGTGCTCCCCTGTTTGACCCCAGAAAACACTTAATAAATAGGTGAGAGGACCAGAGCCTCTCAGATATGCTGCTTGAAACTAAAAGAAGAAAGCTTGCCAAACTGGAAACTTGATTTGCACCATCAGGCCCTGCATTCTGGCTGACTGTGCCTTCTGCATTGTCTGGAGCTAAAGACCTTTGGCTGTTACTTGCTTCAAGAGGAATAAAGAGTAGACTCCCTGCAAGCTAAAGGTTAACAAACTCACCTGGGCCCTCACCACCAAGAATCCCTGCATGGAGTGCATCCAATGGATTTGTAAGGGTTTTGTCCAGGTGAATTGTGAGAATTGTGGTGTCAACCTTTCAAGGATCATCCTGGAGATTCCAGACCCTTGGATTGTGCTTTGGACACTTTGGCACCTCAAGAAGAACTTCAGGAAAAAGTTCCAGAAGTTTGGAGCAACTTTGGAAAAAAGCTCCATAAGGGAACCGATTCAACCGCGAGAGCCAAGCTGACCACCTTCAACTGCAAGCCGGCCTGACCTGCTGGCTCGTCCCGATGAAAAGCTCCAGAGATCTGACTTCCAGAGTTTGACCGGGAGATCCCTGGAAAGCAAGATGGTGAACCCTCACCGAATCCAGACTGGTGAAGAGCATTGATGGACCCTGGCAGAAAAAGCTCCAGAAACGTTTCTAAGTCCAAAGGTAAAATCTCAAGGCCTACTTCAAGGGATATCCAAGTAGGGCTCCATTGTGGTCGGTCTGAAATGTTGACTTTGTCCCGGTCAAGTGTGACTAGATGTCCCAAGGTGGCGATATAGGTTTCTAAGTGCTAAGCAGTGCTAAATCTTTAGAAATTCATATATCTGGTTCCCTACTTTGGAGTGTTGTCATTTTGGTGTAATTTTAAAGATAAATTTGTGTGGGATTTTTATTATGCGTTGTGTCTTAATTATTCACTGAATTGGTGTTTTTCAATGCTTTACATACCTGTCTCCCAATTTAAGCCTGCCTGCTTGCAACTAACCTACCAAGTGTTGAGTATGGGAATAAATCATTGAGGCATATACTGAGCCCTAGACCATGTTAGTGGAGTGGCCTTTTTTGCAAATGGTAGTTGCTTATTTGCCACTACTAATAACCCACTTTCCAATATTTGGTGTTCAGCAGTGTGGATGAGAACTTCTGTTTAAAAGTATACCTTTCAGTGAAGATTTCAAAAATCCTATAAATTGTCTTCCTCTAAACTTTTGAGTTTTTAATTTTTTGAATTTGGACTAAACTGATTTTTAATCCATTGTTTTGATTTTTCCAAAATTGTTTTAAGTCTGATTGCTAGTTGTTGTGACCCAAAACTAGGGATACCCTGGTGCTGGACCTATCTAAGATGACTAAACTCAAGATGGCTGAGCTTAGAGTACAGTGTAGGCATAGGGGGATACCTCCCTCCAACACGATTAGGACGGCAGAGTTGCTTAAGTGCCTGAAGGCCTGGGCTGGGGCAGCTGAAGAGATTCAAGGATGGGGAGGTTGACCCCCCAGTGTCACCCAGGAGGAGAGTGAGGATGATGCTTCCTCCATTGTTTCCAGTGTTAGCAATGTGATTCGAGATGGTGGGAGGAGGGTAGGGTCTCCTACTCAGGAACCACCACTGCCCCTTGTAGAGAGGCAGCTTGAGGCCCAATTAGCTTTAATGGCTTTGGAGTGGAGGAAACTGGAACTAGCTAAGGAATAGTGGGAAGAGAAAAAGGCAAGAGGAAATGATGGCAGTGATAATGATGAAGAGGGTGAGATATCCAGGAGTGTTGGATTTGACCACAAGCTTCCTAAGGGTATAGTACCCAGGTACACAGAGGGGGATGACATTGATAAATTGATGACTGCATTTGAAAGGGCCCTTGAGATGTGGGGGTCTGCCCCAAGCATTGGGATTCACTCTTGTGGGAACTGTTTCCAGTAGCTGGGAGGGATAGGCTGCTGACCCTGAAGGGGGATGAGGCAAAATCATGCTCTTACATGAGGCAATGCTTAGTCAAGACGTTTGGTCTGACTCAAGAGAAGTACAGGTGAAGTTCAGAGATATCCGGAAAGTGAGCAAACGGTCCTGGGTGGACTTTGCGGACATTTCAGTGCAGGCACTAGAAGGCTAGATTGTTGGTAACAAGGTAGACTGAAGAGAAATTATGCCAGTACCTAGTGGGCTCTAAGCTGACAGAAGCCAGAGAGCTGGGGAAGCAGCTGATGAGTGGGTGAGAACCCGGGTTTCCAATCAATACCAGGGGGTGATCAGAAGAGGGGAGGACAGGACCCCCCAGGGGAAGAAGGTCAAAAACAGAAGGAGAACTCAAAAGACCTACAAACACCTGAACAATGAAGGGGGGCCCGAGCCAACCCAAATTCAAAGGGAGGGGGTATCAGGGAAAGAATGGTAGGTTCTTTGATCCCTCAAAGGTGGGAAAGTGCTTTGACTGTAAACAGCCTGGGCACATGAAGGGAGATACTGTCAGTGCAAAGAAGCCCCCCACTAGTGGGCCATCCCCAGAAATTGCTCGTTTAAGTGTGATGATTGAGAGTGCCCCCGAGAGAGGTAGGGAAGAGGCAACCTTACTGTCCCTGAGAGGGGTGAATCTTGAAACTTGGCCGCCTTACCTCCAAACATAGATAGGTACAGGCAGAGGCCTAAAGTCAATGGGACTGGGGTTGAGGCTCTAAGAAACACAGGGGCTAGTGTGACTATGGTCCTAGATACCCTGGTGCCTCAAGAGAGATTGCTACCTGGTGAGTATCACCAGGTCACCTATGCAGACAGCAGTAGCAAACTCCATCCTATGGCTATGGTAGATTTAGAATGGGGAGGTGTGACAGGCCCTACGAAAGTAGCTGTGTCCCCTGTACTCCCAGTCCAATGTTTAATGGGCAATGATCTCAAACATCTGAGCAGTCAGAGGTGGAGAGAGGGTTCCATATGAGAATATTGGAGCTCCCTGAGTGGGTATGTGCTGCGACCAGGTCACAGACTATCCGGAAGGGAAAGGCTGGATGCCTGGAACAAAGGGCCAAGCATCCAAGGATGAAGGTACTGGGTCTGATCAGCCACCCCAGGGAACTCCAGAGGTGCAAGAGGAATCTGACCCTGATTGGGAGGATCTGACTTCTGAGGAAGGGACTCCATCCCTGCCAGCGCAGTCAGTGGACCCTCTGGAGAGGAGTTTTGTCAGGGACAGAAAGAGACTGTCCTACCCTTGAGAGCTTGTGGTGGATTTCCTCCAAGCAAGAGGAGGGGATGACAGTGATTTCACAGAATCTACTGGGAAGATGGACTGCTTTATACTGAGGCCAGAAACGTCAAGGAAGGTGCCATCAGGAGACTGGTGGTTCCCCAGAACCAAGTACAGAGAGATCATCCTGACCATGGGTCATGGTATCCCCTGGGCAGGACATTTGGGACAAACTAAGGCCTGGTTCTGGTTGGTGAACCATTTCTACTGGCCCCATATCTCTGAGAAGGTAAACGAGTTTTGCAGCTCCTGTGTCACCTGTCAGGCCAGTGGCAATGCAGAGGAAAAGTCAAAGGCTCTCTTGATACCACTACCAGTGGCTTGGACTCCCTTTGAGAAGATGGGGATGGACATTGTTGGTCACCGGACCCGCTTACTGCATCAGGGAATAGGTAAATCTTGGTGGAAGTGGACTATGCCACAAGGTACCCTAAGGCAATATCTCTCAGGACAATAGCTGCTCTGGCAGTGGCAAGGGCAGTACTTGGCATGTTCACCAGAGTGGGTTTTCCAAAATAGACTGTTTCTGATAGGGGCACAAACTTTCTGTCCAGCTGTCTGAAAGCGATGTGGGATGTATGTGGTGTTAACTACAAGTTCACCATCTTATATTACCCCCAGACTAATGGTCTGGTGGAGAGGTTCAACAAGACCCTGAAGGACATGATCAATGGGTTGTCTGAAAACTAAGGAGGAGATGGGATGTTCTCTTCCCATGCCTTCTGTTTGCCTACAGTGAAGTGAGGTTCCACAAAAAGGGGTTGAGTTCAGTCCCTTTGAGCTGTTGTTTTGATATCCTGTGAGGAGGCCATTGTGCCTGCTTGGAGAGTCTGTGGAAAAGCCTCTCCAAGAAGAGAAGGACAGTGTGCTGGACTATGTGCTAGGCCTAAGATCTTGAATGGCAGAGTACATATACAAGGCAGACAGGAAACTGGAGGCCAGCCAGGAGCTCAGGAAGCACTGGTATGACCAGAAAGCTACTATGCCTGAGTATACTCCAGGACAGCTGGTGTGTGTGTTGGAGCCTCTGGCTCCCAGGGCCCTCAATGACAAGTGAAGTAGGCCCTATACAATGATTTAAAATAAGTGTAAGGTTACCTACCTGGTCGAACTTGGCATCCCCAGGAACCCTGATAGGGTCCTGCATATGAATAGTTTGAAACCCCGCCATGACAGGGCAGACATGACTATGTTACTGGTCACAGATAAGGGAGTGGAGGAAGAGAATGAGCCAGTGCCCAACCTCCTCTCCAACAATGTGTAAAATGGGTCAGTGGAGGGGGTTATACTCTCTCCCAAATTGACAGACCAGCAGCACAGAGGCTACAAGCAGGTGCTGGAGCCGTTTTTTGGCCTGTTCTCTTTGACCCCAGGTATCACTGAGTGGTGTGTGTACCTCATTGACACTGGTGATAGCGCACCTATCAAAAATAAACTGTACAGGTTGTTAGACCACGTCAGACTCATCTTCGAAGCTGAGGTGAATAAGATGTTGGAGGTGGCGATAATTGAGCCTTCTGACAGTTCATGGGCCAGCCCAGTGGTGCTGGTGTCCAAACCAAATCCCCAGGGGGGACTCAATGAGTTACGGTTCTGTGTACTACAGAGCACTTAATGCATTCACAAAGGCTGATGCTCACCCTATACCCCGAGCTGATGAGCTCATTGACAGGCTAAGTATCTGAGTATATTTGATTTAACTTCAGGCTACTGACAGATTGCCCTCACAGATGGAGCAAAAAGGAGATGTCAGCATTCTCTACCCCAGAGGGACATTACACGTTCAAAGTGATGCCCTTTGGCCTAAAGAATGCCCCTTCCACCTTCCAAAGGTTGGTGAACTAGGTCCTGTCTGGGTTGGAGCAGTTCAGTGCAGCTTATCTGGATGACATAGCTGTGTACAGTTCCAACTGGGACGATCACTTAAACCACCTGAGGGAAGTGCTTCAGGCCATGCAGCAGGCAGGTCTGACCACTAAGGTCAGCAAGTGCCAAACAGGGCAGAGTTTTGTGGTGTACCTTGGCCACTTGGTAAGGGGAAGCCTTGTACAGCCTCTCCAGGGCAAAATCTAAACCATTTTGGATTTGACAGCTCCTACTACCCAGACACAGGTCAGGGCATTCCTTGGTTTGACTGGGTACTATGGAAGATTTGTACAGAATTATGGGACCAGTGTGGCTACCCTGACAGAACTTACTTTTAAGAAGAGGCGAACAAGGTAATGTGGACCCCAGAGCGCCAGAAGGCCTTTGACACTATGAAAGATGCTATGTGTTCAGCCCCAGTGCTGCTGGCCCCTGGCTACACCAAGGAATTTGTTGTTTAGACAGATGTTTCCGAACAAGGTATTGGGGCAGTGTTGGCACAGGTAAATGAAGAGGGCCTTGATCAGCCAGTTGATTTCATTAGCAAGTGACTTCTCCCCAGAGAACAAAGATGGAGTGCCATTGAGAGGGAAGCCTTTGCTGTGGTTTGGTCTCTGAAAAAGCTGAGACAATACCTGTTTGGTACTCACTTTCTTGTTCAAATTGACTAGAGACCTTTCTGATGGCTTATGTAGATGAAGGGGGAGGGGAATCCAATGCTCTTGAAGTGGTCTAATTCTCTACAGGGGATGGACTTCACAGTGGAACACAGACCTGGGGTTGCCCATGCTAATGTGGATGGACTTAGCTGATGAGGTGCCAGTTAGTGACCCCTTACCTTTCATTTGGGGGAAGACTATGTTAGAAAGTCACCCTTTTTGGCCTGTTCAGCCCCATTTTATTTTTGCCTAATGAAACTGGTGTTAGCTGACTATGACTGTGCCCTGGGCTCTGCTAATCAGGCCCAGGGCCAATGCTATATTAAACACAAACACATACATTGAGGTAGACTTATAATTGGCATGACCTACCCTATAAGTCCCTAGTAGAGAATAGGGCAAGGGGATAACACTTACCTATAAGTCCCAAGTATATAATACAGCATGGCAGTTCAGAGGCTGGCAGCCTTTGTTGCACTTGCATGTGCGCACTGCTGAGAGCCTGAGGTCATTTTAAAAGCAGCCCTGGGTAGCAGCACAGTGTAGGAAAGTCATCACAAAGTGAACTTTGGTGTTGTGGGCACGGTGAAGTATTAATCTACATCGGTTTTACATATTAGCAACCCTCCCAGGTCTCTAGGTGTTACAGGGGTGGGAGGGGTCCTGTAATTATAAAAGAGGTTTTATAAACCCTGGTGAGGAAGAAATTGCACGTTTCATTTTCCCCATTGTAGATACATGGCCTCGTAGGCTAACATGGCAATATTTTATTGAAGCATAACTATTGTTAAGAAAATATAAACATATCATTCAATGACTTAACAAAATGGTATTGATAAGTACAACAGATTGCTCTTGTTGAATTTATCCTAACTTATACACCAACAAAGCTGTAACACTTTCTTGTCTGTCAGCAAAAATCCATCCTTCCTGCTGCCGTTCCTGATTGGTCAGTGCTAACAGGCTTAGCAAGGCTGCCTGGATTAGGTGATAAGTGGCTATCCAGAGGAGAGGCTATCTGCTGGAGGGATCTC
Organism: Calotriton arnoldi; assembly: GCA_963921515.1. NCBI lineage: Eukaryota > Metazoa > Chordata > Amphibia > Caudata > Salamandridae > Calotriton > Calotriton arnoldi. Next base: position 227,626 of record CAWUFW010003917.1, on the reverse strand, counting down.
TGCAGCTGCACAGGAATGCCAGGGAAGGGAAGAGGGGTTGTCAAGCCTGAGGCTTCAAAGGAGGAGAGGACAGGCAGCAAGTGCCAGGCCTATCGCCCCCTAGTCTGCTGTGCTGTGCCCCAGCCAGCAGGCTTAAGGAAGGAATTTGCAGCTGTTACGGGAGGAGAGCTAAGGAAATGAGCCACACTGAAAGTTGGTTTAGTTAGCTCTTGGTCCTCTGCTGAGATTTCAGTCATGAAGGATTGTGGAGGAATAGTTGTTTATGAGACAAGAAGATGCCACCCATTGGAGGAAGTGGTCATGTGCCTGGGTGGCACCCTGCATCCTACTGGTGCCCCCCCCTTGATGCCCAGAAGCTGTGATCAAATATGTGAGACGTGCATAGCCTCTCAGTTCGGCTGCCTGAAACTACAACAAGAATGAGGATTTTCCTGCTGGAATCCAGAACTGCACGCAAGGGCCTTCCTGGTGAAGGCTGCGCCTGCTTCACTACCTGGGACTAAAGCTCTGAGGACTTTGTCTTGCTTCAAGAAGGAGTGAGGAGTGGACTCTCTGCAGCTACAGGTTAACAGAGCTTAACTGACCCTTCTCTTGCCAGATTCCCCCTCCTGGAGTAAATCCAGTGGAGTTTAATGGATTTGTGGGAAGTGAACTCCAGGCCTGCCAAGGACCATATAGGAGATTCCAAACGCTTGGTTTTGTGTTTTGGACACTTTTAACCCACCAGGAGACCTTCTGGAAGGACCTCCAGAAGTATGGGAAAGTTTGGAAAACTTTTTGAAAAAAGTTCCAGGAAGTGACTGACCCCACCGCGAGAGCCAAGCCGGCCACCTTCAACCACGACCCGGCCTGGATTCCACGTTCATCCTGCTGGAGATCTCCAGAGGTCCAATTTCCAGAGTTTGACCGGAAGCTCCCTGAAAGTCAAGCCGGTTAACCCTCATCAAATCTGGACTGGTGGAAAGCCGCGAGGACCCTCAGCAGAAAAAGCTCCAGAAACGTTTCTAAGTCTGAAGTAAAACGTTAAATGAGGCTTACAGTGAGGGGTATCCAAGCAGGGCTCCATCGCGGTCAGCCTCAAACGTTGACTTTGGCCCGGTCTAGTGAGACCAGATGTCGAGAAGTGGCGCAGTTGGTTTTTAAGCATTATAACTTGTTTATTCTTTAAAAATTCATGTTGCTGGTTCCCTACATTGGATTTTTATAGTGTTGTTGTCTTTGTAAAAATTAAAATATTGCCATATTTTTATAAATTGGTGTTGTGTCTTACTTATTTACTGTATTGGTGTTTTTAAATGATTTACATGCCTGTTTCCTAAGTTAAGCCTTATTGCTTGGTGTCAGCTACCAAGGTGTGAGCAAGGGACTAATTTATAGAGACCCTATTTAGGAACCAGTACTATGTTGATGGCCTTGTTGCTGGTGTTAGGTGCTTTCCTACCCCTCCCAATAACCCACCCTCCAATAGAAGGCCTACAAGAAAGATGGGACGGATGTAGGTACTGTGATGAGGCTGGAAGAATTGGAGTAATGAAGATTACTGGGAAGTAATCCAGCCATTATTACCTCATCTCCTTCCTCATCTCATTCCTTATATAATTTGGATTTGCCAAAGGAGAGAGCCTTCTTATTAGGCTAAAAACCTAACTTCTAAAAAAACTAAATGGAATCACACAACTGTGTGCAAGAAACTGAAACCTTGATCCATGACACCCCAACTGAAAAACTGAAAACAGAACCCTTATTTCACAAGACCTAGGACATTATAAAGAGAATCTGACAGGAGTCTTATAAAGAATACTTGACCCAAATCCCAGCTCACTCCCTTGAGCCACATTAAGACTGGCATGAGAAATAAACAAGGAAACTCCTTGTAGCAGCCTTGCATATATCCACAGAGTAAATGCCAGCCCACTTTGCCCATGAGGCAGCCATGCCCCTGGTAGAACAGACAAGCCCATTATTTGGAAAATTCTTGCCACCGGTCCTATAGGCCAATAAAAACACTGATTTGATCCACCTGCCAAGATTCACTTTAAAAGATCTGCATTCTCCTCTTGCTGCACCAAAAATTGAAAAAGAAACTGATCGATTGCCTAAATCCAGTTGATCTTTGTAAATAATTCTTAAAAGCTCTCACAACTTCTAAGAAAAAAACAGAACTATCTGAAGAATGATTAGAAAGAGTAATTTCCTTATACTTATGAAAGGAGAAGTTCCACCTAAGAAAGAAATTACAACCTAAATATAATACAACCCTATCCAGAAAAATCTTTAAAAATGGATAGGGTATTGCAAAGAGCCTAACTCACATATCCAACTATCTGTGGTGATTGCCACAAAGGAGAACATGAAAGTTAAAAATGTGTCTGATGCCTCTTCCCAAGGCTCAAATGGGGGAGCCTGCAAGAAAGATACAACCTAAGAAAGCTCTCAAGGAGGTTAAAGGTTTTAATTGTTAGTCTCAGAAAATCAAACCCCCTAAAAAGTCTAGAAACCAAGGGGCATATTTACAAGCCCCTATCGCCACAGAAACATCACTTTTAGTGACGTTCCTGTGGTGATAGGGGCTTTGCCTTATTTCCAAGGTGGCGTCAATCCACTTAACACCGCTTAACACCGCTTTGTAAAAAGACACCCTTCTCGCTATACTTAGTGTGAAAGGGGTAGGCAATAGATGTTGTGGTGGGCGTTCCACCATACCACCCACTGATTTTGACACTGCCACCTATTTACAAGGGTGGCGGAAATAAGAGGCAACGTCAAAAATTAAGACCAGGGTCTTAACATGGCGGCAAAAAAAGGAGAAATGTTTAATTTCTCCTAGTTTTTGCTGTTTCTATATGTGATACATTGTGCAGCACACATAGAAACAGCAAAATGTCAAGAATGATTGTTTATGTGCAGGAAGGTATCCCTTCCTGCACATAAACTATCATTTAAAAAATGACGATTTGCACCTCCTATGTGTGCTGCACAATGCAGCACACATGGGAGTTTAAAATTGCCATTTGTGATTGTTTCTGTGCAGGAAGGGATGCCTTCCTTCTCATAAACAATCATTCCCTCAACGCAGGCACTCTTGCACTATGGTGCAAGCTTGCATGTGTTGGCGCTAGGCAGCTTAGTTCAGCGCTAGGGAAAACACAGGGATGCACCGTATTGTTATAAATACGGTGCATCCCTGCGTTTTCAGAATGGGGGAGCACAGCATTAGCTATTTTGGCTTAATGCTGCGCTCCGCCATTCTTTTGTAAATAAGCCCCCGAGTCTTCTAGCAATTAGGCACTACTCCAAGGAGCTTTGAAACTCATCATAGATGACTATGGGAGTATGTGAGTTGCAACTGACACCTATCTTGCCTGGTGTCATTTGCACAGTTTTTTCAGCACTGCTTGTGCTACTGGTTCTAAATTGCAGCACAACATGCATATTTTCGACCATTGGCGGGACTCTGAAAGTTTGCAAAGTTTTTATTTACCACTGAGGGATTCCCCAGAGTGAATCTCCGCAAGTTCCGCCCACCCCTACTTATAACCTCTCCATAATAAGACAGCAATTTGGTCCCAGTTCATAATATGGTGAACAGATATTGACAGAACATGCAATTCTATGCACTCCTGCACTCACTTCACAGAGATGCTGCCTTAACAAGCAGTCTCGGCCGGCATGACTCGCGGGTGGGGGGGTCACACGGGGAGAGGGTCCCACAGGGGAGGTTTAATTTTTTTTTTAAAAGTAACTTACCTTCACCGATCCGGTCTCATGTCGTCTCTGCTTCTCTGCTCCTCACAGGGAGCAGGCAGCCTCCCTCCCCTCACCTAAGCCAATCACAACGCTGCAATGGCAGCGTTGTGATTGGTTGGGATGCCGACCACACAGGTGTCTATGGGGAGGCCATTTTCTCCATGTAGGCTGCATGCAGCCTACATGGAAAAAAGGCAGAGTGTGTATGACTGCTTTGGTCGGCCCTGGGGCCAACTAAACAGTCAGCGCCCTCAGAGTGGGCAAGCCACTCCTCCCCTGTCCTAGAGCAGGACCGCCCACCCGCCCGCCCGCCCCCAACCAAACCCTTCTGTTTTCTCGCAGTGCGAGAAGCAGAAACATAAAATGGTATTTATAATACCATTTTATGTTTCTGCTTCTCGCACTGCGAGAAAGCAGTGGGGCGACGCTCCTCCGCCCACATGGAGGAGCCGCCCCTGTTAACAAGGTGTATCTCTTCACTGCTTCTCAGCACATCACTGCACACTCAGCCGTAGGAGAGGCATAACAAAAACCTCAGAATATTCGATGAGGAGCTGACTTACAATTCTAACTCCAGTCCTGGAATATTAGGGGGAAGTGTTTGTTTGTGAGCATTTTCATACAGTCAGCAAACAGGGCAATTAAAAATACATGCAGGTCACTGCGCATGCCTGAAATGCAGTGGCAAACTCACTGGAGTGTGTAGGGCATTGAAAGGAGCTTGTAGGGTATTGAGCGACAGGTAGCTTAAACAGACTGATTACCCGGCCCTGTTTTAGAGACAGAGGTAGGACATGAAACCAGAGAGTATTCAATGTCCGGTACTCTGTTACAAAGGGCTGCATTTGTTGCTGTTCCCCTGCTAAAGCACAACCTGTGTTTCAGGCTGCCAAATGTCAAGGATTAGCTAATAAGGACAGCACTGATAAATCCTTACTCCTGCTGATATTTATTTTCAACCTCGTTGAGGGGTTTGTCCACAGTGCACATTGGCAAATCTTTATACTTGCAAATCAGGCATATGTGCAGATTGCGCAAATTCATTGTGAATTTTCCCTTGTTTAGGCATTACAACAAATAACTACAGGAAGAACAAAGGAACTCAATAAAGACCCGTTATGGCCACTGAGGCCCGTCAGTCAGGTGCATCTGTCAAGAATTAAATATAGAACAATGTATGTGAAATGCAACTTAACAATATAATTTAATGCACCTTTTGGGTTTGCAGAGGACATTCACATTGTTGTGGATTGGAAGAAACGACTGTCATTCATGAGAGAAACGTGCACAAATCACATATTTGAAAGACGTTCCTTCTTGCAGTGTTGACGTTTGCAGCATGCAATTACATCGGCCACATCAGTGCAGTCCCATTGAATTACTGTAAGAAAGGTAGAAAACTTTCTGAAAGACTCAGAGGTCCCCTTTGAAGTACGTTTCCTTTGTTTTCTCAGTGGTGCACATCACACATCACGTCAGGGTTCTGTCGTGAAACTTGACAAGACGTCTCTTTTCTTATTGTGCTACAAATGGAAATCCAAAGCTGCAATCAAAGCCTCAAGACTGCTGTACAGTGCCTCCGAATAAAATATCACCCACCAAGGTCGTAGCTTGAAGATTATTAAAAGTCGAATAGTGGTAGCTTTCAAACGTGTGCAAGGCGAGGTTAGTGTATTCAGCACGAAATTGAAAGTTTAGAGTGAGGACAGCTGCCGTTTGCCTAGCAATTATGCAGGCCCAGCTGATACTTTTCACAGAGGGGTTAATTTATGAGAGCCCTGCCTCACATTTGCACCAGGTAAAGTGGTGCAGCATGCGTGACACAGGGCTCTCATAAAGATTTGTGAAGCCATGCAAAGCCACCCTGCGTGCCTTTGAGTGGCCTCATAAATCATGAGTAAGGCGACACTGCTCAAATGGCTGCGTCACCTTACTCTGTGCCCAGGAGGCGTTCTGGTGGGTTTTCCCATGCAACACCCATGAAATTTGACGCAGTCCCAAATTTCCAAAGTGATGTAAACCTGGGGATGCGTAAAATCCGTACGCCTCCCAAGGTGAGGTGTAACGAGGAGAAATATGTTTATTTCTCCTTGTTTTTTCCATTTTCCATTGAAAGAGGAAAACACCTCATAGGATTGTTTTTGTGCAGGAAGGTGCCCCTTCCTGCACAAAAACAATCCTGCATGCAACAAAGGCACCATTGCAAGATGGTACAAGGGTGCCTACATTGGCGCTAGGCTGCTAAAATGGCACCAGCGCAGACAGAAAGGACAGGAATGCACCGTATTGTTTAAATACAATGCATTCCTGCCTTTTCACTTTGGCGTAGGGCAGCACAGCAAGGTGCCTTGAGGCGCTGCCCTTCACCAAAATGGCAGAAATTAGGCCCAAGAGTACAAAGCAAGTGCGAAAGAGGGGTGCAGAGTATAACTTGCCTGTGGTCCAGGAAGAAATTATTATTCACTATGATGTCCTTTATGAAACAACACCCAGAACTAATGTGGCATTTGGGTATTGGGCAAAATTGTTGGTGCAATGCCTATATTATTTAACACATACAGTGGATGATGCACCACGTGGGCTGGCATGACGAAAGAGGAAGACAGCAAGAGCGTAATATAGACTTTGTAGGACACATACATACATTTAGATCAGAGTAGGGCTGTAAGTGACATGCACTAAGGCATGAATTTACTCAACTTTGATGCAACACAACACAGCAAGGGAATTTGCTGCTATGTATTGTGTCAAAGGGAGAGTGCAGAAATGTGACATATATACTAAGATTTGGCACAGTCCTGCTCTCATGTACCGCTGAAGGACTTCTGGCTGTCTAGCGCCAATGCAGGTACCATTGCTCCACAGCATAAGGGTGACTCCGTTATGGGCAGAAAAGGTTTTGTGCAGGAAGGGATACCTTCCTGAACAAAACTATTATTAGAAGCATATTTCTCTATGTATATGTGCTGCAGAATGCAGCACACCTCCACAGAGGAAGTAACAAGGAGACTTAAAGATATTTCTCCTCATTCCACCATCCTCGGGTAGATGTACCATTCTGGTGAAAACCCATGTTTACTGACTTTTGTAAATACGTGTTAGCATCAGAATACATGGGGGATGCACAACCCATGTAACATGTCCTGACACAAGGCAGTGCTATGCACTGCGTTACACTACTTTTCTGTTAACAAAGCCATGCAAAGCCACAACATTCAGGCTTTGCTGCTTATTAAATACCATATTAGATTTTAGAGGCTGCATGAACAAAATGACGCTTCACCAATGTAAAATCTCTTTAAAACTAGACCCAAACAATAAAGGGGCATATTAATAAAAAATTAATGCAGCAAAGCAAGTCACCTTGCTGCGCTACACTGCGTTACAGGGAAAGGGCAAGAATGCACCATATTTTTCACAATACGGTGCATTCCAGCCTTTTCCTAATGCAGGCACCCTTGCACCATCAATCAATCAATCAATCAGGATTTATAAAGCACGGCAAATCACCCGTGAGGTTCTTAAAGGTACTGGAGTTGCTAGCTGCTTCATGGAGAAAGCAATGAAAAATTAGGCAAAAGCAGGAGAAAGCACTCAAAAAAATGGGGAGAGAAAGGAGAAAGCAGTCAAAAATGAGGCAAAAGCAGAAGAAAGCACTCATAAAAACAGGAGGAAGGACGAAAAAAGCAGTACAAAAACGAGGCGAAAGCAGTAGAAAGCACTCAAAAAATCTGGGGCGATAGGAAGGAGAAAGCAGTAAAAAATTAGGCAAAAGCAGGAGAAAGCACTCAGAAAAACGGTGGAGAGGAAGGAGAAAGCAGTAAACAATGAGGCAAGAGCAGGAGACAGCTCTCAGAAAAATGGGGGAAAGGAAGGAGAAAGCAGTAAAAAACGAGGCAAAAAGAATGAGAAAGCACTTAGCAAAATGGGGTGGAAGCAGAGCGGTGCAGCAGCACGGGAGAGCTGGGCCTGGGCATGGTGCAAGGGTGCCTGCGTTGCATGCAGGATTGTTTTTGTTCAGGAAGGAGCATCTTCCTGAACAAAATCAACCTCTTGTGTCATTTTCCTTTTCCTATGTGTGGCAGAATGCAGGACATATAGAATGAGAAAGTAACATGACGAAATAAAGATATTTTTACTTGTTGCGCCTCACCTGGGGAGGCGTAGAGTGTTGGCACATTCCCAGGTCTGTATACACAAAAGAAAGGGGGCCCGAGGAGATTTAAAGACCAGCGGGGGCGAACTCCCCAATAATAATCACAAAACACACAAAAGCCCTCGGGTCTCTCAAGAGAAAGAAAGAAGCAAAAGAGGCTGACTAAGAAGAAGGCGTCCCTTTAAAGAACGGTTTCCCTCACCCACCAGAGAGGGCATTTTTCATCATTGGGAATCCTCCTCGCACCATGAAGCCTAGTCATGGTGCGGGCTACAACCCCCTCGCTGCGAGGGAGGAGCTCAGGGATGTTTTTGTTTGTCAGAGGGGTTATCACTATGACCCAATGTGAGCTAGCAAGGTGTTGTGGGGGGTGCAGTGCTAATAGTGAAATAAATTAAAACAAACTACAAGATGTACCACATCCTTTTATTCTGGCTTCCTTGTGCTAGGATTAAAAACAGCAAAGAAAACAAGATGTATGACAGGAACCAGTAGACCAAATCATAATCAGCTTAGATCAACATGTTTCAGCCCGTGACGTAGAGAGTGTTGTGGCTTTCTTCAGGATCTTGAGTAACCTACTGCTGTAAGATTGATGTCTAAAAAGTGTGAGAACAGTATTGACAACAATGGCAAGTGTGTCGGTAAATTGAGTATGATACTAAACCAGTGATCCAGAGGTAACAAGATGATTGGATGCACCGGCGCTACCTGCAAATGTCATGCACAGTGTCCCAGCTGTCCTTAGCATGAATGCTTAAGGTGCATGCACATCTCCAAAAACTCCGTTCAGTTGAAACCCATCTGCACACTGCCGGGAGGACAGGATTGCCCACATTCCCAGGTCTACCAGTAATGGTAAATCTGGGAATCCGTCAAAATCCATGGGTGTTGCGTGGGCACATCCACGTAACTCCCATGGAATGCCTTCCATGTGGCAGAATAATTCAATGCAGCGATTTGCGCTGGATTTATCAAGCCACTCAGGGCCACACAAAGTGGCCTTGCGTGGCTTGATAATATGCATTTTTGGGTTGTGTCACGCATGTACCACCTTGCTTGGTGCAAAAGCGAAGTAACCCCTACATAAATATGACCCTAAACAAGCAAGCAAGCAAATGCAGTACATGTTGTATGTAAAATCTGTTTCCGGACCAGAAAATGTAAGATAAATAGTCATAAATTGTGATTAAATTAATAAGAAAACCAATACTTATACTGAACTGAAGATATTTTACACTCACTTTTAAATTAAAACGAGGGTGACTACCTATGCATTTCAAAGAATGGCATATAAGGGGGGATGCACAGTGGTTGATTTGACAGTTTTGTTGTAATGAGGAGTAAGCTCTGATAATTAATTAGCAGTAGTACTTAAATGTAAAACAGATTCACTAGGGTCTTCTCTAGTCTGTGTCGTGAAGTATCAGTGCCTATTTTATGTAAGCAATAACTCCTAGCCAGAGTTCCCTATGTCATTATTAAAACAAAGTGTATGGTGCCCTGGATCTCCCCCTGAGACCACTAAAGCGCGAAACATGTTGACCAGAACATATGCCCACTAGGGACATATAGTTACTCAGCTACCAAGGGACATAATACCCCTTAAAGCAGCACCATACACTTTGTTTTAATAATGACAGAGGGATCACCTTAATAAAAACTAATCACTCTCCCTCCAGCCATTTTTTAATACACCTTCTAGGACTTCACTGCCACTTACACCCACGCACCCATACGGCTTCATCAAAAGATCTCCGAAAAAGAGACCCTTCGGGGGACCCGTAGGGCATTGCAGCGCAGGCCCGACGAGGAGAAAAAGCCCAATGATGAAGCATGACATCCTTTGGGGTGTGTGAGGGCATCAAGATGAGGACACACTGCCCCCCACAATTAGAGTAGCATACGACGAGTGTATCTATTACTTCCCTTCTCTCTCTCTCTACTTAGGAACGTTGACTCCCTTTTGGGATAAGTTTAATTTCGGGAGCACGGGTCACCGGACCTTTTGAATAGCTCCTAGAGTCCCCCTCTTTTGATAAATAGGATAGCTTCCCTGTAACACCCGGCATCGGTGGGCATTCGTCTTATGTGCCTCCTGTTCACTCCTGAGTGCCATAGACTCTGTCCCCTCTGCTTGCAGGTTCTTCACATCTTGAATCCACCTTTGGGTTCCTCCGGACACGTTATCCTTCTCCAGCAGCGGCCTCTTTCTGAAGTCCTCTTTTGGGTTCGGCGGCCGTTTCTGACGCCAATTCACACCTATGCACCCGGCTTCCCTGGGGCAGGTATCCTGGTTCCTAAGGTATCAACGGGTGGGGTGGCTCTCCAACCTTCTGTCTTCCACAGGGTTTCTTCAGGGTCCACTGGGAAGAGTTCTTCTTCTTTAAAATTGCAGCCGCGACTTGCCCATTGACTTGTATTGATCACGCGCTTGTGTTCCCACTTAGCACACAACCTCTGTGGGGCTCCTAGTTACTTATCTCGGGTGGTTCCTTGGGTCCCCGACACTTCTACGTCTTCTGGGTACAGTCTTGACATGAGTCGTGGTTCGCATTCCACTTATTTAGTATAGGGTTTGGTCCGCCCCTGGTGACCGCTGTGTATTAAGTGCTACTTATCTGTTTTTATCATAAAGTATTGTGTGCATTGTGTATATCTCCGGGTAGGAGATATCTGTATATGGTAGTGAGTGTCTTATAATAAATACATATTTTTATAAATACACTGTGTGGTTCTTTTTCACTTAATATATATTTTGTTCTGGTAAAACAAGCTGCTTTACACTCCTTCTGGACTAAGCCTGAAGGCTGCTCTCCACAGCTACCACTTCGAGAGCTTTCTAAGGTTGTCTAAGACCACTAGAACCACCATAAGGGTTGTCTGGATTGGTGCAAGGTGCCCACTTACATAAGTGTACACCATATACCAAGCCAGCTTCTCACACTCTTCATCTCCTTCCTCATGTCATTCCTTACATAGTGAGAATTTGCCAAAGGAGAGGGCCTTCTCATCAGGCTGAAAACCCTTAAAGAAACAAAAGGGAAGTACACAACTATGTGCAATAAGCTGAAAACTTTAATTATGAAACCCCAACTGAAAAAATAACACTTATTTGATAGGTAATAGTAATATATAAAGAGAATCTCACGGGTGTCTTATAAAGAATACTTGACCTTAACCTAGTTCGCTCCCTTGTGTCACATTAAGATCTGTCATGAGAAATAAACAAGGGGCATCCTTTTAGCAGCCTTGCATATACACAAAACGGAAATGCCAGCCCACTCTGCCCATGAGGCAGCCATGCCCCTGGTAGAATAGACAAGCACATTATCTGGAAAATTCTTGCCAACGATCCCATAGTTCAATGAAATGGCTGACTTGATTCACCTGCCAAGAGTTGCTTTAGATGGTTTGCATCCTCCTCTTTCTGCACCAAAATTGATAAACAACTTGTTTGATTGCCTAAATCCAGCTGTTCTTTGTAAATAAAGCTTAAAAGCTCTCACAACGTCTAAGAGAAAAACAGAACTATCCGAAGAACGATTACCTGACAAGGAAGAAAGAGTAATTTCCTGATACTTATGAAAGGAGAAATTCACATTAGGAAAGAAATTAGGACATAAATATAATACAACCCTATAGTGAAAAATCACACATATCCTTCTAGCTGTGGTGTTTGCCACAAAGGGGAACATGAAAGATAAAAATGTGTCTGACGCCTCTTCTAAGGGCTCAAATGGGGGATCCTACAAGAAAGATAAAACCAAAAGAAAGTCCCAAGAAGGATAAAGGTTTTTAATTGTTAGTGTCAGAAAATCAAACCCCCCTAAAAAGTCAAGAAACCAAGTCTTCTATCAATTAAACACTACCCCAAGGAGCTCTGAAAACCTTCATAAATGACTATGAGACTCTTTGAGTTGCAACTGCCAAATTTTTGTTAAATCAATCCTCAAGAAACTACAGCACCTGCTTAGAGAACAATGTATAGAAGACAGAACTTACAACACTGAGAAGCTGGGACACCAATACGCTTACAGAAGGAGAAAGGAAGAGGAGTGCTTTGGAGAGCTAAGCTCAGAGCACAGAGCCAGATAACCATGGCAGGCCCCTTCAGGCTCCATCATGACCCTTCCCTGTAGACTCCCCCCACCCCTGCCAACAAAGACAAGGTGTCCGGGAAAGGAGAGGGGAGCAAGGGAGCTTCCTCGACCGCAATCACTGCCACCCTCAATCATCAAAACAAAATCAGAGCAATATGGAGAAGATCACCCGTGCCTGAGCAAGCTGAGGAGCTTGGCATATGGCAGACAAAGGCCGGGGACTCCCGAGGTAGGAAAGTGTGGAATATCATTATGGCTTCACCTATGTCCTCTATACCCCAAGATCCTGTCAGTCCCAATGGCCCTTAACTCAGACCAAAAGTTTGAATTCGTCCTGGTCTCTATTTCCTTGGCCACTAACACTCTGACTTCACTTGCCGCTCTATGTAGCACACCTATCTTGCCTGGTGTGCTTGAGTCTGGGTTGCTGCAGCAAGCGGCCAGACTCAGAAGCTGTCGGCATACTACTGTCCCCTGCCCATCTGGCAGTGGTGCACTGCTGTGTGCCCTCTTTGCTATAGCTAGTGCCTCAGCTCTTGAGAGCTGCATCCCCACCATTACCGGATAGCTGGTAGCATTGCAGAGCTGTTGATTGGTGGTACAAGCAGAAACACAGAGGTTTGTGTATCTTGAACCATCTGACTGAGTTGGATGAGGGAACGCTAGTGCGACTTGAGGCTTGAGATCTCTCAGCATACAAATCTGAGCCAGTAGAAGAGCAGTGGCCCATACAGTCAAAGAGCCATTTGTTCAACCGGAGTGTTGGTCTTCGAGCTCCTAAGTATTGGCGAAAGTGAGGCCACAAGAACATAACTAAATGTAATCAAAATATTAAATATTGAAGGGAGGAGGTGAAGGGGACCTACTGCAATGCCCCTAGCTATAGACTAAATTTAATGCCAGGCAACAGAAAACACTCTCTATCAGCTGTGGCGCACCAACTGAAGCAGCAAAGGCACAAGGGCCTATCAAGGCCAAATAAGGACATAAGAGGGTGACGCCTCATAATATTTGACTTACATAGCTAAGGCACTTGTTCCCCCAACTGAGAGACCTGTACTGCCTATTCTTGTGCTCCATTCTTTCATTTGGCCATAGAGTATGAGGTAAATCTCTTTCGCAAACTCCAGATCATCCAGAACGCCGCAGCCAGACTGATCCTAGTCATCCCCCGCCACAACCACATCACCCAACACCTCTGCGGCCTTCACTGGCTCCCCATCGAAAGAAGAATAACCTTCAAGCGCCTTGCGCACGCATACAAGGCCCTCCACAACATCGGACCAGCATATGTACACAAACCGCCTCTCCTTCCACACACCCAAGAGAAACCTTCTATCAGGCGACCTCTCTCTGGACACCATGCCACGCATCTACAAGGCCAGAATGAGTGGAAAGTCCTTCTCCTACCTCGCAGCCAAGACCTGGAACGACCTCCCCCTCCACCTCCGGCAAAGCCCTACACTGCTCCAGTTCAGAAAGGACCTCAAGACCTGGCTCTTCAGATGACCCCAGCCCCCTACGGAGCCGCCCCCCCCAGCACCTTGAGACCCTCATGGGTGAGTAGCTGTGCTATACAAAACCCTGATTCATTGATTGATTGAGGTATGTTATCAACACAGGAGACTTCATAAACTAAGGCTGGGCGGAGTTCGTGGAGTCGCGCTATGCAGAACTCTGTGAAGCGCTGAAGAACCTCCGCTGCTCTATGTTGAGTTCCGCCCCTGGCAGTATCCAGTATGTTGCGCTGTTCGTGCTGATTTTTAGCACTAGGAGTTTTTCTTGTGCTGTAAAATCAGTGCAAATTGCATCACAAGGAGTGCTGCTTCTTTCTGCTGCTTGAGTAAATTTTCTACTCGAGCAGTGGTCTCCTCAATGCGAGCGGCAGTTTCCTCGATGTGTGCAGTAGCGACCTGCCGTGACTGCCAATGTGCCGAAATCTCATCAGGAGGTGGTCTAGTGTGAGATTTCTCTCGCTCACCAAATTAATGTTGGAACAAACTCTGCTCCGTGCCGCTTCACAGAGTTTTTTGGAACTCCGCATGAAGCGCAGTGGGGAAAACTCTGCGAACTCTGCCGGCGGAGATCAATTCTTCCCACCCCATACATAAAACACCCTCACACATCCCACAAGATTTTTTTTCCTTTTATCAATTCAACATTAGCACGTATACCTTGCTGCAAAAAAGGCGCTCAAATAGCACCTCATGACCTGTAATATAGTTCCAAAGCTTACTGAAAGAAGGCATCTAAATTTAAAGTTCAAAAAGAAGGAACAACATGCATTTTCCAATATAAAGGGCTCCATAGACCAGGGACAAAGTAAAAAAGAAAACACCCATGAGCAGGTTAGGTGTAAAAGAAAACAAAAATCACCTTCATTGGTCCTTTTGGCTGACCTACAAACTCTGGAATCAGGCAGCTTGTATGCAGGAAATCATGAAAAAAATAACAATTAGGGCAAAGGCAGCTCCTTTTTAAAATTTCAGAAGAAAAAAATCACCTACATTTTTAACTACGAACAAACTGTAACGAAGCAGCAAGAGCTAACTAAACTACCAACTAATTGCCAACCATGAAAAAGATATAGCTGAAATTGAAAGAATGATAATAAACAGACAAAAGGGTGCTGGGAGTGAAAAGGAAGACGTGCTTCTCAAGAATAAAATAATAAAACAATAGAAGCAAGCTCACGCCAAATGTCTCTTTCAAATCTGGACATACCCGACAAAGACTTACTTAGAATAAAATGATCCGACCACTCTTCATATAATTGGACAATAGCTGACATTCAGCTTCTAGACACGTACCGAAAAGGACTCTACAGCATTATACGAATGAAATGCCCCGCTCTACGTTTGGATCTCTTCTTTCTCAAAACAATCCATTGCTATCGAAAACAACTTTTCACCATGGGAAAAATTAAAGGGCATTTACACGCAATAGTTGACAACATGAGCACACAATGCTACAATTGCGTGAGGTCATGGAGAAGCAAACATAGTAATTGGCGCATACTCATTTTCTTCAATTTCGGATAAGCTTTTCACCCTGCCGAACATAATGCAAACAGAATTGTAGATGACCTTAAGAGAGAGCTGCATAAGGAAAACACAGTGGAGGACGATTTTAGCAAATGGCGACATCCCACCAAAGTCAACGAAACGAACTCAAGGCCCTCTGAAAATCGCTCTAAAGACACCGTGGTGAACGCTGAAATTACTCAAATTCCTTTCTCACCAAAAGCTTTAACTATGAAAGCCCTTCAAACAACAACCTCCAAGATCTCTAATGAACAGGTGGGCATACTAAAAAACGACATGCTAGAAAACCCGGGAAAGATGAGATTAAGGAAAGTTAACCTACTCTTAGGTCGGGGCCAAGAAAACGTGTCACCAGATGAAATAAAATCACCACCCAGCTATCCAATATTTAAATCTTGTAAATTATGTTCTAAACAGCAAGTCAATGAAATTCAGTTATAGCAACTGTAATCATTTGACAGCTATGACGCTAGTGTGCCTCATATTCCAAATCAGTGACCAAACTAAAAACTACAAATGCCAGTAGACCATCTTCAAGATGAAAGACCGCGAGGACAAAGATAGGACTTTTGAGTAATTTCATCGCATTAACTCAAAAAATACTCTCCCAGTGTTTGGCAATTTCTCAGTGGAAGTCTAATCAGGGGAGAAATGCTGTAGGGATCATTGTCCAAGACCAGTACAGTGGTTCTGACTTTCATAATTGTTTATTAGTTCCTTGTTCTTTCTCTGTCAGTCTTCATTTTGGCAGTTTTGTTGGAAAACTCAATTTGTGATCTATCTGGTAGCCCCATTGTTCTCCTCTGTATGATCCCAGGATTGTGGCAGCATGTTATTATTATTACAGGGGTACCTAGTAATATTTGATATTTCATGAAATGGTTATGTTATGTATGATTCGCTATTTGCCTATAATTCATATGAATTACAATGTCTGTAAGCATTAGTAATCGTTCAGCAATAGTTATGCACATTAGAGCAAAGCTCAAGTATGCTCCAATCATATTTCATCAAACACCGTATCTTTCTGATTTTTCCTAAGTTGGTTTTGATTGTCTCCCTGAAGGCATGGTTTGATAGGTTCTAATTATAATCTTTAATGCTAATATACCAGAATGCTGATCCATGTAATACCCTCCCTTATACATTTCATACCATATGGTGCTTTGAGGCTTAAACTCAGAACTTCAAGGTTTAGATCTTCCTCCAGCATCAAGCCCATTTGGGTTTAGCCATGACCCTGTATCAATACCTTACATACCTTTTTCAGGGATGGTGTATAAGGAATAGAGGAGCGGTCTGCGCATTTTTATAGGATGTTAACACAATGCAGCATTTTAACAATGCTCCTTGTCTAAAAAGGGTTTGCAGAAACGTCCTGCTACTTTACTTCCTCATTCCTACCGGCAGAACACACAAGGGCATCTCCTTGATAGCTATCTCTTTGGCTACTGTGTTAATAGACAACGCATGCACCAGAGACTGGAAATGTTTCCTTCTTGTTCTTGCTAGCATGAGTTGGAATGAAACATGGTAATCCAAGAACAAACTTAGGGGCATATTAGCAATACACGGCGATAAATATCGCAAAGCGCGCTTAGCGCTTTTTTATTTATCGCCGTCTATCGCTGGAATTTTTCGCCCGGTTTACGCGTAATTAACAACGCGTATCACCAAGGCGATAAAAATTCCAGCGATAGAGGGGATATCGCCGTTTTCCATGGAACAACGCTTTTTTCCAGCGATGTTCCATGGAAAACGGCGATATCCTTGATGATAGGGCCTGTGGTCTTAGCCACACAATCCACCCCCCATGTAAGGTATGCCTTAGTCTGGAATTTAACAGACGTTAAATTCCAGCATTAAGGCCCAGTTAGCGCGAAAAAAATCAGCGCTAAACCGGACGGGGCTTCGTTGTAAATACAGCGAAGCACTGTTACTGATATTTTATGATGTAGTTGTGAGGGGCACGCCTACCTTGCATCTCATTAGCAATGCGAGGTGAGGCGATAGGGAACACGCTCTAGCGTGTCCTTGCTAATAGTGCAATGCCATTATCGCCACATTTCGGCCGAAAACGGCCGCTAATGCAGCGATAATGGGCTTGATAATACGCCCCTTATTGTCTACAACATTGAAACAAATGGACCTGCTGATTTCGTTAGAGCTTTTACTTGCACCTTGACAGACAACACCCGAATCCAACAGCACAATTAATTTAGTACATGCTACATGCTATTATGCCTGTGTTACATGTGATACAAATATGTACATGAAAAAAGCCCTGCCACACACATCACCCCCGTCTTGAGTGAGGTTGACAACCAATGGCATCCGTTTTGTATGCAGATTGGTAGTCTAACAATTACTTTTTCCATCTCCATAACCTCTGTGTTTGTATTAATAAGTATCTATGTGCTTAGTGTAAGGATTTGGCTCCCAGAGCAGAGAAAAAAAATGCAGGTTTATTTCAGCTTTGTATTGCCATGGGTCTTAGACCATTACGTTTTCTTTGTGTTCTTGTGCACTAAATTGTTATATTCCCAGGTTAGGCCCGTATAGCGAAGCAGCTTATTTCTTACCTTGTCCTAGAAATTAAAATTTCAGCTGTGAACTTTTGCACACATTTGCATGCACAACAATGTTGGGTTAGTCTCTCTGAAACTACGTTGTTTACACATCTAACTTCGCACAACATTATCACGATGCCTCGATCATCATGTAGTAGGCCTCTTCTAGCACTATGTACAAAAGTCGCCCTATCTTCATCACGGGGTGACAGGAGGGATATTTACTTATCCATAACATTACTAATCTAACGTGTACATCGCAAGGCTGCTTTCTATTAGTAAGACGTCGTGATCAAGACAGGGTCCTCCATTCTATCCCATCAGATAATGGGGTTGGATCATCCCTTGGGGGGATTCTTGGCTTTACACCTACACTCACACTCTAGGTACATGTAGGAGTACGCTCGATTTCTGCCTTGTTATATATGCCTGCATATATACATTGCTTTAGCACCATGGTAGAACTATATCTACTATTTACACTTTTGGTGCTTGTAACCACGTTTATCTGCTTCTGTCGATTAATCGTTGTAGCACATGTATTTTATGCAAGAATAGCGTTGGTTCAATACATTTTTTGAAAACTTCCCACTGTGTATTCTCTGTATATTTCTCTGAGAATATGTGAACACGAGTGACTGAGCGAAAGGATCTGTACTGTTTCCACGATCCCTGAGGGGTCAGGGTTGTCATGTTCAGTGGTTGCCAAAAACCATTCGCTCCCTGGTAGGTTAGGGGGCTTACGGTGGCACTGTGAGCTAGTTGGTCTATAGGCCAACATATCCTGCGGGGGTGTCCGGAATCAGTCTTGGCACCAAGCCCCTAGTTTATGTTGTCCAAACAATGCGCAGATCCTACAGATTAGTAGGAACTAAACGACAAAATCGTATTCTTGTATTTCTTTATGAACACCTATTCTCAGACCAAAAATGCTCAGATGCTTGACATTTTTTCTGTAGTAGTGGTATTTTTACAGGTTGTAATTAACTTACACTCTGAACACCTATTTGGTCTACTGCAATAGCAGCACAGTTACTAGTAGTGGAGCTAATCCATATTAAAAACAAAACTATGGGGCAGGTTTATCAAAATGTGATGCAACACAGCACAGCAAGACACCTTGTTGCGCTGTATTGTGTGACAGAGAGAGGGCAAAAATTTGCCATATTTGACATTATGTGATGCATTTATGTCCTCTCCTTGCACTGGCACACTATGTGCTGCCTAGCACCAATATAGGCACCCTTGCACCATGGGCACATTCCTGCACAAAACAATCCTCTGTGGCCTTTCTTCTTTCTATGTGAGGTGCAGAACGCAGCACATGTAGAAAGAGGAAGAAACGAGGAGAAATAAACATATTTATCTTTGTTATGTCTCCCATGGGAAGGCGTAGCATTTTGACACATTCCCAGGTCTACCACTCATGGTAAATCTGTGAATGTCACAAAATCCATGGATGGATGTGTGGGTCAACAACCTCCAACCACGGAACCCCACCCTTGGGCAGAGTAACACAAGGCAGCAACTTTTCTGCCTTGTGTTACTCCAGATTTACCAAGATGGCCTTGCGTGGCTTGGTAAATCGCATTTTGATTTTATGTTGCCCTGAGTCGTCTTGAGTGGGGCAACAGGGACGCAAACCCTTTGATAATTCTGACCCCCATATGTAAAGCACCACAGTATTTGTAAAGCTGATCCGAATACATATTTAAACAAATTCAATGTTCCCTTACCAGCAGCTTTTTTATATGAGAACATCCCTGCTGTGTTTGATACATGTGAAATCATTTCTATGATTTTAATGAATGCTTGCTTGTATGTTGTTTGTAACACCTATGTAATCTGTGCTGCAATATGCAATATTTGTAATGCATGATAGTTGTAGATTTTAATGTTATAACTTTTATTTTAGCAGCGAAGCTATACTAACCAGTTTTTTAAGGCTTGCATACATGAATTTACAGATGAATGTATCAGTATTTGGCCAGCAAAGCAATTTAGTTGTTTCTTGATGTGATGGTAATAATTCAAATCCATGTGAGTCTCTCACTCACAGTAACCACATTAATATATCTTTTTCTCAAAAAACTGCATATTTTGCAGACAACATGAACCATTGTTCATCATTGTAAATTCTTCAGTATTTGTTTTCAGGGACACCATCAGTGTAACAATGGGTTATTTAAGAAGGTTAAGCTGCATTCACTGTGTAGTATACTTTTCTTATATAAAAGGGAAAAGCCTAAATAGCAATTATAATCTTTCATGCTTAAAAATACAAGTTGTCATTACAGTAAATAATGAGTATGGGATTCTCCAAGATTTATATACTAAGGCATTTCCTAATATACTGTTCCATCCCATCTCTTTTCAAAACAAACTGTCATATGTCCTGTGCTGGCCCATTGCCGTTTTCCCTATGTTAGCCCGAGCACGTTACATGCTGCACTCTGCGTTGCTCATGTTACTATACAAAAGTGTTTTGCTTTGTGCCACATTGTACTTTCACACAGAACCTGCTGTTGGTTTTGCATTTTGTTCTTTCCTGGGATTTAGTCTGAACACTGTAGACAAGGTCAAACAACAATGCCCCTTGTTATTCTGTTCTGGTCAGGCTCTTGCACCTAGACAAAACACACAAAAGCAACTGTTGTTTGGGAACACGTACTCTTTGTCATATAAGTATGCACAGACATGTAAAGGACACACTTGGAGAGGGATTTTTGGGGAAGAGATCACGACTACACCTGAGATGTAGAACTTTCATTTATGCATGCTAATGTATGAGGTCCGCTACAAAAACCCAGAGATCTTCTGATATATAATCACTTTGCTTCTGTAATAGGGGAGAGGGGTTAGGGTACCCTGTCTAATATAATGACAGCTCCTTTTATGATTTATGGATTACTTACTATGCTGACCGTATTTGTGTTAGGCATTTTCTTCCTTACTGTGGCACGTCTGCTGCATACTAGATAGTATAGTTAAAAGAAACATTATAAAGTTTCCGCGCGTCTCTGTCAGAACTTATTGTGGACAAGTGCAAGTGTGAGAGTGAAAGGGTGTGTCTTGTCACTGAGATTCTTGAGAGGGTCAGGAGTGTTGTGTTCTGGGGTGTGTAATCACTTGCTTCTCTGTGAGTGAGTAGGTGGGCAAGTTAGAAACTATAGCTAGTCAGTCCGAGGCTCGTGGGTACTAACGTGGTAGGATTACTCAGTCCCTACCTACTAAGGTTCCATGGTCCCCAGCATAGTTCTGAGATTTTGCAGAATCCCTGCAACAAAAAAACTCTGGAAAGGTAAAACATTTATTAGTATCAATATAAACCAAGGATTTCACTATGTAATTCTTGGTCTTTCATATGAGGTGAATGGAGATAGCTCAGACCCTTGTACTGAGCCTAAGGTTGAGTCCCATTTACTCAATATGTGTACTGATCGTTAATTACATACATTTAAAAATTATAGAGTGGTTAATAAGGTTCCTTATTTTTTTTGTCTGATTTTAGCAGCTGCAATGCAAATATAGCTTTGTACTGTTCTGTTTCATACTTATAGTTTTTAGAATTGCATTTCACTATTTCAATAGCAATGTCATTTCTAAAACTGAATAAACCATTTCTTTCAGCAGTCTAAAGTTTCCATCTATTTATTGTTGGAGTATCTCAAATGTTTTCAGCATCTATTTCTCTAATTCTCCTGGCTTCTTTCCTCATGGAATTGTCTGATTTCTGCATCAATACCATTGTTATCTACTCGCACTCTGGTGCAAGAGTGTGTTTGTTGATGCATGGCAGTCTAAACTGCCCATAGAAGGGCAAATGAAAACAGCACCATATCTTAATAGATATGGTGCTGTTCTGCTCTCTCCCTTTAATTCATTGCAGTACAGTAACTTTGGAAGTTGAGTATCATGAAAAGGTACTAAATCTGCCCCACAGATTTACCCATATTTAAATTTACTTTTACACCTAGGAGTAACTGTATTGCTCTTTGCTATTCATCATTACTCCTTACATGTCTCCAACTCCTCAATTCAAGTGGTGGAGTATGCTTGTGGCCATAGACGGTTGTGTGGACCCTTCTGTAATAGAGATAGTGATGGTGCACATGTGCGCAAGCTCTATCCTAAAAGGGCATTCCCTCATTTGATGGGGAGTGACCCAATACAAATGAGAGAAACACCTTGCATCTATGCCCACGTCCATGGGCACAGAAAGGCAGAGAGACCATCAGGAGGGTCACTGACTATGCGCCACAAAGGGGTGATGCACAGTCAGTACATCCTCTGGTGATGCTACTTTGAAAGAGGGCATAAATGGCACCATGGACCACCCAGGGCCCACCCAGACATCCCCCTGCAGGCAGGCGCAACACATACTCCTTCAGGCAGGTGCAATCATACACTGAGCCTGCCTGCAGGGGGATCTCTGTCTGCCTTGAAATTACAGGCTTGGTGCCACCCGCACTGAAAAATATGGACCTGCTGCTTCAATCAGCCGATCCACCTTTCACTAATGCTCTGCACCAGGACATCACTAGTTTGCGGCTATCCTGGGTGCAGCCCATAATCACTAATTAGGCGCTCTGTCCCTATTTGCACCTGGTGCACATAGTTAAAGATGCACCTAGATAAAGCAGCATCACGGTGCAAATAAGGACTGTGTGCCCTTAGGGTAATTTGAGCCCTAGGGGGGGGAGGGGTGATCAAAATGAGCCGGAGAGAATCAGTTACAGGTACTCAAAGTATACCAAGAGATTTATCCATGAACCTCTTCAAATGGCCTCAGGACCTATTTCAGAGAAGACAGTGTGACATAATGTGGGGAAGGGAGTGTGCAACACTTGAGGACTTTGAGGTCTCAGCGGTATAAGTGTCCTGTGCCTGCTGTTCTTCTTCTGGGGGGGGGCACTTGAAAGAGGAGAAAAAGGCTATTCAGGGTGTATGGCTGGAAGCCTGACAGTACAGGAGTCTCTAACATTAAGTAGGTGATGGTCTGCTCTTCAGGCACCACCAGCAGATCTTTCTCAAGTCAAGGAGTAGTTCCAATGTGTGCCTCTTCTTGGTTAGATATGTCCACATCCATCACCCCACAGCTAGATCTACAGCCTATGCCTAGAGTCCTTTTGTTAAAGAGCATGTTTGTCATCTTTGCTGCAAGTGAATAGCTGTTGTGACCACCTTATGGACCAAGGATATTCTTCTGTGCCCCAGTTCCTGATGTGATGGTGTCTGGCCAGTGCATTGTATTCATAAATGTAAGGCATTATATTGTGTATATTTTAACTAACTTTGACCATGCTAATGTGTGCATAAAAATAGTAAAATAAAAAAAGAAATGTTTTTAACTTTTATGAAATGATTATTATTTTATATCAGGTTATATCAGACATTCGATGGAGAACAAAAGATAACTCAAAGACATGCTTTAATGACCTTATTATCTCCCAAAAAAACTTAATTTTTTTAACATCTTTGCTGCTTTGTCTATCATTTAAATGCGGGTTTTTAAACAGAAACAATCAATGTTAAATTATTATGTTGTATTTGATATTATTAAGTTATTTTTTAAAATAGGTTTTGCTAATTGTGTTTTAAAGAAATAAATGCTGGTGGTTTGAAAGTAGGCTAAAGGTTCTCAATGCCAGCCTTATATAAACAAATTTTGGCAAAATATGCATTCTACATATGCAGAGTGTTAAGCTTGTGATAGAAATGTTAAGTAGATTTAAATAGGGAAGGTTAAAAATCATTTCCACTGTGTAAAATGTAGATGATTATTTATTCAAACCAATAATAAAGCTTTTAATGCGTATTAGCATTTGAAACATTAAGTCCGTTCCTAAACACAACATCACATAGGTTAAAGAGAATAAGGAATGTTAAAATACATATCTGACTGCACACATGACTGGGTAGGACTATCAAAACTCTTTTGCTCTTTCTTTATTTTAAACATAATGACCTTTCAACCTCTCTGTTGCCCAAACTCTTCCAGCTGAGTGTGGAGCATTGGCCAGACTGCTCCAATTACCTTCCTGTATGATAGTGTCATGATAAGGTGCCAAGAATGTGTTGTGATGAAATACAAAGAATGTCTTGGACCTTAATCATGTCTCAGCGATGGAGGTCCTCCCATCATTTGCTGCACTCCTTACAGTGCACATCCATGCTGATGTCCCTCTAAATTGGACCAGCATTGCATTGTCCCCCTGAGCACCTGGAACCCTATAAAGCTGGGGGTAACTTTGAAGGTCCTCCCCTCACAGTGAGTACCAATTCTTTGTCAGTGAAGCTGTGGGCCTTCTCATCTTGTCCTTCAGCCATGTTGGGGTTTGGATTGTTTTAGGAGCAGAGGGATGGTGGAAGAAGTGTTTGGGGAGCCAGGATGGCAAAGAATGACCAAACAATGGCTGACCTCCTGTTCCTGTTTGCAATTTTCAGTTTGTTGTGGTAGGTGGAGATGTCTGCCTGACTTAGGAGTCGCATTTCACTTGCAGAGGTCTTTAAGCCGCATGCACAGGGGAGTCCTCTGCATTCAAGAGAAAGACTTCTGCAGGTGAGAAGGAGACAAAAAGAAAAGCTTTTTGACCTACACAAATATTGTTTCTGATAGAGACTTCTAGCAGCAGATGCCTCACCTTTTGTATATTCCCCAGGTGTCAGATTGAATCCAGAAACTTTTCAGCAATATCTCTGTGCGCCTGCAGGTGGCACAGTGGGGCTCTACACAGAGGCCATTCTGCTTCAGAAATGATGCGCTGAGCCTATATAGGCACCAGTCCTTCATGTTGTTGTCAGTTCCTTTCTTTTCATGCCACCAAACGCAGATCTGTAGGTACCCCTTGTCTCTTTGAGACCCTTACCTCAATCAAGCAATTATTTTACAGTGTGCAAGGAACATGTCACCTTCCAAAATGACAGGTTTTTAAGGCCTTTAAGTACTGTCACAAACAAATGTCTGCAACAGATCCACATCACTTTGCCAGTGGTGCCTAGGATTGAGCCAATAGTTTGAAGCTTGCAGAGACTGTGCATCAATGAACCCAATGGCCATACAAGACTGCAAGATGAAACTCTACTTCACCAAGCACTAGAAGACTCCGTGTAGAGACAGGTCCAAGTTGGAAGTTAAATCCTAGCCTAATTCGAGATCCAGAAGTCGTCAGAGTCATTCCGTGGATCAGTCTTCTTCTCGATACAAATGTTCAGGTAAGTCGAAGAAAAAAACAAAAGAAATCTAAAAGGGATGCAGACACTTCTCACAACTCACACTCTCTTAAGACGGCATAGCGGTGTCCCCACACATCTCGATCTCGCTCCTGAATTCGCTTGACTGCAGAGCTGATTCCCTTGATTTGTTCCGGTACAACCCAAGCTTCTGAGACCATCCACCACTCTTAAGAAACTTAAAGAGTTCTGCAAGACCATGCTCTGAATCTTCTGCTGACTCCTTCGGGTGTGTCTGTAGGCCCCAGAGATCTGAACGGTTCTCCACCTGGGTTAATGCACGCTGGTTCACATTTGACACCAGCTACACCCTCCTTTCTCACAACTGACTACCTCTAGCTACACTCTTGGCTCCACCTCCTGTGCCATCGTATACACTTGTCCCTGGCTCATCAACATCAATGCATACTCCATTGATTCCAGAAGACGAGGCCCCCTTGTCCTCGCTGATGTCAACTCGGCACTGGCTCAACCTCGATCGAAATCACGCCAGGCTGCTGTTGAGGCCTGTTTCATCCACTTGACCTGCCTCCACAACAACAACAGCACTCCCGGCATTCCTGTTTGTCATGGATTCGGATAACAATCATGAGGAGAATTGGCATGACAACCTGCAGGAGGCTTGTTATACCTTGACACCTCCCCTGAGTTCAGACTCTTCTCACCCTCTGGATGTGCCACTGAGAAGAGTGCTTCATACACCATGGTTATGCGTAGGTCAACAGACGTCCTTGACCTCCAGCTCTCCATCTTGGAGGTCAAGACAAATGTACTTATAGAGATTCTTCTGCCGGGGAAGACATCAAACTTAACTCCTCTTCCCATTTAACAAGGCCCTTATGGACACCTTGTTTTGGTCATGGGCCAAATCTTGCTCCTGCCCCCAGATCAACTGCCAAATTTCATGACACCACTGCTCTGCCTTGCATGACCCACCATTTTTATCTTAGCACCCCTCACCTGAAAGGTTGGTGGTGCAGGCGTCTGCAAGCATAACCAATTCCAACACTGCCAACTACTCTCCCTGATGGGGAATGGAAACTTGTAGAGATGTTTGGGAACAGTGTCTTTCATCCACCACCTTGTCACTCAGGTCTGTGAATAGCAGCTACCATGCTTCTCTCACTCCCTTTGGGACTTAGTAGCTCAGATCTGCCCAGATGTCCCTGATAATCCGTGACCCGTCCTCTCTTATGTGGCACCTTGACAAGCATGTCACATAGAACTATATCTCAATGGACCCCTTGTTTCCTGAGCTGGTGAACAGGGACAGTTGAATTCAATACCTACGGTGTAACTAGAAGTCCCAGCTGAAGTCTATTGCTCTGATGTCCAGCCCCAGCCTCATTCAGAATTGTTTGCGTATTGATGGGAATCTAGCTTTCCTATATAAGAGAGTGCAAATTGTTTTCCAGAAAAAGCCACACATTAACTTTGGAAGATGTGGCATTTGGGACCAAATGCTGCTTAATAAAAAGGAAACGTTCATTGGCTGGAACCGACAGTCACTGGAACTATAAATGTGTTAGTTGAAGAATGCTTCATTTAGACACAAGGGGCCTCATTTAATGTTTGGTCCACATGGGATGACTGTAAAAAGTAGGGAAGTCCAAAGCTAGCCGAAGGAGACCAGAGAACTGACCCAGGGGGTTGAAGCCTGTTATATCCCTCACTATAAGATCAGAGGTGGGGCTTTGCAAGAAAGAAATTCAATGGCAAATGATGGTCACAGACATCATCTGAGCCCCTCAAATCGCTCTCCAGAGATGGAGGCAGGCTGCTTAGAGAAGAACGGTTAAGTAATGCAAGAGAGATGGGTAGTAACTCTACCTGGTGGATCAACTCTTTGAAACACCTGCTATTATTACTTTCTTTCTCTCTGTTCTGGCCAAGTGTTGTGGGCCAGCACCTATTTGCCTTTAAGTAAGCCAAATCTATTGTGAGCCATGTGTGCTTGAGGACTTGCATCATTCATTGTGGATCAGGCTCCATCGTCCGCTGTGGTTCAGTAAATTTCACACACTAAATCCAAGAAACTGCCTCCTTTCTTTACAGGTGCCAGCATAATGTTAGCTTGAATTGTTGTTCCTCTTGTGCATTCTTTGTTCTTTTTAGTCATTTGCAAACCAACAGGGCTCCTAAAATTGTTTCCAAATCACTACAATTAACCTTTTTGCATTAAGAGTGTGATCTTCTGTTTTTATAATCTTACGTGATGTCATTGATCAGGCTTCTCAAACAGTAGCCATTGGCAAACCAGGGGTAACCATATTACCAGTTCTGTATTGCATTGTGTAGGTTCTCGTTTTGTCCCATTCTATGTCTGTTCTGAACATCACAAATATATGAGCTTTGTGGACATTAGAATTTCACAAACATTTCATAGAGTGTCTAATCAGAGTCCCTGGTGTCATTGCTGTACAGCCTTAATTCCATGTAGTTTACTTGAATACTAGTTTCTGTTTGAAATTAGCATTGTTAATGTAGAATTAATTATTGAGCAATTACTCTGTTGCGTGTGTGTTAAGCTTACGTACTTTCCATTTATTTTCTGATTACCATCCAGGCTATGTGCATAATTAATATGTTATGACCATGGCTACTAAGATTATGTGACTCTGATGCAGCAGCGTTTGTTGCATAATGATGTATTTGCCACACTAGCCACATCAGCATCTTCTTCATGATGTACAAAATTCAACAAAAACTATTTCTAGCTCAAATGTATCAATTATATGCAAATGTACATGATGCATGTGGTGAAACGCAGCGGAAAACACTTGTCACTTTCCGCTGTCGATTGCTGTATTCAGGAATTAAACAGGTGAAACGTTTGGCTTGATTGAATGAATGCCTCCAGTTGATGGGTCGAAGAAACACTTTTGTCTGCTGTTTAAAAATACTGTGGGGCCTTTTTATGAAAAAGGCATGCAGCACATTAAGTCACCTTGCTGAACTTCACTGCGTGACAGGAAAAGGGCAGGATTTCACTGTAGTTAAGGCAATACAGAGCATTCCTGCATTTTGATCTGCGTTGGGTCCTTTTGGTAGCTTAGTGCCAACGCAGGAACCCTTGCATCATGGTGTAAGGGTGCCTGCGTTACATGCAGGAGTGTTTTTGTGCAGGAAGAGGCACCTCCCTGCACAAAAACAATCCTGAGAGGCATCTTTCTCTTTCTATGTATGCTGCAGAATGCATGCAGCACACATAGAAATAGGAAGTAACAAGGAGCAATAAAGACATTTCTCACACCAAACCCAACCACAAAAGAGTAAGCCCATTGCTATTCACAAACTGCTCTTCTAAAGTTACTACAGCCAACAAGCATTGGCATAGCCAATAGTTCTCGCCTTTGGGACCTTATAAGTGTTTATCCACGCAGCACATAATTCCCCACTGGGCAGATTTCTGTAAAGGAACTAGTGCTTATGTAAAGCGCTTTGATACCTTAATTTGCACTATATAAAAATGCAAAAAATAAAAAGGAATGAAAGAAGAAGTGCTTGTGGGTGCTTGAGGTGGGAGAGCGAAAAGATGCACTCTGCACAGTGATTAAATTATTCATGTTTGGATGTGAGGGCTATCTGGCTGGGTTTATAGGGAGAGGGGAAAGAGGCAACGGAGGAAAGAGGGAGTGAAAACAAAAGCACAAGCGCTTTGTGGAATGCTTAAATCAACAAGATTCACATTGCTTTCTAGTGTAACTAACTACATACCAAAGATAAGCAGGATGGCTTTGGAGAGAAACAAGCTTTTAGGTGCTTGAATCCGCCCACCCTGCTGCTGCATGCTGACCAATGGGGAACTGCCATAAAAGAGCAACAAATGCTTTTTAAAGATGCATTAATTTCCAGATGAGCCTCAAATGCTTTATCTGTAGATCACAATCCGCGTATTTTTTTTCTGGTAATAAAGCATCAGGTTTTAACATTTTGAGCATATGTTGCAATAAACAGGTTTTCCAAAAAGTAAATTGTCATTAAAATCTTCAAACACATACCAACTCTTCTCCAAGAACAAAAATCCTAAGCAGCACAAATAAATTAACTAAACAGAATGTAACAAAATGTATTAGATGCGAAATCTGGAGTGTACAGCTAGTTTATTTTCCTGCAAACTAGGCTACCGAAACCACACTTATTTCAGATTAACATTAGTTATGATTGGAAAAACATATTAACCAGGGAACAGATAATGTGGCAGTAGCAGCTAAATCAGCAACAAAGACAAGCTACACAATATTTGTGTAATTTATTTGACGTGATGTAGGCTGTGCAGTACTCTAGATGGGAGAGAGCTCGGTCACAATAAGGTGTCCACAGAGCAGCTATGCATAGCATTGCTCAGTATGACAGGTGTCTGAGAAATGGAAATATAGGGAAGTCCTTCCCATGGAAAGGAGGTCAGGGATTTCCTCCTGAGTGCGGCAGAGGGGATGGGTGGGGGGGGGGCTTTTGGGTATTATGTTCAGTGCTGACAGCTCTGCATCACATTTTTTCGATAAAGAATGTTAAAGAAGTTTTCCAAATCACCATATTCTACACTTGAATTTATTTTCTTTCAGAGGAGATTTTCATAATCATATTAACTTATTAATTGATGAGTTAGATAGTTTAAGGAACATATGCTTTTGAATACTGATACAATTTAAATAAATATACATTAGCCTGATAGTAGATCAACAAAGTGCTAGGAAATGTAAAATACAGTCAGAGTGCACTTCACCACATTGTTTACCCACTATTTATGATCACTTTGTTTACTCACACAACATCCACACGATCCATTATTTGTTGTCATTATATGGACTTCTATAGCATGATGGAACCCACCACTTGACCAATACGATCCCTGGAATTATGGTGGTCATTATTTGCATACTGAGGTCACCCAAAGCAATATGGAACCCACATCTGACATAATGCAAAGATTGGCTCAATGAAGGTCATTCTCAGCATGCTATGGGCATCCATGGCATGATGCTGCACACCCCTGGCCTACTGTTTACCATTGGCTTAATGCTGGTATACATGCACTGTTCACATCTGATTACTGTTGGCCCTGGCATAATGGTGGTAACTCTTTACTTATTTTTGCCATCCTTACCATAGGTGTGGCCAGCAAGACAATGATGGACGTGGCATCAGTCATAGTGTTGGGCCTAGCATCACGGTATCATTTCTTGTCATATTTCACATAATATTAATTCAATCAATTAAGCAGCAGTATGGGTATCTGGGCGCTGCATTGACAGCTACCTACAAGTAAAGCAGTGGTGGTTCATTTGCAAAACTATTTGAGAGTTTGAGGAAGAGATGCATCCTGCACCTTACTTTGTTGAATGGGAAGCATTTCCCAGACCATATGAATATTTCAAACAAGTAAGAGAGAGAGAGTGAATGCATGTACGAAACTCTCCATCAGGACATATTTCCTCAGCTTCTGCTACTCCTTTGTATCATTCTCCACCCTCTAGGTTGCAAAGCGCTCTATAAGAGCAGAAGGGCAGCACAGGCACAAGAAAGACAGCAAGGCGTCAGTGATTTAAACGCTCGCTGCTGTTATCTGCACATCACGAGTTAGAATCCCAGCAAGGCTTACTCAGTCTACCATCCTTCTGTTGTTCATAAATCAACTGGTTAAGAGTAACTGTTGTTACTTACAGCACTTAGAAACTGCAGAAGCGTGGGACGACACGCTATATATAAAACAGATTATTAATAGACAATAATGATACATGAAAAAACCTCTCTCCCGTTCGCTTCCTTTACGATGAAGGCTATGTAACGACTGCTCTGTAAACTCGATAAGCCACCCCTGTTGTGCAGCAACCCCTTTAAATAACACTGTATTTTCATTTCCTGCTGGGGATAATCTCCGCTCTCGGGCTAGTCGGGGCTTTATGAGAACAGGGCACAGGGCAAACGGCCCAAATATTATTTTGCTGGATGAAATATTTGTATAACATTGGCAGAGGCTGAAAACAATGCACCCCTTTCGAACAAAACTTTTAAACATCTACCCAGAAGTATTATAAAAGAAGAACGTCATATCACGGCATACAACGACTCAAAGACTATTTTCGCTTTCCAATGCACATTAAATAAATATAGAGTGAAGAATTTGGCGAAAGAGCTGAGTAAATACTGCACTTTTTTTGTTGTATCATCAAAATTATCTTCATAATGCGACTGTGTAATTTGGAAATTTTAAAACCAATTGAGTTAAAGGGAATGAAGTTTGTTCTTTAGGGTTTAAAAGGGAAATCTAATGTAAAATAAAAATCTGTTTATCTGTGCGATTACATTTCCAAAGCATTTAACCTCCAGTGAAAACAAGCAAAAAAGAGGTGTAAAACTCACCTGGCAGAAGAAACTCTGGGGCTTTTCTCTGTCCTGCATGGGCCCCTCATTGGCAGAGAGAAACATTTCACTGGTGTGGTCTGTAGCCTTAGTCAAAGCAAAGAGAGATATCAGATTTCCATCAGAAGATAAACAATGTCTGAGCTCACAAAAAAGAGTGCTGACTTCAGTGCACCCAGGCCTTGGGTGGCACCGAACTGTGTACACCACGTGACCTGTCCCCTCCCCCAGGAGCCGCACTCACACACACAAATCCCCTCAGCTCCGGCCACCCCTCCGGATTGGCCCAGCGGCCCCTTTACAGAGGCGAGCCCTCCGCGGTGGCTCCTCTAAAAGTGATTGTGAACGGTGGGGTTAAGAGGGCACTAATAGCGGTGCCGAGTCACAGCCCCCTTCTCCCCCACCTCGCCCCAGCACGCGGCTCACAAGGGGAGTCATTCATTGGTGACCACAGCAAACAGACACTCCAAGGGTGCGGCGTCACTGGGGGCAAAAAAAGCAAACACTGCTCATTAAAATACGCCTCAAACTGCCACAGTCACTTCAGTAACTCAGGGCACACCTTATTTCACAGGCCTGTATCTACCTCTCTCGAAAAGTTCTGAAGCTGTTTCGACTACAAAATAAAAAATATATATTTTTGTCCATATTTACAAAATATGTAACTAAATGCAGGCCAAGAGGCACAAGCCCCCCTTAAAAAAATATTTGCAATGCCATAGGTCTTGCAATTGAATGCAAGACCTATGGCATTGCTAACAAGCGGCCGCCATTGTCCAACGCTGAATGTAAGCAAAGCACATCGTCGTGCCTGAAGTAGGAGAAACTCAATAAAGAAAATAGTGCTTACAAGACTAAGTAACACATACCGTGTAACAACCGAAGTAAAGGGGCCAGTCGCCATGTGAGGTTACAAATGAAGACAAGGCGGTACTAAGGAGGGACTAACAAGCCTATTAAGAAATCAGAAGCCAGCATTTACGAAGAACAATGACACAAGCCAATGACAAATATGGGCGGAGAGTGGGCAGGGCTTCTATTACATACTCCAGTACAGCAA
The DNA here is from genome assembly GCA_963921515.1 of Calotriton arnoldi. Lineage (NCBI taxonomy): Eukaryota > Metazoa > Chordata > Amphibia > Caudata > Salamandridae > Calotriton > Calotriton arnoldi. The sequence continues at coordinate 195,350 of CAWUFW010003917.1, read as the reverse complement.
GTCTCGCATAGCAGCGCATGTGCACTTACACCAGGCTTGACCTAAAAAGGAAGCCAAAACAGTTGCAAATTACTCCAGCTCAAAGCTGAAGTAAGTCTAGCAACACACATGGCCAATCACTGGTACTGCAACACCCTGTCACAGAAATTAATAGAATAGGGACTTAAAACCCCATATGAAATAATGTTAAATGAACTTAAATCATTTAAAATAGTTAACAACATAAATAGATAGAATTTAATGTAACTATGAAAATGATACATTAAAATTATTTAATTGTAAAATATCTTAACAACCTTTTTGCAATTAAAATTAATGTAGATTACATTTTAATAAAATGGGATTACCTTACTTTTAATTTATTCTATACACCACTTCTAATAATATTGATGAATAATAAGAATTAATTTTTTTTACTTTGGTGGCAATTTATATATTAAATTAAACTTTAGAAAAATAATGTAATTACATTTGATACATTTAAATTAATTTATTTTTTACTTCAAAATTAGGTTACTAGTGCAGAAGCTCTTTTCTTCTGTTCTACATTTAAAATAATAAATACATTACATTAATTGTAGTTAATATTTAACATAAAATATTTTTACTAATTTTTTCCTGATTTTAGTAAACTTTTTGACTTCATTCTATACATATCACAGAAATCTCTGCAGCAGGGCAGTTATCACCATATGGTAAAGTATAGGGAAAAGTTCTTATACTTTACCATAGAGACATCGCCCCATTGTGATGGAGATCTCTCAATGGTAAAATATAGGGAACATTATTCTATACTCTACGATAGGGAGAGCTCCACCCAGGTGATGGAGATCTCAGTGTGTTAAAGTATAAAGACAATTGAAAGAGTTTATTAAACTTCTATATTTTTGTAAAATATTTTTCTTAAAAATTAATGCAAAGTAAATGCATTAAATGAAATTAAATTAAATTAACCTAATTTTTCTGAACTTTAAATAAAAAAATTATTACCTCCTAAAGTAGTAACATTATTTAAAAAAAATATTCTGTATCTTCGGAGATTGTTTGGAAAGTTCAAGTATATGTCAAGCCTGATGGTTTATGTTAAGGGAGCAGGAGGTCTTAGGGTTTTGGGTACAATCATCTAAATAAGACATGCATCAGTGATATAGGACACCTGAACAAAACTGCAAAGGAGGATGACACACAGGACATGAGTTGTGAGGGGCAGTCCAAATGAAATAGAGGAGATGTGGGTTGCATCAAGCCTGCACCCTCGATTACATGGTAACACAAGGCTGCATTTATGATAAAAGTTCATGATCTCAGTTAAAAACATGGGGCGTTATGGTACGTAAACATGCCTGAGCAGTTTTTCAGATCACATTTAGTGATGCCATGTAGCCACAAAGAGGCTAGATGTGCATTGGCTCTATGCTTAGTTGCCATGTAAATCTACTTGCCAGAATATTTTATGACATTATACATTTTCGTGGACCAGGTTTAATACTAAGGGGTATATTTAATAAGATTTTGTGTCAGCTTTGCATCACAAAAGTACCGTAAATTGAAAAGAAAATGTTAATTTGAAATTTACTTTCCAGCGCAAAACTTATTTTGAACAGGAAGTCATCCGTATGTAAAGCAAAGCAGCATCTAGCATTGCTTTGCAATACTTAGCATCAAGGGGGTGTTCCATGGGCGTTTCCAGATAATCCTCCATGGTTTTTGATGCAAAACCCTATTTATCAAAAAAGTAGAAAGGATTTTGCATAAAATATATCACTATTTTGACATTAAAGTTATTGAGGTGAAATGCTTTTATTTCTCTAATATTTTCTGTATGTGCATGTGTGCTGCACTGTACAGCACACATCCAAAAGTGAGAAAAGTGTAAAAGTTAGTCTAAGCATAGTATTTAGTACTGGAATTGTACCCTTCCATCACAAAACCTATGCTAGACATGACACAGACACCTTTGCTCTATGATGCAAAGGAGAGTGCGTTGCGCTGGCTGCCTGATTGTGCACCAGTGTTTGGGAGAGAGCAGAACATTGCCATACCTTAGTAAATATGGCAAATTCCTTGTATCTCCCTCTCATGTAGCACAGCAACATTGTTTGCTATGCTACAAGACATTTTAGTAAATATACCCCTAAGAGACAGTCCAGAAGTTGTGTAGCATTGCACCTCCAGATTGAGTGTTACAAATCATACCTTGAGATGACATCTAGCAGGACATTCACTGTTAGTCCAGTCCTGGTTTTACCGCCGATACCTGGATACGCCGACACACTGTGTGGAGGAGAGGAGGAGGAGAGGAGAGGCTGCTGCTGTTCCCGTGGTTCCCGAGGCTCCCGCGGTCCCCGAGGCCGGCAATCCGTGACCGCGACCGTGACTGCGGCAATTGATGAAAAGAGGACCGGCATAGCTACAACCACAAGCAAAGCCGGTATCTTACTTCCCACAGCCCGCCCGCTCCCTGAGCTGCCAACACTGCGCCGCCGCCGCCGCTTCCCCGCTCTCTGCTCCTCTTGTGCATTGAACCAGGGCATAGGCTGCTGAAGCGCCGTCAATACCGCACTGCCTGCCAGAACTCCCTGCTGCAACGGAGCAAATCAGTGCAGAGACAACAGAGGCAGAGGGCGTTTTGTGGACTCTCAGGAAAACGGGGCAAAGGAGTGAGCAGAGTTTAGCGGCCCCAGTGCTCCTGTGCTCCGCAGTCCCTGTGTGGCACCCCCTGTGGCGGAAACGGGATCTGGAGCGTCTGGAGTGCTGTTGGAGGCCCTGCTGTTTGTGCGAGAGCGAGAGAACGCAGCCACTGTGCTATCGTGCTATTGTGCTATCGTCCTGTGCTGTGCTGTCCTGTGCTGTCCTGTGCTGCCACCAGCCCCTCCGAAGCCCCTCTGAAGCCCCTCCAAAGCCCTGTTGCTGCCCTGCTGTTGCCTGACGCTATCTGAGCTGCTGTTTTTTCTCTCTGCCGACCGCCTGCATCCTACATCCTCCATCCTCACCATTTACCATCTACGGTGTAGGGGAGGTGGCGGCTTGCGGCTTGTGGGTCTGTGGCTGTGGATTCTGCCGGAGACAACATCAGCGAGACAGCGCTGAAGGCTCCTTGCGGAGAGAGGCGGTGTCTCTTTAAATCACTGACAACTGCCCCCCTCCTCGCCCTCTGCTTCCTCGGACTTCTTGGGCCCCACCAGCTTGTCAGCTTTCCATCAGCCTCTCATCAGCCTTTGGCCCCCCCGGACTGGAGTGCAGTGTAGCACAGTTCATCGTGCGACCTTAGGGGGGGGAGGCGCACAGTGTCGCAGCCAAGGCTGAGGTCGCGGATAAGGCTGAGGTCTTCCCTGGTTGACTGCTGGACGGCTGGATGGCTGCTAGGGGTCGTTTAGGGGCGGTGGGGGAGAGGGAAAGGAGTGTGACCGGCTGTCAGCACCCCCCAGCACCCCCCAGCACCCCGGTACTGCAGCAGGTTTTCTCCAGGTGCAAGGAAGAGTGCAAGGGGTGTGTGCTACATCAGTGTTTGGAGCTTTAGTGACTGGGACACCGGCAGTCCCTCTCACTCCTATCGGCTCCCATCGGCTCAGCCTCCACCCGGACCCCTTATCTGTACAGTACATTTGAATTCATCTCATATTGCGTGTTAACCCAAACGCGGACCACAGAGTCATGAGATCGGGCCGAGTAAGGAGGTCTCCTTTAAAATCAAAATCAAAATCAAAGGCAAAGTCCAAACAAAAACAAGGTAATGCAAAAGTGAGCACAGATGAGCCAAGTGGCCCACGACTGGGGTCAGTATCTATCAAAAAACGCACAACAAGCACAGAAAGCACAGTAAGCACAGAAAGCACCCCAGTCATGGGGATTACCAGGACCCGCCCCGGCATAAACTCTCCCACTAAAAGCGACGACATCAACGCAAAGCCAAAAATGGGAGAATTAACTTTCCACCAACCAGCTAACCTGACGCATTCACAAGGAACACAAGGAAGACAAGGGGTCTGTGCTCTTATAAGCCTTGACGGGGCCCCTCAAAGGAAAACACCCTGCACCATCCAACCCAAAATTTACACAAAGTTCGCGTTTCTGAAAGATCCGGGTACAGCAATTTATTCAAAAAGCGCGAATGTAAAAGGGTTGCAATCACCATTACAGCCAGAGAAGTTCGGTTCAACTCATCAGCCAACTAATCAGTCAACCAATCAGCCAGTTGACCAAGCTTCTTTTGTGTCACCCACCAAGTTACTTGAACCTCAACCTCAACCCTTATTTCACCAACCCAATAACCAAGCTGAAAATCAAGTTAAAACCGACCAAAGGAACACACCTACGATAGACGGCCAGAATTCTCCAAAAAGTACTGCTGGCACTAGGACAGCTGAAAATGTCTTTGAAGAGGATTCAGGGGCAATAGTTGGAATTGATATATTAGGGGGCATGCCCCAGAACCAGCTTATAGATCAACTGGGAATGGCTCTCCCGCTGTCCCCAAAAAATAGTTCTCCACTCCAACAGCATAAATAAAAATCAGGGGCACCAAGTGTATCCGAATACCCGGTGGGCCCCAACAGCCCCTCGGTCAGCAAACCAGCAGCACGTCACACGATGTCTCCTTATGTAGACTCTCATATATCAAGCCCGGACTTGTCTTTCCTGGCTTCTCAGGAATGGGAGGAGCTTGTCGCCTCATATAATTTAAAACCTGTTCAAAATAATACATCTCATGTACCGATTAATACACCATTGCAGGAAAGAAGTAACCGCAGCACCATTACACCTACTGAACCAATTTGGGCGGCAATTTTAAACTCAATGCAATACTCAACTACAGCTTTACAATATCAATCGCATAAAATGGACTTACAGATTACGGTTCTTCAGACACTGGCTGATTTTACGTCAGGGATCGATAAAAAACTTTCAGAGCTCAATAATCTAATTAGGCGGGGACAAGAAGCGCTGCACGGAAGCCAAACCATCCATCTCGAATGCACCTGTGCCCCAATAATTGATAAGCTCACAACACTACCGACTATGTTAGGGGATATTCTATCAGAAATAAAAGGCAGTGTTACATCGTCCCTTACACTTACAGATGGTCAGCACAAGGAAGGGACAGCCTTGTCTGAACTTCAAAAAATCAAACTAATAGCAACTAGCTCTTCCAACATTGCTGTAGCTAACGATGCAATGCCAATAACGGCCCTAATAAAAACGAGTCCTTCAAACAAAAATCCTACACCCCGGAAAGTTCGCAATAAACAAAAAAGGAAGGGTCGTAATAAGAAGCAACTATCTCTTGCTTTAAACACACTAAGCAAATCACCTGTCAGTGCAGTTGAACCAGACCCCGATTTTGATGAAACCAGGACTAGCTTATGCTCCGCCTTGCCTGGCAGATCGGACCACTCATTCGTAGAGCCCTCTTTAATTATGGCCGCCACTTTGGGGTCACCACCGAGTCTAGTAAGAAGGACCATTCCAACAGAGAATGTGAGGCAGGAGCTAACATTAACAGCAAAAGATCCAGCAAGAAGGAACATCCCAATAACAAACGAGAGGCAGGAATCAATATCAATAGCAACAAATCCAGCAACTTTAAAATACAACAAGGAAGATCAATCACAGGGCGCACCGTCCAATGAAGTTCACTCGTTAAAAAAAGAGGATCAACAAAAATCATTGACGGGGGGCATTGTAAATCAAGGCTGCTCACTCAATAAAATTAAGCCTCCAACTACCCTCCCGTCAACCTCTCGCAAATCTGTAAATCAAAGAGAAGAACCAAACAACCCTCTGCAAATAAGGCCTTGCCTACAGGACGGAATCCCTACCTACAGAAATAAGGAAACCTCTACTGAAGAAGTGGTCAGCATCACTCTCATTCCTGAATATGAATCACGAGGAAGAGACGACATATTAAACAGAGGGAATGTTCTACGACTCTTAAATTCCATCCCGAGCCTTGGAAATATAAGCTCATCGGACCTGCTTTCTATAGAATTCCTTCCAAATAATAACTGCTTGGGCCCAGAGGTGACGAGGACAAGATGGAGCACAAGTGAAATTGCGAATAAAATCAAGGAAGAGGAAAGCACACTCAAACATTGGGGATAAAAATGGGAGTTGAATTGAAATCTCCTTATCCAACTCCATTTTTAAAAGTCCGAAACACCGTCCCAGACAAAATTACCATCTCAGTCCTAAGAGGGGCAAGAAGCAGAACCCCTGGCAAACTCACTGCTTGTACAGAGGATTCTAACTCATGCAGAAGCTTAGGGCAATTAATTCCAATTTTGAAACCGGGACCTGAAGCTCGGCCGCAAATAACTCGTACAATACTAACAGACGTCCAAACTGACAAGAGTGTGACACCCCACAGATAGCTCCACCCGCGCGAGGTCAAATTAAGCTCTGCATCTGGAACATTAACGGCCTGGCAGCCAAATTGTTCGATCATGAAGTAGTTAATTACCTGAAAACATTCGATCTAATACTTCTCCAGGAAACCTGGGAAGATAACGCCAAGGAACTCCAAGGATATTCCTCCTACTTCGTCCCGGCAACAAAGGTTTCCAACTTTGGTCGCCGCTCAGGGGGACTAATGATGTTGGCTTCAATAATCACAATGGGCTCAATAAAGCCCATAGAGGCAAAAATTTCACCACCCAATGCAGTCCATGCAATACAGATAAAGCTTAAATTCAACAACACGACACAAGAAGTTATAATAATTAACATCTACGTGCACCCTAAACGAAAACAAAAAGCCATAAAGGAGCTGTCAAACGAAATAAAACGGATTATGGATGAGCAAGACATCGATCACATAATTGTTGCTGGTGATTTCAATCTACACCTTCTTGGGTCAAGCCAAGACGACGGGCCAGTGCACAAACTTACATCACTCTGGGGGATACCAAATCAGGGCCAAGCAAATATTGGCAAACCTTCAAGATGGGCCAAACATTTGCTACAAGAACTAGAACACTTAAATTTAAGAGCAGTGAATGGCCGTTTCTTGGAGGATAACCCACCAGTTGCCACTTTTCATTCCTCAAAAACATCCTCCTACTTAGATTACACGTTTGTAACACTAGCCATGTTCGATAAAATAGTAACCTTCAAAATAGGTGATAATGTCCAGAGTGATCACCTCCCACAGGAAGTATTGCTGAATTCAAGGCCAGTTGTTATATTAGATACTTGGAACCCGACTGAAAGCGAAGAAGTTTCCAATCTAAAGCACCTAAGGTGCAATGTCAACAATATTGAAGCTTTATCAGCCTCTGCCAAAACCATATTCGAGAGAGAAAAAGAAACTGGCACCACAATTGTAACAGCATGGGAAAACTTTATTAAGACATTTAGTGGCAATTTTGCGACGAGGACTGGGTCACTATCAGGAAAATCAGAAGACATATCAATAAAAGTGAACTCCAATCCGGAAACCAAGAGCCTTAAACGCATCACAAATCAAACCCTTCGACAACTGCGAAAAACACCAGGAAACTTGGAGTTGCAGTCGACTCTTCGACAAATGAAGGCACTATTGAGAAGGAGGAAGTGGAGAAAAATAAGGCAAAAGAATGACGAAACGTGGGTTAAACTACTGCATGATGCCAAGCAACAGAACAGCGCTAAGTTTTGGCAAAGAATCCATAAGTTAGATCGACCGACCCACCCAGGAATCAATTCCAATATAACAGAGGCGGATTGGGTTGAGTACCTCTCCGCCCACTTTAACAACATGGAAGGTGATTTCAGCAAGGGTACGGGCATTGCGGCACCAGAAATCAAATCCCCTATTAAGGGAAAAACGATACTAAACTGCATACCCAAAGCTCATCTGGTCAGCAGCATTAACATCCATAAGCAACAAGGGACCCTGTCGGCTGGCGAATTAAACTTCTTAGACCACACTGAAGAGGAAGGATATGCTCCCACAGAAAAACAGATAAAAGGCCTAATAATCAAGAGTAGAGATATGGGAGCGCCCGGCCCTAACGGGATCCCCCCGATATTATACAAACATGACGCCGGTTTTTGGAGCAAGGCTCTACTATCAGTCTTCAAGGGCTTAAACACCGGAGTCATCATTCCAGACTCTTGGAAGGGATCTATCATTAGCCCAATCTTCAAACAAGGCAAAAGGAACGACCCAAACAATTATCGACTGATCGCCCTCCTCGACGTTGATGCCAAATACTACACTGGAACACTCTTGGACGAGTTAACATCTTGGGCCTCAGACAATTCTATTATCCCCATTAATCAAACGGGGTTTTGTAGCGGCCAAGGAACTACAACTAACATATTGGCTCTCACGTCGCTAATGGATGCAGCTAAAGTATCAAAACACCTCTCTTCTTGTGTTTTATTGACTAAACATCTGCTTTCGATCATGTCGATAGGTCCAAACTCTGGGGAAAACTGGAAAAATGGGGTATACCAACCACACTTTTGGATCGGCTAAAACAGTTGCATACAGACACATGGATCAGGGTCAAACTAGGTGCAGGGTCACACATCTCAAAACGAATTACGACCTCGAAAGGCCTCAAGCAGGGGTGTGTCCTTGCCCCGATCCTTTTTAATCTCTTTTTGGCCGATCTGCCCGGGGAGCTGGACAGCTGTGTATCCCATGCTCCAAACTTGGGGAACAAGCTAATGTCAAACCTGCTATATGCCGATGATCTGGTTTTAATTAGTCGGACACCAATTGGCCTTCAGCACCTATTAAACACAACATGCAGCTTTTCGAACCGGAACTCCCTCAAAATAAATTTTAAGAAGTCCAAATTTATGACAGTCAATTACCACAAAAAGAAGATCAATAGCTGGTTCCTTGATGGCCAACGTTTGGAACAAGTACAAAGCTATAAATACTTGGGAATACTAATGGATCATACAAGCTCATTCAAACGTCATCTAGAGTCCATGCGAAGAAAGGGACTACGACTTACCTATCACTGAAGTCATTGAAGAGACGCCTTCCCGACCTTACGCTTGGTCCTTTTTACAGGTCATGAGGGCTAAAATGCTGCTTACATTGACATATGGGAGTGAGGCGCTAAAAGGTAAAGACGCAGCAGTTTTAGACATTATAATAGCCAACTCTTACAGAGCAATTTTCCATCTCCCTAAATACGTCTCTCCGGCTCAAATCCGGTTATAATTTGGGATCCAAAGACAAACTGTGGAAAGAAGGAGCTCCTACGTTAAAAGTTGGCACAAAATCTGAAGTGCTGTGGCAGGGTCTCTAAACTTCCACCTTTGGAAAGCCTTGCAAAATCAGGAAACATGCCCAGCCAGGGATTATCTGCTTGATTCAATTGAGACACTGGGCCTGTCTGATCTCTGGGCCGTACCAACGGATCATCTTTCCTTCAAAAAAGCAGTAAGAAAAACAACATCTATGCTATCTGTCTTAGAAGACAAAGCAATTCTCACCAAAAAGGCACACGGCTGGATAGTGCTCAGTGACTATGTAGGGCCATAACCCCAAGCCTACTTGAGTGCCGGAATGAAGATAAGCAGGAAGGAAAACTTTCTAAGGTTGCGCATGGGGGTAATTGCGATCAAACCTCATCTTCCCCCATGGGAAAGGGATGGCGGTATTCCGACCTGTCGTCTATGCGGAAGTGGAAAGGAAGATATTACTCATGTTATCTGCAACTGTTCCAACTTAAAGGACATAAGATGCATCTTGTTACGTCCCTTTTTTAGGTATTACGGCATCCGGACCTGTAGGCAGGCAGTGAAGCTTTGCTTCAATCCCACTGACGTCCAGCTTAACTGTCGGCTAACAAAATCTTTTGAGATGGTAACTAAGAAACTTAAAACTCTGTTGCTAACAGGAACACGCTAAAAAAACTCCTAAGAGTCTACTCTGTTTTAGTCCTACTTGCACTTTATTTACCCAAATTCTAACTTGGACAATGGACCTGGTTAAGCTGAGCATCCGATCTGAGAAGTTGTGGTCGTCACTGCTAGCCAGTATTTTATGAGACGTAAGAGTCTATGAGAACCTCTTTTAAAATAGTTAACATCACAAAACAGGAATATGCAAATGACGACCTTTTTTACATTATGTGGTTTTTTAATTGCTATTAATCGTATCTATTTGTGTTCAAGGGGAATTTTTTGTTATGTATTTGCAAAGATTTTAATTAATCAAGCAAAATAAACATATTTGTATATTTGACATCTAGCAGGTAGATAGCAAAAGTGTGACCCTAAAACAGTTTAAAAAAACTTGTTGTGCTTGACTGAGTAACACCAAGCATTATGAAAAGATGACCTGGGGCACATTTACAATTAATTCATGCATAGCAGTGCAGCAAGTGAACTTGCTGTGCTGCGTTCTGTGAAATAGAAAGCACAAAAGGTCCATATTTAGAAATATATGAATCATTCTGGCTCTTTCCGTGCACTGTGTATTGCAGGGGCGGCTCCTCAATTAGGGCGGAGGAGCGTCGCCCCACTGCTTTCTCGCAGTGCGAGAAGCAGAAACATAAAATGGTAGTTTTAACATTTTATGTTTCTGCTTCTCGCACTGCGAGAAAGCAGAAGGGTATGCCTGGGTGGGGGCGGGCGGGTTGGGGAGGGGTTGCTTGCCCAATGTTGTGGCCCTGACTGTTTGGTCGGCCCTCTGGGGCCGACCAAACCAGTAATGTGCACTCTCCCTTATCTCCATGTAGGCTGCATGCAGCCTACATGAAGAAAATGGTCTCCCCATAGGCGCCCGGCTGGGCGCCGTCCCCACCAATCACAACGCTGCCATTGCAGCGTTGTGATTGGCTGAGGGGAGGGGAGGGAGGCTGCCTGCTTCCTGTTCAGCAGGAGAGCAGGAAAACGGGACCCGGTCAGGAGCCGCGACGTCGCGGGACCCGGGAAGATAAGTTTCTTTTTTTTAACTATTATTTAAGCCCCCCTGCGTGAACCCCCACGCGAAACCCAAACCCACCGCCCCCCACCCGCGAGTCATGCCGGCCGCGACTGGTGTATTGCCTAGCACCAACGTAGGCACCCTTGCTCTGTGGAGTGTAAGGGTGCCTGCATTATGAGAAGGATTGTTTTTGTGCAGGAAGGTATCCCTTCCTCTGCATAATGCATCACACATGGAAAGAGGAACTGGCAAATATAAATATATATATATTTCTTCTTGTTACACCTCTGTCGGATAGGCGCACCTTAGTTGTAAATCTGGGTTTGCGTCAAAATCCATGGGTGGGTCCATGGGAACGCCCAATCTCAACCCATGCAGTGCCATGCAACGCCTCTCAAATGCAAAGTACTGCAAGGCAGTGCTATGCGCTGCATTGTGCTACTTTGTATTTACTAAACCATGCAAAGTCACATGAAATTGCTTTGTATGCCTTAGTAAATGCCAACAATGATTTTGCGTTGTGGCCGCTCCACAAAAGTGATACAACTCCGACACTAAATCATAGTAAATCTGGGACCTAGTGTTTACACCTCCTAAAGAAAAGCTTCAGTTATTTGAATCTCCATTTACTGTAAGAAAGAAAAGAAACACTTTAAATATTACTATTGAAATATAATTAAACACAACTCATTATTACCTACAATTAATGTATTTAGGAATGTTTACTAGTCTGACACTACCCCCTCCAGGATATAGATAATCTTGCATCTCCTTCTCCAGTGCTAATTGTGTAATTTTCTAAATGATCCTTTTATGGTATAGCATATTTCTCTGCATTGCCTCAAACATTCTGCAGTAACACAGGTTTCCTAGGTCCGTGAAACTATAGATCAGCCCAAAAATTACTCGAAGTATGGTAGACTAAAAATTAGGGTGAATATATATTATGCAGTGTGCAAAAAGCACGCGAAAATAGATTGGTTAACTACGGCCCAAAATACGAATGAGTGGAAAACGTACCTCTCACTAAATGAAATAATGAAACAAACCGCACTTGCAGTCAGAACACTGCTGAAACCGAACACGTGATACAAAACCATATCATTTTTTTCCATGAGTACCGAGGCTAACACAAAATGACCCAACAGACAAGAAAAGCTTTTAAACTAATAGGATAAACAAACCCTTTAAAACAGTGTCCATTAGAGTTACAGTGTAGTTTCTGAATTGATGGCTGCGACTTGCGCTGACACTGATAAAGCATATTGCAACAAAGTTTTAATAACGTGAATATATAGTCTGTCAGTCAGTTAATATTCTTTTTTTCAACTTCATAAAACCATAGAAGATACAAGAAAAATAACAACTTAATTTACATTATACCTAAAAATATTGAAACAATTGCCCGAAAATGAAGCATTGCACGTCATAAAAATCAATCTGCGGCCAGACTACTTACGGGTACACCTAGATTCTCCCCAATTTCTAAAGAGATAAAAAAATTGCATTGGCTCCGGGTGAGGAGCCGAATGCGCTTTAAATCTCTCTGTATGGTTTTTAAGGCATTGCAAGGTTCGGGACCAGAACATTTACAACGCCAGTTTCAATGGTATAGACCGGCAAGAACACTGAGATCACTGGGAGCCAAACTGGTTGCAGTCCCACCCGTAAAAAAAGCCCAGTGGGGTGGCAGAAGCTTCTCCCTATGTGCAGCTAAGGCCTGGAATGGTCTGCCTTTTCATCTGAGAAATGCCACTAATCTTTTGGCTTTTAGGAAAGGGCTGAAGACCTGGCTTTTTGACGAATAATTCTTGTCTTCCCGATTTCGCGATAGGAGTAGTAACTAGCGCCAGGACACCTCCGGTTAATCGTGCGCTTTAGAAATCTCCGTAACATAACATAACATATACGCAACAATAATAATAAAATGCTAAGTACAATTATATCTTTGAAATACATTGTCAAGAAGATAAGACAGAGTGATGACAGTTACCCTTCATTTTCACTAATATTCTAATAAACATATCCTAATTCTAATGGCCTGTTGAATAAAACTAGTCACTTCTGAACAAATACATTGTGTATATAATTGTTCACAAAGAGCAAAGCAGGTCTCAAATGTCTGAACTTTAGACTTCTCAGTAAGGTTATTCAGAACTGTTTTCTTGCCACCATATCAATTGGGCGAAAAACCCATAAAATGGAATGTACACTGCACCAAACAATCATCACATGGACAAGCCCACAAGTCCTCCTTCCAAAACTAATTTTTGGAACAGAAACTAATAAATGATCAATACTGAACCTATAACGTGTAAGTAAACCTCTTTGACGAGTCTTAACTATGTATATAAGATAAGATTCAATAGTGTCAGGAGTAGAGAGCAATGAATAATCTTTCAAAGTTGTTCTGCTCTACTAAATTCATTTTTTCACCTTATATCACTACAGGATTTAAACAAAATACAGGCTTAAACATCTATTTTGTTATGGGTGTTCACCTGACTGCTTAATCCAGATCAATGTGGTTTTATGACCCACTGCAGGAACAGCCACTACATATGCGGAGTACACAAGGCTCTGGCATGAATGCACCACCTCAGGGACTCTGCTACCCTTTCACTTAATAATTTTGAGGTTGATTCACTTGATTGGGGCTTTCTTGAGGATGCACTGCTAAAAATGTGCTTTAACCCTAAATTAATGTCTTCTTTCCGAGTCATATATGCCCATGCACTGCTCCAAGTGTGAGTGATTTGTATTCTTTTTCCCCAGGTTGTCAATATGTGGATGCACCAGACATGGGTGTTCCTTGAACCCCCCGCTCTTTGCCTCTGCCATTGAACCACTGGTGGCGTGTTGGTTAGATGAGATGCTCACGTATGGGGATTTGATTGGGGGATTGCGACGGAGGACAGGATTGCCCTCTACCCTGACATCATCCTTCTGTTCCTCTCCCATCCTTCCCTTACAGGCCCCCATCGGGTGAATTCGCTAGACTTATATGGGGTTGCATCTGAACTCTGAGTGAATTGGTCTAAGAACATGCAAGTGCCACCTAAGGGAGATAAGGGGGGATATAGGGTGGCGGTCACTTCTACTGGTCTTCAGACATAACTTCAAGTAATTGGGGGTCCATGTTGCCTTTGAAGCCAATCTTACTCTTAATCTCAACTCCCCTAATCCTCAGGAGGAAGCAGGACCTCATTGAATCAGCTGCACTTCCGGTAAAAATACTGGTTTGTTCACAGCTTATGTTTTCTATTTTCCTCCTACAAAAAGAGGAAATAACCAAAAAATGTAAAAGTTACATACTAGTCAATAAATTATAACAGTCATTCTTCATTATATTGTGTAAACTTTTCTACATCTTTCATCCACAATCAGATATTTATATCTAGTGTACCGCTAACTTGTTATTCCTTTCTCTAGAAACATTCCACCCTCATCAGGTGTATTTGTTTCACAATTAAATTATACCTTGCCGTCAAACCTGATTTCATAAAAGTTTATAAAGTAACACATTCCTCTTGAGATACCCTCTCCTGCCAGACCCCTCTCTCAGATGATGGGTGTGCATAGTAGACTATATAGATAGACTGGCCTCTATTTTCAGATCTCTGTTTCAGATAGCAAGTATGCAAAGTAGTGTCTGGGGAGGGACTGCCCTCTCCTTCCAGACCTCTTGCTCAGGTAACGGGTGTACGGAGTAGAGTGTGTAGATGGACTGACCCTTCCTGTCAGACCTCTCTCTCAGATGACAGGTTACCGTAGTAAGGTGTGGTGTAGTGACAGGGCTCCCAATCCAGACCTCTTTCAGATGATGGTTGTGCGTAGTAGGGTGTGTGGAGAGAGACTGACATCTCCTCTAAGACTTCTCTCTCAGATGACAGGTGTGCATAGAAGTGAGTGGAAAGGTGCTGCCGTTTCCTGTCAGACATCACTCTCAGATGACAGGTGTACATAGTAAGGTGTGGCGAGGGACAGGCCTCTGCTTCCAGACCTCTTTCTCAGATGATGGGTGACCATAGTAGGGTATGTGCATGAACTGGCTTCTCCTTTGAGAACTCTGTCTCAGATGACAGGTGTTGTTAGTAGGGTGTGTGGATAGACTGGCCTCTCATTTGAGACCTCTCTCTCACATGATGGGTGTGCATAGTAGGGTGTCTGGAAGAGACTGGCCTCTCCACTGAGACCTCTCTCTTGGATGACAAGTGTGCATAGTATTCTGTGTCCAGGGACTGTCCTCCCCATTAACACCCCTCTCTTTATCGATGGATGTGCATAGTAAGGTATGGGAAGAGCCTTAACTCTACTCACAACTCTTACCAAGCCGATAGGCACAAATAGTAGACTCTGACAAACACCATCTCCAGCAAGACTCCTTTCTACAATAGCAAGGGTGCATACCAGAGTGTATTCCAATATCACCTACTTCTTCCTACTTTTCACAATCCAGCAAGAGTCTCACAAGAGTTTAAGATTTTTAAAAAAGAATGAACCTTCTACTCATCATAGTACTTATCTGTTACACACTTCTCTTAAAAACAAGGACCATAATATGCATTCCTACTAACAGAGTGTATTGCGAACTCACCTACTCCTTTTACTATTCACGATCCTGCGAGAGTCCAGCAAGATTGTATTTTTTTAAAAACAGTATACATTTATTTTAATCACAGTAGTTAACCCTTAGAGAACTCCTCTCTACATATAGGGGGTCAGCATGCCTTTCTGGTGCCCCCTTATATAGCTTTTTAACTTCATTTCCACAACACCTCCAATTTTTCACAGTAAACATTAATAGCGGCCATTTCATTTCTAACATTCAAACAGCCAGCCAATCAGAAAGCTTGCTCTCACAGGGCTCACAGGAGCCTCTTGCTCCTGCGATAGCATGAAGGCTCACAGGAAAAACAGGCATCTCGAGCAATAACGGGCTCCATTTTTTATTTTGCTCTCTCAAGGGAGGCTCGCAAGACTCTGGAAAACCCCACTGCTAAAATCTAAAATTAATTTTGACCCTTAATTTCTCAAAAACTACTGAACAGATTTACACCAAATCACAAAAACCACAATCTGTGGACCAAGACATAGTTTCCTGCTGAATTTGATGTAATTCCGCTAAGTGGTTCGTGCTGTAGCCCTGCCTAAATAAGTCTATGGAAAATGTATGGAGATTGCATTTTAGGACTCCCTTAATTCTTGTCCCCCACTTCACATACCAACCCAAAACTTTCCAGGAAAGAGCTAAAGTGGGTGAACTTTTTTTTTTAAAGCTTCATGAAGATTTATCAAAGGGGGCCAAAGTTATTAGCAAACCAAAAAACGCTCAGTCAATGGAAAAGCAAACCTAACTATAGCTATATAGTGGTGACCATCACTAGATAATATATAAATATATACAGTTAAAGTTGTGTGCCAAGTGATGCAACAAGACTGTGTATGGAGGTGCGTGAAGTATAGTAAATTGAAGGTAGTGCATAAATTATAAATGTGAGATACAACCAGTGATGCGCAAATTAGCAATGAAAGTTATAACTATAACTTTATAATTTCCATAGTTTGTAAAGTTTAAGATAGGTTTGTATAGAAAGTAAAGTTTTCTTAACTATAACTTAGCTTTAACATTTGTTTTTTTCATTAAATTTAAAAGATTTTTTTAATAAAAATGTTTTTCAAATCCTAGTATCGAGTGTCATTCAGCTGAATGGTGTTAAGTGGAGTGTGGCAGAGTATAGTGGAGATCAGTGTCATAGAGTGTAGAGTCGTAAAGTCTAGTATTGTACAGTGGAAAAGACTGGAGTGACAATGAGAGGAGTTGCTCAGAATGAAATAGTGTAGAGTAGGGTGGCATAGAGTGGATTGGCGTAGAGTGGAGTGGCATAGAGCAGACTAAAGTAAAGGGCAGTAGTATACAGTAAAACAGCGTAAAGTGTAGTACTGTACACTGCAGTGGCATACAGTGGAGTAGTGTACAGTGGAATAGGATATACTGGAGTGGTTTACAGCGGAGTGTCATAGAGTGGCGTGGCATAGAGTGGAGTGATGTACAGTTTAATAGCTTTGAGTGAAGTGCATAGACTGGAGTTCTCAACAGTGTGATAGCGTACATTGGAGGAGCATAGATTATAGTGGCATATAGTTGAATGGCGTAATATAGAGTAGCATAGAGCGTAATAGAAAACATTTTCATGGTGTAAAGTGGAGTGGTGTACAGTGGAATGGCATAGAGTGGAGTGGCAGATAGTGGAGTGACAAACACTGGAATAGGGTACAGTAGAGTGGCGTATAGTGAAGTGGCATAGACTGGAGTGGCATAAAGTGGAATAGCATACAGTGGAGTGGGTTACAGTACAGTTGCGTACAGTTGAGTGGGGTAGAGTGGAGTGTCACACAGTAAAGTGGTGTAGACTGGAGTAGCGAAGAGAGCAATGGCATAGAGTGAATTGGGTACAGTGTAATAATGTGGAGTTGTGTGTTGTAGAGTGGAGTGGGTTACGGTCGAGTGGGGTAGAGTGTAGTTGCGTACAGTCTAATACTGTAGAGTGGAGTGGAATAGAGTGGAATGGTGTAGAGTAGAGTGGCATAGAGTGGAATAGTGTAGAGTGGAGTGGCATAGAGCAGAGTGCCATAGGGTAGAGTGGCATACAGTGGAGTAGAGTGGAGTGGTGTAGAGTGAAATTGCGTTCAGTGTAGTGGTGTACAGTGGAGTGGTGTAGAGTGGAGTGGCATAGAGTGGAATAATGTAGAGTGGATTGGCATAGAGTGGAGTTGTGTACAGTGGATTAGTGTACAGTGGAGTAGCATGGAGTGAAATGCTGCACAGTAGAGAAGTGTAGACTACTGTGTCAAACAGTGGAGTGGCATACAGTGCAGTAGCGTAAAGTGGAATAGCATAGAGTGGAGTGGGGTACATTGCAGACGGGTAGAGTATAGTGGAATACAGTGGAGTGGAGTAGAGTGCAGTGTCATAGAGTGGAATAGCATAGAGTTTAGTGACATAGAGTGTAGTTGCAGAGAGTGTAGTGGCATTCAGTGGAGTAGCACAGTGTGGAGTGCTGTAGAGTGAAATTGCAATGACTGGAGTGGTGTGGAGTGGAGTGGAATTCAGTGTATTTGTGTAGAGTAGAGTGGCGTAGGCTGGAGTGGCATACATTGGAATAGTGTAGAGTAGAGTTGCGCAGAGTGGAGTGCCAGAGAACACAGTGGAGTACACTGGAATAGCATATAGTGAAGTGGCATACACTGGAGTGGTGTAAAGTGGAGTGGCATACAGTGGAATACCGTAGAGTTTAGTGGCATTTCAGTCAAGTGGCGTACAATACAATAGGGTAGAGAGGAGTGGGGTATAGTGAGTGTTCTTAACTGGAGTGGCATACAGTGGCGTGCAATACAGTAAAAAAGCATACAATGAATCAGTGTAGAGTTAAGTGGCATACAGTGGAATAGCGAAGAGTGATGTGGCATATAGCGTAGTGGCATACAGTGGAATGCCGTAGAGTGGAGTAGCATAGAGTGTAGAGTGGAATAGCGTGGAGTGGAGAGGCATAAAGTGGAGGCGAGTAGAGTGTAGTAGTGGAGTAACAATGGAGTTCCACACAGTGAAATTGCGTAGAGTGGATTGTCATAGACTGGAGTGGCATACAGTGGAGTAGCCAGTGGCCGTGCATCCATTGGGGGCGCTGGGGCGTTGCCCCCCAGCCCACGCCCGCAGCTCCCTCGGCGTCTCTGAACTTAAGTAAACTCTCAGTTTACTTAAGTTCAGAGATGCCGAGGGAGAACTGACAATCATGTCAGTCAGCATGACGTCGGACCGCCCACCCTCTTCAGAGTCTGAAGGGGGTGGGCGGTCCGGCGTCATGTTGACTGACATGCATTGTCATACCAGGGGCAGCAGGCAGCAGCACAAGTGCGCATGACTGGTGAAGGTCGGTGAATTTTTCCGCCGTGCCCAGTCATGCGCACTAGTGTCTGCTCTGGCTGGCGCATGCCCATTAGGAGAGCGAGGGTTGATCAAAGGCTGAACCCTTGGTCTCCTAATGGGCAGGCGGGCGGCGAGTAACCCTGCTCTCAGCCAATCCTGGCATTGCTGGAGCAGCGCCAGGATTGGCTGAGAGGGGTTGTGACACAGCTGTTCAGACTGAAGACAGAGCGCCAACGCGGGACCCCGGCCAGGTAAGTTTTATTTAAAACTCCCCCGGCCCCCACACCGACACCCCCCCAGGTGAATTATTAATCAGATATTGAGAGGAGAACGGGAGCAAAGACAAAAAGAGAAAGGGGAGAGGCGGTCGGGGGAAGAAAGGGCAAGGAGAGAGACAGTAAGAGAGGCGGGTGTGAGAGAGGCTGGAACCGGAGAGGGAACGGCAAACACTGGGACAGGAGAGGTGAAAGAGGCGGAAGGAGAGACACACTCGGAGAAGACACTCATAGCTGCACATGGGGAGGCGAGCACAGAGATAACACACAAGGACAGAAGTGAGAATTAAGAGATAGACACACAAGAAATCAGACAAACACGTGGAGAGAGTGACAAACAGGGAAACAGAACAGATATAAATGAGAGCTGGGTGAGAAAGAGGGAGAGGCAGTAATAACTAGATAAGACAGGGGCGGGAGAAATCAATAAGAGGTGCGAAACAGAGTCGGTGAGAAAGAGAGGGGCTCAGAAGATACTAGACGAATAGGGAATTAGACAGTGAGAAGAGAGGTGAAAGAGAGACAAAGGGAGCGAGAGAGAGGGCGCGCCAAAATCCAACAGCCAAATGAAATGACACCACAAGCTTGGCTCTGGCAACGGAAGAGAAAGCGCGGAAGAAAGACAGTTGGCGACTTAGATTTGTCTTGCCGATTTAGCGCCAACTTAGCTCGAGGGCATTAAAGCACTTTACAATAGAACCAGAGTACGTATCTTTTTACCCCATGTAGGCACGGGGAGATTGAGTGGTTTGCCCTAAATCACAGGATGTTGCCTATTCCATGCGGGCAGCTCTAGGCACTAGACCACTACCCCCTCCTGATAAGATGGAAACGCTGAAGGAGAAAAAAGGCGAGATAAAGAGACCGCCGAGAGAGCGTGATGAAATCAGTGACAGGCAGTCGTTAAGATAGGATAGCGAGAAAGAGGGAAAGCGAAAGAGACAGCCAGATATATGTTCTAACCAAGACAGCGCTAGGGAATGAAAGACGCTAAGAGGAAACCAGAGCAGAGCACGGGTAGAGACAGCGATTGATGTTTGGAGAAAGAAAACAATGAGCTATGTCAAGAGAGCAGGCAAAGAAAGAAAGAGACAGCGAGCAATGTCAAGAAAAGTGACAACACAGAGATAGAGACAACGAGAGGTGTCAACAAAGCGTTCAGTAGATAGACGAAGACAGACAAGTGTGTCAAAGCGGGTGGGAGACTGTTGTGGCAAATGAGAGACACAGGGAAGAGTAACAAAGAGAGAAGCACTCACTGGGAATAAACAGAAACGGCAAGCAACAGAGGGCACGAGGAGGGGAAAGGGGCGAAGGAGGGAAAGAGACAAGAGGCAAACCAGATCTTAAGCCAGAAAGACAGACATCAAACAGACATCAGTATTGATGTGAATTGTTTAAGTATTTCCATAGCGCACTGTTACTCATGAGCTGGGTGTCTTGGCGCTAGCTTGACTAGACTGTAAGTGCAACAGGGATTTAGTAGAAAAGAAGCAGAGAAAAGAACAGGTTTAAGCTGTTTCCTCAAAAATAATATTTGTGTATAGAGCTTCATAGCAGTTTCTAAGCACTGTGGTTATTATTGCCTGGTTTGGCTGCGTTCAGTTTGCTGACCCCCCCCCGTCTCTTGACATCCTCCGGAACTTTCCGTCAGCCAGAACGATGCTTCCTTCTTGCGCATCTCTGGAGGTCGTGGACATGGCCCACAGCAGGACTGTCATTCCTGCCTCGTGCTGAATAGGGTTTTTCTGCAGAAATGGGTGAGTGCTCTTCTGTGTTTCTTTGTGATTTGTGTGTTTTCTGTGCTTTATTTATACATCGTTGACGCAGGTGGAGGGCTGCAGGCTGTGGGGGAAGGGAGCCACACCAAGATCACATGCACGCATTGGGGAGATTTTGCACATAAATGATACCGTTCACGGAGCTAGGTGGCAGGCATTAGATAGCACAAGCGATGTGAATTGTGACTTTATCAGGTTATAAAATGTGCCTTTGCCTCCGATTGCCACTGTTCTGCCATAATGTAATGGCTGCAAGGTTCATGATGACTTTGCGTTCTAAGGCTGCGGCTTACAGTCTCCTGCTGTAAACAGATTCAGCGTTTTGTTCGTTTGTAGGCACAGAACAGAGGCTGTCTTTTAGAGACGTCCTTCCTTCACCCCCCTTGATCCTGCTGAGCATCGACCCCTCACTGGTGGTGCCAAGGCCCGGCGGACCCATTGCTGCCGTAGCCATTGGAAACGTGTTCATTCATAATGCATGAATCCATGATTGTGGTGCCCGACGGAGGCTGGCGGCATTGATTGTCTCTTCGAGAGGGATGGGGCTGACACGGTAATCTAGGCATCGGGCTGTGAGTGGATACTCCTCTTGTGAGCAGACGCCCCTGGTTTGCCCAGGTTCAAGTCGTTATATTATTGTGTCTTTGGACAGTGCCTATGCGTTCTTGTGGGCACTTCAAAGTGCCGCTGATGAGGTGAGAAGTGGCGGGGGGAGTGATGGCCAGAATAGGAATCCGGCCTGAAGAGAGGAAATGGAGGGCTATGTTAGGGCGTCCAAATGACTGTGTATTTAGCTGTTACGGGCAAGGTTGAAGAGACGTGCTAGCACACTCCAGAGTTCCTTGTGGTGCCGAGACCCCATGCTTACCTCCCCCACTGACACCCCAGGCCCTCGCTGCACATTGCTCGCTCCTTTAGAAGTGGAGCTGCAGCATTTGCTCCCTTGTGACATGGATCCAAATATCCGAGTCGGGCCCAAAGCAAGAGATATGTGCTTACTGTGTAACGTGCTTACAGTGGCCAGTCCTCTGATGTATGGCATTAAAACTGGCCCTGTGTACATGCCCCTAAGTTAACACTGATGCCAAAAACATAGATTGACTTGCAAACAATGAATGTTAAAAACGTCGAGGGAATGCATTTTAGTGATTTAGTTCATCTCTTATTTTACATGTTTACTTAATCTTGCATTCCCCACGAGTTAGCTATTTTATAATGTTGTTGTTTATCTGTATTTTTTTCTGTGCATACTTTGAGGCTTGAGCCATGCCAGATGTTTATGAGGGACTTTGATTGAGCATGCAGGCGCTAAGGCTAAAGCCAAACAAAGTGCCTGTCTGTGGGTTGGCCTCTCTGCAGAGCACACAGAACAATGGGGCCCATTATGATAACGGGCGGATCGCCACCGCCCGTATGGCGGTGGCGATCCGCCCGCTATTTCCCTCTGCCCGCCACACATATACCTCCCGCCATATTACTATGGCGAGGGGGACCCCGACGGACGGAAAGACCGTCCGCCGGTTTTCCGCCCGGTCGATGAGTCGACCGGGCGGAAAAGCATTTAATATGGTGGCGGTGTCTAGTAGACACCGCCATCCATATT
The DNA here is from genome assembly GCA_963921515.1 of Calotriton arnoldi. Lineage (NCBI taxonomy): Eukaryota > Metazoa > Chordata > Amphibia > Caudata > Salamandridae > Calotriton > Calotriton arnoldi. The sequence continues at coordinate 172,888 of CAWUFW010003917.1, read as the reverse complement.
ATGAAGCATGCGGGGACATGCCTTTCCATGGCGGCAACGCCGCCACGGAAAGGCATACGGTATTCGACATTGGGGGCCCGTAGCGGATTGTGGGGGGTGCACATGGGGGGTACCTATGGTACCCCCCTGCATTTCAATGTACAACGTGGCAGGAACCGCGCGGTGCCTGTCACGTTGTGCATTGAAAAGCACAACCTGCATTTCTGGCATTGCAGCGGGCGGTGCTTTCAGCACCGCCCGCAGCAATGTTAGAAATGCGGGATGCACCTGCCAGTGTGGCGGGCGCATCCTAATAGGATGTGTGGGACCGCCGCATGCATTGCGGGCGGTCCCATTTCCCGGGGGTATGGCGGGCGGACAAAGTCCGCCCGCCATGCTAATGACCCCCAAAGTTTGTGTATTCCATTTGCAACTGAAATTCTGTGGAAATGTGTGTGAAGGGGGTACACTGATGTCAAAATATTTGCAAGGCAAAAGTAAGAGAAATTAAGGTGCTTATATTTGAGGGAGTGCAGTGCATGTTGGGGGCGGTGAAGTGACAGATGTGAGGAAGGGCATTCAGGGAAGAGTGAAAAGAGGATGCTGAAGAGGAAAGAGAGGGTGTTGAAGATGGACAAGATATGCAGAGAAAAAGAGGATACATATCTAACATAAAGCAAACATAATTGAAGGCCAAAACTCCTTCCACAGGCCTCAATGCTATTTAAATCACAGACTCACTATTTCAGAATTTAAACATTTTTAATGTTAATTATTTATAAGAAATCATTGTTGTTACTCATTTATCTTAAACAGCTAACACCCAGTGACAAAGCCAATCATACTGACAGGCTTTAGGCGCATGTCAGTTGCTGTGCCATTTATCTGGATAAAATTACATCTCAGAGAGAAACCAAAATACCGTTCTGATGGCACACTATGGGAATCACAGACATGTATTTGGCATGTTTCTTTATAGGGAGCACCCACTTTTTTCATCTCACTTAAAGACCTGTCTGCACATATTTCTATATGACTGGTTACAGCCAGCAGCTGTGGGTGCTTCCCGAAGTCTGGTTAGAGCATATTTTTCCAAAGTTAATGCTGCATGCAGTGCAAGACACTGGGCAAGCTAAACATACATTTTAAAGGGCTAAAGTTGTCATGCAGAACAATTTACATATTACAGTAACTGTTGAACAAATTAATGCAAGAAGATACGGGGCAGTTTTTAATGTGTTTAATATTTCAAAACTATACGTTACCACTGCTTAATAAGCCTTGCTTTATCGCTGCATTCATTTGCTTTAAATTTCTTTCTCAGGAGAGGGACTCTCCCCAGACCCCAGGTTTGTCCATTGAACTTGTTCACATCACTAACTAGTGTTTTCTATTGGAAAGGGTAGAGCCAAAGCAGTCTTGCTTAGTACCCTAACCCTCTTCAGAAGTCAGACTTGCTTGGCAACCCAGAAATTCTCTGAAATAATGTTTGAGTTTTCTTTTATGAATGCCTAGAACTACTGAATTTTTAGTCCATTTATCACAGATATAGTGCTGAAAATCGCACCAAAAAAGATGCCAATTTAAAAAAAAAAATCTTCACGGGGGGAGAACCCCCCCGAACACCCCTTATTGCCGTCGGGTTCGCTCGCTGCGCTCGCTCACATGCGTTGATTCGCTCTGCATACGCCTCACCAGTTTCAAATTCCACCAGCCGCCACTGGGAGAAGCGTAGATTGGAGTTGTGTAGAGTGGAGTGTAATATAGTGGCATAGCGTTGAGTGGAGTAGCATACAGTGTAGTAGTGTACAGTACATTAGCCTACAGTGAAATACCACACAGTGGAGAGGTATGGAGAGGAGCTTGGTTGAGTGAAGTTGCATACAGGGGAACAGCATAGAGTAGAGTGGCGTAGAGTGTAGTTGCATACAGTGGAAGAGTGTATATTGGATTGGTGTGGAGTGAAGTGGGGTACACTGCAGTGGTGTACAGCAGGTTAGCGGACAGTTGAGTGGCGTGGAGCGGAGTGGCATAGACTCGATTGGGGTACAATGGAGATGCATAGAGTGGAATAGCGTACAGTGGAGTGGTGAAGGAGTGGAGTAGCCTACGGTGGAGTGCGGTAGAGTATAGTGACATACAGTGGAATAGTGTGCAGTGGAGTGGGGTAGAGTGGAGTGGTGTAGAGTGGAGTTGTATAGTGTGAAATAGCGTACAGTAGAGTTGTGTATAATTGAATGGCATACAGTGGATCTGGTCGAGTGGAGTGGGGTAAAGTGTAGTCATGTAGAGTAGAACTGCATGTAGTGGAGTGGTGTCAGAATTGAATACCATAGAGAGTAGTGTTATAGAGTAGAGCTGCATACAGTGGAATAGCGTAGAGTGGAGTAGCATGCAGTGGAGGGTCGTACACTTGTGCCATACAGTGGAGTGGTGTATACTGAAGTGGCGTACAGTGGAGTGGAGTGGCATACAGTGGAACAGCATCCAATGCAGTGGTGTACATTGGAATAGAATAGAGTGTAGTGTCCTAGAGTTGAGCTGCATGCGGTAGAAAACATATAGTGGAGTAGTGTAAAGTGAAGTGTCATATAGTGCAGTGTCGTAGAAAAGAGTGACGTACAGTGTAATAGTGTACAGTGGAGTATATTATAGTATAGTGGCATAGAGTAGAGTTTGGTGGAGTGGGAAACACTGGATTAGCAGAGAGTGCAGTGGTGTGTAGTCTAGTGATATAGAGTGGAGTGGCATAGACTGGAGTGGGGGACATAGCATAATAGTGGGTTAACTGAATTAGATCTAATGTGCCAGGAATATAGATTATGAGGTGTATATGGTCATTTTTGTTAGTAGGTGTAAATAGTGTAAGTAGTGTTAAAGTTATAAGTATTAAAACTTTTAGTAATAAATTGTGCTGCGGTATACCACTGTAATTTCATGGTACCACAGTACCGTGGTACCGCGGTACATGCCACTAAAATGCCAGCATCTGATTGGCCAATGGCTAGATTTACAAAATGTAAACAGTAGTCATGTAGTATTCAGCACACTGTTGCTGTGTTCTGGGTTAGGTTTATAAGAAGACAAGGGTACCCCAATATGTGAACCTGGGGAGGTAAGATATATTTAGAGAACAATGGTTCAGGTGTGGCCTTAATGGTCCAAAGCAAGAAGTACCCCAGAGGGGGCACCGTGTTTTTATGAAATTAATTCAGGTAGGAGCAGAAAGAAAGGATCTACAGAGGGTCATGTAGGTAATGGAAATGACAAGCATTTATTTACAAATCTGTATACGATTCAGGTGCTCACATATAAAGTGAAAAAAGCGTGACGTGATGAGTGATAGTGAAGTTTTAAAAAGGCATTGCATTGACAACAGTATTAGGAACTCCACAAATGATTTATGCATAGTGAAAGGAGTTCATGTTGTTGGGTGGTCGACGGCGTTTCGAACCCAATTATTGGGGTTCATCTTCAGGACAAGGTAAAAATACTTATCCTACTTACCTGTAGTACCCAAAAGGATCATCTACACACCATAATGTGTAATCCTGCCAAATTTAATTTAAATCCAACTGGTTGTTTGGCCATTATGGGTGAGCACAAAGTCCATGGAAAAATGCATTGGTGCCCAAATGTGTTTTGGGACCCCCCCGTTTAGCTTTGTTTCCCTTGTCCAATCACTGCAAAACTTTCCATACTTTGCCAATGTAGAAAAATGTATAGGTCTGGAAAGTTTTGTTGAGATTTCTGGGTGCAAAGTTATTACTGACTCATTGTCAGTGAAATTGCTCTCCCACCCTCGCAGCTCCACCATTAAGTGAGGCCTGCCCCTGCCCCTGCACTCTCGAGTGTTGGTGATCGAGGCCCTCCTCCACCCGCAGGTTTCCCTGCGCCTCATCCCTGGTGGTCCAGTGGACCTCTGTCTCCTTCCTCTAACTCTGCCCTTTCACTCGTTTTTCTACCCTTTTTATCTTTCACCTTTATGCACTTTTCTGCATCTCTGCTCTTTTGTGCCTTATTTCTGCTCATTTTCCCTTCCTCTCGCTCTGCCCTTTCACTTGTTTTCACTCGTTTTTCTACCCTCTTTTATCTTTCACCTATCTGCACTTTTCTGCATCTCTGCTCTTTTGTGCCTTATTTCTGCTCATTTTCCCTTCCTCTTGCTCTGCCCTTTCACTAGTTTTCACTCGTTTTTCTACCCTCTTTTATCTTTCACCTTTCTGCATCTCTGCTCTTTCGTGCCTTATTTCTGCCTATTTTCCCTTTCTTTATCCCTTATTTCCTCCCTTTACCTTTCCCCGCCGCTGCTGCCCCCGCGGCCCCTCCCCCCCAGCGCGACCGGCCCAATCCAGCTACCCTCCCCGCTCCCGCCTCCCAGCTGTTCAGCCCTCCCCGACCCCTACTTAATGGCGGCCGCGGGCTGCGGGCGCGACGCTGGCGCGCCGAAGGCGCGTCAAAGGCAAGCCCGTCTGCGCCCGTCCGCGACCCGACCGCGACCAGCGCCAGGAACCCTGGACCTCCGCCCGCCAACGCTACGACCCAGCAGCACTCCACGCACTCAACCCAGGCCGCAACAACAACTGCAAGCTAGCATCACCAGCCGACTCCCACGGACCCTTCAGCTGTCACCGCTGCCGGCACACCTGCAGCACCGCCAAGAACACGGATCCAGCACAACCCGCCCACAAGAACACAACCGAACCGAAGACCCTGCAATGCATCCTCCTCAACGTCCGATCCCTCCACAAACACGCCACAGAAATCTGGGACCTCCTCGACAGCACCACCCCGGACGTAGCGTTCTTCACTGAAACCTGGACCAACACCACCTCGGGACCGGACATCGCCATCGCCATCCCCCAAGGATACAAGATCTCCAGGAAGGACCGCCCCACCCGCCCAGGAGGAGGAATCGCCATCGTCCACAAATCCAGCCTCCGCCTGAGCACACTACCTGACGAGCCCACAGAACTGATGGAATACCTTCACTTCAAGATACTGGCCAGCCCCACCGCCACCCTCCGAGGAACCCTCATCTACCGACCCCCTGGACCCCGCGGACCCTTCGCCAACTACATCACGGACATTATCTACCCGCAGGCCATCGCATCCACCAACTACACCCTGCTGGGAGACCTCAACTTCCACCTCGACAACCAACTGGACCCCAACACCACATCCCTCCTGGACAACCTCCACAACATTGGACTGCGCCAGATCGTGACCGAGCCCACGCACTCAGCAGGACACACCCTCGACCCCTCTTCACTACAGGAAACTCCATCACCTTCAGCCACACCACCGAACTCCCATGGACCGACCATCGTTGCGTCCACTTCACCTTCAGAACACCCACCATCCACAGACACCAGCACCTGCTTCCACGAAGAAACTGGACCAAAATCACCGACGACCAGCTCACCTCCTCACTCAAAAACTCCACCCCAACCATCGCGGAAAACGACGACCCGAACACCGCAGCCCGAACCCTGCATAGATGGATCTCGGACAGCACCAACACCATAGCCCCCCTCAAGAAAAACAACAATACCCGCGCCAAGAAAGCCAGATGGTTTACCACCGAACTTCGAGAGTCCAGAAGCACATGCCGCCGCCTCGAAAAGGCCTGGAGGAACACCAAATCCACAGAAGCCCACGACAACTTCAGAGCCGCCACCAACGCCCACCATCAACTCATCAGAGAAACGAGGAAAAAAGCGATTGAAGACAGAATCTCCACCCACGCGCACAACAGCAAGGAACTCTTCAGCATCATCAAGGAGTTCGCCCAACCCACTAGCGAGTCTACCGACATCCCTCCCTCACAAGACCTCTGCGACAAACTCAGCACCTTTTTCCACCACAAAATCAAGAGCATCTACGACAATTTCGACGAAGACAACCAACACACTGAACCCTCACCAACCACCCCGACACCCGGAAACCAGCGATTGACGACTGGACAGCCCTCACCACCGAAGACACACTGAAGACAATGAAGTCAATCCACTCAGGGGCCCCCACGGACCCCTGCCCCCACCACATCTTCAACAGAGCCGCCGACACCATCGCACCCATGCTCCGCCACACCATCAACCGCTCCCTGGCGACCGCCTCGTTCCCCGATGACTGGAAACACGCCGAGGTCAACCCCTCCTAAAGAAACCCTCAGCGGACCCCACCGACCTCAAAAACTACAGACCCATCTCCCTGCTCCCGTTCCCAGCGAAAGTCATCGAGAAAGCCATCAACAGCCAACTCGCCACATTCATTGAAGAACACAACATCCTCGACTCCTCCCAATCCGGCTTCAGAAAAAACCACAGTACGGAAACCGCCCTCCTCGCCGCAACAGACGACATCCGCACCCTACTGGACAAAGGAGAAACAGTAGCCCTCATCCTCCTCGACCTATCAGCGGCGTTCGACACAGTCTCCCACCGCACCCTAATACGCAGACTCTACGACGCAGGAATCCAGGGCAAGGCCCTCGACTGGATCCGCTCCTTCCTCTCCGGCAGGACGCAGTGTGTCAGACTCCCCCCTTTCCTCTCGGACCCCACACCTACCACCTGCAGAGTCCCCCAGGGCTCCTCCCTCAGCCCGACGCTCTTTAACGTCTACATGGCTCCACTCGCCCCCATCGTCAGAACCTACGGACTCAACATCGTGTCATACGCAGACGACACCCAGCTCATCCTCTCCCTATCCAACGAGCCCAACACCGCCAGACGCAACTTTCGAGAAGGCATGGAAGCCGTCGCCAAATGGATGAAAAACAGCTGCCTACAACTAAACACCAACAAAACAGAAGTACTCATCATGGGCCCAAACCCAGATGCCTGGAGTGACACCTGGTGGCCCCCCGCCCTCGGAAACCCGCCAACCCCCACGGACCACACACGCAACCTGGGAATCATCCTGGACTCCGAGCTCAAAATGGACCGCCAGATCAACTCTGTCTCGTCTTCCTGCTTCCACACCCTCCGCCTCCTTCGTAAGACCTTCAAATGGATCCCCCTCGAACACCGAAAGACCGTCACTCACGCCCTGGTCACCAGCAGACTCGACTACGGCAACGCACTCTACGCCGGAATAAACAAAAACCTCACCCGCAAGCTACAGAACATCCAGAACGCCGCCGCAAGACTTGTCCTCAACCTGCCAAAACACTGCCACATCTCCCAGCACCTGCGCACACTCCACTGGCTCCCTGTCGAGGCGAGAATCACCTTCAAGATGCTCACCCACGCACACAAGGCCCTCCACGGCACCGGACCAGCATACCTGAACAGCCGACTCAAATTCCACGCACCTCAAAGGACCCTACGATCAGCCCAGCTCTCCTACGCCTTGGTCCCCTGCACCAGAAAGACCAGATCGGGAGGCCGCTCCTTCTCCTTCCTCGCGGCCAAAGCATGGAACGCCCTTCCGCTCCACCTCAGACAGACAACATCGCTCCCCATCTTCGCAAGAAACCTCAAAACCTGGCTCTTCGACAGACCCCCTCCTTGATGGATGGAACCTGCAACCCCCCCGCCCCACCCCTAGCGCCTTGAGACCCTTACGGGTGAGTAGTCGCGCTTTAACAAACCCCTGATTGATTGATTGATTAACCCGATCTATATATATATATATATATATATATATATATATATATATATATATATATATATATATATATATATATATATATATATAACCTACTGGCGGTCGCCAGTAGGTAGTTATAGTTAGGACCTAGTTTCCATAGGAAAAGCGTTTTTTGATTTGCCAATATCTTTGGCGCCGGTTGATGAATCTTCGCGAAATGTTCAAAACTAATGTGGTGCTCTGGTCAGCTCCTGTCTTGAAAGTTTTGGGGTGATTTGTCAAGCGGGGGCCGAGAAAATAGGGGGGTCCCAAAACACATTTTCTCTATGTTAATTTACATAGGAAACTTTAGACAAAGCTACTGCCCGAATTGCTGAACGGATTTACACCAAATGTGGCAAAAAGGTAGGTCTTGGTCTAGAAAGCGTGCTTTTTTTTAAATGGTGTAAATCTGTTCAGTAGTTGCTGAGAAATTCAAAAATAAAAAATATCAATATCTGAGCACCGAGAAGGATTTGCGAACCCTCCCGGGCATGAGCTTCACTCTGATTGGCTGCCAACACTCTAAACCAGAATGTGTTGCCAGCCATCTTGTGACTCGGTAACCGAGTCACATGAAAAAGGTAAAAAAAAGGTTAAAAAACAAGAAAAGGGAGCAGGGTAGAAACACCCTGACCCCCGAGGCCTGCTCAGGGGGTCCCACAAGCCAACGGTTGAATTTGCGCTGGGTACACAAATCTGGCTGAAAAACTTTTTTTAAAACGAAGCGCGGGCTACCGCGCTTCGTTTCTTTAAGCCCCCGGGTGGGCCAGCTCATTTCAGGGTGTCTGATAATGGTGTCTGCATTCCTATTGTCTGGTGGTGTCTCTGGGTATCAATGATGCATGTTGGTCTTCGGATAAATATACCGCCTGTTCATTGTGCTAGACCAATAATGTCTGATACTGACACTTGTATGGTAAGTGTCTGACGGTGTCTGTTGGTCTCTTGGTGTCTGGTAGTGCATATTGATATCCTGATATCTGATGACGTGTCTGGAGCTTCGATTGTCTGATTGACAGATGCACTGAGCCAACGAATCTATAGTTGCCTTGCTGCCACAGACAGATCCTTGTCAAAGAGACGGATAATATTCTGTTTGTTTCAACATGGTACATGGTTTTGTTGTAGCAGCACACTTGTAAGTACACATGCTGCACGGCTGCTCGGTTGAAAGGTCGACCCCGATCCCAGCAGAAGGGACGCACTGTATTCTGTACATTCCGGGACCTTTCAGCACTTGACAGCGGATGAATAGGGCAGGGCAAGGAAGGTGATCAGCAGACTCTGCAGAGCTTTGTTAGAGATCTACCGGACACATGTCTGATCTAAAGCAAGCCTTTCAACCTTCACAGGGTGAGAACATGAGTACTTATGAGTCCACCGCTTATTAAATGGGAAAAAGCAGTTTGTTTGTCGGTTTGTGCCATATAGATGGTATAGGTATTTGACGCTGGGGCGCGAGTTATAGTTAGCTCAACTAACTATAACGGCCGAATTTCTCTGGTTTTGCATGAGTGAAATGTCCAACTAACTATAACATCCCTGAAACCTGTGGTTTTTTGGGTGAATTTCTAAGGTTTTTTAAATGCTAATTTCTAACTATAACGTCCCTGAAACCTATGGTTTTTTCAGTGAATATATATATATATCACTCCGTTTCGATCCCTCGGAACGGCTTCAGCGCTCACAATTTGGGTGGTGCGTGTCTCCCGGCAGGGTCCAACTGGCTAATCTGTACTCGTGATTTTCGCACAAGGTGCGAAAAAAGACCGCACTTTCAGGTTTTTGCTGCAAGGTGCTTTTATTGTGCACAGAACTGCGTTACAATGCCCAAAGGTTTGTTGAGATTCTGCAAACTGATGCATAGTTATTAATAGTGAAAAATCAGAGTATATATATATATATATATATATATATATATATATATATACAGTTCCACTTTTTGTCCATCAGAGGAAGCCTCCGACCCTAACAGGGCAGCCCCAGTGTGTGGGAAACAGACACCCGCTAAACATCAAGTTCACTTTTCAACAGGAAAACACTTCACGCCTGATCTCAGGAACTACACAGTGAGCCATTTATTTGTCCATTACAATGTACGGCAGGACGTTAATTAATCCTACGCATTTTGGCCCCTCATTTTGGCCTCAAACATGGATAGTCAGCTGATCGTACAATGTTTTTCAAAGATGACACTGTCAGAGAAAAAAGTCTCCAATTAGGTCTGACCAGTCTTTTTTCCAAACAGAAAACAATGCTTTGTGTAATAAAATCAACTTATTACAACAGACTGTGGAATGTTCCATTACATTATTCGTGCTTTCCCCAGTCTCATTCTTATTACAGTAAAACACAATGCGTAATTATTATTATTTTTTTTTTAGTTCCAATATCTTTATTATGATTGAAAAAGAGTTAATACATTTATAATATATTTCAATATAACATAGCTTAATGAGATATATAATAATTTAAAATCGAATCAATACAGAATCAAAAATGTCATTCATAGCAGAGAATAATGAACTCACAAGAAAGCAGAATATATAATTACATATCTTATATGTTATAAATTGAATTGAAAAGTATTACATTGTCCGGATAGAAGGAATATGAGAAATCAACATCTCATACATCTTTTATACCAAAAACTAGTCATATTGCACAAAGAAATAAAATTGCATAGCAAAAGAGAGTAGAAGAGAATAAGAAAAGATAGAAAGAAGTAAAGAAAGAGAAAAGAGAGGAAGAGGAAGAGATGGGGGCAACTGCTTCAAGAGGAAAACAAATTAAAAAGTAGACTCAATGGGATACTGAACTACCAACCCCTGAGAAGATAAAGTCATATATTTATCCAGTGACCTCCAAACATTACTAGAAATGGAAGGAGTGTAATGCTTCTCTTCAACAAAAGTATGAGCCCCACGAAGATAAGATACCCATGCCCACCAAGTATGATAAGACAAAAGATTAAATGATTTCCATTCTGCTAATATAACTTTAACAGCAATGGAAATAAGTAAGTCCAATAACTGCATATCGGTAATATCAAGGTGTAAAGGATTTGTGGTAGCCCATGGTCCCAATATGACCATAGGTAGAGAGAGCTCCAACGAAATGTTAAATATTAGTGATAAATGTTTCTGCATTAAATCCCAAAAGGATTGCAGTAACGAACACTCCAAAAACATATGTTGATGAGTGCCTGAAAACAAATGACAATTCCAACAGAGATCGTTATCTCTAAGCTTCAATTTGTGTAAGCGAGCAGAGGTCCAATGCAGTAGATTCAATGTAAAAAAATTAGATTGAATAAGAGAAGGAGCAATTTTATTACGTTGGGTAAACTTCCCAATCAACTGCCAGGTCTCTTGTGAAATGTGTTTAAAAATATCATTTTCAAAATGATGAGACCATTTATCTTGTGTAATTGTAGACTGTGAAGGAAGTGGAGCAGATAAAAACTTATATATTCTCGCAGTATGTCCTGAGCGAGACCACATAGAAAGAAGTGAGACAGTAACCGACTCTGTAGAAAGGGATATTTTAGACAGGGCAACCTTCAATTTCAAAAAGGAATAAAAATCCATATTATTAAGGTTATATTCCTTAGCTAAAGAAGAAAAGGGAAGAGGGTCGTGATTAGAATCATAAAGATCTTTAACCAACGTAAGACCTCTAATAGCCCAGGAAGAAACTGTAGCAGAATCAATATCAGCAACAATTTTAGGGTTATACCATAACGAGGACCATCTCGATTTATTGATGGGTTTGGATTAACCCTGGGCGTAGTTCGCGCAGTAGCGCTATGCGTAGCTACGCGAAGTGCACTTCGCACTACGCGAGCTACGCGTAGCTACGCGTAGCTACGCGAACTGCGTAGTGCACTGTGCAAAATGCTGTTCGCACTGATTGCACAGTGCCGGATGCTTGTCCGCACTGTGCAATCAGTGCAAACCGCATCTTGCACAGTGCAAGCGGTCGTTTTCTGCCGCTCAAGTAGATTTCTACTCGAGCGGCAGGTTTCTCAACGCGCACTGGTAGTTTCTCATCGCGAGCGTTCGCGAGCATACGCGACCACTCGCAATGAGAAACCTGACCTCCCCGCGTTGAGAATCTCGCGAACGAGGAAAAAGTCTCGCCGGGATGTCATTTTGCTTGCTCGCGGTCGCCAACTTGACGGTGAGGACCGCGAGCAAGCAAAAAATGACTGCTACGCTACGCGTATTTGCACTGTGCTACGTGCAATTCGCGTAGTGCGAAGTAGCGCAAACTTCGCAAACTACGCGAGCGTAGGGTAGTACTTCGCCCAGGGTTAGTTTGGATACTTTTTTATCGATATATTTTAGTGCATTAATCGTGTCTGAGATAATACGCTGTGAATGAACCCGAACGAGCTTAGAGGCAGTGAGAAAGGAAGGAGTAGAAAGACGAGTACACAAATCCCGTTCAATATAAATCCACGGGGGTGTATGATGGGAATCCGGCAAGAACCAAAGAGCACCCTGAGAAGCTAAAAAGGCAATTTGATACAAGTTCCAATCTGGAACATTACACCCACCCAGAACCGAGGGTTTCCTAAGATGTTTATACGCAATCCTAGCGCGTTTATCACTCCACAAAAATTTTGAAGTGAGTAAATCAATCTCATGGAAAAAGGATGAAGAAAGCTTTGTAGGTAACATGGAGGATAAAAAATTAATAATCGGTGTTATCATCATCTTAAGAGTTTGAAGTCTTCCCCACCAAAGATCTTTAACTTTAGGTATGATGTGAGATTCATTATAAGAAATAGTATCTAAAAGGTCCTTACAAAACCAAATTCCTAAGTATTTAATACAAGTTGATTGCCATTTAAAACCCGAATTGCCCATATGAGAAGGGAAACACGACAAATTAAGAGGGAACATTTCCGTCTTCTCTTTATTCAGAGTATATCCTGAGACAAGCGAGAACTCTTTAATGGTATTGGAAATAGCAGGAAGAGCAGCCACAATATCATCTGAAAAGATGAGAACGTCATCCGCATATGCGGCAGTCTTCAGCGTATGTGATCCAAATTGAAAGCCTTTAATAGCCTGATTCAAGTTGAGTAAACGAAGGAGTGGGTCTATAGACAATAGAAAAAGAAGGGGTGATAACGGGCACCCTTGTCTAGTGCCCTGACGAAGAGTAAAAAAAGAAGACGTAGCCCCATTAATTCTGATGTTAGCTCTAGGTTGCGCATATAGAGACATTACCATATTGATAAAAGAGTCCCCTAGGTTATGTGATTGAAGCACTGCTTGTAGAAAACGCCAAGAGACTTTGTCGTAAGCCTTTTCGGCGTCAAGGGCAATGACCGTCGATGGTAAGGTAGAGAGTTTTGCCCTCTCCAAGATATGACAAAAGGTTCGGATATTATCTCTAGCAAGTCTCCCTTTCACAAAACCAGTCTGGGAGTCACGAATTAGACTAGGGATATGACCTTCTAATCGCTTAGCCAAGATTTGTTGCATTGAACTTTGGGAGTGTATAACTTTTCATAAAAGTCTCGAAAACTTCAAGTATTTCCTGGGAAGGGAATTTCCTCGAACCACTCTTATGGTTAATATAAGGAATCTGGACAGATTTGACATTAGTGTTCTGATATTTTAAGGTGGCTGCCAACAATTTACCAGCTCTATTCCGTAACAACAAAAGTCGAGATTTTTGAGCATGTACCCCAATATAAGCTCTTTTAGTAACTATAGAGTTGAAAGAATATTTTAGATTCTTGATATCTTGCAGGAGAGACTTATCATTAGAACTTCTATATAAGACCTCTTTACGTTTAATCTCATCCCCTAAAGACTGCAGAGATTTTCTAATATCGCTATTCCTTTTTGACATTTTCTTGATAATATGACCCCGAATAGTACATTTAAATGCATCCCATAAAACAATTGGGGAACTCACCGAAAGACACATTATCTTTGAAGAAGTTATCAATCTCTTCATTAAGTTCTTTAACTTCATCCTCATCATCCAAAATCTCTGTATTGAGACGCCAAGTACGAGCACCACTTTTATCTGTAATATTAAGGATAGACAGTGAGACCGCTGTGTGATCAGAAACGACTATTGGATGAATCATAACATTTATGGTATGTTTTAAAAGAGCAGCATCAACTAGTAGATAATCAATACGAGAAAAACTAGAATGTGGAGAGGAGAAAAACGTAAAATCGCTACCCGTAGGATTGTGCAATCTCAAGCGTCAACAAGCTGATGAGAAGAACACATATTGAGCAATTGTTTATGTGCCCTAGGGGGACGACATTTGAAAGCAGAATGTCTATCTAAAATAGGATCCAAGGGCAAGTTAAAGTCACCGCCAACAATAGTTCTAGCATTTTGAGGGATGTCAGAAAGCTTTTTATTTATGGAACGCCAAAAGAGTTGATCATCAGTGTTAGGGGCATATATATTCATAATATATAAATCATCCGAACCATTGGACAAGCGAGAAAGCAACCATCTACCATTAGTATCCTGTTCAGCAGTAACAATGGATAGACCAGAGTTTTTGGAGATCAAAGTCACAACCCCGTTCTTTTTACCAGAGGCTTCAAAACAAGCAACATCAAGAACCCACTCTTTCCGCAAAAGCAAAGCTTCTTTAAAGCATATCTAAGTCTCCTGAAGTAGAACAATATCACCAGACAAGCTCTTGCAATAATCTAGGATCTTAGCCCTCTTAACAGGGTGATTCAGCATACGCACATTAAGCGAGACTACATTTAGACCAGTCATAGATAAACATAAGACAACCCAGATAAAAACATCTGATGAAGAAAAAAGGGAAAACAATCCAATAGGTCATCAGATATAGGGGTAAATGGAAAGCAAGAGCAACGTAAAAAATATACCGAAGCAGAAGTCCCCAAAGAAGGAAAGATGGAAAGAGGGGAAGAAAAGACTAGAAAAAAGAGAAGAGAGAAAAAAAGTACTCCAAAGAAAAAAGGAGCATAAAAAAAGAAGAACACCACCAGGGGATGTCTGTCAAGAGGGAAATAACGTGGAGGAGCAACAACAGAGGCCAACACACCCAATGCAGGCCGCTCAGAAATAGAAACTGATTAAGCAGCGGAACAAACATATAAATGTTAATGTATACAATACTATCAATAATCTATCAATAGGAAAAATGACCAACATGTTCTCATATCTAAAATAGAGAAGTGAGACAGTTATATCAGATAAATATTAAATTGAGGTATTATAAATAACAACATTAGATAGTATAAATAACAGCCTAAGGTATAATAAATACTCATAAGTGGCATAATAAATAGCAAATTGAAGGTATTATACATACCAATATGAACCATTATACGTCATGAACCACAAATGTATCAAACACTACAAAAAATTGATAACATCTATGAAAAAGTACTAGATTATATGAAAGAATAGGAAGTAAGTAGGAAATAAAAATAAATATTACAAATTCTGTAAAATATATCATATTTGATGAGTGACCCACATATTATCATATCCTAAAAAGAAGAGTGAGATAATGATATCATATAGCCTCAACTTAAGGCATTCTAAAAAGTAGTATTAGGTAATATAAGTAGCAACCTAAGACATAATAGGTACATAAGGGTGGTGTGTCAAGTGGCAAATTAAGGGAATCTAAACAGCAAGAAAAATCATTATAATTCACAAACCGTTAACGTATCAAACACTGCAAAATTAATAGCATCTAGGAATCAATACTTAGATATATGGAAAATTAAGAGGTGAATAGCATATTCCACATAAGATGTAATTCATGACTTAAGTATATACATAATGAAAGCAAGGAAAAATCAAGATAGTAAATAAACTTATATATAAAAAATTGTACAAACAAAGCACATATAAGAAAATGGAAAACAATACTGGACAAAAGCATGGATGAAAAGAGAACACACAGAAAAAGATTAATCACCAGCATAGAATCAAAGAAAGAGAAGATGAAAATGTCAAGCAAAACGTAGAATAAACGTACAGGGTGCATGAATGAGGAAAAAATGAACAAAGAGAGAGAAAAATGAAGAAGTGGAAAAGAAACATATATCCTTAACATAAAAATAGTGAGAAAGAAAAGCCAAAAGAAGACCAACTATCTAGAATTACATACCGACAAAGAATCCATCAATAAGAACTAAGAAAAGAGTCCACATAAGAAGAAGCAAATGAATAGCAAACAGAAACAAAGTGGGAATAGGTCAGAAACATAAAAAGATAATAGGAAAGAAAATGCGGAAAAAGGAAATAGAGACATAATGACATCCAATAATTAACAATATAGCACCGAAATAGTGCCGACAAATCGAATGTAAACTCCAAAAAATACTCAGAAAAAAGTAAAAAATATGAACGTCCTTAAGACCTGTAAAGGAGAAATCAGTTAAAAAAGAATATCCAATATAGAACAAACATCCTGAACAGTGCATAGTTATCCTACAAAAAGGAACCCAGAGGAGCAAAACTAACCACCCACTTTGTGGTAAGGCACAGGAGGCATGAAACAAACTACGAGAAAAAGAAGGACATTAGGGATGAGAAGTGCACGGGAGAGACTCAGAATCCATCTGTGATTCAGATTGGTTATCCAAAAAAGTGGAAAGTTCTGCCGGTTCATAAAAAATCTGTGGGTGGCCTCTAAGTTATTCTGAATCGCGAAGGACCTGCAAAGGAAAATGGAATATTCATATCTATAAGTCTTCTGCGTAGATTCAAGAAACCTTTACGACGAATGACGGTGTCTCTAGCAAAGTCCTGTGATATTGATATTCTGTGTCCTTCCCATTGTAATGTTTTAATCTTCCTCATTTGAGCTAAAATTTGCTCAGTATGCTGATGACGCAGAGGTTTAAAAATCACCGGTCTTGGAGAGGTTAACGATTTATTCTTAAAGGTGGGAACTCTATGAGCACGTTCTATTGCAAAGTATTTTTGAAAAGAAATGTTCAGAACAGAAGGGATCCAGGTAAGCAAAAAATCCAACATTGAAGGAACAGATTTCTCACATTCCTCTGGTAGACCAAACATTCGAAGGTTACTTCGACGATTCCTGTCTTCCTATTCAGTTAAGTCTCTTCTCAGTGAAGCCAAGGAGCGCTCCATAGTTTGGACATGTTTAGCTTGCTTATTGGTGAAGTCTTCAACAGTGCTTATTCGTGTTTCTGCATTGGAGGCACGTAATGAAAGATTTTTGAGGTCATTCCGAATTGCCGCAACCTCAATTTGAAGCATGTCTGTGTTTGTTTTGGTACTCTGTGCTATATCATGAACTGCATTAAGTTTGAGAAGTATCGTATCTAAGGTTGAAGCAGAGTCGATATTACCCTTAGCAGGTAATTCCGGGGTAGGTGAATTTTGTTTAGACCTCTTCAGATTCCCCTTAGAGTCTCTGTCCTTGGAAGTGAGACCCATACTTTCTGCCATTGGAACAAACACAGTAGCCACACACAATGACTGAAAATGCGTAGAAGTTGCGTAAAGCAAAAGAGCACCAAGGAATGCAAAAATCACTTAGTAAAAAACGAAGTATTAATGCCTGAGAGAGCAAAGGCCAACTCCTCATTGTAAGTAAATCTATTACAGCATGAGAGACCCAACAGCAAATGTAGTCCCAATAATGTAAGAGACTTACGCAACCCCCATTCAAAAGGAGATAATCCAAAAAATTATGACTCTCTACGACAATCCGTTAACAGACAGAAGTCACACCAAAGAAGGCCGGACACCATCTGGTTATAGAGTACAGTAATGAGTAGACTCTGCACATCCAGCAATAATTAGGATAGACTCCAAAAACTTAAAATTGAACAGACGTCATGTTTCACCCATGAAGGCTCATCCGCACTGAAGCACAGCCAACTGGATATTAGGCCACTAATTAGGTACAAAAACTTCCGAGAGAATCCTGTCAGCAGCCGCCATTTTGTGTATTCGCTGACGCAGTAAAATATTGTCCCCCCAGAAGTCTGAAATTTAATATAGATCAAGCGCAGACGTATAGCTCACTATTTAATCCAGAAGCAAACAGCAAGCAGCGAGGACCAAGCCAGCAGCAGACAGTTCACAGCGATAACACCACTACAATAGTAGACAACCGCAGAGCACAACGTCACAGATGGAACATCTGTCAGTGGCAGCAAATGTTGAAGAAAATGTCAGCAAAAATAGTGGGTTTGAGACTAGAAGTTTTCACACACGATGAAAATCCTGTCATCAGCCGCCATCTTGAGCACTCTCATGATGAACAACATTCCTCAGTGAGCATTCCACAGCCAGCGGAGCAGTATCGGCAAAAATATGCACAGTACCTTATGAGAAGCATTGAAAGTAGTGACCGGTACCCACGCGTAGACAAGCTGTAAACTTTACAAGCAAAGCAGGACTGCTGCGCCGGCCGATATTTTGAGGTTGTTGTGGTCAGAAAATGCCTCACCAGAAAACACTTCAAAAGAGGCCATGTAGACACTTCAAAGCCGCCTCTCTCACTCCCTAGACGTTCCGCCGCTGTTCGGTGTCCAAGGGGGTATGAAAATCACCCCAAGGACATGCTAAAAGCGAGCTTCCGTGCCGATGATATCACGGAGCTCAGGGAGGTGCCGCCATCTCCGTTGCGTGCTTAGCCATGCCCCCCACAATGCGTAATTATTATATTTCTTATTAATCAGCTTCTCAGCAAGTCGCCCGCCTCCATAGTTGGTTAGTGCAAAGTCAAACATTTGCTCTGTAGTTCCGAAATCCATGAGAAAATCACATTTTCATCACGTTACCCTTGCCCGCAGTTATCTCATTTGAACGTTGGTTAGAAAAATACATACCATTACATAAGCAGTTAGAGTTAACTCCATACCTTTACATAAATTTATATATACATGTATATATAAATGCTAGACATTTTAAAGAAGTTCACCAAAAAGATGTCAATCTCTTGAAATATTGTGCATTGGATAGGATTCCTATTGCTGAGAGAGGAGGGAATAG
Organism: Calotriton arnoldi; assembly: GCA_963921515.1. NCBI lineage: Eukaryota > Metazoa > Chordata > Amphibia > Caudata > Salamandridae > Calotriton > Calotriton arnoldi. Next base: position 154,258 of record CAWUFW010003917.1, on the reverse strand, counting down.
ACTTAAAGAACTGAGAAGATTAGAATCAAAAATGATTATTAAATATGAGACTAGGTGTCCCATGGGATTGAATAAAGATGAAGAGTTGTCTGTACATTTGGGTTGAGTTATGATAGAGATTTAGCACGCTGCCTCCTGTTGTAGTTTGGATTTTAATTTAGTTATATATGTGTTCACTAATCGTTATATTTGTATTTTATTGTAGGAGACGAAGACATCATCATCATATGATGAAGATAAAAGCAAAGAGACTAAAATATTGAGACGGATGCATGGTTTAGTTGCATTATGATTTTGATTGGATGATTTAAGATGCCTACAGTTATATGCCCACTGGGGCTGAATTGGAATACCATGTTAATAAGGTCATTTAAGAACAAAGATGTTCTGCCCACGGGGGCTGAAATGTGATAATAAGCCAGTGGTGTTATTTAATTAGCTCTGTGATATGAGCAACTTACTCACAGGTTAGTCATATATGAAGTCAAATTGCACGCCCACTGGGGCGGAATTGAACAATAAAGCTTCAAATGAGGTGTTCAAAATTCCATGTATAAATTAATAATGGAATTCTTGGAGAATATTGTTTATAACAATGATATCATGAATATGTATGCAAATTGACAGGACTAAGTATATAATGAAATGTGGGTTTACAATTAATGTGAAGTGGCAATAACAAACCATGTTGAAAAGTATCACTCTGTAATGGCTGCCATGTTCTTCTCCTTTTTGTACTGATGTGATGCAGTAGTCCTACTTTTATGTTGTAGTACGTGCAGTGATCACTTTATTTATGGTGTGTTCACAAACTGAAATTGACCCGTGAGAAAGGAACGGCTGTTCCGAAACGCGTCGGGTATGTTTGCCTTTGAATAAACATACACTGTTTTCACGCATATGGAGTTGGGCTCGGTATTTCTAAATATAAAACGATTTGGAAAAGGAGAAGCTGTGTAGAGGTTCGCTACCTCGCCAGAGCCCGCCGCTGATTGAGGCAGAGCGTTCGCGAAATGTTTGGGATGATATAAATATATATATATATATGTACCGACAAAGGCCAGGAGGCCGAAACGCGTCTGTCAGTTTTCTTTTTCACTATGGGTTGCTTGTGAAAATAAAACATTTCGAAATTGCCAGCTTTGAGTGCCCAACGCTTTCTTTGGAATTTGATGTGTTACACGAGTCCGCTCTCGCGTGTTGAGGCACCAGCTGCAATTGTGAGCGGCGGTATCAGCGAGAAACTACTATATATATATATATATATATATATATATATATATATATATATATATATATATATATATATATATATATAAATATTCACTGAAAAAACCATAGGTTTCAGGGACGTTATAGTTAGTTGGACATTCCACTCGTACAAAACCATAGAAATTCCGCCGTTATAGTTAGTTCAGCTAACTATAACTCGCGCCCCCGCAATGCACTGCTGATAACGTCACATATTACATCATTCATGACATGGTCTGTGACATCACTGATGACATCTCAAATGACATCACTGATTACATCATCCAGTGACTGTGTGTTTCTTTTAAGGTTAAATATGTATTATATATATGCCAAGGTGTATTGAAGAATGAGTGCGTGTATAAGTGTCTGGCTGGAGGATTTAGTAGGTGCGTGGCTGACTGTTTAAGTGAGTGATTACATGTGTCTTACTGAATGCATGGGTTAGTGACTAAACTGTGTGAATGTCTGTATCAGTCTGTCTGTTGTTGTATAAGCTGCTGCATGGGTTGGTCAGTAGCTACATGAGTGTCTATATGGGTTATCGATTGGTTGCCTGAGTATTTGTATGGGTGCCTGAGTGTGTGTGTGGGTGGGTGGGAGGTGTGTGACTCTGTGCATAGATGTTTGAGTGGTTGATTCACTGGGTGTATGGGTTCAAGAATGCATGTGGAAACAGCTGTATGGGTGGGTGAGTGTGTGTTGGTGAGTGAATGGATGTCTCAGTGGTACATGTCCAAGTAACTACATATGTAAAAGGCAGTGTATGTGAGAGTTGGAGTATATAAATGACTATACGTGTGAGTCATTGATTGTGAGAGAGGCTGTATGGATGAGTGTGTACTTGTATCAGAGATTGTATAAGAGAGTAAGTATGCATTTGTTTCTGTTTGAATACGTGATGTGGTGTGTGTATAACTGTATAGGTCAGTAAATGGAAGTGTGATTGATTCTTTGCATGACTGACTAGGTGTGTGAGTAACTCTGGATGAGTGGTGGTGTGTGAGTGTCTGTATAGGTGTATGAGTGCATATGATAGTGTTGTATTGATGAGTGACTGCATGTATGAGTGATTGTATGGGTGAATGAGTAGATGTGTGGGTAGACCTAGGAATCAGTGAGTGCGTATGTAGTAACTGGTATTGGTGTGTCAGTGGTTTTGAAAATGGTAGTCTGTATTTTACAGTGGGTGTATCAAAGGTTATATTAGAGTGTGAGGAGGTGCATCAGATTTTCACGTGGATGATGTCATCAGTGATGTCATCAGTGATGTCATTTGAGATGTCATCAGTGATGTCACTGACCATGTCATGAATGATGTAATATGTGACGTCATCAGCAGTGCATTGCGGGGGCGCGAGTTATAGTTAGCTGAACTAACTATAACGGCGGAATTTCTATGGTTTTGTACGAATGAAATGTCCAACTAACTATAACGTCCCTGAAACCTATGGTTTTTTCAGTGAATTTCTAAGGTGTTTTTAAATGCTAATTTCTAACTATAACGTGCCTGAAACCTATGGTTTTTTCAGTGAATTTCAATGGTTTTTTAAATGCTAATTTCAAACTATACCGTCCCTAAAACCTATGGTTTTTTCAGTGAATTTCAAAGGTTTTTTAAATGCTAATTTCTAACTATAACATAGCAGTCGCGTTTGCAGAGTGGAGGAGAAAGGTGAGCGTGGCCTTCAAACACCTTTTAGCAATTCCACTGTGTGGGATTTAGCGGAAGTAACAGGAGGGATAGTTAGCCCCCAAAGTCAACCTTGGGGGCCAAGTACCCCTTTTATTACCTCCAGTAAGTCCCACACAGCAGGATTGATAACTTGTTATATCAGGCCCCACCCCCTCCCTGCAGCACTCTGCAAACTCGCCCCCTGGCGCGTTCTAAGTTGGTGGACTAAGTCCCCTTGAATCCTGAGGGCACCAGGGGGGCGCGTTAGCACACTTGTTATGTCAGGCCCTGCCCCCTCCCTGCACCACTGTGCAAACGTGCCCCCTGGCACATTGTAAGTTGGGGGATTAAGTCCCCTTGAATCCTGAGGGTCCCTGGGGGCCAACTAGCCCACCAGGTACCTCCAGTGAGCACCACAGAGCTGTGTTGCAGAGAGGTGTAAAAAAGGGCGTGGCCTCAGACCACCTCTCTGCAACACAGCTCTGTGGTGCTTACTGGAGGTACCTGGTGGGCTAGTTGGCCCCAGGGACCCTCAGGATTGAAGGGGACTTAATCCCCCAATTTACAATGTGCCAGAGGGGGCGTTTGAACACTTGCTATGTCAGGCCCCACCCCCTCCCTCCACCGCGGTGCAAACGCGCCCCCTGGCACGTTGTAAATTGGGGGATTAATTTCCCTTGAGTCCTGAGGGTCCCTGGGGGCCAACTAGGCCACCAGGTACCTCCATTAAGCACCACAGAGCTGCATTGCAGAGAGGTGTAAAAAGGGGCATGGCCTCGGAATACCTCTCTGCAACGCAGCTCTGTGGTGCATACTGGAGATACCTGGTGGGCTAGTTGGCCCCCAGGTACCCTCAGCATTCAAGGGGAATTAATTCCCCAACTTACAACGGTCCAGGGGGTGCATTTGCTGAGTGCTGCAGGGAGGGGGCGGGGCCTCCAGCGCGATGCTGCCTTTTTTTTTTTATTTACAAGGGGGGCTGTGTGGCACCCCTTCTTTTACATTATTTGGGGCCCTGTGGACCCCATCCCCCAGGGCCAGCTCTTTTTTTTACATAAAAAAAAAACAGGAAGGGGGCCGCGCGGCCCCCCTCCCGAGGCCAATTTCGGCCCCGGGGACCCAATCCCCCGGGGCATGGCCACATTTTTTTTGTTTTATTTTTATTTTTTAAGGAGGGGGGCTGCATGGGCCCCCTCCTTAGACCTCTATTGGCCACGGGGACCCCACCCCCGGGGCTGTGCCTCTTAATTTTTTTAAATTTTAATATTGAAGGGGGCCACGTGGCCCCCCTCCTGTGCCACTTCTGGCCCCGGGGACCCCATCCCCCGGGGCCGGCCGTTTGTGTTGGGGACCGTGGGGGCGCCCCATTGCCCCCACGGTCCCGCTGGCTCCCCACCTCCTGCGGGAGCCAGCATTGCTTTGAGCAAGGGGAGCTGCTGACATGCAATCCTGCTTTGCTTCATTGTAGCGAGAGCAGGTTTTCCTCTCTCTCTGTCAGTCAGTCAGTATCTCTCTCAGCCAGTCAGTCTTTCTCTCTGTCAGTCAGTCTCTCTCTCAGTCAGTTAGTCTCTCTCTCAGTCAGTCAGTCTCTCTCTCCTAGTCAGTCAGTCTCTCTCTCAGTCAGTCAGTCTCTCTGTGTCAGTCAGTCTCTCTCAGTCAGTCAGTCTCTCTCTGTCAGTCAGTCTCTCTCTCTGTCAGTCAGTCTCTCTCTCTCTGTCAGTCAGTCTCTCTCTCTCAGTCAGTCTCTCTCAGTCAGTCAGTCTCTCTCTCAGTCAGTCATTCTCTCTCTCAGTCAGTCAGTCTCTCTGAGTCAGTCAGTCTCTCTCAGTCAGTCTCTCTCTCTCTGTCAGTCAGTCTCTCTCTCTCAGTCAGTCTCTCTCAATCAGTCAGTCTCTCTCAGTCAGTCAGTCTCTTAGTCAGTCAGTCTCTCTCTCAGTCAGTCATTCTCTCTCTCAGTCAGTCAGCCTCTCTCTCAGTCAGTCAGTCTCTCTCACTCAGTCAGTCTCTCTCAGTCAGTCAGTCTCTCTCAGTCAGTCTCTCTCTCTGTCAGTCAGTCTCTCTCTCAGTCAGTCAGTCAGTCTCTCTCTCAGTCAGTCAGTCTCTATAAGTCAGTCAATCTCTCTCAGTCAGTTTCTCTCTCTGTCAATCAGTCTCTCTCTCAGTCAGTCAGTCTCTCTCTGTCAGTCAGTCTCTCTCTGTCAGTCAGTCAGTCTCTCTCTGTCAGTCAGTCTCTCTCTCAGTCAGTCAGTCTCTCTCTGTCAGCCAGTCTCTCTCTCTCTCTGTCAGTCTCAGTCAGTCAGTCTCTCTCTCAGTCAGTCTCTGTCTCTGTCAGTCAGTCTCTGTCAGTCAGACTCTCTCTGTCAGTCAGTCTCTCTCTCAGTCAGTCAGTCTCTCTCTCTGTCAGTCAGTCTCTCTCTCTCTGTCAGTCAGTCTCTCTCTCTCTGTCAGTCTCTCTCTCTGTCAGTCAGTCTCTCTCAGTCAGTCAGTCTCTCTCTGTCAGTCAGTCTCTCTCTCAGTCAGTCTCTCTCTCAGTCAGTCTCTCTCTGTCAGTCAGTCTCTCTCTCTCTCAGTCAGTGTATCTCTGTCAGTCAGTCTCTCTCTCAGTCAGTCTCTCTCTCTCTGTCAGTCTCAGTCAGTCAGTCTCTCTCTCAGTCAGTCTCTCTCTCTGTCAGTCAGTCTCTGTCAGTCAGACTCTCTCTCTCAGTCAGTCTCTCTCAGTCAGTCAGTCTCTCTCATTCAGTCAGTCTCTCTCTATCAGTCAGTCTCTCTCTCAGTCAGTCTCTCTCTGTCAGTCAGTCTCTCTCTCTCTCAGTCAGTGTCTCTCTGTCAGTCAGTCTCTCTCTCAGTCAGTCTCTCTGTCAGTCATTCAGTCTCTGTCAGTCAGTCTCTCTCTGTCAGTCTCTCTCTCAGTCAGTCAGTCTCTATCTCTCTCTCTGTCAGTCTCTCTCTCTGTCAGTCTCTCTCAGTCAGTCAGTCTCTCTCAGTCAGTCAGTCTCTCTCAATCAGTCAGTATCTCTCTCTCTGTGTCAGTCTCTCTCTCTGTCAGTCAGTCTCTCTCTGTCACGCAGTCTCTCTCTCAGTCTCTCTCTCTGTCAGTCTCTCTCTCTCTCTCTCTGTCAGTCTCTCTGTCAGTCTCTCTCTGTCAGTCAGTCTCTCTCTTAGTCTCTCTCTCTGTCAGTCTCTCTCTCTCTCTGTCAGTCAGTCTCTCTCTGTCAGTCAGTCTCTCTGTCAGTCAGTCTCTCTCTCAGTCAGTCAGTCTCTCTCTCTGTCTGTCAGTCTCTCTCAGTCAGTCAGTCAGTCTCTCTTTCAGTCAGTCTCTCTCAGTCAGTCAGTCTCTCTCAGTCAGTCTCTCTCAGTCAGCCAGTCTCTCTCTCTGTCAGTCAGTCTCTCTGAGTCAGTCAGTCTCTCTCTCTTTCAGTCAGTCTCTCTCAATCAGTCAGTATCTCTCAGTCAGTCAGTCTCTCTGTCAGTCAGTCTCGCTCTCAGTCAGTCAGTCTCTCTCTCAGTCAGTCTCTCTCTCAGTCAGTCAGTCTCTCTCTCAGTCAGTCAGTCTCTCTCTCTGTCAGTCAGTCTCTCTCTCTCTCAGTCAGTGTCTCTCTGTCAGTCAGTCTCTCTCTCAGTCAGTCTCTCTGTCAGTCTCTCTCTCTATCTCTGTCAGTGTCTCCCTGTCAGTCAGTCTCTCTCTCAGTCAGTCAGTCTCTCTGTCAATCAGTCAGTCACTCTCTCAGTCAGTCAGTCTCTTTCTCTGTCAGTCAGTCTCTCTCTGTCAATCAGTCTCTCTCTCAGTCAGTCAGTCTCTCTCAGTCAGTCAGTCTCGCTCAGTCAGTCAGTCTCTCTGTCAGTCAGTCTCTCTCTGTCAGTCAGTCTCTCTCTCAGTCAGTCAGTCTCTCACAGTCAGTCAGTATCTCTCTCAGTCAGTCAGTCTCTCTTAGTCAGTCATACTCTCTCAGTCAGTCAGTCTCTCTCAGTCAGTCAGTCTCTCTCTCTCTCTGTCAGTCTCTGTCAGTCAGTCTCTCTCTCTCTGTTAGTCTCTCTCTCTTTGTCAGTCTCTCTCTCTCTCAGTCAGTCGCTCTGTCAGTTAGTCTCTCTCTGTCAGTCAGTCTCTTTCTCAGTCAGCCAGTCTCTCTCTCAGTCTCTTTCTCTGTCAGTCTCTCTCTCTCTGTCAGTATCTCTGTCAGTCAGTCTCTCTCTGTCAGCCAGTCTCTCGCTCAGTCTCTCTCTCTGTCATTCTCTCTCTCTCTCTGTCAGTCAGTCTCTCTCAGTCAGTCAGTCTCTCCTCTGTCAGTCAGCCTCTCTCTCAGTCAGTCAGTCTCCCTCTCACTTAGTCTCTCTCAGTCAGTCAGTCTCTCTCAGTCAGTCTCTCTGTCAGTCAGTCTCTCTCTCTCTCAGTCAGCCTCTCTGAGTCAGTCAGTCTCTCTCTCTGTCAGTCAGTCTCTCTCAGTCAGTCAGTCTCTCTCTCAGTCAGTCAGTCTCTCTCTCAGTCAGTCTCTCTCTCAGTCAGTCAGTCTCTCTCTCTGTCAGTCAGTCTCTCTCTCAGTCAGTCAGTCTCTCTCTCAGTCAGTCTCTCTCAGTCAGTCAGTCTCTCTCAGTCAGTCAGTCTCTCTCAGTCAGTCTCTCTCTCTGTCAGTCAGTCTCTCTGAGTCAGTCTCTCTCTGTCAGTCAGTGTCTCTCTCTCTCTCTCTGTCAGTCTCAGTCAGTCAGTCTCTCTCAGTCAGTCAGTCTCTCTGTCAGTCAGTCTCTCTCTTAGTCAGTCAGTCTCTCTCTCAGTCAGGCAGTCTCTCTCAGTCAGTCAGTCTCTCTCTCAGTCAGTCAGTCTCTCTCTCTGTCAGTCTCAGTCAGTCAGTCTCTCTCTCTGTCAGTCAGTCTCTCTCTCTGTCAGTCTCTCTCAGTCAGTCTCTCTCAGTCAGTCTCTCTCATTCAGTCTCTCTCAGTCAGTCAGTCTCTCTCAGTCAGTCAGTCTCTCTCTCAGTCTCTATCTCTGTCAGTCAGTCTCTCTATAAGTCAGTCAGTCTCTCTCTCTCTCAGTCAGTCTCAGTCAGTCAGTCTCTCTCAGTCAGTCTTTCTCAGTCAGTCAGTCTCTCTCTCTGTCAGACAGTCTCTCTGAGTCAGTCAGTCTCTTTCAGTCAGTAATTCTCTCTCAGTCAGTCAGTCTCTCTCTCAGTCAGTCAGTCTGTCTCTCTCTGTCAGTCATTCTCTCTCTAAGTCAGTCAGTCTATCTCTCAGTCAGTCTCTCTCAGTCAGTCAGTCTCTCTCAGTTAGTCAGTCTCTCTCAGTCAGTCTCTCTCTCTGTCAGTCAGTCTCTCTCTGTCAGTCAGTCTCTCTCTCTGTCAGTCAGTCTCTCTCTCAGTCAGTCAGTCTCTCTGAGTCAGTCAATCTCTCTGAGTCAGTCTCTCTCAGTCAGTCAGTCTCTCTCAGTCAGTCTCTCTCCCAGTCAGTCAGTCTCTCTCTCAGTCAGTCTCTCTCTCAGTCAGTCTCTCTCTCTCTGTCAGTCAGTGTCTCTCTCTCTGTCAGTCTCAGTTAAGCAGTCTCTCTCAGTCAGTCTCTCTGTTAGTCAGTCATTCTCTCTCTTAGTCAGTCAGTCTCTCTCTCTCAGTCAGTCAGTCTCTCTCTCAGTCAGGCTCTCTCTCTGTCAGTCTCTCTGTAAGTCAGTCTCTCTCTCTGTCAGTCAGTCTCTCTCTCTGTCAGTCAGTCTCTCTGAGTCAGTCAGTCTCTCTCTCTGTCAGTCAGTCTCTCTAAGTCAGTCAGTCTCTCTCTCTCAGTCAGTCTCTCTCTCAGTCAGTCTCTCTCTGTCAGTCAGTCTCTCTCTCATTCAGTCAGTCTCTCTGTCAGTCAGTCTCTCTCTCTCTGTCAGTCTCAGTCAGTCAGTCTCTCAGTCAGTCAGTTTCTCTGTCAGTCACTCTCTCAGTCAGTCTCTCTCTCAGTCAGTCACTCTCTGAGTCAGTCGCTCTCTCTGTCAGTCAGTCTTTCTCTGTCAGTCAGTCTCTCTCTGTCAGTCAGTCTCTCAGACAGTCAGTCTCTCTCTGTCAGTCAGTCTCTCTATCAGTCAGTCTCTCAGTCAGTCAGTCTCTCTCTCAATCAGTCTCTCTCTCAGTCAGTCTCTCTCTCTCTGTCAGTCAGTGTCTCTCTCTCTCTGTCAGTCTCAGTTAAGCAGTCTCTCTCAGTCAGTCTCTCTGTTAGTCAGTCAGTCTCTCTCTTAGTCAGTCAGTCTCTCTCTCTCAGTCAGCCAGACTCTCTCTCAGTCAGTCAGGCTCTCTCACCATCAGTCTCTCTCTCTGTAAGTCAGTCTCTCTCTCTGTCAGTCTCTCTCAGTCAGTCTCTCTAAGTCAGTCAGTCTCTCTCAGTCAGTCTCTCTCTCTCAGTCAGTCTCTCTCTCAGTCAGTCTCTCTCTGTCAGTCAGTCTCTCGCTCATTCAGTCAGTCTCTCTGTCAGTCAGTCTCAGTCAGTCAGTCTCTCAGTCAGTCAGTCTCTCTGTCAGTCACTCGCTCAGTCAGTCTCTCTCTCAGTCAGTCACTCTCTGAGTCAGTCTCTCTCTCTGTCAGTCAGTCTCTCTCAGTCAGTCAGTCTCAATCAGTTTGTCTCTCTCTCTGTCAGTCAGTCTTTCTCTGTCATTCAGTCTCTCTCTGTCAGTCAGTCTCTCAGACAGTCAGTCTCTCTCTGTCAGTCAGTCTCTCTGTCAGTCAGTCTCTCTGTCAGTCAGCCTCTCTCTCTCAGTCAGTCACTCTCTCTCAGTCAGTCAGTCTCTCAGTCAGTCAGTCTCTCTCAGTCAGTCAGTCTCTCTCAGTCAGTCTCTCTCTACCTCAGTCAGTCAGTATCTCTCTCTCTCAGTCAGTCTCTCTCTGTCTGCCAGTCTCTCTCTCTCTCTGTCAGTCTCTCTCTGTCAGTCAGTCTCTCTCTGTCAGTCAGTCAGTCTCTCTCTCTCAGTCAGTCTCTCTCTCTGTCAGTTTCTCTCTCTGTGTCAGTCTCTCTCTCAGTCAGTCAGTCCCTCTCTCAGTCAGTCAGTCTCTCTGTTAGTCAGACTCTCTCTGTCATTCAGTCTCTCTCTCTCAGTCAGTCTCTATCTCTGTCAGTCAGTCTCTGTCAGTCAGTCTCTCTCTGTCAGTCAGTCTCTCTCGCAGTCAGTCAGTCTCTCTCCCTGTCAGTCAGTCTCTCTCTCTCTGTCAGTCTCTCTCTCTGTCAGTCAGTCTCTCTCCGTCAGTCAGTCTCTCTCAGTCAGTCAGTCTCTCTCTGTCAGTCAGTCTCTCTCACTCTCAGTCAGACTCTCTCTGTCAGTCAGTCTCTCACTCTCTCAGTCAGTGTCTCTCTGTCAGTCAGTCTCTCTCTCAGTCAGTCAGTCTCTGTCAGTCAGTCTCTCTCTGTCAGTCTCTCTCTCAGTCAGTCAGTCTCTCTCTCTCTCTGTCAGTCCCTCTCTCTGTCAGTCAGTCTCTCTCAGTCAGTCAGTCTCTCTCAGTCAGTCAGTCTCTCTCTCTCTGTCAGTCTCTCTCTGTCAGCCAGTCTCTCTCTGTCAGGCTGTCTCTCTCTCTGTCAGTCTCTCTCTCTCTCTCTCTCTCTGTCAGTCTCTCTGTCAGTCAGCCTCTCTCTGTCAGTCAGTCTCTCTCTCTCTCTCTGTCAGTCTCTCTCTCTCCCCAGTCAGTCTCTCTGTCAGTAAGTCTCTCTCTGTCAGTCAGTCTCTCTCTCTGTCAGTCAGTCTCTCTCTCTGTCAGTCTCTCTCTCTGTCAGTCAGTCTCTCTCCATCAGTCAGTCACTCTCAGTCAGTCAGTTTCTCTCTGTCAGTCAGTCTCTCTCTCTCTCAGTCAGTCTCTCTCTGTCAGTCAGTCTCTCTCTCTCTCAGTCAGTGTCTCTCTGTCAGTCAGTCTCTCTCTCAGTCAGTCTCTCTGTCAGTCAGTCAGTCTCTGTCAGTCAGTCTCTCTCTGTCAGTCTCTCTCTCAGTCAGTCAGTCTCTCTCTCTCTCTGTCAGTCTCTCTCTCTGTCAGACAGTCTCTCTCAGTCAGTCAGTCTCTCTCAGTCAGTCAGTCAGTCTCTCTCAGTCAGTCAGTCTCTCTCTCTCTGTCAGTCTCTCTCTCTGTCAGTCAGTCTCTCTCTGTCAGGCTGTCTCTCTCTCTGTCAGTCTCTCTCTCTCTCTCTGTCAGTCTCTCTGTCAGTCAGTCTCTCTCTGTCAGTCAGTCTCTCTCTCAGTCTCTCTCTTTGTCAGTCTCTCTCTCTCTGTCAGTCAGTCTCTCTCAGTCAGTCAGTCTCTCTCTCTGTCAGTCAGTCTCTCTCTCTCAGTCAGTCAGTCTCTCTCTCTGTCTGTCAGTCTCTCTCTCAGTCAGTCAGTTTCTCTCAGTCAGTCAGTTTCTCTCTCCGTCAATCAGTCTCTCTCTCAGTCAGTCAGTCTCTCTCTGTCAGTCAGTCTCTCTCTGTCAGTCAGTCTCTCTCTCAGTCAGTCAGTCTCTCTCTCTGTCAGTCAGTCTCTGCCTGTCAGTAAGTCTCTCTCTCTGTCAGTCAGTCTTTCTCTGTCAGTCAGTCTCTCTCAGTCAGTCAGTCTCAATCAGTTTGTCTCTCTCTCTGTCAGTCAGTCTTTCTCCGTCAGTCATTCTCTCTCTGTCAGTCAGTCTCTCAGACAGTCAGTCTCTCTCTGTCAGTCTGTCTCTCTGTCAGTCAGTCTCTCTGTCAGTCAGCCTCTCTCTCTCAGTCAGTCACTCTCTCTCAGTCAGTCAGTCTCTCTGTCAGTCAGTCTCTCTCTCTGTCAGTCAGTCTCTCTGAGTCAGTCAGTCTCTCTCTCTGTCAGTCAGTTTCTCTCAGTCAGTCAGTCTCTCTCAGTCAGTCAGTCTCTCTGTCAGTCAGTCTCGCTCTCAGTCAGTCAGTCTCTCTCTCTGTCAGTCAGTCTCTCTTTCTCTCAGTCAGTGTCTCTCTGTCAGTCAGTCTCTCTCTCAGTCAGTCTCTCTGTCAATCAGTCACTCTCTCTGTCAGTCAGTCAGTCTCTCTCTCTGTCAGTGTCTCCCTCTCAGTCAGTCTCTCTCTCAGTCAGTCAGTCTCTCTGTCAATCAGTTAGTCAATCTCTCAGTCAGTCAGTCTCTCTCTCTGTCAGTCAATCTCTCTCTGTCAGTCAGTCTCTCTCTCAGTCAGTCAGTCTCTCTCAGTCAGTCAGTCTCTCTGTCAGTCAGTCTCTCTCTGTCAGTCAGTCTCTCTCTCAGTCAGTCAGTCTCTCACAGTCAGTCAGTATCTCTCTCAGTCAGTCAGTCTCTCTCAGTCAGTCAGACACTCTCAGTCAGTCAGACTCTCTCTCTCTGTCAGTCTATCTCTCTCTGTCAGTCTCTGTCAGTCAGTCTCTCTCTCTCTGTCAGTCTCTCTCTCTTTGTCAGTCTCTCTCTCTCTCAGTCAGTCTCTCTGTCAGTAAGTCTCTCTCTGTCAGTCAGTCTCTCTCTCTGTCAGTCAGTCTCTCTCTCTGTCAGTCTCTCTCTCTGTCAGTCAGTCTCTCTCCGTCAGTCAGTCACTCTCAGTCAGTCAGTTTCTCTCTGTCAGTCAGTCTCTCTCTCTCTCAGTCAGTCTCTCTCTGTCAGTCAGTCTCTCTCTCTCTCAGTCAGTGTCTCTCTGTCAGTCAGTCTCTCTCTCAGTCAGTCTCTCTGTCAGTCAGTCAGTCTCTGTCAGTCAGTCTCTCTCTGTCAGTCTCTATCTCAGTCAGTCAGTCTCTCTCTCTCTCTGTCAGTCTCTCTCTCTGTCAGTCAGTCTCTGTCAGTCAGTCTCTCTCAGTCAGTCAGTCTCTCTCTCTCTGTCAGTCTCTCTCTGTCAGTCAGTCTCTCTCTGTCAGGCTGTCTCTCTCTCTGTCAGTCTCTCTCTCTCTCTCTCTGTCAGTCTCTCTGTCAGTCAGTCTCTCTCTGTCAGTCAGTCTCTCTCTCAGTCTCTCTCTTTGTCAGTCTCTCTCTCTGTCAGTCAGTCTCTCTCAGTCAGTCAGTCTCTCTCTCTGTCAGTCAGTCTCTCTCTCAGTCAGTCAGTCTCTCGCTCTGTCTGTCAGTCTCTCTCTCAGTCAGTCAGTTTCTCTCAGTCAGTCAGCTTCTCTCTCCGTCAATCAGTCTCTCTCTCAGTCAGTCAGTCTCTCTCTGTCAGTCAGTCTCTCTCTGTCAGTCAGTCTCTCTCTCAGTCAGTCAGTCTCTCTCTCTGTCAGTCAGTCTCTCTCTCTCTGTCAGTCTCAATCAGTCTCTCTCTGTCAGTCAGTCTCTGTCAGTCAGTCTCTCTCTGTCAGTCAGTCTCTCTCTCAGTCAGTCAGTCTCTCTCTCTGTCAGTCAGTCTCTCTCTCTCTATCAGTCTCTCTCTCTGTCAGTCAGTCTCTCTCAGTCAGTCAGTCTCTCTCAGTCAGTCAGTCTCTCTCTGTCAGTCAATCTCTCTGTCTCTCAGTCAGTCTCTCTCTGTCAGTCAGTCTCTCTCTCTCTCAGTCAGTGTATCTCTGTCAGTCAGTCTCTCTCTCAGTCAGTCTCTCTGTCAGTCAGTCAGTCTCTGTCAGTCAGTCTCTCTCTGTCAGTCTCTCTCTCAGTCAGTCAGTCTCTCTCTCTCTGTCAGTCTCACTCTCTGTCAGTCTCTCTCAGTCAGTCAGTCTCTCTCTCAGTCAGTCAGTCTCTCTCAGTCAGTCAGTCTCTCTCTCTCTCTGTCAGTCTCTCTCTCTGTCAGTCAGTCTCTCTCTATCACGCAGTCTCTCTCTCAGTCTCTCTCTCTGTCAGTCTCTCTGTCTCTCTCTGTCAGTCTCTCTGTCAGTCAGTCTCTCTCTGTCAGTCAGTCTCTCTCTGTCAGTCAGTCTCTCTCTCAGTCTCTCTCTCTGTCAGTCTCTCTCTCTCTCTGGCAGTCAGTCTCTCTCAGTCAGTCAGTCTCTCTCTCTGTCAGTCAGTCTCTCTCTCAGTCAGTCATTCTCTCTCTCTGTCTGTCAGTCTCTCTCTCAGTCAGTCAGTCTCTCTCAGTCAGTCTCTCTGTCAGTCTCTCTCAATCTGTCTCTCTCAGTCAGTCAGTCTCTCTCTCTCTGTCAGTCAGTCTCTCTGAATCAGTCAGTCTCTCTGTCAGTCAGTCTCTCTCAGTCAGTCAGTCTCTCTGTCAGTCAGTCTCGCTCTCAGTCAGTCAGTCTCTCTCTCAGTCAGTCTCTCTCTCAGTCAGTCAGTCTCTCTCTCTGTCAGTCAGTCTCTCTCTCTCTGTCAGTGTCTCTCTGTCAGTCAGTCTCTCTCTCAGTCAGTCTCTCGTCAATCAGTCAGTCTCTCTGTCAGTCAGTCAGTCAGTCTCTCTCTCTGTCAGTGTCTTCCTGTCAGTCAGACTCTCTCTCAGTCAGTCAGTCTCTCTGTCAATCAGTCAGTCACTCTCTCTCTCTGTCAGTCAGTCTCTCTCTGTCAGTCAGTCTCTCTCTCAGTCAGTCAGTCTCTCTCAGTCAGTCAGTCTCTCTGTCAGTCAGTCTCTCTCTGTCAGTCAGTCTCTCTCTCAGTCAGTCAGTCTCTCACAGTCAGTCAGTATCTCTCTCAGTCAGTCAGTCTCTCTCAGTCAGTTAGACTCTCTCAGTCAGTCAGTCTCTCTCTCTCTGTCAGTCTATCTCTCTCTGTCAGTCAGTCTCTCTCTCTCTGTCAGTCTCTCTCTCTTTGTCAGTCTCTCTCTCTCTCAGTCAGTCTCTCTGTCAGTAAGTCTCTCTCTGTCAGTCAGTCTCTCTCTCAGTCAGTCAGTCTCTCTCTCAGTCTCTTTCTCTGTCAGTCTCTCTCTCTCTGTTAGTATCTCTGTCAGTCAGTCTCTCTCTGTCAGTCAGTTTCTCCCTCAGTCTCTCTCTCTGTCATTCTCTCTCTCTCTGTCAGTCAGTCTCTCTCAGTCAGTCAGTCTCTCTCTCTGTCATTCAGTCTCTCTATCAGTCAGTCAGTCTCTCTCTCACTCAGACTCTCTCAGTCAGTCAGTCTCTCTCAGTCAGTAACTCTGTCAGTCAGTCTCTCTCTCTGTCAGTCAGCCTCTCTGAGTTAGTCAGTCTCTCTGTCAGTCAGTCTCTCTCAGTCAGTCAGTCTCTCTCTCAGTCAGTCAGTCTCTCAGTCAGTCTCTCTCTCAGTCAGTCATTCTCTCTCTCTGTCAGTCAGTCTCTCTCTCAGTCAGTCAGTCTCTCTCTCAGTCAGTCTCTCTCAGTCAGTCAGTCTCTCTCAGTCAGTCTCTCTCTCTCTGTCAGTCAGTCTCTCTCAGTCAGTCTCTCTCTCTGTCAGTCAGTCTCTCTCTTAGTCAGTCTCTCTAAGTCAGTCTCTCTCAGTCAGTCAGTCTCTCTTAGTCAGTCAGTCTCTCTCAGTCAGTCAGTCTCTTTCAGTCAGTCTCTCTCAGTCAGTCTCTCTCTCAGTCAGTCAGTCTTTCTCTAAGTCAGTCTCTCTCTCTCTGTCAGTCAGTGTCTCTCTCTCTCTGTCAGTCTCAGTCAGTCAGTCTCTCTCAGTCAGTCAGTCTCTTTGTCAGTCAGTCTCTCTGTCAGTCTGTCAGTCTCTCTCTCGGTCAGGCAGTCTCTCTCAGTCAGTCAGTCTCTCTCTCAGTCAGTCAGTCTCTCTCTCAGTCAGTCAGTCTCTCTCTCTGTCAGTCTCAGTCAGTCAGTCTCTCTCTCTGTCAGTCAGTCTCTCTCTGTCAGTCTCTCTCAGTCAGTCTCTCTCAGTCAGTCTCTCTCAGTCAGTCAGTCTCTCTCAGTCAGTGAGTCTCTCTCTCAGTCTCTCTCTCTGTCAGTCAGTCAGTCTCTCTCACAGTCAGTCTCAGTCAGTCAGTCTCTCTCAGTCAGTATTTCTCAGTCAGTCAGTCTCTCTCTCTGTCAGTCAGTCTCTCTGAGTCAGTCAGTCTCTCTCTCTCTGTCAGTCAGTCTCTCTCTGTCAGTCTCTCTCAGTCAGTCTCTCTCAGTCAGTCTCTCTCAGTCAGTCAGTCTCTCTCAGTCAGTCAGTCTCTCTCTCAGTCTCTCTCTCTGTCAGTCAGTCAGTCTCTCTCACAGTCAGTCTCAGTCAGTCAGTCTCTCTCAGTCAGTATTTCTCAGTCAGTCAGTCTCTCTCTCTGTCAGTCAGTCTCTCTGAGTCAGTCAGTCTCTCTCTCTGTCAGTCAGTCTCTCTCAGTCAGTCAGTCTCTCTCTCAGTCAGTCAGTCTCTCTCTCTGTCAGTCAGTCTCTCTCTCAGTCAGTCAGTCTCTCTCTCAGTCAGTCTCTCTCAGTCAGTCAGTCTCTCTTAGTTAGTCTCTCTCTCTCTCAGTCAGTCTCTCTCTCTGTCAGTCAGTCTCTCTCTCTCTGTCAGTCAGTCTCTCTCTCTGTCAGTCAGTCTCTCTCTCAGTCAGTCAGTCTCTCTGAGTCAGTCAGTCTCTCTGAGTCAGTCTCTCTCACTAAGTCAGTCTCTCTCAGTCAGTCAGTCTCTCTCAGTCAGTCTCTCTCTCAGTCAGTCAGTCTCTCTCAGTCAGTCTCTCTCTGTCAGTCAGTGTCTCTCTCTCTCTGTCAGTCTCAGTCAAGCAGTCCCTCCCAGTCAGTCTCTCTCAGTCAGTCAGTCTCTCTGTCAGTCAGTCTCGCTCTCAGTCAGTCAGTCTCTCTCTCTGTCAGTCAGTCTCTCTTTCTCTCAGTCAGTGTCTCTCTGTCAGTCAGTCTCTCTCTCAGTCAGTCTCTCTGTCAATCAGTCACTCTCTCTGTCAGTCAGTCAGTCAGTCTCTCTCTCTGTCAGTGTCTCCCTGTCAGTCAGTCTCTCTCTCAGTCAGTCAGTCTCTCTGTCAATCAGTTAGTCAATCTCTCAGTCAGTCAGTCTCTCTCTCTGTCAGTCAATCTCTCTCTGTCAGTCAGTCTCTCTCTCAGTCAGTCAGTCTCTCTCAGTCAGTCAGTCTCTCTGTCAGTCAGTCTCTCTCTGTCAGTCAGTCTCTCTCTCAGTCAGTCAGTCTCTCACAGTCAGTCAGTATCTCTCTCAGTCAGTCAGTCTCTCTCAGTCAGTCAGACACTCTCAGTCAGTCAGACTCTCTCTCTCTGTCAGTCTATCTCTCTCTGTCAGTCTCTGTCAGTCAGTCTCTCTCTCTCTGTCAGTCTCTCTCTCTTTGTCAGTCTCTCTCTCTCTCAGTCAGTCTCTCTGTCAGTAAGTCTCTCTCTGTCAGTCAGTCTCTCTCTCTGTCAGTCAGTCTCTCTCTCTGTCAGTCTCTCTCTCTGTCAGTCAGTCTCTCTCCGTCAGTCAGTCACTCTCAGTCAGTCAGTTTCTCTCTGTCAGTCAGTCTCTCTCTCTCTCAGTCAGTCTCTCTCTGTCAGTCAGTCTCTCTCTCTCTCAGTCAGTGTCTCTCTGTCAGTCAGTCTCTCTCTCAGTCAGTCTCTCTGTCAGTCAGTCAGTCTCTGTCAGTCAGTCTCTCTCTGTCAGTCTCTATCTCAGTCAGTCAGTCTCTCTCTCTCTCTGTCAGTCTCTCTCTCTGTCAGTCAGTCTCTCTCAGTCAGTCAGTCTCTCTCAGTCAGTCAGTCTCTCTCTCTCTGTCAGTCTCTCTCTGTCAGTCAGTCTCTCTCTGTCAGGCTGTCTCTCTCTCTGTCAGTCTCTCTCTCTCTCTCTCTGTCAGTCTCTCTGTCAGTCAGTCTCTCTCTGTCAGTCAGTCTCTCTCTCAGTCTCTCTCTTTGTCAGTCTCTCTCTCTGTCAGTCAGTCTCTCTCAGTCAGTCAGTCTCTCTCTCTGTCAGTCAGTCTCTCTCTCAGTCAGTCAGTCTCTCGCTCTGTCTGTCAGTCTCTCTCTCAGTCAGTCAGTTTCTCTCAGTCAGTCAGTTTCTCTCTCCGTCAATCAGTCTCTCTCTCAGTCAGTCAGTCTCTCTCTGTCAGTCAGTCTCTCTCTGTCAGTCAGTCTCTCTCTCAGTCAGTCAGTCTCTCTCTCTGTCAGTCAGTCTCTCTCTCTCTGTCAGTCTCAATCAGTCTCTCTCTGTCAGTCAGTCTCTGTCAGTCAGTCTCTCTCTGTCAGTCAGTCTCTCTCTCAGTCAGTCAGTCTCTCTCTCTGTCAGTCAGTCTCTCTCTCTCTATCAGTCTCTCTCTCTGTCAGTCAGTCTCTCTCAGTCAGTCAGTCTCTCTCAGTCAGTCAGTCTCTCTCTGTCAGTCAATCTCTCTGTCTCTCAGTCAGTCTCTCTCTGTCAGTCAGTCTCTCTCTCTCTCAGTCAGTGTATCTCTGTCAGTCAGTCTCTCTCTCAGTCAGTCTCTCTGTCAGTCAGTCAGTCTCTGTCAGTCAGTCTCTCTCTGTCAGTCTCTCTCTCAGTCAGTCAGTCTCTCTCTCTCTCTGTCAGTCTCACTCTCTGTCAGTCTCTCTCAGTCAGTCAGTCTCTCTCTCAGTCAGTCAGTCTCTCTCAGTCAGTCAGTCTCTCTCTCTCTCTGTCAGTCTCTCTCTCTGTCAGTCAGTCTCTCTCTATCACGCAGTCTCTCTCTCAGTCTCTCTCTCTGTCAGTCTCTCTCTCTCTCTCTGTCAGTCAGTCTCTCTCTGTCAGTCAGTCTCTCTCTGTCAGTCAGTCTCTCTCTCAGTCTCTCTCTCTGTCAGTCTCTCTCTCTCTCTGGCAGTCAGTCTCTCTCAGTCAGTCAGTCTCTCTCTCTGTCAGTCAGTCTCTCTCTCAGTCAGTCATTCTCTCTCTCTGTCTGTCAGTCTCTCTCTCAGTCAGTCAGTCTCTCTCAGTCAGTCTCTCTGTCAGTCTCTCTCAATCTGTCTCTCTCAGTCAGTCAGTCTCTCTCTCTCTGTCAGTCAGTCTCTCTGAATCAGTCAGTCTCTCTGTCAGTCAGTCTCTCTCAGTCAGTCAGTCTCTCTGTCAGTCAGTCTCGCTCTCAGTCAGTCAGTCTCTCTCTCAGTCAGTCTCTCTCTCAGTCAGTCAGTCTCTCTCTCTGTCAGTCAGTCTCTCTCTCTCTGTCAGTGTCTCTCTGTCAGTCAGTCTCTCTCTCAGTCAGTCTCTCTGTCAATCAGTCAGTCTCTCTGTCAGTCAGTCAGTCAGTCTCTCTCTCTGTCAGTGTCTTCCTGTCAGTCAGACTCTCTCTCAGTCAGTCAGTCTCTCTGTCAATCAGTCAGTCACTCTCTCTCTCTGTCAGTCAGTCTCTCTCTGTCAGTCAGTCTCTCTCTCAGTCAGTCAGTCTCTCTCAGTCAGTCAGTCTCTCTGTCAGTCAGTCTCTCTCTGTCAGTCAGTCTCTCTCTCAGTCAGTCAGTCTCTCACAGTCAGTCAGTATCTCTCTCAGTCAGTCAGTCTCTCTCAGTCAGTCAGACTCTCTCAGTCAGTCAGTCTCTCTCTCTCTGTCAGTCTATCTCTCTCTGTCAGTCAGTCTCTCTCTCTCTGTCAGTCTCTCTCTCTTTGTCAGTCTCTCTCTCTCTCAGTCAGTCTCTCTGTCAGTAAGTCTCTCTCTGTCAGTCAGTCTCTCTCTCAGTCAGTCAGTCTCTCTCTCAGTCTCTTTCTCTGTCAGTCTCTCTCTCTCTGTTAGTATCTCTGTCAGTCAGTCTCTCTCTGTCAGTCAGTTTCTCCCTCAGTCTCTCTCTCTGTCATTCTCTCTCTCTCTCTCTGTCAGTCAGTCTCTCTCAGTCAGTCAGTCTCTCTCTCTGTCATTCAGTCTCTCTATCAGTCAGTCAGTCTCTCTCTCACTCAGACTCTCTCAGTCAGTCAGTCTCTCTCAGTCAGTAACTCTGTCAGTCAGTCTCTCTCTCTGTCAGTCAGCCTCTCTGAGTTAGTCAGTCTCTCTGTCAGTCAGTCTCTCTCAGTCAGTCAGTCTCTCTCTCAGTCAGTCAGTCTCTCAGTCAGTCTCTCTCTCAGTCAGTCATTCTCTCTCTCTGTCAGTCAGTCTCTCTCTCAGTCAGTCAGTCTCTCTCTCAGTCAGTCTCTCTCAGTCAGTCAGTCTCTCTCAGTCAGTCTCTCTCTCTCTGTCAGTCAGTCTCTCTCAGTCAGTCTCTCTCTCTGTCAGTCAGTCTCTCTCTTAGTCAGTCTCTCTAAGTCAGTCTCTCTCAGTCAGTCAGTCTCTCTTAGTCAGTCAGTCTCTCTCAGTCAGTCAGTCTCTTTCAGTCAGTCTCTCTCAGTCAGTCTCTCTCTCAGTCAGTCAGTCTTTCTCTAAGTCAGTCTCTCTCTCTCTGTCAGTCAGTGTCTCTCTCTCTCTGTCAGTCTCAGTCAGTCAGTCTCTCTCAGTCAGTCAGTCTCTTTGTCAGTCAGTCTCTCTGTCAGTCTGTCAGTCTCTCTCTCGGTCAGGCAGTCTCTCTCAGTCAGTCAGTCTCTCTCTCAGTCAGTCAGTCTCTCTCTCAGTCAGTCAGTCTCTCTCTCTGTCAGTCTCAGTCAGTCAGTCTCTCTCTCTGTCAGTCAGTCTCTCTCTGTCAGTCTCTCTCAGTCAGTCTCTCTCAGTCAGTCTCTCTCAGTCAGTCAGTCTCTCTCAGTCAGTCAGTCTCTCTCTCAGTCTCTCTCTCTGTCAGTCAGTCAGTCTCTCTCACAGTCAGTCTCAGTCAGTCAGTCTCTCTCAGTCAGTATTTCTCAGTCAGTCAGTCTCTCTCTCTGTCAGTCAGTCTCTCTGAGTCAGTCAGTCTCTCTCTCTCTGTCAGTCAGTCTCTCTCTGTCAGTCTCTCTCAGTCAGTCTCTCTCAGTCAGTCTCTCTCAGTCAGTCAGTCTCTCTCAGTCAGTCAGTCTCTCTCTCAGTCTCTCTCTCTGTCAGTCAGTCAGTCTCTCTCACAGTCAGTCTCAGTCAGTCAGTCTCTCTCAGTCAGTATTTCTCAGTCAGTCAGTCTCTCTCTCTGTCAGTCAGTCTCTCTGAGTCAGTCAGTCTCTCTCTCTGTCAGTCAGTCTCTCTCAGTCAGTCAGTCTCTCTCTCAGTCAGTCAGTCTCTCTCTCTGTCAGTCAGTCTCTCTCTCAGTCAGTCAGTCTCTCTCTCAGTCAGTCTCTCTCAGTCAGTCAGTCTCTCTTAGTTAGTCTCTCTCTCTCTCAGTCAGTCTCTCTCTCTGTCAGTCAGTCTCTCTCTCTCTGTCAGTCAGTCTCTCTCTCTGTCAGTCAGTCTCTCTCTCAGTCAGTCAGTCTCTCTGAGTCAGTCAGTCTCTCTGAGTCAGTCTCTCTCACTAAGTCAGTCTCTCTCAGTCAGTCAGTCTCTCTCAGTCAGTCTCTCTCTCAGTCAGTCAGTCTCTCTCTCAGTCAGTCTCTCTCTGTCAGTCAGTGTCTCTCTCTCTCTGTCAGTCTCAGTCAAGCAGTCCCTCTCAGTCAGTCTCTCTCAGTCAGTCAGTCTCTCTGTCAGCCAGTCTCTCTGTTAGTCAGTCAGTGTAGGAGAGTAGGATCTGCCTCTTATGTTGCCCCCACTTTTTGTTTTATGTTTACACTGGTTTCTGGCTATAGTCTGGCTGGAACCCTGCCAATCAGGGCCCCAGCCTCCCTGTTCTCTCTAAACGACTTGGAGTGCACTCTAGGTGCACTAGTGATTGGATGCTGTGGTACCTTATGAGTCCCTAGTATATGGTACCTTAGGTACCAAGGGCATAGGTACTTCACAGGCCTACCAGGGGCTGAAGAATGTATTATGCCACCCCTGGGAAGCAGACTAAATCTGACACTACAGGCCTGCTACTGCAGCCTGGGTGAGGAAGTGCTAGCACCCCTCACTGAGATATAGGTTCCCTATAGGTTCCCTATATCTCTCCTGCACACACATTGAGACTTATCAGTCACCCCTAAAGCAGGCCCTATCAATCCTGAGGGCAGGGTGCTTAGTTTCCATGTGAGGGGGTGCCTCTGCCTGAGCAGGGCACCTCTGCAGCCCTCAGAGTCCATTCTCTGGGGCTGTTTGTGAATGCAGTCAAACCATATACTCTTAAGTGCATTATATCCTCGCGGTAAATGCTAACTCTGGAATGGCTGCATCAAAACATGTCGTGTTTGGTGTCAAACACTTTGGAATCATACCCCCACACCAGTAACTGGTGTGGGAGTATGATCCCACCCTTCTAGAGGGATAGACATGTAGCTACTGTGGAAACGCGGTAGAATCCTGAAGAGCCCTGGCATCACAAAATGGATGCCACCAGTCACAGACACTGGGCTGCCCTCCTGCTGATGACCGACACTCGCAGTGGAGGAGGCCCAACAATAGATATCCTGTCCCAAGGGGGTGTGTCCACCTCCCAGACAGGGTTTAGTGTATTGGGGCTGGGTGGGTGCACTCCTAGAGTGCTTTGAAGTCCTGCACTGGGGGAGCAGAAGGCTCCTCTGTGCATACCCCAGTTCAAACCGGCTCAGGGGCTACCTGCCCCTGCTCTGGTGCGAAACTGGACAAAGGGAAGTGGGTGTAGCCACCCCCTTCCCTGACCCTCCCATAGGTGGGGTCATAGAGCTAGTCCCTCCCTTTCTTTTAGTATAAGAGGGGGAACCTGTGCATAGCACCCTAGATACCCCTGGACGATGCTCTACAAGAAGAATCCTGGACCTTCGACGTTCCACTACCTTTGGAAGACTGAAGAATCTCCCTTGGAGTCAAGGAGTGACTCCCCTGCTTGGCAGGCACCAAAAATGACAACAACGGTTGCAAACTACGCCGCTCCCGCCGGAGCCCGAAGTCCCTGCAGCCCAGGAAGAGGATTTCCTGATTTCTCCAAGGCCATCGTGAGTCCCCTGCGAAGCTGAGGCAAGTGGACCCCACGAGCAACGAGGAACCGCAGACCCTGGGTACCGTGCACTATTGTCAAGTGCAACCCCTTCACAACGTTCCACGAACTTGTGCTTTGGACCACATGTGGTCCCAGCCTCCAGCAGAGATCCCTCCCAAAATCAGAGGCCTACACTTTCCCGAGTGACCGCGGGCCCCTGTTGAGTGAATCCTCCTAAGGCATCTTCGCGATCCCTGGCCAGCCAGCTTGTGGGTCCCCAGAAGACTTTCCAAAGAAACCAAATGGCTTCCCTGGTTGCTCCAGGCCTGCTCTGACCTACCCTCGCTGGGTAAGTTCCTCAGACCTTGCTGGTCTGCACCATTGACTTTTCCTTTCCACCACAAGACTTGCTGCTACCAAGGCTTGTTGGCTTCAATCGGGTCGCCGACACCGCAGTCAGCTGCAGACTTCGTGGGACATACTGAATCCAGCTCCTGGCCATCCTCGACACCTCCTGGACCTCGTGGTCGAAGAGTCAAGACACCAGTGAACGACCTGAATCTGTCGACGACGGTGGGCATTCATCTTCCTTGCCCCGGGTCACTGCCAAGTGCCCTTGAACACTGTCCCCTCTGCTTTCAGGTCTTCCTCCTTCCAAATCCAGGCTTGGATTCCAACGGACACTTCTTCTGTCGCCGCAAGCAGCAAGTCTTCACTGGCTCCCATTGAAAACGACGCCGCGACCCGACACCAAAGGACACCTATGCACCCGGCTCCCCTGGGTGAGGTAACTTTAGCATTACGGTGCTCCTGTAGGTGTGGGCCCTAGAACTACTTACCCTGTAAGTGGCTTGCTTGTAGCTACCCTAGAAGTGCCCTAAAACTCTTATTTTCTAAGTGCGACAATTGCGCTGACTCGTACAGGGTTCGCGTCTGTGTTAGACACATCGCGTCCATCTCCCTTGTAACTCTATCTGTAACCGTGTCCTTCGACTCGTACTGAGTCCGATCGGTGTTTGCCTCAAACACACAAGGGGCCTGTAACATTGAAATCTCCATTGCGCTGGCTCGTACAAGGTTCGCGTCTGTGTTAGACACAGCGCGTCCATCTCCCTTGCAACTCTATCTGTAATCGCGTCCTTCGACTCGTACAAGGACCGATCGGTGTGTTCGCCTCGAACACGCAAGGGACCTTTAACATTGAAATCCCAATCGCGTCTGTTCGCATAGACTCAGACAGGACTCGCACCGGTGCCTGAACACCGCGTTCGTCCCCTGTGGGTCTCCTACAACTACCTGGGGTGGTTCTAGGGGGTCCCTCGATTCTATATGCCCTAGACCTAGGTCTAGCCAAACTAAGATTGTGATATTGGATTGTGCTAACTTATTTGTGATAACTTTGCATTGTACCTATGTTCCTGACTTCTAATCTCATAAAGAGATTAGTAGAGAGTTGTTTAGTAATAAATACATATATATTTGAGATATATACCTGTGTGGTGTCTTTTCATTTGGTGATTCAAGAGATTGTGTGGTAAAACAAGCTGCTTTACATTCCTCCAAGACTTAGCCTGAAGGCTGCTCTCCACAGCTACCACTAGGATAGCTTTCTATAAAGGTTGTCTTAAACCTACCTACCATAAGAGTCGAATTGTTCTGGTGCAAGGTGCCCACTCTAACAAGTGGACAGCATATACCAGGCCAACTTCTCACATTGGTGGCAGCGTGTGGGATTCCAGCTTGCTATTGTTTTACCAGAAAATCTCTATTTGAATTACTAACTGAAAACCACTATAGGTACTCAAGGTACATATAAAGTCAAGCTTAGTATCAATAAGTTCTACTGAACTTAGAGCTGTGTGCCAAGGGATAGCACACCCTTTCTACAGCTCAAGCTAGGATCAGTAGGCCACAAACTAGTGTAGGTAGTACAACACTGCACAACACTAGAATGTCCTTAAGGGATGGACCCAGTGGATCCACCCAGCTTCAGTATAAGGACATGACTTTCTTTGACTTGAAAGCCATGTGTGCTGAGAGACACCTGAAGATAGGACAGAGTCCCTCCACACTACACCTGATAGATCTGCTGACAGCAGATGATCTTAGATTAGCTCTAGGAGCTAATGGGTCTGAATCAGGGGGTGGGTCAATTACAGTGTCTGGGTCAGATGATGAACATCAAGTTGACCAAGACTCTGTGATTGTAGGGCCAGGCCCCAAGGGGTCTGAAAAGGACAGAGGAATTCTCCCTAAGAGAACTGACACAGTGGAGGAGAGGCATAGGTCCCTTTCTAGGGACTCTGACCGCTCCTATCACTCTGGCAGAGAATTTGTCCACCAGAGGAACTCCTACTTCCCCAGAAGAGCGACCTCCTCTGAAAGACTGTGCAAGCTGCTGCAGTATGAGGAAGCAAGGTTTGCCCTCAAAACCAAGCAGTTGGCATTAGATAGAGAAGCCTTTGAGCTCCAGAGAGCTTCCAGAAAAGAGGGGTTAGAACCCCTGGTGGCAGCAACAGTGTCGCTAGAGGCAGAGAATATATTCCAGACCATAGGAACCTGAGCAAGGTTGTTCCTCCCTACCAGAGTGGGGATGATATCCATAAGTGGATAACTGCTATGGAAAGGGCCTGTAGAGTACAACAGGTCCCCCAAAAGCAGTGGGCAGCAATCTTGTGGCTCTCCTTTTCAGATAAAGGTAGAGACAAGCTCCTCACTGTTAGAGAAGAGGATGCTGATGAATATGAAGTCCTGAAGAGTGCACTGATAGATGGGTTTGGCTTAACCACTGAGCAGTACAGGTTGAAGTTCAGAGACACCCAGAAGGCACAGACTCAGGACTGGACTGACTTTGTAGATTGTGCAACCAAGGCTCTGGAGGGTTGGCTGGTTGGCAGTAGGGTTACTGATTTCAAGGGATTGTATAATCTAATGATGAGAGAACAGATCCTTAATAATTGCCAGAACCAGTTTTTGCATCAATACCTGGTGGACTCAGATCTGACCTCTCCCCAAGAATTGGGAAAGAAGGCAGACAAGTGGGTCAGAACCAGGGTGAGGCAGAAAACCCAGAACCAAGGGGGTGACACAAAGAAGCAGGATCAGAAGGGCTCTGAGAAAAGTGGGGATAAGTCAAAAGACCAGAAGTCTTCACAAGGGCCCCAAAAATCTGCATCTGGTGGGGAGTCACAATCCAACAAGGGAAAAGGCCAAAAGAAGCCCTGGTGCAAATTCTGTAAACAGAAAGGGCACTGGACTTCTGATTGTAACAAGTCCAAAGACCAAACCACCACCACTCCTGCCCCTAAGGCAACTGTTCCCCCTAGTTCAGCTACTGGTGGAGGTGGTACTCAGAAGAAGGGTGTAGTAGGGTTGACCCTGGGTTCTGAAGTGGACTCTGGCCTAGTCAGAGAACCCACTCAGGCAATGCTGATTTGTGATGGAGACATTGACATGTCCTTCCTAGTAAGCCCCAGTAATCTGGGCAAATACAAACAGCAGCCTGTAATCAATGGCAAACAGGCTTTGGCATTTAGGGTCACAGGTGCTACTGTCACCATGGTGGCAGAGGATCTTGTGGACCCTGGACAGATCATCCTGGATGAAATGTACCAGGTGACCAATGCAAGCAATGCCAGGACCAACCATAGTCTGGCAGTTGTGAATTTCTCCTGGGGAGGGGTAACTGGCCTCAAGAAGGTTGTAGTCAGTGCAGACCTCCCTGTAGAATGTCTATTGGGCAATGATCTAGAGACTTCAGCCTGGTCTGAAGTAGAGTTATGGACTCATTCTGAGATGTTGGGCATCCCTGCAGAGGTATTTGCTGTGACCAGGTCACAAGCCAAAATGCATGACACTGAACCAGCTCTGGATCCTGAAACTATGGACCAGATGCTTCCCAAGAAGAGGAGCAGTAGGGTTAAGGCAGTGCCTTCCCCTCTGTCTCAGATCACAGATTCCCCTCTTGAGGGAGGAGAAGCAGATCCTGAAGAAGGAACTACCCCCGAGGAACTTGAGCCTGATCAGGTTGAGTTCTTGGGGGCAGGGGGCCCTTCTAGGGAAGATCTGAGTAAGGAGCAACAGTGCTGCCCCTCTCTTGAACCCCTCAGACAGCAGGCTGCTGCTGAGGCTGCTGGGAGTGCTAGTGGGTCCCATAAAGTTTATTGGGATGAGGGACTCCTATATTCTGAAGGTAGAGATCCAGCCCCTGGAGCCACCAGGAGGTTGGTAATACCTCAGAAGTTTAGGGGTTCCTCTTGACCCTAGCACATGACATCCCTTTGGCAGGTCACTTGGGCCAAAACAAGACCTGGGACAGGCTTGTTCCACATTTACATTGGCCACATATGTCAGAGGACACAAAGGAGTTTTGTCGCTCCTGTGTCACATGCCAAGCCAGTGGCAAGGCAGGTGGCACAACAAAGGCCCCCTGATACCACTACCTGTGGTGGGGGTACCCTTTGAAAGGGTAGGGATTGACATTGTTGGTCCCCTTGACCCTCAAACTGCATCTGGGCACATATTTATCCTGGTGGTAGTGGATCATGCCACCAGGTACCCAGAGGCAATTCCCCTGAGGACCACCACAGCCCCTGTGGTGGCAAGAGCCCTCATTGGAGTCTTCTCCAGAGTGGGTTTCCCAAAGGAGGTAATTTCTGACAGAGATACCAACTTCATGTCAGGATACTTGAAGGCAATGTGGAAGGAGTGTGGTGTAACTTATAAGTTCACTGTAGGAGAGTAGGATCTGCTTCACAGGGGTACCCCCACTTTTTGCTGATACTTCACTGGTTTTCGACATTAGTCTGGCTGGGGCCCTGCTATTCAGAACCCCAGCCTAGCTGTTTCCTCTTTAAAAGGGTATCCATGTGCCTTAGGCACATCTCTGATTGGGATCTGGAGTGCCCTTGTAAGTCCCTAGTATATGGTATACTATGTACCAAGGGCATAGGTACCTCAGAGGCCTGCCAGGGGCTGCAGCATATATTATGCCACCCCTGGTAGGCCATCCAAACTGACACCACAGGTCTGCTACTGCAGCCTGGGTAAGGTGGTGCATGCACCCCTTGCTGTGGTATAGGTTACCTATATCACTAAATGCATACACACATATAAACCTATAAGTCACTCCTAAGGCAGGCCTTATCAATCCTAAAGGCAGAGTGCATGGTTTCTATGTGAGAGGGTGCCCCTGCATGAGCAGGGCCCCTCTGCAGCGTTCGGAGACCATCTCTGATGCTGTTTGTAGTGCAGCCTGACCATATACTCTTAAACGCATTATATCCTCGCGGTAAAATGCTAACTATGGAATGGCTGCACCGAAACATGTCGTGTTTGGTGTCAAACATCTTGGAATACTACCCCCCGCCAATTCTGGCGGCGGGGGTAGCATTCCACCCTTCTAGAGGGAAAGGCATGTTAACTCTGACGAGTCCGGTAACTTCTTTCCAGAGCCTGGCATCACAAAATGGATGCTACTGCCACAGACACGAGTCTGGCCTCCTGCTGCTGGACGAAACTCCGGCAGGGGAGGCCTGGACAATAGGTTTCCTGTCCCAGGGAGGTGTGACCACCTCCCCAGACAGGACAAAGTGTATTGGGGCTGGGCGGGAGCACTTTCGGGTGCTTTGAAGTCCTGCACTGGGGGCACATTTGGTGTCCCTGTGCATACCCCAGTTCAAACCGGATCAGGGGCTTGCAGCCCCTGCTTTGGCGCGAACTGGACAAAGGGAAAGGGGTGTAGCCACCCCTCTGCCCTGACCCACCCATAGGTGGGGCCACAGAGTAGTCCATCCCCTATTTTTGGAATAAAGGTAGGAACCCAGTCCTTAGGACTTTAGATTATACCTGGACGAAACTCTGACACGGAATCCTGGACCTTCGACGCTCTACGACAAGATTAGAGGACTGAAGAATCTCCCTTGGGGTCAAGGAGTGACTCCCCTGCTTGGCAGGCACCAAAGAAGCATCTGTCCGGTTCGCATCACTGAAGCTCCCGTCGGACGCCGAAGTCATCGCATCACCAGAGGTGGATTCTCAGACTTCCCCGAGGCTACCCTGAGTCCCCAGCAAAGCTGAGGCCCGTGGCTATCGTGGGTAACGTGAGACCGTGACCCCTGGACACCGAGCACACTTGCAAGTGCACCATCTTCTGGGTCTCCCAAGAAGTCGTGCTTTGGGCTCCGAGTAGCCCTAGCCTCCAGCACCACCTGCACCGAAGATCACTGGCCCCCACTCCACGAGTGTCCTGTAAGCCAGCTCCACGTGCGGCGTCACGAGGCTCCTTCGCGGTCGCTAGCCCGTTGGCTAGTAGCCCTTACCGAAGGCCAATCTTTTCTTTACTTGGCAGTCTGGTTGCTCCAGGCCTGCCCTCACTTACCCTTGCTGGGTGAGTTCCCCAGACCTTGCTGGTCTGCACCATCGACGATCTTCAGCTACATCGAGACTTGCCGTTGCCAAGGCTTGTTGGGTCCAATCTGGTCGCCGACACCGCAGCACTCGACAGACATCGTGTACCAGCCCGAATCCTGCTCCTGGTCGCCGACAACGCCTCCTGGACCTCGTGGCTGCTGAAACGAGACGACCGTCAACGCACCTGAAGCACTCGACATCGGTGGGCATCCGTCCATCACCTCCCTGGTCACTGGCTAGTGACCCAGACTCTGTCCCCTCTGCTTTCAGGTTCTTCAGAACTCCGATCCACTCTTGGATCCACCCGGACACTTTTCTCCTGGTCGCCAGCAGCACTTTGCAGCAGATCGCCATAAGAACCGACGACGAAACCCGACCCCGAAAGGCACCTATGCACCCGGCTTCCCTGGGTGAGGTAACACGAGTACTCCGGTGCTCCCGTGGGTAGAGACTCTTCAAAGTCCTAGATCTCAAAGGGTTTTGTCCTAGTCCTCTTTAAAGTGTCCCTTTCCTCTATTTTCCCGATCCCGACTTTCTCCATAGAAGTTAACGGCGTATCGCGGTTGTGTATTTACACTGCACGCTGTCTCCCGTGGGTCCCCTGTGTCACTACCTTGGGTGGTTCCTTGTGGTCCAAGCACTTCTAGAGGCTCTAGGCCTAGTGTCTAGTTCAGTCGTGGTTCGCATACCACTTTATTGGTATATGGTTTGGTACGCCCCTAGGGCCCAAACGTGTATTTGTGCTATTACTGTGATTTAAGATCTTATAACCTATGTATTTCGAACTCTAGCCTCATAAAGAGACTAGAGGGGTGTGTTTAGTAATAAATACATATATTTTGAATATATACCTGGTGTGGTGCTCTTTCATTTGGTCACTCAAGAGATTATAGACTGGTAAAACAAGCTGCTTTACATTCCTTCAAGACTTAGCCTGAAGGCTGCTCTCCACAGCTACCACTAGGATAGCTTTCAATAAGGTTGTCTTTAACCTACCTACCATAAGAGTCGATTTGGACTGGTGCAAGGTGCCCACTATAATTAGTGGACAGCATATGCCAGGCCAACTTCTCACATTGGTGTGCAGCGTGTGGGATTCCAGCTTGCTATTGTTTTACCAGATAATCTCAATTGAATTGATCAACTGAAAACCACTAAAGGTACCTAAGGTACATATAATTTAAGCTTAGAATATCAGTAAGTTCTACTGAACTTAGAGTTGTGTGTTAAGGGATAGCACAACCCTTTCTACAACTCAAGAGAGTTTAGTAGGCCACACTAGAGTAGGTAGTGCATACACCACACCACACTAGTAATGTCTTTAAAGGCAGGATCCAAAGATGCCCTGCAGGAAGCCATTGAGCTTCCCCTCCAAGTATGACACACTCCCATTCTTGGAACTGAGAGCTTTGTGTAACGTGAGGAAATTAAGGACAGGCCAAAGTCCCACCACCCAACACCTCCAGGAGTTGTTGGTGGCTTATGATCTTAGTAAGTCTTCAGAGACTGAAGGGGTAGGAGCAGAGGGTGGGCCAGCAGATGAGGAAGGGACCAGGGGTACTACTACCCCCAGCCCCCCTCTGAAACTGACCAGGAGGGTGACAATGACCCTGACCTGGAAAACCCAATCCCTTCTGGGGAAGATGAAGATGAGGATCTAGAGAACCACACCTTTGTCCCCCCAGGAAGGATTATGAGTGTGCTCAGAAAGTCTAGGTCTCCTTCTCAGGAGTCTAACCACTCTGGCACCTCAATAGGGAGCTCTGTTTCTTCTCACAGGAGGGAATCCTCTCATGAGAGAAGAAAGAGACTGGTCCAGTATGAGGAAACTCAACTGGAGATCAGGAAGAAGCAATTGGCTTTAGATAGAGAATCCCTAGATCTCCTTAAAGAGAGAAGAAAGTTGGGACTAGAGTCCCATGGTGGCAGCCATATCCCTAGAGATAGGGAAAGGTCCTATGACCATAGGAACCTGAGCAAGATTGTCCCTCCCTACCAGAGTGGGGATGATATCCACAAATGGATAACTGCTTTAGAGAGGGCCTGTAAGGTACAGAAGGTCCCTCAGGAGCAGTGGGCAGCAATCTTGTGGCTCTCCTTTGCTGACAAAGGTAGAGACAAGCTCCTCACTGTTAGAGAGGAGGATGCTGACAATTACAAGGTCTTGAAGAGTGCTCTTATTGATGGGTTTGGCCTAACCACTGAACAGTACAGGTTGAAGTTCAGAGACACCCAAAAAGCACAGACTCAAGACTGGGTAGACTATGTGGATTGTTCTGCCAAGGCTCTGGAAGGCTGGTTGATGGGCAGTAAGGTGTGTGACTTCTCAGGATTGTATAATCTGATAATGAGGGAGCAGATTCTTAATAACTGTCAAAACCAGCTGTTGCATCAGTACCTGGTTGACTCTGATCTGACCTCTCCCCAAGAATTGGGAAAGAAGGCAGACAAATGGGTCAGAACCAGGGTGAAGCAGAAGGTACAGAACCAAGGTGGGGAAACCAAGAAGCAAGATGCTAAGAACTCTGACAAGGGTGGGGAGAAGGGTAAAGATCAAAAGTCTTCATCAGGCCCCCAAAAATCTTCTTCTGGTGGGGATTCCCAGTCTACCAAGGGTAAAGGCCAAAGAAAACCATGGTGCAAGGTCTGTAAGCAAAAGACCCACTGGACCAGTGATTGCACCAAGTCCAAAGACTCCAGTCCAGCATCCACCAATGCCCCTAAGGCACCTGTTCCCCCTAGTACAGTTGGTGGAAGTGCTCCAGCAAAGGGTTTAGTAGGGTTCACCCTGGGAACTGAGTTGGGCTCTGACTTAGTCAGGGAGCTGACTCAGGCTGTGTTAGTCTGTGATGGAGGCATGGATGTGACCTCCACTGTGAGTCCCAGTAATCTGGGCAAGTACAGACAACAGCCTTTAATCAATGGACGAGAGGCTTTGGCATTTAGGGACACAGGGGCAAGTGTCACAATGGTGACACAAGACCTTGTGCTACCTGGGCAAGTTATACTTGGTGAGATGTACCAAGTGACCAATGCTAGCAATGTCAGAACAGACCATACTCTGGCAGTTGTTAACTTCTCCTGGGGAGGGGTAACTGGCCTTAAGAAGGTTGTGGTGAGTGCAAACCTACCAGTCGAATGCTTGCTTGGCAATGACTTAGAGACTTCTGCTTGGGCAGAAGTGGAGCTCAGGACCCATGCAGAAATGCTGGGGATCCCTGCAGATGTGTTTGCTGTGACCAGGTCACAAGCTAAACTGTCTAAAACTGAACAGGCCTTGGATTCTGGAAGAATGGACCAAGTGCCTTCCAAGAGGAGGAGTAGTAGGGTTAAGGCAGTGCCTTCCCCTTGGCTCAGGAGGAAGATCAGTCCCTTGAGGGGGATGATCTCAGCCCTGAAGAAGGAACTGTCCCAGAGGAACTTGAGCCTGACCAGGTTGAGTTCTTGGGGACAGGGGGACCTTCTAGGGCAGATCTGAGCCAGGAGCAGCAGAGCTGCCCCTCCCTTGAACCCCTCAGACAGCAAGCTGCTGCTGAGGCTGCTGGGAAAGCTAGTGGTCCCCATACAGTGTATTGGGATGATGGACTCCTGTACTCAGAGAGTAGAGACCCCAAGCCTGGTGCTACCAGGAGGTTGGTAATACCTTTGAAGTTCAGGGGCTTCCTATTGACCCTAGCCCATGATATTCCCTTAGCAGGACACCTGGGCCAGAACAAGACTTGGGACAGAATTGTCCCTCACTTTCACTGGCCCCACATGTCTGAAGACAGTAAGGAGTTTTGTCGCTCCTGTGTAACCTGCCAAGCCAGTGGCAAAGCAGGTGGCACTACAAAGGCCCCCTGATACCACTACCTGTGGTGGGGGTGCCCTTTGAGAGGGTAGGGATTGACATTGTTGGTCCCATGGATCCCCAAACAGCATCTGGGCACAGATTTATACTGGTGGTAGTGGATCATGCCACCAGGTATCCAGAGGCTATACCCCTTAGGACCACTACAGCACCTGTGGTGGCAAGGGCCCTCCTGGGAATTTTCTCAAGAGTGGGCTTTCCTAAGGAGGTGGTATCAGACAGGGGTGCAAACTTCATGTCTGGGTACTTAAAGGCAATGTGGAAGGAGTGTGGAGTTACTTATAAGTTCACCACACCCTATCACCCACAATGCAATGGTTTAGTTGAGAGATTCAACAAAACCTTGAAGGGCATGATTAAAGGGCTCCCAGAAAAGCTTAGGCGTAGATGGGACATACTCTTGCCCTGCCTTTTATTCGCATATAGGGAGGTGCCTCAGAAGGGGGTTGGTTACAGCCCTTTTGAACTTCTGTTTGGCCACCCTGTGAGGGGTCCACTGTGCTTGGTGAAGGAAGGATGGGAGTTACCTCTCAAGCCCCCAAAGCAAGATATAGTGGACTATGTACTTGGTCTCCGCTCCAGGATGGCTGAGTACATGAAAAAGGCAACCAAAAACCTTGAGGCTAGCCAGGAACTTCAAAAGGCCTGGCATGACCAAAAGGCTGTCCTAACTGTTTACCAGCCAGGACAGAAGGTGTGGGTGTTGGAGCCAGTGGCCCCAGCAGCTCTCCAAGACAAATGGAGTGGACCCCACACTATTGTTGAGCAGAAGGGTGAGGTCACTTACTTAGTAGACCTGGGAACACCCAGGAGTCCCCACAGGGTTCTCCATGTCAACAGACTTAAGCCATATGTGGACAGGGCAGACATGGGCTTGCTCATGGCTACTGATGAAGGGCAGGAGGAAGAGAGTGACCCACTCCCTGACCTGCTCTCACAGAACCCTGACGATGGGTCAGTAGATGGTGCAGCCTTGGCAGGCAGCCTCACTACCCAGCAACAAACTGATTGCAGGCAAGTCCTCAATCAGTTTAGACATATGTTTTCTCTGACACCCAGTCAGACCACCTGGTGCACTCATGAAGTGGACACTGGGGACAGTCTGCCTATTAAAAACAAGATTTATAGGCAACCTGACCATGTCAGGGACTGTATCAGGACTGAAGTCCAGAAGATGTTGGAATTGGGAGTGATTGAGCCCTCAGATAGCCCTTGGGCTAGTCCAGTAGTCCTAGTACCTAAACCTCACACCAGTGGTGGGAAAAGAGAGATGAGGTTTTGTGTAGACTACAGGGGCCTCAATGCAGTCACTAGGACTGATGCCCATCCAATACCCAGGGCAGATGAGCTCATAGATACTTTGGCCTCTGCCAAATATCTCAGCACATTTGACCTAACAGCTGGCTACTGGCAGATCAGACTAGCTGATGCTGCAAAGCCCAAAACAGCATTTTCAACCCCTAGTGGGCATTATCAATTTGTGGTGATGCCCTTTGGTCTGAAAAATGCACCTGCCACTTTCCAGAGGTTGGTGAACACAGTTCTCACAGGACTGGAGGCCTATAGTGCAGCTTATCTAGATGATATTGCTGTCTTTAGCTCCACCTGGGAGGATCACCTGGTCCACCTCAGGAATGTTTTACAGGCCCTGCAAAAGGCAGGCCTGACTATCAAGGCCACTAAGTGCCAGATAGGGCAGAGTCAGGTTGTGTACCTGGGCCACCTTGTGGGTGGAGGCCAGGTTCAACCTTTGCAGAGCAAGATCCAGACCATCATGGACTGGACTGCTCCAACTACCCAGACTCAGGTGAGAGCCTTCTTAGGCCTGACTGGGTACTATAGGAGATTTGTCAAGGGGTATGGATCAATAGTGACACCCTTGAATGACTTAACTTCTAAGAAAATGCCCAAAAAGGTTCAGTGGACAGTTAGCTGTCAAAAGGCATTTGATGACCTCAAGCAGGCCATGTGCACTGCTCCAATTCTGCAGAGTCCTGATTACTCCAAGAAGTTCATTGTTCAAACTGATGCATCTGAATTGGGGGTAGGGGCTGTACTGTCACAATTGAATGAAGAAGGTCAGGATCAGCCAGTAGCTTTTATTAGCAGAAGGCTGACCCCTAGAGAGAAACGTTGGTCAGCCATAGAGAGGGAGGCCTTTGCTGTGGTCTGGGCTCTGAAGAAGTTGAGGCCATACTTGTTTGGTACACACTTCCTGGTTCAGACAGACCATAAGCCCCTCTTATGGCTAAAACAAATGAAGGGTGAAAACCCCAAACTGCTTAGGTGGTCCATTTCCCTACAGGGGATGGACTTTACAGTGGAACATAGGCCTGGGAGTAACCATGCGAATGCAGATGGACTCTCTAGGTATTTCCACTTAGAACATGAAGACTTAACTGGGCAAGGTTAGTTTAATGTCCCTACGTTTGGGGGGGTTGTGTAGGAGAGTAGGATCTGCTTCACAGGGGTACCCCCACTTTTTGCTGATACTTCACTGGTTTTCGACATTAGTCTGGCTGGGGCCCTGCTATTCAGAACCCCAGCCTAGCTGTTTCCTCTTTAAAAGGGTATCCATGTGCCTTAGGCACATCTCTGATTGGGATCTGGAGTGCCCTTGTAAGTCCCTAGTATATGGTATACTATGTACCAAGGGCATAGGTACCTCAGAGGCCTGCCAGGGGCTGCAGCATATATTATGCCACCCCTGGTAGGCCATCCAAACTGACACCACAGGTCTGCTACTGCAGCCTGGGTAAGGTGGTGCATGCACCCCTTGCTGTGGTATAGGTTACCTATATCACTAAATGCATACACACATATAAACCTATAAGTCACTCCTAAGGCAGGCCTTATCAATCCTAAAGGCAGAGTGCATGGTTTCTATGTGAGAGGGTGCCCCTGCATGAGCAGGGCCCCTCTGCAGCGTTCGGAGACCATCTCTGATGCTGTTTGTAGTGCAGCCTGACCATATACTCTTAAACGCATTATATCCTCGCGGTAAAATGCTAACTATGGAATGGCTGCACCGAAACATGTCGTGTTTGGTGTCAAACATCTTGGAATACTACCCCCCGCCAATTCTGGCGGCGGGGGTAGCATTCCACCCTTCTAGAGGGAAAGGCATGTTAACTCTGACGAGTCCGGTAACTTCTTTCCAGAGCCTGGCATCACAAAATGGATGCTACTGCCACAGACACGAGTCTGGCCTCCTGCTGCTGGACGAAACTCCGGCAGGGGAGGCCTGGACAATAGGTTTCCTGTCCCAGGGAGGTGTGACCACCTCCCCAGACAGGACAAAGTGTATTGGGGCTGGGCGGGAGCACTTTCGGGTGCTTTGAAGTCCTGCACTGGGGGCACATTTGGTGTCCCTGTGCATACCCCAGTTCAAACCGGATCAGGGGCTTGCAGCCCCTGCTTTGGCGCGAACTGGACAAAGGGAAAGGGGTGTAGCCACCCCTCTGCCCTGACCCACCCATAGGTGGGGCCACAGAGTAGTCCATCCCCTATTTTTGGAATAAAGGTAGGAACCCAGTCCTTAGGACTTTAGATTATACCTGGACGAAACTCTGACACGGAATCCTGGACCTTCGACGCTCTACGACAAGATTAGAGGACTGAAGAATCTCCCTTGGGGTCAAGGAGTGACTCCCCTGCTTGGCAGGCACCAAAGAAGCATCTGTCCGGTTCGCATCACTGAAGCTCCCGTCGGACGCCGAAGTCATCGCATCACCAGAGGTAGATTCTCAGACTTCCCCGAGGCTACCCTGAGTCCCCAGCAAAGCTGAGGCCCGTGGCTATCGTGGGTAACGTGAGACCGTGACCCCTGGACACCGAGCACACTTGCAAGTGCACCATCTTCTGGGTCTCCCAAGAAGTCGTGCTTTGGGCTCCGAGTAGCCCTAGCCTCCAGCACCACCTGCACCGAAGATCACTGGCCCCCACTCCACGAGTGTCCTGTAAGCCAGCTCCACGTGCGGCGTCACGAGGCTCCTTCGCGGTCGCTAGCCCGTTGGCTAGTAGCCCTTACCGAAGGCCAATCTTTTCTTTACTTGGCAGTCTGGTTGCTCCAGGCCTGCCCTCACTTACCCTTGCTGGGTGAGTTCCCCAGACCTTGCTGGTCTGCACCATCGACGATCTTCAGCTACATCGAGACTTGCCGTTGCCAAGGCTTGTTGGGTCCAATCTGGTCGCCGACACCGCAGCACTCGACAGACATCGTGTACCAGCCCGAATCCTGCTCCTGGTCGCCGACAACGCCTCCTGGACCTCGTGGCTGCTGAAACGAGACGACCGTCAACGCACCTGAAGCACTCGACATCGGTGGGCATCCGTCCATCACCTCCCTGGTCACTGGCTAGTGACCCAGACTCTGTCCCCTCTGCTTTCAGGTTCTTCAGAACTCCGATCCACTCTTGGATCCACCCGGACACTTTTCTCCTGGTCGCCAGCAGCACTTTGCAGCAGATCGCCATAAGAACCGACGACGAAACCCGACCCCGAAAGGCACCTATGCACCCGGCTTCCCTGGGTGAGGTAACACGAGTACTCCGGTGCTCCCGTGGGTAGAGACTCTTCAAAGTCCTAGATCTCAAAGGGTTTTGTCCTAGTCCTCTTTAAAGTGTCCCTTTCCTCTATTTTCCCGATCCCGACTTTCTCCATAGAAGTTAACGGCGTATCGCGGTTGTGTATTTACACTGCACGCGTCTCCCGTGGGTCCCCTGTGTCACTACCTTGGGTGGTTCCTTGTGGTCCAAGCACTTCTAGAGGCTCTAGGCCTAGTGTCTAGTTCAGTCGTGGTTCGCATACCACTTTATTGGTATATGGTTTGGTACGCCCCTAGGGCCCAAACGTGTATTTGTGCTATTACTGTGATTTAAGATCTTATAACCTATGTATTTCGAACTCTAGCCTCATAAAGAGACTAGAGGGGTGTGTTTAGTAATAAATACATATATTTTGAATATATACCTGGTGTGGTGCTCTTTCATTTGGTCACTCAAGAGATTATAGACTGGTAAAACAAGCTGCTTTACATTCCTTCAAGACTTAGCCTGAAGGCTGCTCTCCACAGCTACCACTAGGATAGCTTTCAATAAGGTTGTCTTTAACCTACCTACCATAAGAGTCGATTTGGACTGGTGCAAGGTGCCCACTATAATTAGTGGACAGCATATGCCAGGCCAACTTCTCACATTCACCACCCCCTATCACCCACAATGCAATGGGTTGGTTGAACGCTTCAACAAAACCCTGACGGGAATGATTAAAGGACTCCCAGAGAAGCTTAGGCGGAAATGGGACCTTCTTCTTCCCTGCCTGTTGTTTGCATACAGAGAAGTTCCACAGAAGGGGGTTGGTTACAGCAAATTTGAGCTTCTGTTTGGGCATCCTGTAAGAGGTCCATTGTGTTTGGTAAAAGAGGGCTGGGAGTTACCTCTCAAGCCCCCCAAACAAGATGTGATGGACTATGTACTTGGTCTCCGCTCCAGGATGGCTGAATACATGAAAAAGGCTACCAAAACCTGGAGGCCAGCCAAGAATTACAAAAAGCTTGGCATGCCCAAAAGGCTGTACTGGCTGTATACCAGCCAGGACAGAAAGTATGGGTGTTGGAGCCAGTGGCCCCAGCAGCCCTCCAAGACAAATGGAGTGGCCCTCATACAATAGTTGAGCAAAAGGGAGAAGTCACCTATCTGGTGAATCTTGGAACTCCCAGGAGCCCCCTGAGGGTGCTCCATGTCAACAGATTAAAACCATATGTTGACAGGGCTGACATGGGCTTGCTCATGGCAACTGATGAGGAACAGGAGGAGGAGAGTGACCCTCTCCCTGACCTGCTCTCGCAGAACCCTGATGATGGGTCAGTAGATGGTGTTGCTTTGGCAAGCAGCCTCACTGACCATCAGCAAACTGAGTGCAGACAAGTTCTGCAGCAGTACAGACATATGTTTAGCCTGACCCCTAGTCAGACTTCCTGGTGCACCCATGAGGTGGACACTGGAGACAGTCTGCCTGTCAAGAGTAAAATCTACAGGCAACCTGACCATGTCAGGGACTGTATCAGGACTGAAGTCCAGAAGATGTTGGAGTTAGGTGTGATTGAGCCTTCAGATAGCCCATGGGCTATCCCAGTAGTCCTAGTACCCAAACCTCATACCCAGGGTGGTAAGAAAGAAATGAGGTTTTGTGTAGACTACAGAGGCCTCAATGCAGTCACTAGGACTGATGCCTATCCCATACCAAGGGCAGATGAGCTGATTGATACTTTGGCCTCAGCCAAGTATCTAAGTACATTTGACCTAACAGCTGGCTACTGGCACATCAGGTTAGCTGATGATGCAAAAGCCAAAACAGCATTTTCAACCCCTGGTGGGCACTACCACTTTGTGGTGATGCCCTTTGGATTGAAAAATGCACATGTCACTTTTCAGAGGTTGGTGAACAAAGTTCTGGCAGGAATGGAAACTTATTGCTCAGCTTATCTAGATGATATTGTTGTCTTTAGTTCCTCCTGGCAGGATCACCTGGTCCACCTCAGAAATGTTTTGGAGGCTCTGCAGAAAGCAGGCCTCACTATCAAGGCCACCAAGTGCCAGATAGGGCAGAGTCAGGTTGTATACCTGGGCCACCTTGTGGGTGGAGGCCAGGTTCAGCCTTTACAGAGCAAAATCCAAACCATAATGGAATGGGTTGCTCCAACCACCCAGACACAGGTGAGAGCCTTCTTAGGCCTGACTGGATACTATAGGAGGTTTGTGAAGGGATATGGATCTATAGTGACCCCCTTGAATGATCTAACCTCAAAGAAAATGCCAAAAAGGTTCAGTGGACAGCTAGCTGTCAGAAGGCATTTGAAGACCTAAAGCAGGCCATGTGCACTGCCCCCATCTTACAGAGTCCAGACTACACCAAAAAGTTCATTGTCCAAACAGATGCTTCTGAGCTGGGTGTGGGAGCTGTACTGTCTCAACTGAATGATGAAGGTCAAGACCAGCCAGTAGCTTTCATTAGCAGAAGGCTGACCCCTAGAGAGAAACGTTGGTCAGCTATAGAGAGGGAGGACTTTGCTGTGGTGTGGGCCCTGAAGAAGCTGAGGCCATACTTGTTTGGCACTCACTTCATAGTTCAGACTGACCACAAGCCCCTCCTATGGCTTAAACAGATGAAAGGAGAAAACCCAAAACTTTTGAGGGGGTCCATTTCCCTACAGGGGATGGACTATACAGTGGAACATAGACCTGGGACCCAACATGCCAATGCAGATGGACTCTCAAGGTATTTCCACTTAGAACACGAAGACTCAACTGGTCAAGGTTAGTTTAGTGTCCCTGCGTTTGGGGGGTTGTGTAGGAGAGTAGGATCTGCCTCTTATGTTGCCCCCACTTTTTTTTTTATGTTTACCCTGGTTTCTGGCTATAGTCTGGCTGGGACCCTGCCAATCAGGGCCCCAGCCTCCCTGTTCTCTCTAAACGACTTGGAGTGCACTCTAGGTGCACTAGTGATTGGATACTGTGGTACCTTATGAGTCCCTAGTATATGGTACCTTAGGTACCAAGGGCATAGGTACTTCACAGGCCTACCAGGGGCTGAAGCATGTATTATGCCACCCCTGGGAAGCAGACTAAATCTGACACTACAGGCCTGCTACTGCAGCCTGGGTGAGGAGGTGCTAGCACCCCTCACTGAGATATAGGTTCCCTATATCTCTCCTGCACACACATTGAGACTTATCAGTCACCCCTAAAGCAGGCCCTATCAATCCTGAGGGCAGGGTGCTTAGTTTCCATGTGAGGGGGTGCCTCTGCCTGAGCAGGGCTCCTCTGCAGCCCTCAGAGTTCATTCTCTGGGGCTGTTTGTGAATGCAGTCAAACCATATACTCTTAAGTGCATTATATCCTCGCGGTAAATGCTAACTCTGGAATGGCTGCATCAAAACATGTCGTGTTTGGTGTCAAACACTTTGGAATCATACCCCCACACCAGTAACTGGTGTGGGAGTATGATCCCACCCTTCTAGAGGGATAGACATGTAGCTACTGTGGAAACGCGGTAGAATCCTGAAGAGCCCTGGCATCACAAAATGGATGCCACCAGTCACAGACACTGGGCTGCCCTCCTGCTGATGACCGACACTCGCAGTGGAGGAGGCCCAACAATAGATATCCTGTCCCAAGGGGGTGTGACCACCTCCCAGACAGGGTTTAGTGTATTGGGGCTGGGTGGGTGCACTCCTAGAGTGCTTTGAAGTCCTGCACTGGGGGAGCAGAAGGCTCCTCTGTGCATACCCCAGTTCAAACCTGCTCAGGGGCTACCTGCCCCTGCTCTGGCGCGAAACTGGACAAAGGGAAGTGGGTGTAGCCACCCCCTCCCTGACCCTCCCATAGGTGGGGTCATAGAGCTAGTCCCTCCCTTTCTTTTAGTATAAGA
The DNA here is from genome assembly GCA_963921515.1 of Calotriton arnoldi. Taxonomy (NCBI): domain Eukaryota; kingdom Metazoa; phylum Chordata; class Amphibia; order Caudata; family Salamandridae; genus Calotriton; species Calotriton arnoldi. The sequence continues at coordinate 113,152 of CAWUFW010003917.1, read as the reverse complement.
GGGGGAACCTGTGCATAGCACCCTAGATACCCCTGGACGATGCTCTACAAGAAGAATCCTGGACCTTCGACGTTCCACTACCTTTGGAAGACTGAAGAATCTCCCTTGGAGTCAAGGAGTGACTCCCCTGCTTGGCAGGCACCAAAAATGACAACGATGGTCGCAAACTACGCCACTCCCGCCGGAGCCCGAAGTCCCTGCAGCCCAGGAAGAGGATTTCTGGACTTCTCCAAGGCCATCGTGAGTCCCCAGCGAAGCTGAGGCAAGTGGACCCCACGAGCAACGAGGAACCGCAGACCCTGGGTACTGTGCACTATTGTTGAGTGCAACACCTTTACGACGTTCCACGAACTTGTGCTTTGGACCACGTGTGGTCCCATCCTCCAGCAGAGATCCCTCCCAAAATCAGAGGCCTACACCTTTCCGAGTGACCGTGGGCCCCTGTTGAGTGAATCCTCCTAAGGCATCTTTGCGATCCCTGGCCAGCCAGCTTGTGGGTCCCCAGAAGACTTTCCAAAGAAACCAAAGGGCTCCCCTGGTTGCTCCAGGCCTGCCCTGACCTTCTCTTGCTGGGTAAGTTCCTCAGACCTTGCTGGTCTGCACCATTGACTTTTCCTTTCCACCACAAGACTTGCTGCTACCAAGGCTTGTTGGCTCCAATTGGGTCGCCGACACCGCAGTCAGCTGCAAACTTCATGGCACATGCTGAATCCAGCTCCTGGCTGTCCTCGACACCTCCTGGACCTCGTGGTCGAAGAGTCAAGACACCAGTGAACGACCTGAATCTGTCAACGACGGTGGGCATTCATCTTCCTTGCCCCGGGTCCCTGCCAAGTGCCCTTGAACACTGTCCCCTCTGCTTTCAGGTCTTCCTCCTTCCGAATCCAGGCTTGGATTCCAACGGACACTTCTTCTGTCGCCGCAAGCAGCAAGTCTTCACTGGCTCCCATTGAAAACGACGCCGCGACGCAACACCAAAGGACACCTATGCACCCGTCTCCCCTGGGTGAGGTAACTTTAGCATTACAGTGCTCCTGTAGGTGTGGGCCCTAGAACTACTTACCCTGTAAGTGGCTTGCTTGATTGGCAGGGTCCCAGCCAGACTATAGCCAGAAACCAGTGTAAACATCAGAAAAAAAGTGGGGGCAACATAAGAGGCAGATCCTACTCTCCTACAGTCTCTCAGTCAGTCTCTCTCTCTGTCAGTCTCTCTCTCTCTGTCAGTCTCTCTCTGTCAGTCAGTCCCTCTGTTAGTCAGTCTCTCTCTGTCGTTCAGTCTCTCTCTCTCTCTCTCTCAGTCTCTCTCTCTCAGTCTCTCTCTCTCTGTCAGTCTCTCTCTCTCAGTCAGTCAGTCTCTCTCTCTCAGTCAGTCAGTCTCTCTCAGTCAGTCAGTTTCTCTGTTAGTCAGTCTCTCTCTCTCAGTCTGTCAGTCTCTCTCTCTCAGTCTGTCAGTCTCTCTCAGTCAGTCTCTCTCTCAGTCAGTCTCTCTCTCAGTCAGTCAGCCTCTCTCAGTCAGTCAGCCTCTCTCAGTCAGTCAGCCTCTCTCAGTCAGTCAGTCTCTCTCAGTCAGTCAGTCTCTGTTAGTCAGTCTCTCTCTGTCGTTCAGTCTCTCTCTCTCTCTGTCAGTCTCTCTCTGTCAGTCTCTCTCAGTCAGTCTCTCTCTCAGTCAGTCAGTCTCTCTCAGTCAGTCAGCCTCTCTCAGTCAGTCAGTCTCTCTCAGTCAGTCAGTCTCTCTCTACCTCAGTCAGTATCTCTCTCTCAGTCAGTCTCTGTCTGTGTCAGTCAGTCTCTCTCTGTCAGTCTCTCTCTCTCTGTCAGTCTCTCTCTGTCAGTCAGTCTCTCTCTCTCTGTCAGTCTCTCTCTCTCTGTCAGTCTCTCTCTCAGTCAGTCAGTCTCTCTGGTAGTCAGTCTCTCTCTGTCGTTCAGTCTCAATCTGTCGTTCAGTCTCTCTCTCTGTCAGTCAGTCTCTCTCAGTCAGTCTCTCTCTGAGTCAGTCAGTCTCTCTGAGTCAGTCAGTCTCTCTGAGTCAGTCAGTCTCTCTGTCAGTCAGTCTCTCTCAGTCAGTCTCTCTCAGTCAGTCTCTCCTAGTCAGTCAGTCTCTCCGTCAGTCTCTCTCTCTGTCAGTCAGTCTCTCTTCCTCTGTCAGTCAGTCTCTCTCTCTCTGTCAGTAAGTCTCTCTCTCTCAGTCAGTCTCTCTGTCAGTCAGTCTCTCTCTGTCAGTCAGTCAGTCTCTCTGTCAATCAGACTCTCTCTCAGTCAGTCAGTCTCTCTCAGTCAGTCTCTGTCAGTCAGTCTCTCTCTGTCAGTCAGTCTCTCTCTCAGTCAGTCTCTCTCTCTGTCAGTCTCTCTGTCAGTCAGTCTCTCTGTCAGTCTCTCTCTCTGTCAGTCAGCCAGTGTCTCTCTTAGTCAGTCTCTCTCTGTCAGTCTCTCTCTGTTAGTGAGTCTCTCTGTCAGTCAGTCTCTCTCTCAGTCAGTCTCTCTCTCAGTCAGTCAGTCTCTCTGTCAGTCTCTCTCAGTCAGTCGCTCTCTCTGTCAGTCTCTCTCTGTCAGTCAGTCTCTCTCTCTGTCAGTCAGTCTCTCTCTGTCAGTCAGTCTCTCTCTCTCTGTCAGTCAGTCTCTCTCTGAGTCAGTCAGTCTCTCTGAGTCAGTCAGTCTCTCTGAGTCAGTCAGTCTCTCTCAGTCAGTCAGTGTCTCTCTTAGTCAGTCTCTCTCTCTGCCAGTCAGTGTCTCTCTCTCTCTGTCAGTCTCTCTCTCTGTCAGTCAGTCTCTCTCTCAGTCAGTCTCTCTGAGTCAGTCAGTCTCTCAGTCAGTCAGTCTCTCTCTCAGTCAGTGTCTCTCTCTCTCTCTGTCAGTCTCAGTTAGTCGGTCTCTCTCAGTCAGTCTCTCTGTCAGTCAGTCTCTCTCTATCTGTCAGTCTCTCTCTCTCTGTCAGTCTCTCTCTCTCTGTCAGTCTCTCTCTGTCAGTCAGTCTCTCTGTTAGTCAGTCTCTCTCTGTCGTTCAGTCTCTCTCTCTCTCTCAGTCAGTCTCTCTCTCTCAGTCTCTCTCTCTCTGTCAATCTCTCTCTCTCTGTCAGTCTCTCTCTGTCAGTCAGTCTCTCTCTGTCAGTCAGTCTCTCTCTCAGTCAGTCAGTCTCTCTCTCAGTCAGTCAGTCTCTCTCTCTCTCTCTACAACATGCCTTAGAAACATTGCCAATATCTCTGGCTAAACACTTATAAGGTCCCAACGGCGAGACCTAATGGCGATGCCAATGCTTGTTTTTTATTTTTTATTCCGGATTCGCGCACCCAGCGCGAATTCGGACGTTTCTTAAAATGTTTTTGGGCTGGGGTTCCTTGTGGGACCCCCTGAGCAGGCCTAGGGAGTCAGGGTGTTCCTACCCTGCCCCCTTTTCTTGTTTTTCATCTTTGTTTAACTGTTTTCTTATGACTCTGGTTCAACCTAGTCCCAAGATGGCTGCCAGCATTTCCTGGATGAAGTGCTGACAGCCAATCAGATTTCACGATGACATGTGTGGTTAGGCTCCGCCCAGATATCGATATTTCTTTTTTCCTTTAATATTTCAAAAACTACTGAACGGATTTACACCATTTAACAAAAAGGACTCTTTCTGAACCAAGACCTACCTTTTTGCCAAATTTGGTGTAATTCCGTTCAGCAGTTCGGGCTGTAGCTTTGTCTAAAGTTTCCTATGGAAAATAACATGGGGAAAACGCGTTTTGGGACCCCCCTTTTTTCTCGGCCCCCGCTTGGCGAATCACCCCAAAACTTTCAAGACAGGGGCTGACCGGAGCTGATCACTAGTTTTGAAACTTTCGCAAAGATTCGCCAACCAGCGCCAAAGTTATTGGGAAAACAAAAAACGCTTTTCCTATGGAAACTAGGCCCTAACTATAACTACCTACTGGTGACCGCCAGTAGGTAATATATACATATATATATAATGTTAAGTAATGATGTTTATATTCAGAGTTTAAATTTTTTTTCAAATTAATAGGATTATTCAAGTTTGGAATGTGTTTGAAGTTAAGCAGTTTACCTACTGTTGTTTAGACCTGAGTGGGAATCGTAAATCTTACCTCTCCGAAGCCCAGTGCTTTCCCTACTGTTGAACAGACTGGAGTGGGAATAGTAAATGTAACCCTCTGAACTCAAACGCTTTCCCTTCTGTTGCACTATCTGGAGTGGGAATATTAAAGTTAACCCCTCTGAAGTTCAATGCTATCCCTATTGTTGCACAGACTGGAGTGGGAAGAGTAAATTAACCCCTCTGAAGTCCAACGCTTTCCCTACTGTTGCATAGATTGGAGTGGAAATAGTAAATTTAACCCCTCAGAAGTCTAACGCTTTCCATACTGTTGCCAAGACTGGAGTGGGAATAGTAATTCTCCTCTCCGAAGTATAACTCTTTCCCTACTGCTGCACAGACTGGAGTGGGAACAGTAAATTTCACCCCCCCCCCCGAAGTCCAATGCTGTCCCTACTGTTGCTTAGACTGGAGTGTGGCTAGTTTATTTAGCCCCTCCAAAGTCCAACACTTTTCCTGCTGTTGCACAGACTGGAGTGGGAATAGTAAATTTAACCCCTGCAAAGTCCAATGCTTTCCCTACAGTTGCACAGACTGGAGTGGGAATACTAAATGTAACCCCTCTGAAGTCCAATGTTTTCTCTACTGTTGCACTGTTCCTAATCTTTAAATATATATTATTTGAATATTTGTTTACAATTTTAATTTTATAGTATTTGCTTATATTTTTATATGTTTTTATAGTTCTATAATATTTTTATAAATGAGTTTTTTGATTTTTAAATTTGTATTTGTTTTGTAATTTATTTAATGTTTTGGTATTGAATTGTTAATATTTTTCTGTTTGTGTAATATATATATATATATATTATCTTCTGGCGGTCGCCAGTAGATAGTTATAGTTACAACCTATTATCCATAGGAAATCCGCGACATTCTATTTGAAATAACTCTCTTGCCGGTTGACGTATCTTCGCAAAATTTTCAAACTTTGTGGGGCGCTCCGGTCCGCTCCTACCCTGAAAGTCTCGGGGGATTCGTCAAGCGGGGGCCGAGAAAAAGGGGGTCCCAAAACGCGTTTTCCCCATGCAATTTTCCATAGGAAACTTTAGACACGGCTACAGCCCGAACTGCTGAACGGAATTACACCAAATTTGGCAAAGAGGTAGTTCTTGGTTCAGAAAGAACCCTTTTTGTTAAATGGTGTAAATCCGTTCAGTAGTTGCTGAGAAAATCAAAAGTAAAAAGATAGATATATCTAGGGCCGCTGATCCTCCCGAGCACGAGCTTTATGTTAATTGGCTGTCAACACTCCAAATCAGGAAGTGTTGGCAGCCATTTTGTCCCTCGGGACAGAAACAAGTGCGCAAAGCGCACAAAGGGGGCAGGGTAGAAACACCCTGACCCCCTAGGTCTGCTCAGGGGGTCCCACATTTTTAAAAATGGGCAGGATGCGCTCAGGGAGCGCGAATCCTGCCGAAAAAAAAAAAAATCGAAGCGCGGTCTCCCGCGCTTCGATGTTAATTGGCCCCCGGGTGGGCCAAGTCCCGGGGGCATGCTGGGGGGGGTTAATTTTATGTGTGGGGGCCTCTAAGGGCCCCCAAGCCCCGGGGACCACCACCCCCCGGGGCTTTATGTATAATGGTGCGGGAGGGCTCTGAGCCCTCCCGCAGCCCCGGGGACCACCACCTCCCCGGGGCTTCTTTTTTTAAAATTAAAAACCTGTGTGGGGGGGCTCCAGCCCCCACCACCACCTCCCCGGGGCACTAAGAAAAATTAAAATGGGGGTCCGTTTTGGACCCCCAAGCCCCGGGGACCACCACCTCCCCGGGGCTTTCAAAATGTAGGGAGGGGGCCGCGCGGCCCCCCTCCTGGAGCCTGTGGTGGCCCTGGGGACCGCCACCCCCAGGGCCGGCTCCTGCAGTGTCCCGGGTGCCTACCCCCGGGACACTGCTGTTTGCAATGACAGGACGGGAGCCTCGCGGCTCCCGTCCTGTCATTGCAAACTGCTTTGGATATTGGAAGAGAGAGCAGGAAACCTGCTCTCTCTTCCAATATCCAAAGCCGATTGCTTTCCACATGGGGAGCTGCATCTTAGCAGCTCCCCAAGTGTAAAGCAATGCCGGCTCCCGTAGGACACGGGGAGCCGGCGGGACTGTAGGGGGCTTGGGGACCCCCACAGTCCCCAACGAGAGGCCAGGCCCCGGGGGATGGGGTCCCCGGGGCCATAAGTGGCCACGGAGGGGGCCACGCAGCCCCCTCCCCAAAGTAAAAAAATTTAAAAAAAGTGCAAGGCCGGCCCGGGGGATGGGGTCCCCGGGGCCTTAAATGGCCTGAGGAGGGGGGCCACGCAGCCCCCCTCCAAATAAAAAAAAAAGAGGCCATGCCCAGGGGATGGGGTCCCCGGGGCCAATACAGGCCCAGGGAAGGGGGGCCACGCGGCCCCCTTCCCGTTTTTCTTTTTTTAATTTTAATTAAAAAAAAAAGGGGTAAGGCCCTGGGGGATGGGGTCCCCAGGGCCTAAAAATAGGAAAAAGGAAGGGGGCCACACAGCCCCCTTCAGGGAAAAAAAAACGATCGGGCCCGTAGGCCCCGCCCCCTTCCTTCAACACTCTGCAAACGCGCCCCCTGGCGCGTTTGCAGAGAGAGACGAATTCCCCTTGAATACTGGGGGTCCCTGGGGGCCAACTAGCCCACCAGGAACCTCCAGTATGCGCCAGGGAGCTGCCTTGCAGAGAGGTGTACAGAGGCCACGCCCCTTTTTACACCTCTCTGCAACGCAGCTCTATGGCGCTTTTGGAGGTATATGGTGGGCTAGTTGCACCCCAGGGACCCTCAGGATTCAAGGGAGTTAATCCCCCGACTTAAAACGCGCCACGGGGCGCGTTTGCACAGTGGTGAAGGGAGGGCGGGGCTTCAGGTGACATGTGTGCAAACAGGCCCCGTGGCGCGTTTTAAGATGGGGAATTAAATCCTCTTCAATCCTGAGGGTCCCTGGGGGCCAACTAGCCCAACAGGTACGTCCAGAAAGCGCCACAGAGCTGCGTTGCAGAGAGGTGTAAAAAGGGGTGTGGCCTCTGTACATGTCTCTGCAACGCAGCCCCTGGCGCATACTGGAGGTTCCTGGTGGGCTAGTTGGCCCGTAGGGACCCTCATGATTCAAGGGGACTTAATCCCCCAACTTAAAACGCGCCACGGGGCGCGTTTGCACAGATGTCACCTCAGGCCCCGCCCCTCCCTTCACCATTGTGCAAATATTCCTCTAAAATCAGCCGAAATACGAATTCTGATTTACTCACCTGTTATCAGGAGAGACCTCAGTGCTGCATCTTTCACCCCAGTACTAATCCAGAAAAGTAATTTTAACCGTACTTACCAGTAACTTGAATTTCCTTCCATAGGCTAACATTGACTGGTTTCACTTGGAAATTCTTCTAAGTGTGGAGTTTTGGAACTTTAAAATATTCCTCTAAAATCAGCCGAAATACGAATTCCGATTTACTCACCTGTTATCAGGAGAGACCTCAGTGCTGTATCTTTCAGCCCAGTACTGGTCCTGAAAAGTAATTTTAACCGTACTTACCGGTAACTTGAATTTCCTTCATAGGCTAACATTGACTGGTTTCACTTGGAAATTCGTCTAAGTGTGGAGTTTTGGAACATTAAAATATTCCTCTAAAATCAGCCGAAATACGAATTCCGATTTACTCACCTGTTATCAGGAGAGACCTCAGTGCTGCATCTTTCAGCCCAGTACTGATTCTCAAAAGTAATTTTAACCGTACTTACCAGTAACTTGAATTTCCTTCCATAGGATATCATTGCCTGCTTTTTGCTGAAAAAGTTTCTAAGTGTTGATTTTTGAAACATACAAATATTCCTCTAAAATCAGCCGAAATCCGAATTCTGATTTACTCACCTGTTATCAGGAGAGACCTCAGTGCTGCATCTTTCAGCCCAGTACTGGTCCTGAAAAGTAATTTTAACCGTACTTACCAGTAACTTGAATTTCCTTCCATAGGCTAACATTGACTGGTTTCACTTGGAAATTCTTCTAAGTGTGGAGTTTTGGAACTTTAAAATATTCCTCTAAAATCAGCCGAAATACGAATTCCGATTTACTCACCTGTTATCAGGAGAGACCTCAGTGCTGCATCTTTCAGCCCAGTACTGATCCTCAAAAGTAATTTTAACCGTACTTACCGATAACTTGAATTTCCTTCATAGGCTAACATTGACTGGTTTCACTTGGAAATTCTTCTAAGTGTGGAGTTTTGGAACTTTAAAATATTCCTCTAAAATCAGCCGAAATACGAATTCCGATTTACTCACCTGTTATCAGGAGAGACCTCAGTGCTGCATCTTTCAGCCCAGTACTGATCCTCAAAAGTAATTTTAACCGTACTTACCAGTAACTTGAATTTCCTTCCATAGGATATCATTGCCTGCTTTTTGCTGAAAAAGTTTCTAAGTGTCGATTTTTGAAACATACAAATATTCCTCTAAAATCAGCCGAAATCCGAATTCTGATTTACTCACCTGTTATCAGGAGAGACCTCAGTGCTGCATCTTTCAGCCCAGTACTGGTCCTGAAAAGTAATTTTAACCGTACTTACCAGTAACTTGAATTTCCTTCCATAGGATATCATTGCCTGCTTTTTGCTGAAAAAGTTTCTAAGTGTTGATTTTTGAAACATACAAATATTCCTCTAAAATCAGCCGAAATACGAATTCCGATTTACTCACCTGTTATAAGGAGAGACCTCAGTGCTGTATCTTTCAGCCCAGTACTGGTCCTGAAAAGTAATTTTAACCGTACTTACCAGTAACTTATATTTTCTTCCATAGGAATCCATTGTCTGGTTTTCAGCAGAAAAGTTTCAAAGTGTCGATTTTCACAAACTACAAATATTCCTTAAAAATCGCCTGTATGACTTAAACGCATTCTTTCAACTGTTTACAGGAGATGCCCCAGTGCTGGATCCAGGATCCAACACTGAGTAAGAAAAAGTAACGATAACAGTTTTTACCTGCTAAGTGAATTTCCTTCCATAGGATAACATTGGTGATTCTATGAGAAAAAGTTTCTAAGTGTCAACTTTTAAAATACAATAATATTCCTTAAAAATCACGACTGTAATCAAAACGCTTTTACTCAACTGTTTACAGGAGATGTACCAGGACTGAATCTAGGATCCAGTCCTGTGGTTAGAAAAGTAATCCATAAAGTAACTAATTGCATTTAACTAGAAATTCACATTGAGCTGAATGTTGCATTGTGTTTGAAAATGTGTTGCCCATTGCAACAACTGTAACTACTGTACTTAAAAGTCTATTGCCTATGTGCAAAGTATTTAAACTAAAGTAATTCATTCTGAGAAAGTATTTTTTGTAATGTAATGTATAATGTAATTACAATGTAATTTAAAAAATAAAATATGTAAAAGAAATTGTTTCTAAAAATGTAGTATGAAAAAAATTAATATAAAAATTAATACATTTAAAAATTGTCATTTAAAAAACCTTTGAAATTCACTGAAAAAACCGTAGGTTTCAGGCACGTTATAGTTACAAATTAGCATTTTAAAAACCTTTGAAATTCACTGAAAAAACCATAGGTTTCAGACACGTTATAGTTAGAAATTAGCATTTAAAAAACCTTTGAAATTCACTGAAAAAACCATAGGTTTTAGGGACAGTTATAGTTAGTTGGACATTGCACTCGTACAAAACCCGTGAAATTCCCCCGTTATAGTTAGTTCAGCTAACTATAACTCGCGCACCCGCAATGCACTGCTGATGACGTCACATATTACATCACTCATGACATGGTCAGTGACATCACTGATGACATCACTGATGACATCTCAAATGACATCACTGATGACATCATCCACGTGATAATCTGATGCAGCTCCTCACACCCTAATATAACCTTTGATACACCCAATCTAAATTACAGAGTGCCATTCGCAAAACCAGACACTCCAACACCAATAACTACATACCCACTCACTGATTCTTAGGTCTACACACACACATCCACTCACTCACCCGTACAGTCACTCATACTTATGGTCACTCAGTACAGGACTATCATATGCACTCTTACTCCTATATAGACACTCAAACACCGCCACTCATCCATAGAGGTACTCACACACCTAGTCAGTCATGCAAATAATTAAACACACTGCCATTTACTCACCTATACAGTTATACACACACCAGCTCACTTATCATACAAATACTAGCACATTGTTACGCTCTTATACAATCACTGATACAAGCACACACTCATCCATACAGCCACTATCACAATCACTCACTCTCGCTTATAGCTATTTATATACTCCAATACACATATATACTGCCTTTCACATATGTAGTTACTCACACATGTACCACTGGGACATACATTCACTCACTAACACACTCTTACACACACTTACCCACCCATACAGTCTATCACAGATGCACTCTTGAAACCATCCACCCAGTGAATCACCCACTCACACATCTATGCACAGTCGCACACACCCCATCCACACAAACACTCAGGCACCCATACAGATACTCATAGAACCAATCAATAACCCATATAGACACTCATGTAGCTATTCGCAAATCCATGCATCCACTTACACACCAACAGACGGGTACAGACATTCACACAGTTTAGTCACTAACCCATGCATTCAGTAAGATACGTTTAATCACTCACTTGTAGAGTCAGTCACGCACGTACTAAATCATCCATTCAGACACTTATACACCCACTCATTCTTCAATACGCCTTTCCCTATATATATTAAACATATTTAAACTTTACAGAAACACACAGTCACTGGATGATGTCATCAGTGATGTCATTTGAGATGTCATCAGTGATGTCATCAGTGATGTCACTGACCATGTCATGAGTGATGTAATATGTGATGTCATCAGCAGTGCATTGCGGGGCGCGAGTTATAGTTAGCTGAACTAACTATAACGGGGAATTTCACGGGTTTTGTACGAGTGCAATGTCCAACTAACTATAACTGTCCCTAAAACCTATGGTTTTTTCAGTGAATATATATATATATATATATATATATATATATCACACCCTTCAATTATGAAAGAAAGGGTCGCACTCTCGCAGGATCCTTTTCGGCAGCTTTGTGTTTATTATTTCACATCCATTTCACAGGGACAGCAGGCAAGCTTTGCCTGCTGTCCCTATGAAATGGATGTGAAATAATAAACACAAAGCTGCCGAAAAGGATCCTGCGAGAGTGCGACCCTTTCTTTCATAATTGAAGGGTGTGATATATGTTTAGTGGTTTGGTTCGACCACAAGGGTTCGTACCTGATTGAAGCGCCGGAGGAATCGGGCAAAGGTGAACCAAATTGGAGTGGATATATATATATATATATTCACTGAAAAAACCATAGGTTTCAGACACGTTATAGTTAGAAATTAGCATTTAAAAAACCTTTGAAATTCACTGAAAAAACCATAGGTTTCAGGCACGTTATACTTAGAAATTAGCATTTAAAAAACCTTAGAAATTCACTGAAAAAACCATAGGTTTTAGGGACAGTTATAGTTAGTTGGACATTTCACTCGTACAAAACCATAGAAATTCCCCCGTTATAGTTAGTTCAGCTAACTATAACTCGCGCCCCCGCAATGCACTGCTGATGACGTCACATATTACATCACTCATGACACGCCCCTTTTTACACCTCTCTGCAACGCAGCTCTGTGGCGCTTACTGGAGGTACCTGGTGGGCTAGTTGGACCCCAGGGACCCTCAGGATTCAAGGGGACTTAATCCCCCAACTTAAAACATGCCACAGGGCGTGTTTGCACACATGTCACCTCAGGCCCCGCCCCCTCCCTTCACCACTGTGCAAACGCGCCCCGTGGCGCGTTTTAAGTTGGGGGATAAAGTCCCCTTGAATCCTGAGGGTCCCTGGGGTCCAACTAGCCCACCAGGTACCTCCAGTAAGCGCCACAGAGCTGAGTTGCAGAGAGGTGTAAAAAGGGGCGTGGCCTGCACTACCTCTCTGCAACCCAGCCCTGCGGCGCACACTGGAGGTACTTGGTGGGTTAGTTGGCCCCCAGGGACCCCCAGTATTCAAGGGGATTAATGCAAAAATTTAAAACGCGCCATAGGGCGCGTTTGCAGAGTGGTGAAGGGAGGGGGCGGGCCTGAGGCACGATTGCGTCTTTTTTTTTGTTTGTTTTTGTAGAAGGGGAGCTGTAGCCGTGTCTAAAGTTTCCTATGGGAATTAACATGGAGAAAACACGTTTTGGGACCCCCCTTTTTTCTCGGCCCCCGCTTGCCGAATCACCCCGACACTTTCAAGACAGGAGCTGACCGGAGCGGGCTACGATTTTTGAAAATTTCGCGAAGATTCGTGAACCGGCGCCAAAGATATTGAGAAAACAAAAAACGAGTTTCCTATGGAAACTAAGTCCTAACTATAACCCATCTACTGGCGACCGCCAGTAGATAATATAAACATGCATAACATACATATATATATTATCTACTGGCGGTCGCCAGTAGATAGTTATAGTTAGGACCTAGTTTCCATAGGAAACTCGTTTTTTGTTTTCTCAATATCTTTGGCGCCGGTTGACAAATCTTCGCGAAATTTTCAAAACTCGTAGCCCGCTCCGGTCAGCTCCTGTCTTGAAAGTGTCGGGGTGATTCGGCAAGCGGGGGCCGAGAAAAAAGGGGGGTCCCAAAACGTGTTTTCTCCATGTTAATTCCCATAGGAAACTTTAGACACGGCTACAGCTCGAACTGCTGAACGGAATTACACCAAATTTGGCAAAAAGGTAGCCCTTGTTTCAGAAAGAGACCTTTTTTTTAAATGGAGTAAATCCGTTCAGTAGTTCCTGAGAAATTCAAAAAATAGAGGTCGGAAAATCAATTTCCCATAGGAAACTTTAGACACGGTTACAGCCGAAACTGCTGAACGGAATTACACCAAATTTGGCAAAAAGGTAGTGCTTGGTTCAGAAAGCGCCCTTTTTTTTAAATGGTGTAAATCCGTTCAGTAGTTGCTGAGAAAATCAAAAAATAAAAGTTTCGATATATAGAGGCACGGAGGATCCGCGGACCCTCCCGACCACGAGCTTTATTCTAATTGGCTGTCAACACTCCAAACCAGGACGTGTTGGCAGCCATCTTGTGACTCGGTAGAACCGAGTCACAAGAAAACAGAAAAACAAACGCAAAAAACAAGGAAAGGGGGCAGGGTAGAAACACCCTGACCCCCTAGGCCTGCTCAAGGACCCCCAGGGCCAAAAAAAGCATTTTTTTATAAAAAAAAATCGGCGAGATTCACGCACCCAGCGCGAATTTCGGCCGAAAATAAAAAAAAAATGAAGCGCGGCCTCCCGCGCTTCGTTATTATTTAGCCCCCGGGTGGGCCAAGTCCCGGGGGCATGCAATATTGGAATTGCAGGGGCCCAGGGAGGCCCCCGCAGGACCATATATATATAATTTCTAATTCCAGAACATCAATCTGCCACCGTTTTAAAATCCTCATAGAGGGTGTTTTCTGAAAGTGGCGCTTGCTGTGCTCGGACACAACCAGCCAGGAATGTCCCTGTGCCCTCGTTAGCCTCTGAAAGCCGTGATGAAAGCCGCCCTTGTGTGCTTGCGGTGGGTGAGGGCCCCGCTTTGCCCCCTCCTGACCCGCGTGGTGAATACCACTCTTGTGCGTGGCGACCCCTCTGCGTGCCGTCACCCCCGCAGACAATGGCCGCCACACAGCCAGTGTCATGGCGCGTAGGCGGCCCGCAGGAGGCACGCGAGGACAATGCCCAACAAGCCACAGTGCTGTCAAGTGTCCGGCTTCTCTCGATTGGGGAGGGGGCAGGGCCGGGGAATCCGTCATACTGTAGTGTAGTTCCTATTTCCCTAATAGGCTCTGCGCATTGGAATAATATAACCTATAGGTTTGACATAGGACTAAGGTCGGTATGTCCCTATCGATTATATTAAACTTAATTACCTGTGCCAGCTAGCTCAGAGGCCACTAGAAACTCCTTGAGAACAAGAAGGGAGTAGTTTCTGGCAACCGAAAAATATGACAACTTTGTTTCCCTTTAGAAGCGGAACATGTCTCAGAATCGTGGAAACAATAGATAACAGTTTCACTCATTCAATCGTGCATGCTTAGTTTCTACAGAGTTACACAGAAAGGAAAGACGGGCGTTTCAATAAAAAGGGTTTTATTGAACAGTCTTGTTTCTCGTGTAAGAGATATGTGCTGTTATGATCACAAGACAGTATGCAAGATAAATAATGTACAGCGTAAGCAGTAGAAATAAATAATACTGCGCTAGCATTATCTTTTAGCATATATTCACGTACATAAATAACATGAGCTAAGAATGTGAGTACTCATACGATGCGTCTTTAAGCTAGTTCTACCCCAATGTGCCTAACCTAGTCTAGGTGTAGGGAAGGTAGAAGTAGGTGGAGTATTCTCTAGTATGGTAGACTAAGAGTGTGTTAAGTCTAGTATGCCAAGAGTCCCTCTAGGATCTAGTCAGCTCCATACCTTGAGAATGAGAGAGGTGGGAATCTCCTGCCGGATCTGAAACTCTAACACCCCGCGAAGGGAGTCAGAACACTGGAAGCTGGATTCGTCTGCGTGCAGGAATGACAGCGTCTTCTCAGTGCGTCAGGCCGGGATACGGGCTCCTCTGAAGTCGAGGTCTCCTCTAACTTGCTTGGGCAAGGGAAGGTATATTTATACCTGGTAGGTGTCGTGGAATGTTAGCATTGACGTGAAGTCGGACAGAGGAAGACGTCAGGAATGAACCCTTAAGGTATAACGGTTCATACATAATAGATGAGTTCTTGGAGAAATCAATAGTCCTGTGCTAGGGGAACTCCCGAAGCTTAAGGGTCTGGTTTCTAAGAACTCGTTGTGACGTTAGGGTGGACGGATGTCGGTGACCATGCCTGTATTTGGAGTGCACGGTTAATGCCTAAATAAGGACAGGGATTCTATGCCTATATATGGGCAAGGTGAATTGTGCCTATATAAGGACATGATTCAGGAAAACCTATATACGGACCCCTAAAGCGGAATACAACAATAGGTCCGTCTGAGGTCTCTGCAGGGACGTGGGGACTATGGAGGTGTCGTGCTTCTCTCCATAGGGACGCTGGGGCAGTCTGTCACGCATCGGGCAGGTTCCGCAGAGTCGGTCACATTTCCGTACTCCCTTTGCAGGCCCGGTAGCTGTGTGAACAGCGAGGCACGTCAGGCTGTCCTCTGCAAGGGCAGTGCGGGTGTGGGCACTCAGTCAAACACCAGGCTGCTGCCTCCACAGACTGTAGTCAGTAGAAAGCGGGGCCTGGGCAGGGCCAGTCCCACACCAGGCCTCTGCTTCTGATGGAGGGACGGGACAGACACTCTTGTGTCCGGCTGGCCTCAGACCGCGCCAGTCATATTCGGCCTCGTGCTTCGAACCGACAGTGTGACTTGGATAGCGCCGTTCACAGGTCACTATGGCGCTCATGGAATGCCACTACAGCTTGGGTTGAGCTATCCCCATGCTAGGCCATAGCTTCATGAGTAGCAGGGGGCTGGGTCAAAGCGAGTCACACCTCAGGCCTGTGCATCTGGCATGCCACTTTGACACATCACGTCACATGCCGAGCATACACTTCTGAAACAGGCAGTTGTCACAAGCAGGCATGAACTTCTTAAAGGCCAGCAGGGCCAGTCAGATGCCAGGGCACACCTGGGAAGGCTGGATACAGCAGGCTACATGTCTGTCCGCTGCTTCTGAAGGGCACTGCGGCGTGGACATAGCAACCCGACGTCTGACTGGTGCGTTAGAAATTCGGATAGTAATGGGGCAGAGGTGCCTTGAGCCCAACTCCGATCTCAATGGCCGGAAGGGATGAGACAGTCAGTCACATGTCAGACAAGAACCATGGATAACCCTAATCATTTATAGATGTCGCCCCTGCGGTTAATCCCGCTTTCTTTAACAGGCCTCAAACATCTTAAACAAAAAAAATAATTAAACATGCCTAGATATCTTATTTTTAAAGTGTTTAATATTTTTGTTTAAATAAAACCCCAGGAAACACAAGCATGCATAGTCGCATTTAGCAACAACCAGATTTTATATTAAGTTAAAACAGAGGCATTGTTGAGCCAGGCAGAGCCGTAATCTCATTTTTACATGCGAGTGGCAAGCAGCTAAATCTGCAGGTCTGAGGCGGGAGTAATATTATACAGCGCGCAGAAGGGCTGCCCCCGTCCCACCATCTGCTCGTGGGCAAGAGTGAGCCTCTGCCTGTATCAAATGCACAAATAATACCATTTACACAGGGTGGTGTGACTGATGTGCACTGACAGCTGCTTGGGTCCTAGCGCCTCGATAATAGGAAGCATTACAAGCACGACTGAGGGGTTTGACAGAGCTGTGTGGGTTCGATCACTTAAGTAATGTGGAGCAGTGCAGACACGAGTGGGGTGCGTTAACAGAGCTGTTTTCGGGTCCTATCACTTAAAGAATGGCTGCTACAGGTCATGATTAAGGAGTATTGGCAAAGCAATGTGCGGATCCGAGTACTGGAATAGCAGAGGCATTGCAGGTCTGGATTGGGTGCCTCAGCAGAGCTGTGTGTGGGTCCCAGTACTGGAGCAGCAGCGGCGCTGGACTGAGATGCACTAGGGTGGCGCAGGCAGATAGAGGCGCAAAGACCCAGCAGCGTGCGGGTCCTACCCCTTTGACAATCCAGGGGGCCATATGTCAGGACTGAGGTGCACTGGCAGAGCTGTGTGTGAGCCCCAGTACTGGAACATCAGGGAGCTCAGTGGCCCGGATTCTAGTGCGTTGTCCGAGCTCTGGGCTCGCACAGTACAGGAGTGAGCGCTGTGCTGGCCAGCACGGTAGGCGCAGCGGGGGAGCTGCATGTGAGTACCGGTACTGGGCCAGCATCCAGTGCCACAGGGAACATTGAGGTGCATCAGAAGAGCTGCATGCAGGGCCCACTGCCGGGGTAGCAGAGGGCGCTGCTGATCAGGGATGCAGTGCTTTGGCAGGCCAGTGTGTGGGCGTCAGTACTGGACAAGCGGGGTGCTGGACAACATCACAGTCCTGCAACACTACCCAACATTTCTGAAAATCCACAAAACTGGCTTACATCCAAACTACACAATTTACAGAAACCTACCAAACCAGCATCACATTCATCAATTATAATGTGCGCGGTTATCGCGAGAGTTCTGAGGGGCGCCCCCAACAGCCCTAGAATGCGGAAAAGCAAACACAGGCACTACTTGGTGCAGCAACAGGCTCTGGAGACAGCTCTTCTGATTGGCTCTTGTGTGCTCCTATGGGACTTCTGGAAAGATCTGGCACGAGGCCCTGGCTATTTATGCAGCCCTGGTATTTTCCCCAGCGCTTTTAATATCTGCAGATGCCTTTAAAAGAATGAAAACACACAACGGTCATTCTCACCCTCCCCAAGTGAGGAGGCCAAGGTAGATGTAGGTAAACTATGATACGTAGTTAAGGGATCCTGCCTAATTAAGCAGGCCAAAGCACAAGTCCTGCACTTTGTGCACCACCAAAGCACTCTGGAGTGTGGGCTCCCTGCCCAGGGCTAGGAATCTTTGTGTCTTCTCTCAGATCAACAAGGCTAACTGGAACCCTCTTACGCCTGCGTAGGCATTTTCATAAAGTACTACCTGTGGTGTAAATATCCACTCACTTCATAATCCAAGGAGACTGTTGTTTATGGTACTACTTCTGAACTCCTTACTTCTTCCTTGTTTTACCAACTTTTGAACTCCTTCCTCCTTGTTTTACATCCTCTTAGCCCTAGTTTTTTGCTCTAGGGGACACTAGAGGAAGCCCAAGGTCACAAAGAAGTGATGTCAGAAGTGGGATGCACGAGTGAGCAACACTGAACGTGAACAAGCTTCGGCGCTACAAAGGACAACAAAGAAGGCCTAATAAAAGGAAAATATGGGCAGATGGTACACCCCCTTAGGGAGTCGGAGAACTCATGGAGACCGGCCCCTTCTCAGTAGCTTGGAGACAATGGCTCTCTCGGGAGCACGACCTTGGTATCTCAGCGTGCAGCTTGCACAGACGTGATGAACATTATGCTGTTGGGAGATGGTTACAGTAGGAACCCTGAAGAGGTGGGTAAGGGAGGACAGGATGGTGGCCGTGCCACTCACCAGTAAGAAACAGGGGGTTTAATGTTACCTAAGATATCCTTGACTGCCCTGGTGCAGGGGCAACAATAGTTGTATTGTAGCAGTATTTAATATAATTTGTAAATGCCTCTTGCAAGGCCTAAAGGGAGTTAAGGGTTGCATTGTTTATGTATTGCTGCATACACCCCCAAGGACGTGAAGTGCTCCACTTTGCTTCCGGTTCCGGGACGTCCATCAGAGTGCATGGTTGAAATGCAGTTTAGTCTATATGTGACATGCTGTGGGGGCCGGAATAGTCTGAATATGTCAACTTTCATTGCGTGATGGTTAGTGGTTGTGTTGGTTCTGTCATTGGCGGCGCTGGCAAGGGCAATGGGTGGTGCAAGCTGCAGTGGCCTCCTAAAAAGGACCCTGTCACTTATTTTCTTTGTTTTTATACAAATTAAGCAATGCGGCTTCCACCACCATATCCTTTGTTGTAGTGTCTAAGGTAATGCTTGCACATAGTTTATTTTTCTCTCTTAATTGAATTTGCCACGTAAAATTTTATTTCCAGCTCAAACGCATCGAAAGGTACTAAAAGCGGCAACACATACTGCCGTGCAAAAAGGCTGATTGCAAAGTTTGACTAGTCACCTTTCAGTTGTTTCTTGCGGTTGTTCGGTGTTGAACTAGTACAAATGAGATGAAACCTTTGGCCAGACAGTGTTAACAAGCGACAAAATAGTTGAGTAATACTATCACAATATGCTGCAGTTCACTGCATAATTTGCCTTTTCATGCCGCATAATTCCAGTGGCCCTTGCCATGGGCGACTGCCTCCTCACAAATCCTCTTAAATATCCAATATCCTGCCCACCGAAACACGTTACCCCTCTGATTTCACCCCCCCCCCCCCCTCGATTGCTGCCTGAGTTTGTGCCCTTTCCGGAACCATCACAACTGGGTGCCCTGAAGCTTACCAACATTCTCTCGACCAGTAAGTGGTGTCGGAGCTAGTGACACCCCCCCCCATGTACTCTTTGCTTCTACAAGTTCACCCACTTGCCCTTTGGCGTGAAGGCGGCCCTTTCCGTGACCCAGTGAGGATGTACACATACCGCGTGACGCACGAGGGTAACGCCGCGGTTCACCTTCCATACCCACCTTAATGGCAGGTGCCTGTTGTCCGGCAGGAACGCAGCCTCTTGTACAGGACAGCCTCCCCAGGAGTATGGTGCGGCGACGGGGCTCTGCACGGCACCCAGCATGCCCGTGCTGGGCGTTGTGAAGACCAGGCACGAGGCGGGCCCCTGTCAACGAGGGCCCTTCTGCGCCGCCTCCTAGAACACAGTGTCGTCAAATCCACCTGTCGTGACGTCGTGTCCTTGTCTGGTGCAGCGCAGTGATTAGTAACTTGGAGGAATCCCCAGAACCCGCCATGCCAGCTTGATCCCACCCGTCAAGTAAATGACAGTAAACGTAAACCCAGCCCTTCCTGCAGGTGCCCTCGCCACTTTCTGGCTGCCAAAGTTCATGGGAGATGGCAAGCTCTATGGGCCAATGTGCTGGGTGGTCCCTCATTGGCATGGTGGTCATTATACAAAGATCTGTTTTTTCAATTGACCTCCTGGCAGGAGAGCGCCCCCGCCCTCCCCCCCCCCCAAATGGAAGTATTTAAGGCTGGCATTAGTACTCAGTTTTCCACAGAGCATAGAAAATACGCTGGAGTCTAAGGCAGAGGGAGTTGGCAGGCAAAACCCTTTTTTTACCCTAGTCAAAAATTGGTATTAATACTGTATTCAGACCATTAATAATCCCTTAAGCCAATCACAGGGTTACAGAGCATTTGGTGGCTCATTGAGCTGAAAACTAGAAGGTGACATTTATTGTGCTCTGAAGAGAACAAGTTCAAATTAAGGCGAGTCGACGTTCCACCCTACCGAGGTCAGTAAATTGGGAACTATTGGATTGTCTTATAGCAGCACAATTTATTTGCAGTGTAAAGTGCTTAGAAGCAAAAGAAGAGTTTTTTGAAGCGCTATATAAAAAAGTTATTATTGGTGTTATAATCTAGAATTACTCTTCGTCTGCTTCGTCCGGCGTCCGTGGTAACCAGTAGAATGCATTGTTCAAAATGAAACCACCCGCGTAGGCCATCTGGCCTCCGATTGGTCTATTCAAATCACAACCCTTCAAAGCCAAAGTCCTATTTTAAATTATGCATTCTAATTTTTTCTGCTCCAATTAACCAAGGCGCTGGGATATTCTTGTGTTTACATATGAATCCAAAGCGCCAAATCCAACACGAGGATTTGGCTCCTGGCTAAGGATGGGAGCAAGCTAGCCCTGTCTGCTTTAAAGGTTGTGAGGAGAGAGTCTAGGAATGGAGAGCGCTTTATAGCACAAGGAAGGCCCCGGCCGTGGCACTGGGCTTCTTGTGATGGAGACTGGAGCGGGGGCTAGGCTTCGGCAGTTGGTACCCCCAGGGGTTAGCCACACAGCAGACATTCTGAGCCCCCCCTGCCATGGCAGATGCTATTGAGCCGTTGCAGCACATGGGTTACAGCACGCGCAGCCCCCCGTTCTAACGTCTTTCTTACATAGAAAGGGTACATCACAGGCAGCGGTAGTGAGCAGTCCTCACACACAATGACACAGAGGTGCAGCACAGGCACCAGAAGTGAGCAGCCCTCACACACAGAGGTGCAGCACAGGCACAAGAAATGAGCAGTCATCACACACCGTGGTGCACTATATGCACCAGAAGTAAACAACCCGTACTCACAGAGGTGAAGCACATGCGCCAGAAGAACATTTGGGGCTCCGACACTTATTCTTTTCAATTTAAGCACTCGCGGCACGACACAGGAAGTGACAGTGCAAGGATTTCTCACACAGAACAGCTAGAGCACAGGCAGCAGGGCAGGTTTCACTCACACATAGATACATACGGCGCAGACAGCCTCATTGCAAGCTTCCCCTCACACACACAATACGTACAGCACAGGCATCAGGATTGCGAGTTCCCGCCACTCGCAGAGGGAGAGAACGTGCAGCAGCAGAGCTAACTTGTCCCATGCGTAGAAGAGGTGTAGGGCGCAGACACCAGGCGGTAGCACTGTAGACTCCCCTCATACACACAACAGGCGCAGCAGGGCGAGCGCACATTTCTCACACTGAAGAGGCAGAGTATAGACAGCGGCGCCGCACAGGCTTCCCTCACTCACAGAGCAGATAACATACAAGCAAAAGCCATGTAAATTTCACCTCACCCACAAACAGGCGCAGCAGCATCGGTGTAAGAACCCCTCACAGCGAGAAGATGTACAGACGGTGCAGCAGCAGTGCAGACCGCTCGCATATATAGTCTGCAGCAATGCAAGCTTCTCGTACACTGACCAGTTCAGCACAGACAGCAGCAGAACAAGCTTCCCTCATACACAGTAGTGTTACATTCAGGTATGGTAAAAGCCTGATATATGGTTCGATACAAATCTTGCTTCTCACTGCTAGTGCGATGTTTCCAAACAAGACGATGAAAGGTTTATAAACCTAATACGAGAAAAGGAATTCAAAAACATCCATCCAATGTATTTAAAACAAGCACTGGCAAAAACAATAGGTCTGGCATTGGCTGCTGGACCTTTTGGATTTGCCAGTGCTTATTTGTGTGGATGGCTTGTTTATGAAGGCCCGCATTGTACGAATATAAGCATTGTCTAAAAAGGCAAAGTATATCATGTAAATGCACACATTGCTTCACTGGTGCTTCACTGGTCCTTCACTGTAATGGAAACTACTGCAGAGAAGTACACATTGTGCAGGAACAGAGGGCCATCCCTCCCAGTCAGGTAAGCCATTGGCTGAAGTGGGCTGACCCTGTGCCCCATACTGCAGTGGACACAAACAAAGGGGTTGACTGAAAGCCACTGTAATCAAGCATGTGATTGATTGATATATATATATATATATATATATATATATATTCACTGAAAAAACCATAGGTTTCAGGCACGTTATAGTTAGAAATTAGCATTTAAAAAACCTTTGAAATTCACTGAAAAAACCATAGGTTTCAGGCACATTCTAGTTAGAAATTAGCATTTAAAAAACCTTTGAAATTCACAGAAAAAACCATAGGTTTCAGGCACGTTATAGTTCGAAATTAGCATTTAAAAAACCTTAGAAATTCACTGAAAAAACCATAGGTTTTAGGGAAAGTTATAGTTAGTTGGACATTTCACTCGTACAAAACCAGAGAAATTCCCCGTTATAGTTAGTTCAGCTAACTATAACTTGCGCCCCACAATGCACTGCTGATGACGTCACATATTACATCACTCATGACATGGTCAGTGACATCACTGATGACATCACTGATGACATCTCAAATGACATCACTGATGACATCACTGATGACATCA
The DNA here is from genome assembly GCA_963921515.1 of Calotriton arnoldi. Classification (NCBI taxonomy): domain Eukaryota; kingdom Metazoa; phylum Chordata; class Amphibia; order Caudata; family Salamandridae; genus Calotriton; species Calotriton arnoldi. Next base: position 90,510 of record CAWUFW010003917.1, on the reverse strand, counting down.
TCCAGTGACTGTGTGTTTCTGTAAAGTTTAAATATGTTTAATATATATAGGGAAAGGCGTATTGAAGAATGAGTGGGTGTATAAGTGTCTGAATGGATGATTTAGTAGGTGCGTGACTGACTCTATAAGTGAGTGACTAAACGTATCTTACTGAATGCATGGGTTAGTGACTAAACTGTGTGAATGTCTGTATCCGTCTGTCTGTTGGTGTGTAAGCGGCTGCATGGGTTTGTGAATAGCTACATGAGTGTCTATATGGGTTATTGATTGGTTGTCTGAGTATCTGTATGGGAGCCTGAGTGTTTGTGTGGGTGGGGTGTGTGTGACTCTGTGCATAGATGTGTGAGTGGGTGATTCAATGGGTGCATGGTTTCAAGAGTGCATCTGTGATGGACTGTATGGGTGGGTGAGGGTGTGTATGGGTGTGTTAGTGAGTGAATGTATATCTCAGTGGTACATGTGTGAGTAACTACATATGTGAAAGGCAGTATATATGTGTGTTGGAGTATATAGATGGCTATAAGTGAGAGTGTGTGATTGTGAGAGTGGCTGTATGGATGAGTGTGTACTTGTATCAGTGATTATATAAGAGCGTAAGAATGTGCTAGTATTTGTATGAGTAAGTGAGCTGGTGTGTGTATAACTGTATAGGTGAGTAAATGGCAGTGTGATTAATTATTTGCAAGACTGACTAGGTGTGTGAGTACCTCTATGGATGAGTGGCGGTGTGTGAGTGTCTATATAGGTGTATGAGTGCATATGATAGTCCTGTACTGAGTGACTGTAAGTATGAGTGACTGTACGGGTGAGTGAATGGACGTGTGTGTAGACCTAAGAATCAGTGAGTGGGTATGTAGTTATTGGTGTTGGAGTGTCTATGGTTTTGAGAATGGCAGTCTGTAATTTAGAGTGGGTGTATCAAAGGTTATATTAGGGTGTGAGAAGATGCATCAAATTATCACATGGATGATGTCATCAGTGATGTCATTTGAGATGTCATCAGTGAAGTCACTGACCATGTCATGAGTGATGTAATATGTGACGTCATCAGCAGTGCATTGCGGGGGCGCGAGTTATAATTAGCTGAACTAACTATAACGGGGGAATTTCTCTGGTTTTGTACGAGTGAAATGTCCAACTAACTATAACTTTCCCTAAAACCTATGGTTTTTTCAGTGAATTTCTAAGGTTTTTTAAATGCTAATTTCTAACTATAACGTGCCTGAAACCTATGGTTTTTTCAGTGAATATATATAAATGTGTGTTTATTATCTACTGGCGGTCGCCAGTAGATAGTTATAGTTAGGACCTATTTTCCATAGGAAATCCGCGACATTCTATTTGAAATAACTCTTGCGTCGGTTGACGAATCTTTGCGAAATTTTCAAACTTTATGGCCCGCTCCGGTCCGCTCCTACCCTGAAAGTCTCAGGGTGATTCGTCAAGCGGGGGCCGAGAAAAAAGGGGGGTCCCAAAACGTGTTTTCCCCATTCATTTTCCCATAGGAAACTTTAGACACGGCTACAGCCCGAACTGCTGAACGGAATTTCACCAAATTTGGCAAAGAGGTAGTTCTTGGTTCAGAAAGAACCCTTTTTGTTAAATGGTGTAAATCCGTTCAGTAGTTGCGGAGAAATTAAAAAATAAGAGTCAGAAAATCAATTTCCCATAGGAAACTTTATGCAAGGCTACAGCCCGAACTGCTGAACGGAATTACACCAAATTTGGCAAAGAGGTAGTTCTTGGTTCAAAAAGAACCCTTTTTGTTAAATGGTGTAAATCCGTTCAGTAGTTGCTGAGAAAATCAAAAGTAAAAACACATATATATCTGGGCGGAGCCTAACCACACATGTCATCGTGAGATCTGATTGGCTGTCAGCACTTCATCCTGGAATTGCTGGCAGCCATCTTGGGACCAATATAAATGATAGTACCCCTTTGAAATGCATTGTAGTGAATCGAAGATTTTGAGGGTTACCAAAAGGAGAACTATAAAGGGTGATAACAGACTTTAGTTACATTAGAATTCATTTGTTGATGGTACCATACTAATTTCAGGAATTGTGGTGTGTTCTAAGGTGATTTTACCCTGTGAAAAACCTTCTGCTGGGATATCATGAATCATGTTTGAGAGAAAACTATTTTCACATGCTTGTCCCATACAGTTTTGAAAGGTGCCCCAGAAGCTAAAATGAGAGCATATTTTCTGTAAATTCACATTATCTTTCTCAGTCATGTGAGAATGAAGTCTGACATTCTCAGTAAAACATGTACATCCAACAAGGGCAGAGACTGTCAGTTGATTCCTTTGTGTTCTACTGCAGCTTCCCAGAGTGTTCTAAAGAACAACTAGAGTGCTAACAGCCTTACTTATGACAAAAGTATGGCACACCTGAAGCCATCTTGATTGGAATAAACTGGTAACACTTAAAACATTTAATTTAAAAAGGAACAAAATGATGGGGTTCATCTTGTCATAGAAATTATGGTTAGTGCTCTGGAAAGAAAAATTAGGACATGTTTCAAGTGTGATCTCAAATATCTTCCTGTTATATTTCAACAGGAGCAGCCTGTCAGTTGATGCCTTTGTGTTCTACTGCAGCTTCCCAGAGTGTTCTAAAGAACAACTAGAGCGCTAACAGTCTTACTTATGACAAAAGTATGGCACACCTGAAGCCATCTTGATTGGAATAAACTGGTAACACTTAAAACATTTAATTTAAAAAGGAACAAAATGATGGGGTTCATTTTGTCATAGAAATTATGGTTAGTGCTGTAGAAAGAAAAATTAGGACATGTTTCAAGTGTGATCTCAAATATCTTCCTGTTATATTTCAACAGGAGCAGCCTGTCAGTTGATGCCTTTGTGTTCTACTGCAGCTTCCCAGAGTGTTCTAAAGAACAACTAGAACGCTAACAGTCTTACTTATGACAAAAGTATGGCACACCTGAATCCATCTTGATTGGAATAAACTGGTAACACTTAAAACATTTAATTTAAAAAGGAACAAAATGAGGGGTTCATTTTGCCATAGAAATTATGGTTAGTGCTGTAGAAAGAAAAATTAGGACATGTTTTAAGTGAGATCTCAAATATCTTCCTGTTATATTTCAACAGGAGCAGCCTGTCAGTTGATGCCTTTGTGTTCTACTGCAGCTTCCCAGAGTGTTCTAAGGAACAACTAGAGTGCTAACAGCCTTACTTATGACAAAAGTATGGCACACCTGAAGCCATCTTGATTGGAATAAACTGGTAACACTTAAAACATTTAATTTAAAAAGGAACAAAATGAGGGGGTTCATTTTGCCATAGAAATTATGGTTAGTGCTGAAAAAAGAAAATTTAGTGCATGTTTTAAGTGAGATCTCAAATCCTCTTCTATTTCATTAGAAAATTCTGACATGCAGACTGAAACAATCACTTTCAATACCAGCAGTAGACTTCCAGTTAACTCCTTGGTGAGCAGTAGCTTTACTACAGTGATCTAATGAACAACTAGAGTAATAACATTCTGAATTTATGGCTAATGTGTGACACATCTGAATGCCTTCTTGATGGAATCAAAGTAAAAAACTGAAAGCATTTCCTACTGAGGAGACTGCAGTAAATGAGGAAATTAGGAAACTTCATAACAAAGAAGTCTTCCAAGATGGCCACCAGTGAAAAAAGAGCCCAAATGTAGCACACAATATTACCCAGATGTAGCCCACATATAGCCCAATGACAAAAGTGTGCAAAACACTTTTTATTTTTAGTTTTTTTGCAGTTTTATGTAGTGCAGACTGGTCAGGTATTGGAGCGTTGCATCTTAAAACATGACCCCCTACACTACAAAAACACCACTGCACTACCCTAAACCCTAAAACACTACCCCAGCACGACCCCCTACACTACACAAGCACCACTGCACTATCCTAAACCCTAAAACACTACCCCCAGCATGACCCCCTACACTACACAAACACCACTGCACTACCCTAAACCCTAAAACACTACCCCAACACCACTGCACTAACCTAAATCCTAAAACACTACCCCCAGCACGACCCCCTACACTACCCAAACACCACTGCACTACCCTAAAACATGACCCCTACACTACACAAACACCACTGCACTACCCTAAACCCTAAAACACTACCCCCAGCACAACCCCCTACACTACACAAGCACCACTGCAATACCCTAAACCCTAAAACACTAACCCCAGCACAACCCCTACACTATACAAACACCACTGCACTACCCTAAACCCTAAAACACTACCCCCAGCACGACCCCCTACACTACCCAAACACCACTGCACTAACCTAAATCCTAAAACACTACCCCCAGCACGACCCCCTACACTACCCAAACACCACTGCACTACCCTAAACCCTAAAACACTACCCCCAGCACGACCCCTACAGTACACAAGCACCACTGCACTACCCTAAACCCTAAAACACTACCCCCAGCACGACCCCCTACACTGCCCGAACACCACTGCACTGCCCTAAACCCTGAAACACCAGTCCCTGCACGACCCCCTACACTGCCCGAACACCACTGCACTGCCCTAAACCCTAAAACACCACCCCCTGCACGATCCCCTACACTGCCCGAACACTACTGCACTGCCCTAAACCCTGAAACACCACCCCCAGCACGACCCCTACACTGCACGAACACCACTGCACTGCCCTAAACCCCTAAACACTACCCCCAGCAAGACCCCCTACACTGCCCGAACACCACTGCCCTAAACCCTGAAACACCACCCCCAGCAAGACCCCCTACACTGCCCGAACACCACTGCACTGCCCTAAACCCTGAAACACCACCCCCAGCATGACCCCCTACACTACCCGAACACCACTGCACTGCCCTAAACCCTGAAACACCACCCCCAGCATGACCCCTACACTGCCCGAACACCACTGCAGTGCCCTAAACCCTGAAACACCACCCCCAGCATGACCCCCTACACTGCCCGAACACCACTGCACTGCCCTAAACCCTGAAACACCACCCCCAGCATGACCCCTACACTGCCCGAACACCACTGCACTGCCCTAAACCCTGAAACACTACCCCCAGCAAGACCTCCTACACTGCCCGAACACCACTGCACTGCCCTAAACCCTGAAACATCACCCCCAGCAAGACCCCCTACACTGCCCGAACACCACTGCCCTAAACCCTGAAACACCACCCCCAGCACGACCCCCTACACTGCCCGAACACCACTGCACTGCCCTAAACCCTGAAACACCACCCCCAGCACGACCCCCTACACTGCCCGAACACCACTGCACTGCCCTAAACCCTGAAACACCACCCCCTGCACGACCCCCTACACTGCCCGAACACTACTGCACTGCCCTAAACTCTGAAACACCATCCCCAGCACGACCCCCTACACTGCACGAACACCACTGCACTGCCCTAAATCCTGAAACACTACCCCCAGCAAGACCCCCTACACTGCCCGAACACCACTGCACTGCCCTAAACCCTGAAACACCACCCCCAGCAAGACCCCCTACACTGCCCGAACACCACTGCCCTAAACCCTGAAACACCACCCCCAGCAAGACCCCCTACACTGCCCAAACACCACTGCACTGCCCTAAACCCTGAAACACCAGCCCCAGCACGACCCCTACACTGCCCGAACACCACTGCACTGCCCTAAACCCTGAAACACCACCCCCTGCACGACCCCCTACACTGCCCGAACACCACTGCACTGCCCTAAACCCTGAAACACCACCCCCAGCACGACCCCTACACTGCCCGAACACCACTGCACTGCCCTAAACCCTGAAACACCACCCCCAGCACGACCCCCTACACTGCCCGAACACCACTGCACTGCCCTAAACCCTGAAACACCACCCCCAGCACGACCCCTACACTGCCCGAACACCACTGCACTGCCCAAAACCCTGAAACACCAGCCCCAGCACGACCGCCTACACTGCCCGAAAACCACTGCACTGCCCTAAACCCTGAAACACCAGCCCCAGCACGACCCCCTACACTGCCCAAACACCACTGCACTACCCTAAACCCTCAAACACCAGCCCCAGCACGACCCCCTACACTGCCCGAACACCACTGCACTGCCCTAAACCCTGAAACATCAGCCCCAGCAAGACCACCTACACTGCCCGAACACCACTGCACTGCCCTAAACCCTGAAACACCACCCCCAGCAAGACCCCCTACACTGCCCGAACACCACTGCACTAAAGCCTGAAACACCACCCCCAGCAAGACCACCTACACTGGCCGAACACCACTGCACTGCCCTAAACCCTGAAACACCACCCCCTGCATGACCCCCTACACTGCCCAAACACCACTGCACTGCCCTAAACCCTGAAACACCACTCCCTGCACGACCCCCTACACTGCCCGAACACCACTGCCCTAAACCCTGAAACACCACCCCTCAGCACAACACCCTACACTGCCCGAACACCACTGCACTAAACCCTGAAACACCACCCCCAGCATGACCCCCTACACTGCCCGAACACCACTGCACTGCCCTAAACCCTGAAACACCACCCCCTGCACGACCTCCTACACTGCCGGAACACCACTGCACTGCCCTAAACCCTGAAACACCACCCCCAGCACGACCCCCTACACTGCCCGAACACCACTGCACTGCCCTAAACCCTGAAACATCAACCCCAGCAAGACCCCTACACTGCCTGAACACCACTGCCCTAAACCCTGAAACACCCCCTACACTGCACGAACACCACTGCACTGCCCTAAACCCTGAAACACCACCTCCAGCAAAACCCCCTACACTGCCTGAACACCATTGCTCTGCCCTAAATCCTGAAACATTAGCCCCAGCATGACCCCCTACACTGCCCAAACACCACTGCACTGCCCTAAACCCTGAAACACCAGCCCCAGCACGACCCCCTACACTGCCCGAACACCACTGTACTGCCCTAAACCCTGAAACACCAGCCCCAGCACGACCCCTACACTGCCCGAACAGCACTGCACTGCCCTAAACCCTGAAACACCACCCCCTGCATGACCCCCTACACTGCCCGAACACCACTGCACTGCCCTAAACCCTGAAACACCACCCCCTGCAGCACCCCCTACACTGCCCAACACCACTGCACTGCCCTAAACCCTGAAACACCACCCCTGCACCGCCCCCTACACTGCCCGAACACCACTGCACTGCCCTAAACCCTGAAACACCACCCCCAGCACAACCCCTTTACTGCTCGAACACCACTGCACTGCCCCAAACCCTGAAACACCACCCCCAGCACGACCCCCTACACTGCCCGAACACCACTGCCCTAAACCCTGAAACACCACCCCCTGCACGACCCCCTACACTGCCCGAACACCACTGCACTGCCCTAAACCCTGAAACACCACCCCCTACACTGCCCGAACACCACTGCACTGCCCTAAACCCTGAAACACCACCCCCAGCACGACCCCCTACACTGCCCGAACACCACTGCACTGCCCTAATCCCTAAAACACCACCCCCAGCATTACCCCCTACACTGCCCAAACACCACTGCACTGCCCTAAACCCTAGAACACTACCCCCAGCACGACCCCCTACACTACCCGAACACCACTGCACTACCCTAAACCCTAAAATACTACCCCCAGCACAACCCCCTACACTGCCCGAACACCACTGTACTGCCCTAAACCCTGAAACACCACCCCCAGCACGACCCCCAACACTGCCCGAACACCACTGCCCTAAACCCTGAAACACCAGCCCCAGCACGACCCCCTACACTGCCCGAACACCACTGCACTGCCCTAAACCGAGAAACACCACCCCCTGCATGACCCCCTACACTGCCCGAACACCACTGCACTGCCCTAAACCCTGAAACACCACCCCCTGCAGCACCCCCTACACTGCCCGAACACCACTGCACTGCCCTAAACCCTGAAACACCACCCCCTGCACCGCCCCCTACACTGCCCGAACACCACTGCACTGCCCTAAACCCTGAAACACCACCCCCAGCACGACCCCCTTTACTGCCCGAACACCACTGCACTGCCCTAAACCCTGAAACACCACCCCCTACACTGCCCGAACACCACTGCACTGCCCTAAACCCTGAAACACCACCCCCAGCACGACCCCCTACACTGCCCGAACACCACTGCACTGCCCTAAACCCTAAAACACCACCCCCAGCATTACCCCCTACACTGCCCAAACACCACTGCACTGCCCTAAACCCTAGAACACTACCCCCAGCACGACCCCCTACACTACCCGAACACCACTGCACTACCCTAAACCCTAAAATACTACCCCCAGCACAACCCCCTACACTACCCGAACACGACTGCACTGCCCTAAACCCTCAAACACTCCCCCCAGCACGACCCCCTACACTACCCGAACACCACTGCACTGCCCTAAACCCTAAAACACTCCCCCCAGCACGACCCCTACACTACCCAAACACCACTGCACTGCCCTAAACCCTAAAACACTACCCCCGCATGACCCCCTACACTACCCAAACACCAATGCACTACCCTAATCCCTAAAACACTACCCCCCGCATGACCCCCTACACTACCCTAAACCCTAAAACACTACCCCCGCACGACTCCCTACACTACCCAAAGACCACTGCACTACCCTAAACCCTAAAACACGACCTCCTACACTACACAAACACCACTGCACTACCCTAAACCCTAAAACACTACCCCCTACACTACACAAACACCACTGCACTACCCTAAACCCTAAAACACTACCCCAGCAGTACCCCTACACTACCCAAACACCACTGCACTAACCTAAACCCTAAAACACTACCCCCAGCAGTACCCCCTACACTACCCAAACACCACTGCACTACCCTAAATCACTACCCCCAGCACGACCCCCTACACTACCCAAACACCACTGCACTACCCTAAACCCTAAAACACTACCCCCAGCACGACCCCCTACACTACCCAAACACCACTGCACTACCCTAAACCCTAAATCTACCCCCAGCATGACCCCCTACGCTACACAAACACCACTGCACTACCCTAAACCCTAAAACACTACCCCCAGCACGACCCTCTTCACTACCTAAACACAACTGCACAATTTGTTACAGGCGTTGCAACGGAGGCCTGTGGTGCTTACTGGAAGTACCTAGTGGGCTAGTTGGGCCCCAGGGACCCTCAGGATTCAAGGTGACCTAATCCCCCAACTTAAAACGCACCACGGGGCGCGTTTGCACAGTGGTGAAGGGAGGGGCGGGGCCTCAGGTGACATGTGCGCAAAACGCCCTGTGGTGCGTTTTAAGTTGGGGAATTAATTCCCTTTGAATCCTGAGGGACCCTGGGGGCCAACTAGCCCACCAGGTACCTTCAGTAAGCACAACAGAGTTGCGTTGCAGAGAGGTGAAAAAGGTGCGTGGCCTCGGAACGCCTCTCTGCAACTCAGCTCTGTGGTCCTAACTGTAGGTACCTGGGGGGCTAGTTGGGCCCCAGGGACCCTCAGAATTCAAGGGGACTTAATCCCGCAACTTAAAACGCGCCACGGGGTGCGTTTGCACACATGTCACCTCAGGCCCCTCCCTTCACCACTGTGCAAACGCGCCCTGTAGCGCGTTTTAAGAGGTAGTTTTAATCCCCCTGCCCTATTATGTACTAGGGACTTGCAGAGGAGGTCATGCTAATCACAGGGGTACCCCAACGCATAGTGTTCCCTAGTGTATGTAGGTGTTTTCACTGTATTCTAAGTGTCTTTTAGCATAGCACTGGCTCTGGTTAGTCAGAGTCAGTTACCACCAGTACCCGTCTGAAAAAGTTGTGGGCACAGGATGATTTTGCAACAAGGCCTCTTTCTGCTCCTCTGTTGGTTCTTTCTGCACATCTTTTGCTTCTTTCTGTGCGTTTTTTCTTCTTTCTTCACATGTCCTACCTCTGTAGGCATAGTTAGAAACTAGCATTTAAAAAAACCTTTGAAATTCACTTAAAAATTCATAGGTTTCAGGCACGTTATAGTTAGAAATTAGCATTTAAAAAACCTTTGAAATTCACTGAAAAAACCATAGGTTTCAGACACGTTATAGTTAGAAATTAGCATTTAAAAAACCTTTGAAATTCACTGAAAAAACCATAGGTTTTAGGGACAGTTATAGTTAGTTGGACATTTCACTCGTACAAAACCATAGAAATTCCCCCGTTATAGTTAGTTCAGCTAACTATAACTCGCGCCTCTGCAATGCACTGCTGATGACGTCACATATTACATCACTCATGACATGGTCAGTGACATCACTGATGACATCACTGATGACATCTCAAATGACATCACTGATGACATCATCCATGTGATAATTTCATGCATCTTCTCACACCCTAATATAACTTTTGATACACCCACTCTAAATTACAGACTGCCATTCTCAAAACCATAGACACTCCAACACCAAAAACTACATACCCACTCACTGATTCTTAGGTCTACACACACATCCACTCACTCACCCGTACAGTCACTCATACTTAGTCACTCAGTACAGGACTATCATATGCACACATACACCGATATAAACACTTACACACAGCCAATCATCCATAGAGGTACTCACACACCTAGTCAGTCATGCAAAAAACTTAATCACACACCCATTTACTCACCTATACAGTTATACACACACCAGCTCACTTACTCATACAAATACTAGCACATTCTTACGCTCTTATACAATCACTGATACAAGTACACACTCATCCATACAGCCACTCTCACAATCACACACTCTCACTTATAGCCATTTATATACTCCAACACACATATATACTGCCTTTCACATATGTAGTTACTCACACATGTACCACTGAGATATACATTCAATCACTAACACACCCATACACACACTCACCCACCCATACAGTCCATCACAGATGCACTCTTGAAACCATGCACCCAGTGAATCACCAACTCACACATCTATGCACAGAGTCACACACACCCCACCCACACAAACACTCAGGCACCCATACAGATACTCAGACAATCAATCAATAACCCATGTAGACACTCATGTAGCTATTCAGAAAGCCATGCAGCCGCTTACAAACCAACAGACAGACGGATACAGACATTCACACAGTTTAGTCACTAACCCATGCATTCAGTAAGATACATTTAATCACTCACTTGTAGAGTCAGTCACTCACGTACTAAATCATCCATTCAGACACTTATACACCCACTCATTCTTCAATACGCCTTTCCCTATATATATTAAACAAATTTAAACTTTACAGAAACACACAGTCACTGGATGATGTCATCAGTGATGTCATCAGTGATGTCATTTGAGATGTCATCAGTGATGTCATCAGTGATGTCACTGACCATGTCATGAGTGATGTAATATGTGACGTCATCAGCAGTGCATTGCAGGGGCGCGAGTTATAGTTAGCTGAACTAACTATAACGGGGGAATTTCTATGGTTTTGTACGAGTGAAATGTCCAACTAACTATAACTGTCCCTAAAACCTATGGTTTTTTCAGTGAATAGTTTATATGAGTATATCTTTATATATAGTATTAAATATTAGTAAGATTCATTACATTTACATTATATTCTTATTAAAATTTGTTATGCGCACAGCTACCCCTGGGGGTTTCCCGGCGCAGGGCAGATAGGAAAGGAGCATTGGAGCAACAGATTAAAAAAGCCAGTTCTTCAGACCCCTGCAACAGGCAAGAAGTGACGCGCAGTTCCTCAGATAATTAGGAAGGGAGTTCCATAGTTTTGGGCCTAGATAAGCAAATGATCGCTCTTTCATGCGAGACAAGCGGAACCTAGACACAGTAAACATGGCACAGTGAGTGGATCTCAAGGACTGAGAGGAATGATATGGCATCACCAATTCCTGGATATAATGAGGCCAGAGTCTCATTTTTGCATTGAACATGTAGAATAAAGCTTTGAATTTATTAGAAATCGTAAGCTGATGCAGCTCTTGGAACAGATTCCAGACCAAGGCAAATTTAGGAAGCCAGTAGAGTAGCCTGGCAGGAGCATTCTGCACTAGATGCCGCCGATGAATTGTGGCTTTGACGGCTCCTAAATACAACACGTTGCTGTAATCTAATCTGGAGAGGATTAGGGCCTGAATCCCAGTCCTTTGCACAGAAGCGGGGATCAGCCAAATGATCTTTCTTTAGCCTCTTAAGCCCTGCAAAACAAGTGGTCGTCACCTTGGCCACTTGAGGCTTCATTGATAACTTATCATCCAAGCGGAAACCCAAGTTATTAACTTTTGAGGATAGAGTAGATTAATGGTATATATTAAAATATTTAAGATGTTTTACTTTCAAATATATATATATATATATTCACTGAAAAAACCACAGGTTTCAGGTACGTTATAGTTAGAAATTAGCATTTAAAAAACCTTTGAAATTCACTGAAAAAACCATAGGTTTCAGACACGTTATAGTTAGAAATTAACATTTAAAAAACCTTTGAAATTCACTGAAAAAACCATAGGTTTTAGGGACAGTTATAGTTAGTTGGACATTTCACTCGTACAAAACCCGTGAAATTCCCCCGTTATAGTTAGTTCAGCTAACTATAACTCGCGCCCCGCAATGCACTGCTGATGACGTCACATATTACATCACTCATGACATGGTCAGTGACATCACTGATGACATCACTGATGACATCTCAAATGACATCACTGATGACATCACTGATGACATCATCCAGTGACTGTGTGTTTCTGTAAAGTTTAAATATTTTTAATATATTTAGGAAAAGACGTATTGAAGAATGAGTGGGTGTATAAGTGTCTGTATGGATGATTTAGTAGGTGCGTGACTGACTCTATAAGTGAGTGATTTAACGTATCTTACTGAATGCATGGGTTAGTGACTAAACTGGGTGAATGTCTGTATCCGTCTGTCTGTTGCTGTGTAAGTGGCTGCATGTGTTTGTGAATAGCTACATGAGTGTCTATATGAGTTATTGAATGGTTGTCTGAGTATCTGTATGGGTGCCTAAGTGTTTGTGTGGGAGGGGTGTGTGCGACTCTGTGCATAGATGTGTGAGTGGGTGATTCACTGGGTGGATGGTTTCAAGAGTGCATCTGTGATAGACTGTATGTGTGTGTAAGAGTGTGTTAGTGAGTGAATGTATGTCCCAGTGGTACATGTGTGAGTAACTACATATGTGAAAGGCAGTATATATGTGTGTTGGAGTATATAAATAGCTATAAGCGAGAGTGAGTGATTGTGTTAGTGGCTGTATGGATGAGTGTGTGCTTGTATCAGTGATTGTATAAGAGCGTAACAATGTGCTGGTATTTGTTTGATTAAGTGAGCTGGTGTGTGTATAACTGTATAGGTGAGTAAATGGCAGTGTGTTTAATTATTTGCATGACTGACTAGGTGTGTGAGTACCTCTATGGATGAGTGGCGGTGTTTGAGTGTCTATATAGGAGTAAGAGTGCATATGTTAGTCCTGTACTGAGTGACCATAAGTATGAGAGACTGTACGGGTGAGTAAGTGGATGTGTGTGTGTAGACCTAAGAATCAGTGAGTGGGTATGTAGTTATTGGTGTTGGAGTGTCTATGGTTTTGCGAATGGCAGTCTGTAATTTAGAGTGGGTGTATCAAAGGTTATATTAGGGTGTGAGGAGGTGCATCAGATTATCACGTGGATGATGTCATCAGTGATGTCATCAGTGATGTCATTTGAGATGTCATCAGTGATGTCATCAGTGATGTCACTGACCATGTCATGAGTGATGTAATATGTGACGTCATCAGCAGTGCATTGCGGGGGCGCGAGTTATAGTTAGCTGAACTAACTATAACGGGGGAATTTCACGGGTTTTGTACGAGTGAAATGTCCAACTAACTATAACTGTCCCTAAAACCTATGGTTTTTTCAGTGAATTTCAAAGGTTTTTTAAATGCTAATTTCTAACTATAACGTGTCTGAAACCTATGGTTTTTTCAGTGAATTTCAAAGGTTTTTTAAATGCTAATTTCTAACTATAACGTACCTGAAACCTGTGGTTTTTTCAGTGAATTTCAAAGGTTTTTTAAATGCTAATTTCTAACTATAACGCCCCTAAAAACCTATGGTTTTTTCAGTAAATTTCAAAGGTTTTGTAAATGACAATTTTTAAATGTATTAATTGTTATATTTATTTTTTTGACACTGATTTACTACATTTTTTAAAACTATTTATTTTTAGATATTTTATTAATTAAATTATATTGTAATTACATTATACATTACATTACAAAATATACTTTCTCAGAATGAATTACTTTAGTTTAAATAGTTTGCAAATAGGCAATAGAGTTTTAAGTACAGTAGTTACAGTTGTTGCAATGGGCAACACAATTTCAAACACAATGCAACATTGAGCTCAATGTGAATTTCTAGTTAAATGCAATTAGTTACTTTATGGATTACTTTTCTAACCACAGGACTGGATCCTAGATTCAGTCCTGGGACATCTCCTGTAAACAGTTGAGTAAAAGCGTTTTGGTTACAGTAGTGATTTTTAAAGAATATTATTGTATTTTAAAAGTTGACACTTAGAAACTTTTTCACATAGAATCACCAATGTTATCCTATGGGAGGAAATTCACTTAGCAGGTAAGTAGTGTTATCGTTACTTTTTCTTACTCAGTGTTGGATCCTGGATCCAGCACTGGTGCATCTCCTGTAAACAGTTGAAAGAATGCGTTTAAGTCATACAGGCGATTTTTAAGGAATATTTGTAGTTTGTGAAAATCGACACAAACTTTTCTGCTGAAAACCAGACAATGGATTCCTATGGAAGGAAATATAAGTTACTGGTAAGTACGGTTAGAATTACTTTTCAGGGTCAGTGCTGGGCTAAAAGATGCAGCACTGGGTTCTCTCCTGATAACAGGTGAGTAAATCGGAATTCGTAGTTCGGTTGATTTTAGAGGAATATTATAAAGTTCCAAAACTCCACACTTAGAAGAATTTCCAAGTGAAACCAGTCAATGTTAGCCTATGGAAGGAAATTCAAGTTCCTGGTAAGTACGGATAAAATTACTTTTCAGGATCAGTACTGGGCTAAAAGATGCAGCACTGGGTTCTCTCCTGATAACAGGTGAGTAAATCGGAATTCGTAGTTCGGCTGATTTTAGAGGAATATTTGTATGTTTCAAAAATCGACACTTAGAAACTTTTTCAGCAAAAAGCAGACAATGATATCCTATGGAAGGAAATTCAAGTTACTGGTAAGTACGGTTAAAATTACTTTTCAGGATCAGTACTGGGCTGAAAGATGCAGCACTGAGGTCTCTCCTGATAACAGGTGAGTAAATCGGAATCCGTATTTCGGCTGATTTTAGAGGAATATTATAAAGTTCCAAAACTGCACACTTAGAAGAATTTCCAAGTGAAACCAGTCAATGTTAGCCTATGGAAGGAAATTCAAGTTACTGGTAAGTACGGTTAGAATTACTTTTCAGGACCAGTACTGGGCTGAAAGATGCAGCACTGAGGTCTCTCCTGATAACAGGTGAGTAAATCGGAATTCGTATTTCGGCTGATTTTAGAGGAATATTTGCACAATGGTGAAGGGAGGGGCGGGGCCTGAGGTGACATCTGTGCAAACGCGCCCCGTGGCGCGTTTTAAGTTGGGGGACTAAGTCCCCTTGAATCATGAGGGTCCCTGGGGGCCAACTAGCCCACCAGGAACCTCCAGTATGCGCCAGGGGCTGCGTTTCAGAGACGTGTACAGAGGCCACACCCCTTTTACACCTCTCTGCAACGCAGCTCTGTGGCGCTTTCTGGACGTACCTGTTGGGCTAGTTGGCCCCCAGGGACCCTCAGGATTGAAGGGGATTTAATTCCCCATCTTAAAACACGCCACGGGGCCTGTTTGCACACATGTCACCTGAAGCCCCGCCCCCTCCCTTCACCACTGTGCAAACGCGCCCCGGGGCCGGCCTTTAAATATATATTTTTTAAATATTTTTTTAGGGGAGGGGGGGCTGCGTGGCCCCCCTCCCTGGCCACTTATGGCCCCGGGGACCCCATCCCCCAGGGCCTGGCCTCTCGTTGGGGACTGTGGGGGGGTCCCCAAACCCCCCACAGTCCCGCCGGCTCCCCGCGTCCCTTGGGAGCCGGCATTGCTTTTCCACATGGGGAGCAGCTAAGATGCTGCTCCCCATGTGGAAAAGCAATTTGCTTTGGATATTGGAAGCGAGATATCCAATATCCAAAGCAAGTTTGCAATGACAGGACGGGAGCCGCGAGGCTCCGGTCCTGTCATTGCAAACAGTAGTGTCCCGGGGGTAGGCACCCCGGGACACTGCAGGAGCTGGCCCTGGGGGGTGGCGGTCCCCCGGGCCACCACAGGCTCCAGGAGGGGGGCCGCGCGGCCCCCCTCCCCACATTTAGAAAGCCCCGGGGGAGGTGGTGGTCCCCGGGGCTTCGGGGGTCCAAAACGGACCCCCATTTTAAATTTCTTAGTGCCCCGGGGAGGTGGCGGTCCCCGGGGCATGTGGGGGGGCTGGAGCCCCCCCACACAGGTTAAATCATTTAAAAAAAGAAGCCCCGGGGAGGTGGCGGTCCCCGGGGCAGCGGGAGGGCAAAGAGGCCTCCCGCACCCTTATTTTTAAAGCCCCGGGGGTGACGGTCCCCGGGGCTTGGGGGCCTCTAGGCCCCCCACATATTAAAGAACCCCCCATGCCCCCGGGACTTGGCCCACCCGGGGGCCAATTAGAACGAAGCGCGGAGACCGCGCTTCGTTTCTTCGGCGGGATCCGCGCACCCTGAGCGCATCCCGCCGTTTTTTTTTTAAATGCTTTTTTCTGCCCAGGGGTCCTTGTGGGACCCCCTGAGCAGACCTAGGGGGTCAGGGTGTTTCTACCCTGCCCCCTTTGTGCGTTTTGCGCACTTGTTTCTTCTGGGTTTTTTTTCCTAATCGGCAGGATCCGCGCACCCTGAGCGCATCCTGCCGATTTAAAAAAAAAATGCTTTTTTCTGCCCAGGGGGTCCTT
This sequence comes from Calotriton arnoldi, assembly GCA_963921515.1. Classification (NCBI taxonomy): domain Eukaryota; kingdom Metazoa; phylum Chordata; class Amphibia; order Caudata; family Salamandridae; genus Calotriton; species Calotriton arnoldi. Next base: position 73,448 of record CAWUFW010003917.1, on the reverse strand, counting down.
GTGGGACCCCCCGAGCAGACCTAGGGGGTCAGGGTGTTTCTACCCTGCCCCCTTTTTGCGCACTTGTTTCTGTCCCTCGGTTCTACCGAGGGATAAAATGGCTGCCAACACTTCCTGATTTGGAGTGTTGACAGCCACTTGACAGCCAATAAGCATGCAGCTCGTGGTCGGGAGGGTACGCGGACCCTAATCGGCCACAGATATATATGTGACTTAACTTTTGATTTTCTCAGGAACTACTGAACGGATTTACACCATTTAACAAAAAGGGTTCTTTCTGAACCAAGAACTACCTCTTTGCCAAATTTGGGGTAATTCCGTTCAGCAGTTCGGGCTGTAGCCGTGTCTAAAGTTTCCTATGGGAAAATGAATGGGGAAAACACGTTTTGGGACCCCCCTTTTTTCTCGGCCCCCGCTTGACGAATCACCCTGAGACTTTCAGGGTAGGAGCGGACCGGAGCGGGCCATAAACTTTATGCAAGGCTACAGCCCGAACTGCTGAACGGAATTACACCAATTTTGGCAAAGAGGTAGTTCTTGGTTCAAAAAGAACCCTTTTTGTTAAATGGTGTAAATCCGTTCAGTAGTTGCTGAGAAAATCAAAAGTAAAAACACATATATATCTGGGCGGAGCCTAACCACACATGTCATCGTGAGATCTGATTGGCTGTCAGCACTTCATCCTGGAATTGCTGGCAGCCATCTTGGGACCAATATAAATGATAGTACCCCTTTGAAATGCATTGTAGTGAATCGAAGATTTTGAGGGTTACCAAAAGGAGAACTATAAAGGGTGATAACAGACTTTAGTTACATTAGAATTCATTTGTTGATGGTACCATACTAATTTCAGGAATTGTGGTGTGTTCTAAGGTGATTTTACCCTGTGAAAAACCTTCTGCTGGGATAGTAAGAATCATGTTTGAGAGAAAACTATTTTCACATGCTTGTCCCATACAGTTTTGGAAGGTGCCCCAGAAGCTAAAATGAGAGCATATTTTCTGTAAATTCACATTATCTTTCTCAGTCATGTGAGAATGAAGTCTGACATTCTCAGTAAAACATGTACATCCAACAAGGGCAGAGACTGTCAGTTGATTCCTTTGTGTTCTACTGCAGCTTCCCAGTGTGTTCTAAAGAACAACTAGAGTGCTAACAGCCTTACTTATGACAAAAGTATGGCACACCTGAAGCCATCTTGATTGGAATAAACTGGTAACACTTAAAACATTTAATTTAAAAAGGAACAAAATGATGGGGTTCATCTTGTCATAGAAATTATGGTTAGTGCTCTGGAAAGAAAAATTAGGACATGTTTCAAGTGTGATCTCAAATATCTTCTTGTTATATTTCAACAGGAGCAGCCTGTCAGTTGATGCCTTTGTGTTCTACTGCAGCTTCCCAGAGTGTTCTAAAGAACAACTAGAGCGCTAACAGTCTTACTTATGACAAAAGTATGGCACACCTGAAGCCATCTTGATTGGAATAAACTGGTAACACTTAAAACATTTAATTTAAAAAGGAACAAAATGAGGGGGTTCATTTTGCCATAGAAATTATGGTTAGTGCTGTAGAAAGAAAAATTAGGACATGTTTTAAGTGAGATCTCAAATATCTTCCTGTTATATTTCAACAGGAGCAGCCTGTCAGTTGATTCCTTTGTGTTCTACTGCAGCTTCCCAGAGTGTTCTAAAGAACAACTAGAGTGCTAACAGCCTTACTTATGACAAAAGTATGGCACACCTGAAGCCATCTTGATTGGAATAAACTGGTAACACTTAAAACATTTAATTTAAAAAGGAACAAAATGAGGGGGTTCATTTTGCCATAGAAATTATGGTTAGTGCTGCAAAAAGAAAATTTAGTGCATGTTTTAAGTGAGATCTCAAATCCTCTTCTATTTCATTAGAAAATTCTGACATGCAGACTGAAACATACACTTTCAATACCAGCAGTAGACTTCCAGTTAACTCCTTGGTGAGCAGTAGCTTTACTACAGTGATCTAATGAACAACTAGAGTAATAACATTCTGAATTTATGGCAAATGTGTGACACATCTGAATGCCTTCTTGATGGAATCAAAGTAAAAAACTGAAAGCATTTCCTACTCAGGAGACTGCAGTAAATGAGGAAATTAGGAAACTTCATAACAAAGAAGTCTTCCAAGATGGCCACCAGTGAAAAAAGAGCCCAAATGTAGCACAAATATTACCGAGATGTAGCCCACATATAGCCCAATGACAAAAGTGTGCAAAACACTTTTTATTTTTAGTTTTTTTGCAGTTTTATGTAGTGCAGACTGGTCAGGTATTGGAGCGTTGCATCTTAAAACATGACCCCCTACACTACAAAAACACCACTGCACTACCCTAAACCCTAAAACACTACCCCAGCACGACCCCCTACACTACACAAGCACCACTGCACTATCCTAAACCCTAAAACACTACCCCCAGCATGACCCCCTACACTACACAAACACCACTGCACTACCCTAAAACATGACCCCCTACACTACACAAACACCACTGCACTACCCTAAACCCTAAAACACTACCCCCAGCACGACCCCTACACTACACAAGCACCACTGCACTACCCTAAACCCTAAAACACTACCCCCAGCACGACCCCCTACACTACACAAACACCACTGCACTACCTTAAACCCTAAAACACTACCCCCAGCACGACCCCCTACACTACCCAAACACCACTGCACTAACCTAAATCCTAAAACACTACCCCCAGCACGACCCCCTACACTACCCAAACACCACTGCACTACCCTAAAACATGACCCCCTACACTACACAAACACCACTGCACTACCCTAAACTCTAAAACACTACCCCCAGCACGACCCCCTACACTACACAAGCACCACTGCACTACCCTAAACCCTAAAACACTACCCCCAGCACGACCCCCTACACTGCCCGAACACCACTGCACTGCCCTAAACCCTGAAACACCAGCCCCTGCACGACCCCCTACACTGCCTGAACACCACTGCACTGCCCTAAACCCTGAAACACCACCCCCTTCACGACCCCCTACACTGCCCGAACACCACTGCACTGCCCTAAACCCTGAAACACCACCCCCAGCATGACCCCTACACTGCCCGAACACCACTGCACTGCCCTAAACCCTGAAACACTACCCCCAGCAAGACCTCCTACACTGCCCGAACACCACTGCACTGCCCTAAACCCTGAAACATCACCCCCAGCAAGACCCCCTACACTGCCCGAACACCACTGCCCTAAACCCTGAAACACCACCCCCAGCACGACCCCCTACACTGCCCGAACACCACTGCACTGCCCTAAACCCTGAAACACCACCCCCAGCACGACCCCCTACACTGCCCGAACACCACTGCACTGCCCTAAATCCTGAAACACCACCCCCTGCATGACCCCCTACACTGCCCGAACACTACTGCACTGCCCTAAACCTTGAAACACCATCCCCAGCACGACCCCCTACACTGCACGAACACCACTGCACTGCCCTAAACCCTGAAACACTACCCCCAGCAAGACCCCCTACACTGCCCGAACACCACTGCACTGCCCTAAACCCTGAAACACCACCCCCAGCAAGACCCCCTACACTGCCCGAACACCACTGCCCTAAACCCTGAAACACCACCCCCAGCAAGACCCCCTACACTGCCCGAACACCACTGCACTGCCCTAAACCCTGAAACACCACCCCCAGCACGACCCCCTACACTGCCCGAACACCACTGCACTGCCCTAAACCATGAAACACCAGCCCCAGCACAACCCCTACACTGCCCGAACACCACTGCACTGCCCTAAACCCTAAAACACCACCCCCAGCACGACCCCCTACACTGCCCGAACACCACTGCACTGCCCTAAACCCTGAAACACCAGCCCCAGCTCAACCCCGTACACTGCCCGAACACAACTGCACTGCCCTAAACCCTGAAACACCAGCCCCAGCCCGACCGCCTACACTGCCCGAAAACCACTGCACTGCCCTAAACCCTGAAACACCAGCCCCAGCACGACCCACTACACTGCCCGAACACCACTGCACTACCCTAAACCCTGAAACACTAGCCCCAGCACGACCCCCTACACTGCGCGAACACCACTGCACTGCCCTAAACCCTGAAACACCAGCCCCAGCAAGACACCCTACACTGCCCGAACACCACTGCACTGCCCTAAAGCCTGAAACACCACCCCCAACAAGACCCCCTACACTGCCCGAACACCACTGCACTAAAGCCTGAAACACCACCCCCAGCAAGACCACCTACACTGGCCGAACACCATTGCACTGCCCTAAACCCTGAAACACCACCCCCTGCACGACCCCCTACACTGCCCAAACACCACTGCACTGCCCTAAACCCTGAAACACCACCCCCTGCACGACCCCCTACACTGCCCAAACACCACTGCACTGCCCTAAACCCTGAAACACCACCCCTCAGCACGACACCCTACACTGCCCGAACACCACTGCACTGCCCTAAACCCTGAAACAACACCCCCAGCATGACCCCCTACACTGCCCGAACACCACTGCACTGCCCTAAACCCTGAAACACCACCCCCTGCATGACCTCCTACACTGCACGAACACCACTGCACTGCCCTAATCCCTGAAACACCACCCCCAGCACGACCCCCTACACTGCCCGAACACCACTGCACTGCCCTAAACCCTGAAACATCAACCCCAGCAAGACCCCCTAAACTGCCTGAACACCACTGCCCTAAACCCTGAAACACCACCCCCTACACTGCACGAACACCACTGCACTGCCCTAAACCCTGAAACACCACCTCCATCAAAACCCCCTACACTGCCTGAACACCATTGCTCTGCCCTAAATCCTGAAACACTAGCCCCAGCATGACCCCCTATACTGCCCAAACACCACTGCACTGCCCTAAACCCTGAAACACCACCCCCAGCACGACCCCCTACACTGCCCGAACACCACTGCACTGCCCTAAACCCTGAAACACCAGCCCCAGCAAGACCCCCTACACTGCCCGAACACCACTGCACTGCCCTAAACCCTGAAACACCAGCCCCAGCATGACCCCCTACACTGCCCGAACACCACTGCACTGCCCTAAACCCTGAAACACCAGCCCCAGCATGACCACCTAACCTGCCCGAACACCACTGCACTGCCCTAAACCCTGAAACACCAGCCCCAGCACGACCCCCTACACTGCCCGAACACCACTATACTGCCCTAAACCTTGAAACACCAGCCCCAGCACGACCCCCTACACTGCCCGAACACCACTGCACTGCCCTAAACCCTGAAACACCACCCCCTGCATGACCCCCTACACTGCCCGAACACCACTGCACTGCCCTAAACCCTGAAACACCACCCCCTGCAGCACCCCCTACTCTGCCCGAACACCACTGCACTGCCCTAAACCCTGAAACACCACCCCCTGCACCGCCCCCTACACTGCCCGAACACCACTGCACTGCCCTAAACCCTGAAACACCACCCCCAGCATGACCCCTTTACTGCTCGAACACCACTGCACTGCCCCAAACCCTGAAACACCACCCCAGCACGACCCCCTACACTGCCCGAACACCACTGCCCTAAACCCTGAAACACCACCCCCTGCACGACCCCCTACACTGCCCGAACACCACTGCACTGCCCTAAACCCTGAAACACCACCCCCTACACTGCCCGAACACCACTGCACTGCCCTAAACCCTGAAACACCACCCCCAGCACGACCCCCTACACTGCCCGAACACCACTGCACTGCCCTAAACCCTAAAACACCACCCCCAGCATTACCCCCTACACTGCCCAAACACCACTGCACTGCCCTAAACCCTAAAATACTACCCCCAGCACAACCCCCTACACTACCCGAACACGACTGCACTGCCCTAAACCCTCAAACACTACCCCCAGCACGACCCCCTACACTACCCGAACACCACTGCACTGCCCTAAACCCTAAAACACTCCCCCAGCACGACCCCCTACACTACCCGAACACCACTGCACTGCCCTAAACCCTAAAACACTCCCCCCAGCACGACCCCCTACACTACCCAAACACCACTGCACTGCCCTAAACCCTAAAACCCTACCCCCCGCATGACCCCCTACACTACCCAAACACCAATGCACTACCCTAATCCCTAAAACACTACCCCCCGCATGACCCCCTACACTACCCTAAACCCTAAAACACTACCCCCGCACGACTCCCTACACTACCCAAAGACCACTGCACTACCCTAAACCCTAAAACATGACCTCCTACACTACACAAACACCACTGCACTACCCTAAACCCTAAAACACTACCCCCTACACTACACAAACACCACTGCACTACCCTAAACCCTAAAACACTACCCCCAGCAGTACCCCTACACTACCCAAACACCACTGCACTAACCTAAACCATAAAACACTACCCCCAGCAGTACCCCCTACACTACCCAAACACCACTGCACTACCCTAAATCACTACCCCCAGCACGACCCCCTACACTACCCAAACACCACTGCACTACCCTAAACCCTAAAACACTACCCCCAGCACGACCCCTACACTACCCAAACACCACTGCACTACCCTAAACCCTAAAACACTCCCCCAGCACGACTCCCTACACTACCCAAACACCACTGCACTACCCTAAACCCTAAATCTACCCCCAGCATGACCCCCTACACTACACAAATACCACTGCACTACCCTAAACCCTAAAACACTACCCCCAGCACGACCCTCTTCACTACCTAAACACAACTGCACAATTTGTTACAGGCGTTGCAACGCAGGCCTGTGGTGCTTACTGGAAGTACCTAGTGGGCTAGTTGGGCCCCAGGGACCCTCAGGATTCAAGGTGACCTAATCCCCCAACTTAAAACGCACCACGGGGCGCGTTTGCACAGTGGTGAAGGGAGGGGCGGGGCCTCAGGTGACATGTGCGCAAACACGCCCTGTGGTGCGTTTTAAGTTGGGGAATTAATTCCCTTTGAATCCTGAGGGACCCTGGGGGCCAACTAGCCCACCAGGTACCTTCAGTAAGCACAACAGAGTTGCGTTGCAGAGAGGTGAAAAAAGGTGCGTGGCCTCGGAACGCCTCTCTGCAACTCAGCTCTGTGGTCCTAACTGTAGGTACCTGGGGGCTAGTTGGGCCCCAGGGACCCTCAGAATTCAAGGGGACTTAATCCCGCAACTTAAAATGCGCCACAGGGTGCGTTTGCACACATGTCACCTCAGGCCCCCTCCCTTCACCACTGTGCAAACGCGCCCTGTAGCGCGTTTTAAGAGGTAGTTTTAATCCCCCTGCCCTATTATGTACTAGGGACTTGCAGAGGAGGTCATGCTAATCACAGGGGTACCCCAACGCATAGTGTTCCCTAATGTATGTAGGTGTTTTCACTGTATTCTAAGTGTCTTTTAGCATAGCACTGGCTCTGGTTAGTCAGAGTCAGTTACCACCAGTACCCGACTGAAAAAGTTGTGGGCACAGGATGATTTTGCAACAAGGCCTCTTTCTGCTCCTCTGTTGGTTCTTTCTGCACATCTTTTGCTTCTTTCTGTGCGTTTTTTTCTTTTCTTCACATGTCCTACCTCTGTAGGCATAGTTAGAAACTAGCATTTAAAAAAACCTTTGAAATTCACTTAAAAAATCATAGGTTTCAGGCACGTTATAGTTAGAAATTAGCATTTAAAAAACCTTTGAAATTCACTGAAAAAACCATAGGTTTCAGACACGTTATAGTTAGAAATTAGCATTTAAAAAACCTTTGAAATTCACTGAAAAAACCATAGGTTTTAGGGACAGTTATAGTTAGTTGGACATTTCACTCGTACAAAACCATAGAAATTCCCCCGTTATAGTTAGTTCAGCTAACTATAACTCGCGCCCCGCAATGCACTGCTGATGACGTCACATATTACATCACTCATGACATGGTCAGTGACATCACTGATGACATCACTGATGACATCTCAAATGACATCACTGATGACATCATCCATGTGATAATTTCATGCATCTTCTCACACCCTAATATAACTTTTGATACACCCACTCTAAATTACAGACTGCCATTCTCAAAACCAAAACTCCAACACCAAAAACTACATACCCACTCACTGATTCTTAGGTCTACACACACATCCACTCACTCACCCGTACAGTCACTCATACTTAGTCACTCAGTACAGGACTATCATATGCACTCATACACCTATATAAACACTCACACACCGCCACTCATCCATAGAGGTACTCACACACCTAGTCAGTCATGCAAAAAACTTAATCACACACCCATTTACTCACCTATACAGTTATACACACACCAGCTCACTTACTCATACAAATACTAGCACATTCTTACGCTCTTATACAATCACTGATACAAGTACACACTCATCCATACAGCCACTCTCACAATCACACACTCTCACTTATAGCCATTTATATACTCCAACACACATATATACTGCCTTTCACATATGTAGTTACTCACACATGTACCACTGAGATATACATTCAATCACTAACACACCCATACACACACTCACCCACCCATACAGTCCATCACAGATGCACTCTTGAAACCATGCACCCAGTGAATCACCAACTCACACATCTATGCACAGAGTCACACACACCCCACCCACACAAACACTCAGGCACCCATACAGATACTCAGACAATCAATCAATAACCCATGTAGACACTCATGTAGCTATTCAGAAAGCCATGCAGCCGCTTACAAACCAACAGACAGACGGATACAGACATTCACACAGTTTAGTCACTAACCCATGCATTCAGTAAGATACATTTAATCACTCACTTGTAGTCAGTCACTCACGTACTAAATCATCCATTCAGACACTTATACACCCACTCATTCTTCAATACACCTTTCCCTATATATATTAAACATATTTAAACTTTACAGAAACACACAGTCACTGGATGATGTCATCAGTGATGTCATCAGTGATGTCATTTGAGATGTCATCAGTGATGTCATCAGTGATGTCACTGACCATGTCATGAGTGATGTAATATGTGACGTCATCAGCAGTGCATTGCGGGGGCGCGAGTTATAGTTAGCTGAACTAACTATAACGGGGGAATTTCTATGGTTTTGTACGAGTGAAATGTCCAACTAACTATAACTTTCCCTAAAACCTATGGTTTTTTCAGTGAATATATATATATTCACTGAAAAAACCATAGGTTTCAGGCTTGTTATAGTTAGGAATTAGCATTTTAAAAACCTTTGAAATTCACTGAAAAAACCATAGGTTTCAGGCCTGTTATAGTTAGGGTTTGATTAACAAAAAGGGGGGACGCGGGCGGGCTAGTTTAACGAGGTCCAACGTACAAGCCCGAGAAGACTGTATACAAGGTGGGGTATGGAGTTCCTCAAAGGCAAATAACAGAAGAGAGGAGATACTGTGAGGTGTGAGTAGTATAAAGGTAGCTACTTGCCAAGTCAAAGGAAAAGGCAAACTAAGGGGGGGAAACCCTTGGTGGAACTAGGGCTCTCACACACCCAGCAAGCTAGGTGTCATGCTTCATCATATGAGCCTGCCCCTCGTCCAGTCGGCGCTGCAATACCGGACGGGCTCCCGAACCGGGGCTCTTTAGCGGGGATCTTCTGTTCCTGCCGGTGGGTGCAGTGGGAGTAAGAGGCCTAGTGTGTGTAGACGTGAAAGAATAGTGAATTAAAACAGGTCAGTTAATCCTAGCCATGATTTAATTTTATAAGGTAAACCGCCTGGCTAAAAATATATAGAGAGGGACAGTGCACTAGATGTAATGTGTCTAGTCATATAGTCCTGCTCTCAGATGATCGACATGTTTCGTGCCTCTAATGTCAGGGGGATCTGGGCACTTCCTCAGGATCAGAGTGAAAAAACTATCTACACTAAGTGGTTAAGTGACATCTACCTACCACGTGTTAAGGTCGATGACCTGTAAAACAAATAAACAATAAACCTCAATCAATCACAAGGTCAATCAATCTCAAGGTCTCATTGGCACTTGTATATCATCGTATCTCATCAACTATTAAAACAAAACAAAGAAAAAAGAAAAAAGAAAAAGAAGGAGAACCTTATTGCACGTACTAGTGTGTAGTTAAGCAGGTTTATATAAATAATGAATAGAATTACTGTAAAAATGCACTAGTATCACCATGTTGTGCTCTTGAAACTATTATAGAACATAATGTGATCCGATAGTGCATAGTACTAAACATATAGACACCCATGGTCGTGCCTGATAAACTGATAGGCGCTAGAGAGAGTTCAATGACTCACCTATCCTGCTGTCTAGAATTGCTAGCAACAGTACCGGCAGTAATGAAATGGACACCGTTGTGGGTCCTGTAAAGGCAAGCCAGAGGATGGGCGTTATGGCTGACAGTGGAAGGAAAGCCAAAGATGGGGAGACAGAGGGCCCAGAGGGGTCAAACCAGCATTCAGATGCTGCAAGGAAATCAAGCTAACCCCGTGTGGTCACCCATAATACTAAAAGTTGAAGGCCCACAGGGCAAAACGTGTCCACATGGTGACCTAGGGCATCCAAGGAATGGCCCAGCTCAGACAACTGTCTCAGAGGTATTAGTGCTGGGCTAATATTAGACCCCAGGCAGAACAACACTCATCGGCAGCGACGGGCATAGGAGGAATCTGGATGCTCTACTGTAAATAGTAATGCCGATATGGAACATGAAAATCGGCGGTAGGGGACCACACTGGCAGCCGAGATCGAAAGCTGCAACTAAATTGGCTTACCTCAACATTGGAGCGATCCGAGGTCCTTGGTAGCCACAGTTTGCACTAAGAAAATACTCACCCGCGTGTGGCCACGCCAAGCCTGCGACCTACCCTGCCGCCGGAACCGGGATGGTAACTGGTTGTGGGACTGTCCAACAGATAAGGCAGACGCTCACTCGGCAGTGGGCAGAGTCACGCGAGAAAAGTGTGATCTCGTGTGACTGGGCAGGGTTCGTGAGGGCCTGCACAGAGGACTGGAAAATGAGGCGGCCATATTGGAATGGACCGAAAACGATGGGAAACAGCGCTGTGTGTGGTGAAGCGCCTATTCTTACTATTAAGACAGGGATTATTTAAATTTAGCCAGTCCTGTAATAGTGTAACTTAAATGGATATAAAGATTATAACCAAAAAGGAATGTATATACGCACAACCCACCATATCAGTGAAGCCAGCCTGTGAGCACAGCAACTGCTCTAGAGATAAGGCCATCGTTCGCTCAGTGCTGAATAAAGTCACGTGATAGTGTGTTTGATCGGCAAACTAGAAAATGGGATGGCCAAGTTAGAACAGACCGAAAATATGTTGAGAGTGCGTTGGTAAGGCGCCTATTCCGCTCGATGAATGCGGAAGATAACCAGTCAGGTTATAATGGAAATTAAGGAAATATACGTGAATGTATCAATAACAATATCTATATGAACATCCAACCAGAAAACAATACACCATATGCATCAATGCGATACACCATGCTGGTGAGATCCACCTACTGCCATGACCGGACCCCTTGTAGGAAGCATATTAGGGATCAGAGGGTGCAGGGGGGACAAAGGAATACAACTTGTATATGGCACCTAAGGATCAAAAGGAGAGGTGCAGGAGGGGCACAAAAGCAGCATGAAATCACTACACATAGTTGTACGATTAGATAATGTGATTAAATAATAATATAGTACAAGTCTAAAAGTGCATCCTCCTATATGGTTAGTATACATGGTGGTGGCTCAATAATGTCTAGATAAGTGAACCCCATGGGATGTCATCATTCAGCCCCTCAATATGTGTAGACAATCTCAGCACCCACCTCTGCTCGATTTTAAATAGTGCTGATTGTGAAATCTGTGGATGTGCTTCCAACACAATCCAATGCAGTGAGTCAGGAGGGTGTGGTGTCTCTTTGAAATGTCTGTATAGTCTAGTGGTGATTCTTTGGCAACGTATGTTGCTCCTGTGTTCGGTTATTCTGGTTTTGACTGTCCGCATGGTCATCCCTATATACTTCAAGCCACAAGGGCAGGTGATCATGTATATGCACTTCTTGGTGTTACAATTAGTGTGTTTGTTCAGGGACCATTTGAAATTAGTCAATAGGCAAACCTCTTTGGTTGCAGTAGTGAATTGGCACACTGTACAGGAGCCACAGGGATGATGTCCTTTCACAGCTGGAAGACCCCACAAGTTCCTTTGTGAGTTGGTCGTATGCTGTTTGGGTCTTGTGTGTATTAGAATATCTCTAAGATTACGAGTTCTTTTGTATGCAAACCTTGGCTTAGGTATTTGTAGATCACCAGTGCCAAGAATGCCCCAATGTTTCAAAATGATCTTTTTGGTTCTAGCTGAATTAGGTGTGAACGTAGTAACACATGTTAGTATATCCGTCGTGGGTTTTGGATGTACCTCAAGCAGGGCTTCTCTGGGGTTATTTCTTGCTCTTTTCATCGAGTCACTGAGTATTTTGGCAGGGTAGCCTCTGGCCTTGAGATTGGTTGCCAAAACAGCTGCTTCTCTCTTGTAATCAGTGACCAACTTACAATTGCGTCTAATGCGCAAAAACTGACCGAAAGGTAGATTCTCTTTTAATGTTTTCGGGTGGTGACTTTTGTATAGGAGTAGGCTGTTGCGATCAGTGGGTTTCCTATATAGGGTGGTGGTGAGTGTACCCTCACTCAGTATAATGTTGAGATCAAGAAATGGGACAGTCGTTTCTGAAATAGTGTGGGAAAACTTAAGAAACTCATTCTGGTTATTTATCCACTCCACAAATTCTTCACATGTAGTGCGGGGACCATGCCAGAATATAAGGATGTCATCAATAAAGCGTTTCCACAATATCAAATTATTGTGGTAAGGGTTGTTGTTATTATTGACCACATCCTTTTCAAATGCTGCCATGTAGAGGCAGGCCACACTAGGAGCAAATGTACTGCCCATCGAAGTGCCCTGGCTTTGATGGTATAGTTGTTGTTTAAACTCAAAGAAATTCTCAGTCAAAGCCAGGGTGGCGCACTCCATAATAAAGGAGATAGGTGTTGATGATGACCACTCTAAAGAGCTTAAAGCTGACTCTACAACTGTCAATGTAGCTCCTTGAGGGATGTTAGTATATAAAGCCTCAACGTCAAGGGTGACCAAAAGGTCAATCTCATCGATGTTCTGTGTTTCTTCAATGATTCGAAGGATATCCGTTGTATCCCTTACATATGACGGTGTTTCCCTCACCATTGGCTGTAAAAAATGGTCACAGAACTTAGAAAGTGGCTCGAGTAATGACCCAATGCCAGAAACAATGGGACGGCCAGGAACCGGGGTAATACCCTTATGTATCTTAGGTAGAGTATAGAAGTAAGGAACCCTAGGTTCCTTGGCAATCAGGAAATTAGATTCTTTGTGACTAATCCAGCCATTGGTCTCAGCTTCATACACCATTGTGGAAATGGCAGTGGTTAAGCGTGTTGTAGGGTCGACTGTAATAGGGGTGTAATACCTATTATTGGAGAGCTGACGTCTACATTCTACGTCATAGTCAGCGGTGGATTGAACTACCGTAGCCCCACCCTTATCAGCCTGTTTAATCATGATGGTTGAATCTTCTGCAAGACCCTTAGCTATCAAAGACTCTGCATTCGAGAAGTTGTGGAAGGAACAGCGATCAAAGGGTAGCGCTAATTCCTTAAGAACTGCCTGTTCAAAAGCTAGTACCTCAATTGGGACCATGCTATTATTTGGTGTGAACGAGGATGGGTTCCTCAGTCCAGAGTCATCTTGTTCGATGGGTAATCTGTCCTGGAAGTACGACCTCAGTCGTATTTTCCGGAATAGATTTTGCACCTCACAATGGTCCCTAAACTTGTCCTCCCTAGGGGTAGGCACAAAGCTAAGGCCCATCTGCAACACGGCCTTCTCCGGTTCAGTAAGGATGCGTTGCGACAGATTGACCACTAATTCCTCTTGCCTTGTGTTTTGCTCCGGGTGTCCATGCCTCCCGTGGGCTGGTCCTGCCATTGGACCTGCTTCTGATTTCCTTTTCTGTTGCGCCCTCTTCCTCTGCCCCAGCCTCTGTCTAAAAAGAGGGGTTACCGTGATTGAAGAATTGGGGTGGTCCCTGCTGGAATGGATGGCACTGCCAAAAGGGGGGGCGGGGGACCCTGGTATATAGGGGGTCCATGGTAAGCTGGTGCATTGTAGTACTGATTAGGACGTTGGTTTCTCCTAGAATTGTGATTACCCCAGCTACCTGTACTCGAGTTACTGTCCGTAGAGTCTCTCCTATCCGAGTTATCATCAGAAGAATAGCTGGTTTTGGTAGATGTATAATCGGCCTTAAGATATGGATACACCTTTTCCTTATCAAATTTCTGGATGTCCTTCTGAAGCTTCGTTATTTTTTGTTTCATCAGGTACTCTCTATTATCAGTAATTTCAGCGTTAATTTCCGCTAGTTTGTTTTTATATGCAGTGATTTGTATAGTTGTTTTCAGTGCCCCTTCTGCAATTGTTATCCTAACCAGAAGTGCATCTGCCAGTCTTCTGGCTGTGTTAATGATGAGTACCAACAAGTCCCTAGTGCATTTCCATGCAACTAGGGACCATTCCTTTTTAAAGGTGGCGTCATCAAGAAACAATCTGGGGAAGTTGTTAACGATCAAGCCAGTGGGGGCGATATTAGCCCGCAGGTATTCCGTCATGAGTGCACCGTGAAGCGTGATCTTGAGCCACTCTCTTTTCATGGTTGTTAAAGAGTTCCAGTCATCTGATTGTGAACCAGACGCGGAACTGCCATCCGTCCCTAAAAGGGACGGGGTTCTGTCTAATATATCTGTGACAGCCTCATCGCCGAAGCTCAAGCCTTGGTTGTCCATGGGGATTTAGACTCAATTGGGAGACTAAAGAGAAAGAAAGGAGTGCGAGGGCCAGTCTGGATCCAATAGTGATCCGCTGGTAACCTTATAAATAGTCCCACGGGTATGGCCCGTGCTGATATGATTAACAAAAAGGGGGACGCGGGCGGGCTAGTTTAACGAGGTCCAACGTACAAGCCCGAGAAGACTGTATACAAGGTGGGGTATGGAGTTCCTCAAAGGCAAATAACAGAAGAGAGGAGATACTGTGAGGTGTGAGTAGTATAAAGGTAGCTACTTGCCAAGTCAAAGGAAAAGGCAAACTAAGGGGGAAACCCTTGGTGGAACTAGGGCTCTCACACACCCAGCAAGCTAGGTGTCATGCTTCATCATATGAGCCTGCCCCTCGTCCAGTCGGCGCTGCAATACCGGACGGGCTCCCGAACCGGGGCTCTTTAGCGGGGATCTTCTGTTCCTGCCGGTGGGTGCAGTGGGAGTAAGAGGCCTAGTGTGTGTAGACGTGAAAGAATAGTGAATTAAAACAGGTCAGTTAATCCTAGCCATGATTTAATTTTATAAGGTAAACCGCCTGGCTAAAAATATATAGAGAGGGACAGTGCACTAGATGTAATGTGTCTAGTCATATAGTCCTGCTCTCAGATGATCGACATGTTTCGTGCCTCTAATGTCAGGGGGATCTGGGCACTTCCTCAGGATCAGAGTGAAAAAACTATCTACACTAAGTGGTTAAGTGACATCTACCTACCACGTGTTAAGGTCGATGACCTGTAAAACAAATAAACAATAAACCTCAATCAATCACAAGGTCAATCAATCTCAAGGTCTCATTGGCACTTGTATATCATCGTATCTCATCAACTATTAAAACAAAACAAAGAAAAAAGAAAAAAGAAAAAAGAAGGAGAACCTTATTGCACGTACTAGTGTGTAGTTAAGCAGGTTTATATAAATAATGAATAGAATTACTGTAAAAATGCACTAGTATCACCATGTTGTGCTCTTGAAACTATTATAGAACATAATGTGATCCGATAGTGCATAGTACTAAACATATAGACACCCATGGTCGTGCCTGATAAACTGATAGGCGATAGAGAGAGTTCAATGACTCACCTATCCTGCTGTCTAGAATTGCTAGCAACAGTACCGGCAGTAATGAAATGGACACCGTTGTGGGTCCTGTAAAGGCAAGCCAGAGGATGGGCGTTATGGCTGACAGTGGAAGGAAAGCCAAAGATGGGGAGACAGAGGGCCCAGAGGGGTCAAACCAGCATTCAGATGCTGCAAGGAAATCAAGCTAACCCCGTGTGGTCACCCATAATACTAAAAAGTTGAAGGCCCACAGGGCAAAACGTGTCCACATGGTGACCTAGGGCATCCAAGGAATGGCCCAGCTCAGACAACTGTCTCAGAGGTATTAGTGCTGGGCTAATATTAGACCCCAGGCAGAACAACACTCATCGGCAGCGACGGGCATAGGAGGAATCTGGATGCTCTACTGTAAATAGTAATGCCGATATGGAACATGAAAATCGGCGGTAGGGGACCACACTGGCAGCCGAGATCGAAAGCTGCAACTAAATTGGCTTACCTCAACATTGGAGCGATCCGAGGTCCTTGGTAGCCACAGTTTGCACTAAGAAAATACTCACCCGCGTGTGGCCACGCCAAGCCTGCGACCTACCCTGCCGCCGGAACCGGGATGGTAACTGGTTGTGGGACTGTCCAACAGATAAGGCAGTCGCTCGCTCGGCAGTGGGCAGAGTCACGCGAGAAAAGTGTGATCTCGTGTGACTGGGCAGGGTTCGTGAGGGCCTGCACAGAGGACTGGAAAATGAGGCGGCCATATTGGAATGGACCAAAAACGATGGGAAACAGCGCTGTGTGTGGTGAAGCGCCTATTCTTACTATTAAGACAGGGATTATTTAAATTTAGCCAGTCCTGTAATAGTGTAACTTAAATGGATATAAAGATTATAACCAAAAAGGAATGTATATACGCACAACCCACCATATCAGTGAAGCCAGCCTGTGAGCACAGCAACTGCTCTAGAGATAAGGCCATCGTTCGCTCAGTGCTGAATAAAGTCACGTGATAGTGTGTTTGATCGGCAAACTAGAAAATGGGATGGCCAAGTTAGAACAGACCGAAAATATGTTGAGAGTGCGTTGGTAAGGCGCCTATTCCGCTCGATGAATGCGGAAGATAACCAGTCAGGTTATAATGGAAATTAAGGAAATATACGTGAATGTATCAATAACAATATCTATATGAACATCCAACCAGAAAACAATACACCATATGCATCAATGCGATACACCATGCTGGTGAGATCCACCTACTGCCATGACCGGACCCCTTGTAGGAAGCATATTAGGGATCAGAGGGTGCAGGGGGGACAAAGGAATACAACTTGTATATGGCACCTAAGGATCAAAAGGAGAGGTGCAGGAGGGGCACAAAAGCAGCATGAAATCACTACACATAGTTGTACGATTAGATAATGTGATTAAATAATAATATAGTACAAGTCTAAAAGTGCATCCTCCTATATGGTTAGTATACATGGTGGTGGCTCAATAATGTCTAGATAAGTGAACCCCATGGGATGTCATCATTCAGCCCCTCAATATGTGTAGACAATCTCAGCACCCACCTCTGCTCGATTTTAAATAGTGCTGATTGTGAAATCTGTGGATGTGCTTCCAACACAATCCAATGCAGTGAGTCAGGAGGGTGTGGTGTCTCTTTGAAATGTCTGTATAGTCTAGTGGTGATTCTTTGGCAACGTATGTTGCTCCTGTGTTCGGTTATTCTGGTTTTGACTGTCCGCATGGTCATCCCTATATACTTCAAGCCACAAGGGCAGGTGATCATGTATATGCACTTCTTGGTGTTACAATTAGTGTGTTTGTTCAGGGACCATTTGAAATTAGTCAATAGGCAAACCTCTTTGGTTGCAGTAGTGAATTGGCACACTGTACAGGAGCCACAGGGATGATGTCCTTTCACAGCTGGAAGACCCCACAAGTTCCTTTGTGAGTTGGTCGTATGCTGTTTGGGTCTTGTGTGTATTAGAATATCTCTAAGATTACGAGTTCTTTTGTATGCAAACCTTGGCTTAGGTATTTGTAGATCACCAGTGCCAAGAATGCCCCAATGTTTCAAAATGATCTTTTTGGTTCTAGCTGAATTAGGTGTGAACGTAGTAACACATGTTAGTATATCCGTCGTGGGTTTTGGATGTACCTCAAGCAGGGCTTCTCTGGGGTTATTTCTTGCTCTTTTCATCGAGTCACTGAGTATTTTGGCAGGGTAGCCTCTGGCCTTGAGATTGGTTGCCAAAACAGCTGCTTCTCTCTTGTAATCAGTGACCAACTTACAATTGCGTCTAATGCGCAAAAACTGACCGAAAGGTAGATTCTCTTTTAATGTTTTCGGGTGGTGACTTTTGTATAGGAGTAGGCTGTTGCGATCAGTGGGTTTCCTATATAGGGTGGTGGTGAGTGTACCCTCACTCAGTATAATGTTGAGATCAAGAAATGGGACAGTCGTTTCTGAAATAGTGTGGGAAAACTTAAGAAACTCATTCTGGTTATTTATCCACTCCACAAATTCTTCACATGTAGTGCGGGGACCATGCCAGAATATAAGGATGTCATCAATAAAGCGTTTCCACAATATCAAATTATTGTGGTAAGGGTTGTTGTTATTATTGACCACATCCTTTTCAAATGCTGCCATGTAGAGGCAGGCCACACTAGGAGCAAATGTACTGCCCATCGAAGTGCCCTGGCTTTGATGGTATAGTTGTTGTTTAAACTCAAAGAAATTCTCAGTCAAAGCCAGGGTGGCGCACTCCATAATAAAGGAGATAGGTGTTGATGATGACCACTCTAAAGAGCTTAAAGCTGACTCTACAACTGTCAATGTAGCTCCTTGAGGGATGTTAGTATATAAAGCCTCAACGTCAAGGGTGACCAAAAGGTCAATCTCATCGATGTTCTGTGTTTCTTCAATGATTCGAAGGATATCCGTTGTATCCCTTACATATGACGGTGTTTCCCTCACCATTGGCTGTAAAAAATGGTCACAGAACTTAGAAAGTGGCTCGAGTAATGACCCAATGCCAGAAACAATGGGACGGCCAGGAACCGGGGTAATACCCTTATGTATCTTAGGTAGAGTATAGAAGTAAGGAACCCTAGGTTCCTTGGCAATCAGGAAATTAGATTCTTTGTGACTAATCCAGCCATTGGTATCAGCTTCATACACCATTGTGGAAATGGCAGTGGTTAAGCGTGTTGTAGGGTCGACTGTAATAGGGGTGTAATACCTATTATTGGAGAGCTGACGTCTACATTCTACGTCATAGTCAGCGGTGGATTGAACTACCGTAGCCCCACCCTTATCAGCCTGTTTAATCATGATGGTTGAATCTTCTGCAAGACCCTTAGCTATCAAAGACTCTGCATTCGAGAAGTTGTGGAAGGAACAGCGATCAAAGGGTAGCGTTAATTCCTTAAGAACTGCCTGTTCAAAAGCTAGTACCTCAATTGGGACCATGCTATTATTTGGTGTGAACGAGGATGGGTTCCTCTGTCCAGAGTCATCTTGTTCGATGGGTAATCTGTCCTGGAAGTACGACCTCAGTCGTATTTTCCGGAATAGATTTTGCACCTCACAATGGTCCCTAAACTTGTCCTCCCTAGGGGTAGGCACAAAGCTAAGGCCCATCTGCAACACGGCCTTCTCCGGTTCAGTAAGGATGCGTTGCGACAGATTGACCACTAATTCCTCTTGCCTTGTGTTTTGCTCCGGGTGTCCATGCCTCCCGTGGGCTGGTCCTGCCATTGGACCTGCTTCTGATTTCCTTTTCTGTTGCGCCCTCTTCCTCTGCCCCAGCCTCTGTCTAAAAAAGAGGGGTTACCGTGATTGAAGAATTGGGGTGGTCCCTGCTGGAATGGATGGCACTGCCAAAAGGGGGGCGGGGGACCCTGGTATATAGGGGGTCCATGGTAAGCTGGTGCATTGTAGTACTGATTAGGACGTTGGTTTCTCCTAGAATTGTGATTACCCCAGCTACCTGTACTCGAGTTACTGTCCGTAGAGTCTCTCCTATCCGAGTTATCATCAGAAGAATAGCTGGTTTTGGTAGATGTATAATCGGCCTTAAGATATGGATACACCTTTTCCTTATCAAATTTCTGGATGTCCTTCTGAAGCTTCGTTATTTTTTGTTTCATCAGGTACTCTCTATTATCAGTAATTTCAGCGTTAATTTCCGCTAGTTTGTTTTTATATGCAGTGATTTGTATAGTTGTTTTCAGTGCCCCTTCTGCAATTGTTATCCTAACCAGAAGTGCATCTGCTAGTCTTCTGGCTGTGTTAATGATGAGTACCAACAAGTCCCTAGTGCATTTCCATGCAACTAGGGACCATTCCTTTTTAAAGGTGGCGTCATCAAGAAACAATCTGGGGAAGTTGTTAACGATCAAACCAGTGGGGGCGATATTAGCCCGCAGGTATTCCGTCATGAGTGCACCGTGAAGCGTGATCTTGAGCCACTCTCTTTTCATGGTTGTTAAAGAGTTCCAGTCATCTGATTGTGAACCAGACGCGGAACTGCCATCCGTCCCTAAAAGGGACGGGGTTCTGTCTAATATATCTGTGACAGCCTCATCGCCGAAGCTCAAGCCTTGGTTGTCCATGGGGATTTAGACTCAATTGGGAGACTAAAGAGAAAGAAAGGAGTGCGAGGGCCAGTCTGGATCCAATAGTGATCCGCTGGTAACCTTATAAATAGTCCCACGGGTATGGCCCGTGCTGATATGATTAACAAAAAGGGGGGACGCGGGCGGGCTAGTTTAACGAGGTCCAACGTACAAGCCCGAGAAGACTGTATACAAGGTGGGGTATGGAGTTCCTCAAAGGCAAATAACAGAAGAGAGGAGATACTGTGAGGTGTGAGTAGTATAAAGGTAGCTACTTGCCAAGTCAAAGGAAAAGGCAAACTAAGGGGGGGAAACCCTTGGTGGAACTAGGGCTCTCACACACCCAGCAAGCTAGGTGTCATGCTTCATCATATGAGCCTGCCCCTCGTCCAGTCGGCGCTGCAATACCGGACGGGCTCCCGAACCGGGGCTCTTTAGCGGGGATCTTCTGTTCCTGCCGGTGGGTGCAGTGGGAGTAAGAGGCCTAGTGTGTGTAGACGTGAAAGAATAGTGAATTAAAACAGGTCAGTTAATCCTAGCCATGATTTAATTTTATAAGGTAAACCGCCTGGCTAAAAATATATAGAGAGGGACAGTGCACTAGATGTAATGTGTCTAGTCATATAGTCCTGCTCTCAGATGATCGACATGTTTCGTGCCTCTAATGTCAGGGGGATCTGGGCACTTCCTCAGGATCAGAGTGAAAAAACTATCTACACTAAGTGGTTAAGTGACATCTACCTACCACGTGTTAAGGTCGATGACCTGTAAAACAAATAAACAATAAACCTCAATCAATCACAAGGTCAATCAATCTCAAGGTCTCATTGGCACTTGTATATCATCGTATCTCATCAACTATTAAAACAAAACAAAGAAAAAAGAAAAAAGAAAAAGAAGGAGAACCTTATTGCACGTACTAGTGTGTAGTTAAGCAGGTTTATATAAATAATGAATAGAATTACTGTAAAAATGCACTAGTATCACCATGTTGTGCTCTTGAAACTATTATAGAACATAATGTGATCCGATAGTGCATAGTACTAAACATATAGACACCCATGGTCGTGCCTGATAAACTGATAGGCGATAGAGAGAGTTCAATGACTCACCTATCCTGCTGTCTAGAATTGCTAGCAACAGTACCGGCAGTAATGAAATGGACACCGTTAGGGTTTAGCATTTAAAAAACCTTTGAAATTCACTGAAAAAAACCATAGGTTTTAGGGAAAGTTATAGTTAGTTGGACATTGCACTCGTACAAAACCCGTGAAATTCCCCCGTTATAGTTAGTTCAGCTAACTATAACTCGCGCCCCCGCAATGCACTGCTGATGACGTCACATATTACATCACTCATGACATGGTCAGTGACATCACTGATGACATCACTGATGACATCTCAAATGACATCACTGATGATATCATCCAGTGACTGTGTGTTTCTGTAAAGTTTAAATATGTTTAATATATATAGGTAAAGGCGTATTGAAGAATGAGTGGGTGTATAAGTGTCTGAATGGATGATTTAGTAGGTGCGTGACTGACTCTATAAGTGAGTGATTAAACGTATCTTACTGAATGCATGGGTTAGTGACTAAACTGTGTGAATCTCTGTATCCGTCTGTCTGTTGGTGTGTAAGTGACTGTATGGGTTTGTGAATAACTACATAAGTGTCTATATGAGTTATTGATTGGTTGTCTGAGTATCTGTATGGGTGCCTTAGTGTTTCTGTGGGTGGGGTGTGTGACTCTGTGCATAGATGTGTGAGTGGGTGATTCACTGGGTGCATGGTTTCAAGAGTACATCTGTGATGGACTGTATGGGTGGGTGAGTGTGTGTATGGGTGTGTTAGTGAGTGAATGTATATCTTAGTGGTATATGTGTAAGTAACTACATATGTGAAAGGTAGTATATGTGAGTGTTGGAGTATATAAATGACTATATGTGAGAGTGAGTGATTGTGAGAGTGGCTGTAT
The DNA here is from genome assembly GCA_963921515.1 of Calotriton arnoldi. Taxonomy (NCBI): domain Eukaryota; kingdom Metazoa; phylum Chordata; class Amphibia; order Caudata; family Salamandridae; genus Calotriton; species Calotriton arnoldi. Next base: position 50,794 of record CAWUFW010003917.1, on the reverse strand, counting down.
GGATGAGTGTGTGCTTGTATCAGTGATTGTATAAGAGCGTAAGAATGTGCTAGTATTTGTATGAGTAAGTGAGCTGGTGTGTGTATAACATTATAGGTGAGAAAATGGCAGTGTGATTAATTATTTGCATGACTGACTAGGTGTGTGAGTACCTCTATGGATGAGTGGCGGTGTTTGAGTGTCTATATAGGAGTATGAGTGCATATGATAGTCCTGTACTGAGTGACCGTAAGTATGAGTGACTGTACGGGTGAGTGACTGGATGTGTGTGTAGACCTAAGAATCAGTGAGTGGGTATGTAGTTATTGGTGCTGGAGTGTGTATGGTTTTGAGAATGGCAGTCTGTAATTTAGAGTGGGTGTATCAAAAGTTATATTAGGGTGTGAGAAGATGCATGAAATTATCACATGGATGATGTAATCAGTGATGTCATTTGAGATGTCATCAGTGATGTCATCAGTGATGTCACTGACCATGTCATGAGTGATGTAATATGTGACGTCATCAGCAGTGCATTGCGGGGCGCGAGTTATAGTTAGCTGAACTAACTATAACGGGGGAATTTCACGGGTTTTGTACGAGTGCAATGTCCAACTAACTATAACTTTCCCTAAAACCTATGGTTTTTTCAGTGAATTTCAAAGGTTTTTTAAATGCTAATTTCTAACTATAACATGTCTGAAACCTATGGTTTTTTCAGTGAATTTCAAAGGTTTTTTAAATGCTAATTTCTAACTATAACGTGCCTGAAACCTATGGTTTTTAAGTGAATTTCAAAGGTTTTTTAAATGCTAGTTTCTAACTATGCCTACAGAGGTAGGACATGTGAAGAAAGAAGAAAAAACGCACAGAAAGAAGCAAAAGAAATGCAGAAAGAAGCAACAGAAGTCCACAAAGACGAAGAAAAGTGCAGGAAGAAGCAAAAGATGTGCAGAAAGAACCAACAGAGGAGCAGAAAGAGGCCTTGTTGCAAAATCATCCTGTGCCCACAACTTTTTCAGACGGGTACTGGTGGTAACTGACTCTGACTAACCAGAGCCAGTGCTATGCTAAAAGACACTTAGAATACAGTGAAAACACCTACATACACTAGGGAACACTATGCCTTGGGGTACCCCTGTGATTAGCATGACCTCCTCTGTAAGTCCCTAGTACATAATAGGGCAGGGGGATTAAAACTACCTCTTAAAACGCGCTACAGGGCGCGTTTGCACAGAGGTGAAGGGAGGGGGGGCCTGAGGTGACATGTGTGCAAACGCGCCCCGTGGCGCGTTTTAAGTTGCGGGATTAAGTCCCCTTGAATCCTGAGGGTCCCTGGGGCCTAACTAGCCCCACAGGTACCTACAGTTAGGACCACAGAGCTGAGTTGCAGAGAGGCGTTCCGAGGCCACGCACCTTTTTTCACCTCTCTTCAACGCAACTATGTTGTGCTTACTGAAGGTACCTGGTGGACTAGTTGGCCCCCAGGGTCCCTCAGGATTCAAGGGGAATTAATTCCCCAACTTAAAACGCACCACAGGGCGTGTTTGCGCACGTCAACTGAGGCCCCACCCCCTCCCTTCACCACTGTGCAAACGCGCCCCGTGGCGTGTTTTAAGTTGGGGGATTAGGTCACCTTGAATCCTGAGGGTCCCTGGGGCCCAACTAGCCCACCAGGTACTTCCAGTAAGCACCACAGGCCTGCGTTGCAGAGAGGTGGTCCGAGGCCACGCCCCTTTTGACACCTCTCTGCAACGCAGCTCTGTGGCGCTTACTGGAGGTACCTGGTGGGCTAGTTGGACCCCAGGGACCCTCAGGATTCAAGGGGACTTAATCCCCAACTTAAAACACGCCACAGGGCGTGTTTGCACACATGTCACCTCAGGCCCGCCCCCTCCCTTCACCACTGTGCAAACGCGCCCCGTGGCGCGTTTTAATTTGCGGGATTAGGTCACCTTGAATCCTGAGGGTCCCTGGGGCCTAACTAGCCCACCAGGTACTTCCAGTAAGCGCCACAGCCCTGCGTTGCAGAGAGGTGGTCCGAGGCCACGCCCTTTTTACACCTCTCTGCAACGCAGCTCTGTGGCACTTACTGGAGGTACCTGGTGGGCTAGTTGGACCCCAGGGACCCTCAGGATTCCAGGGGACTTAATCCCCCAACTTAAAACACGCCACAGGGCATGTTTGCACACATGTCACCTAAGGCCCCGCCCCCTCCCTTCACCACTGTGCAAACGCGCCCCGTGGCGCGTTTTAAGTCGGGGGATTAACTCCCCTTAAATCCTGAGGGTCCCTGGGGTGCAACTAGTCCACCAGCTACCTCCATTAAGCGCCACAGAGCTGCGTTGCAGAGAGGTGTAAAAAGGGGCGTGGCCTCAGAACACCTCTCTGCAACGCAGCCCCCTGGCGCATACTGGAGGTTCCTGGTGGGCTAGTTGGCCCCCAGGGACCCCCAGTATTCAAGGGGAATTCGTTCCCCGTCCGCCAGGGGGCGCGTTTGCAGAGTGCTGCAAGGAGGGGGCATGGCCTCCGGCGCGATGCCGGTCTTTTTTTTTAAGAAGGGGGGCTGTGTGGCCCCCCTTCTTTTTGTAATTTATTTGCCCTGGGGACCCCATCCCCCAGGGCCTGCCCCCTAATTTTTTTTTTTTTAATTCAAAAAATTTGGAAGGGGGGCCGCATGGCCCCCCTCCCGAGGCCTTAATCGGCCCCGGGGTTTGGACTTATTTTTTTTTTTTTATCTTTTGGAGGGGGGCTGCGTTGCCTCCCTCCTCAGGCCACTTATGGCCCCGGGGACCCCATCCCCCGGGACCGGCCTTTGTTTTTTTTTTCAATTTTGAGGAGGGGGGCTGCGTGGCCCCCCTCCGGGGCCACTTGTAGCCCCGGGGACCCCATCCCCCGGCTGGCCCTCTCCGTTGGGGACCGTGGGGGGGTCCCCAATCCCCCATGGTCCCGCCGGCTCCCCGCGTCCCTCGGGAGCCGGCATTGCTTTTCCACATGGGGAGCTGCTAAGATGCAGCTCCCCGTGTGGAAAGCAATCGTCTTTGGTTTTGGAAGAGAGAGCAGGTTTCCTGCTCTCTCTTCCAAAAACCAAAGCAGTTTGCTATGACAGGACGGGAGCCGCGAGGCTCCCGCCCTGCCATTGCAAGCTACAGTGTCCCGGGGATGAGCACCCCGGGACACTGCAGGAGCCGGCCCTGGGGGGTGGTGGTCCCCAGGGCCATCAAGGGCTCCAGAAGGGGGGCCGCGCGGCCCCCCTCCCAACATGTGCAAAGCCCCGGGGAGGTGGTGGTCCCCGGGGGTCCGAAACGGACCCCCACATTCAAATTCTTAGTGCCCCGGGGAGGTGGCGGTCCCTGGGGCGTGTGGGGGGGCTCGAGCCCCCCCCCACACAGGTAATTTTAATTTTAAAAAAAGAAGCCCCGGGGGGTGGCGGTCCCCGGGGCTGCGGTAGGGCCGAGTGCCCTCCCGCACCATTTTTAATTGAAAGCCCCGGGGGTGGCGGTCCCTGGGGCCCCCACTCATTATTTTTATAAACCCCGCATGCCCCCGGGACTTGGCCCACCCGGGGGCCAAATAACAACGAAGCGCGGGAGTCCGCGCTTCGTTTTTTTTTTCCACAGCGGGATCCGCGCATCCTAAGCGCATCCCGCCGATTTTTAAAAAAAAATAAATAATTTTTTTGGGCCCTGGGGGTCCTTGTGGGACCCCCTAAGCAGGCCTAGGGGGTCAGGGTGTTTCTACCCTGCCCCCTTTTTGCGTTTTGCGCACTTGTTTCTTGTGCCTCGGTTCTACCGAGGAACAAGATGGCTGCCAACACTTCCTGGTTTGGAGTGTTGACAGCCAATTAGCATACAGCTCGTGATCGGGAGGGTGCGCTCAGGGTGCGCGGAGCCTCCGCGGCCATAGATATATATGTGATTTTACTTTTGATTTTCTCAGGAACTACTGAACGGATTTACACCATTTAACCAAAAGGCACGACTCTGAACCAAGTGCTACCCTTTTGCCAAATTTGGTGTAATTCCGTTCAGCAGTTCGGGCTGTAGCTGCGACTAAAGGTTCCTATGGAAAATTGCATGGGGAAAACACGTTTTGGGACCCCCTTTTTTCTCGGCCCCCGCTTGCCGAATCACCCCGAAACTTTCAGGATAGGAGCAGACCGGAGCGGGCCATAAGTTTTGAAAATTTCACGAAGATTCGTCAACCGGCGCCAAAGGTATTGGAAATAGAACGTTGCGAATTTCCTATGGAAAATAGGTCCTAACTATAACTATCTACTGGCGACCGCCAGTAGATAATACAAATATTGTTTCTTAATAGATATATATATATATATATCTATTAAGAAACAATATTTTTGTATGTTTTTTTAACAATATTAGTATCAAACCATATTTTTTCCCAATATTTTTGTACTTACAATTATAAGGATAGGAAATCAACTATTTTGTAAACAAACGTTTTGACACAATATTCCTATTACACAATATTGTGGATTCAATATTATGTCAGTGATCCGATCGTATTTCTCGGATCCATACTGCCAGTGATTTGGGAGAGATGGTGAACAGCAGTGGAGAAAAGAGGCATCCCAATGTAAGTCATTATCTAGATATAGTTGTGGGACTCAACAGATGGCCTTAGACCCTTTCTCAAAGGAGGGACCTGAATATACTGCTATTACCCAATTCACTAATGGAGAGCAAAATCCTGTTTGCTGAAATCATTCATAAAAAGACAGTTTCCTCATCAAATATCTTCTGAGCATCCAGAAAAACAAATAGGTGTCCAGACCTCCTAACATGACAGAGCAGTTAAATCACCTTTTTAATGATATCCTTTACCTGCCTAACCATGAAAAATCCAGAATTGTCTGGATAAACCAACTAGGAAACAAATGCTTTCAACATCGCTGCTAGGACAGAGGTATGGATCTTCACCTCCATGTTCACTTAGATGATAAAAGAGCCTGGTTTAGAGTGGTCCTTACCAGCTTTAGGGTTGACCATTGCTTCTACCTGAACCATAGAGAGAAACACAACTTAAGAGTTCCCATACCACCAAGCATTGGTTTAGACAATGTGAAGTTAAAGGGCAACAGATTTATAATTAGTGACAAGAAATTGAAGCTTTGACAGTTTTAGGTATTTTAACACTCACACTACTCGTCCTTCAGAATAGAGGCTCCTACAATAGATTTCTGATCAGCAGGTAACATAGCGAGTCCTTCTTTAGATAGGTCGCCCTCCTGCCCAAGGGAAGACACTGCTTCCATTTCATGCAGATTTTGGTAGTACTCAATAAATAATTTGAGTTTGCCTACATTCGTTGGCATTGCCCTTTGCCCCTTTGCTGTCAAAACTCCCACCTTTGCCGGCATCTGTCTTGCTCCCAACTTGGCTTCCAAATCTTTCCTTGTCCATTTTCCTCCGAACAGAACCTCTGTTCTAGTTAAAATTATGTAATGGATAGTGGATATTACATTATTAGTCTTTATTGTAAATAGATAATACATGTACAGTTGTTGATTTTAAACCCCAACCTGTTGTATGCATTTATTGAATTAGTGTCTGAATAACTCATATGAAGTTTAGGGATAAAAGGGGTTTGTGTGTGCAAGACGTGGGCAGGGACAAGCCACAGAGAGCTGCACAGCCTCAGCCTGTCCCACACAATTGGCCTTACATCACAAAAATCTTTCAACAGAGGGTCTGGGAGTCTGCTCGTGTTAAAAAGAAAAGCCAGAGTCCATGAATATACCCAGTCCACCACACTGAATGAAAAGATCAGTATAAAAAGAAGTCAAATGACTGCTGATACTATTAGAGAAATTATATAGATAGAGATGACCACTGTACTTTGCGTTACGTGCTCACCCGCTGATCAATTAAGGTTTTTCTGACAATTGGGAAATAAATTGTCAGTGGTTCTTGGTCATAAGGATAATTTGTTGATCCTTTAGTGGTGCTCTACTCATTTCGTTGAGGAGCCCCGGTTAGAAATTGTTTGGCGCTCTTAGCGGCACCTAAGCTAAGCTTACACGGCAAACTTCTGATCCCTGTGAGTAGGCAGTGACAATGAAGGCGGTCTTTCCTCACAGAAATTTTCCATTTTACTCAAAGGGATTTGTTTGAAATATTCATTCTCAGTTGCCTTAAAATAACAGGCTTTGTTGGTGGATCTTTTGAAACAAGCTCTGAGGTAAAATCTTAAAAGCTCATAGACACAAAAGATTCTCTATTGTTCTCACTGTTAGCCTCAACTTCTACAGACTTGCATATATTTTTGCAGCCTTCAATATTATTCTTGTCGCAATATTAACTGTGAAATGGGCTTTTTGTATTTTAGCACAGCTAAACCTACAGTTCTTATAATTATAGTAAAATTAATTTCATTTGAAATTATTATAATAATACTATGACAAATATGGATATGAAACCTGCTTAAATCTGATACAAACAAAAGGAAACAAGCAGCTTCTCCACCACTATTGAAATCCAAAGTTGTAGACTGGCAAGATATGTCACAAAGTAACATTCTTGAGGAGGTTCACGCCATTTATACTGTGTGAAATCAGGTTGTTGGTTGAGGGGAGTGAAACCCTACTCAAGCAACAGCCAAAATCCTTGTAGGGTGAACCACAAAAAGTCACTAAATAAACCTGTGTTTGACCATCTGATAGTCTGGCACAAAAACAGTCAGGCTTAACTTAGAGGCAATGTGTAAAGTGTTTATGCAGCACACCATAAGAAATAAAGTGAAAACACAACACAAGAAAAATCCTGCACCAGTTTAGGAAAAAAGAATACAATTTAATAAATTATTTGATTCCAAAATGACAGAAATGCAATCAGTAGAGCAGGCGTTATTAATGTTTAAAGTGAAATGTAGCACTTAAAATATCAAAGCACCAACCGCGGGCATCTAGTCGCACAAGACCGGGGCAAAGTTGAAAGTTATGGCTGACCACGATGAAGCGTGGGTCGGATACAAGAAGCAGATTGGGCATGGTCTCCACTTACCTTTGGACTTAGAAGAATTTTTTTTGAAAAATGTCTGAGAAAGTGAAGTTTAGCCGGGGAAGGCAACTGGAGGTCTCCAAGGAGGAGGTGCTGTGGTCGGAGAGCCACTGGCCGAAGTCGCGGTGATGATTCCTTCATTCGAAAACAGTCTCTTTTTTGGAAGTCAAAGATCTCCAGCAGGACAAAACTGCAAGTTATAGCCGACGGGGTCTCCACAAAGCCAGATACCACTTCTTCAAGGAGCTGCTGAACAGGATTTGCTGCTGCAGAAGAGAACATAGCAGGAGCTGCCGTGAAGTCAGGCGATGCACCTTGGGCAGATCGATGAGCAGTTTGGTCTCAGTCTTTTCTTGGTTCTCAGAGTGTTTTTTTGTCGAAACTTTTCTAAGTCCTAAGTTTTGGGTATGGGCTATCTGGGCACCTTTAGCACCACTTCCAAGGCCCGAGGACTGGAGAGGCACCACTTGGAGGGTCAGGACTCACTCAGGCTGGGTCCAGGTGCAGGTTCAAGATGGTTGGATCCTTTTCTGTCCCTGAGGCTCTGATGAGGAGGCCAGCCAACTAGCCCTTGGAGTCACTCTGGTATTCATGGGTTCAAGGAGAAGTGCAGTGCACAAGCAGCAGGGCAAACCTCTGGGGGCTCAGGGCAGGCTTCAGGCAGCAAAGCAGTCTTCTACACAGAGAGAAAGCATCACTTTCTTTTTTTCGGTAACCTCTGCTGCATCCACACACTTGGAATCTTCACTTTTTGGGAAAATCAATCAAGTTCAATGCAGCACTTTGGTAAAAGTTTGTTGTTTATGGTAGGGCATACACCACTATTTTTGTTCTTTTTTATATTGTTTTTCCTTTGTATCAGTGTTGGTGGGTAGTGGCCCATGATGGATTAACTTTTTTAAGGGAAAGTGTTTGCACATTTTTCGGATGGTGGAGGCTTGGGGTTAAATATACTTTTTCAACATTTTCTTGTGTGTTTTTGTGACTTTTGAATTGATTTATTATTTTATTGTGATTTTATTTTACTGTTTGGGGCCTAGTATGCCCTGCACTAGGCCCTAGATGCACTTAAGATGTATTTTTTACATTCTCATAATTGTTGTACTATATGTTTTTAAAACATTTAGGGGCTCTTGGATAGCCTTGTATTAAATGCAAAATGCAGGTTGTTTGTTGTCTGCATGTGGCTGCTTTTGGCTAGGGTCAGGGTGGCTCCTGGAGACAAGGTCCATGTAGCCAGACATCTTCCTTTGTTCTCAGCTACCTTCTTCCCTATGTGCCTGCCCACCATGTTTTCTGATTTTGTGTTTTTGTGACATTGTTGATATATTGTGGTTTTCTTTTTCCGCAACATGTAAAATTATTTTGGAGGGGTAACTGATGTTGTTTTTGGCTGTTTGAGGTTGGAGAAATTTTAAAATTGACTTAATTTTCCTGTTTGGCATTGCTAGTTTAATGGTGGTGGGTAAGGGCAGTTCCATGAGTATGCCCAGATACATTTTGGGTAAATAATATTTATCTTTGCAATATTTTTCCTGAAAGACTAAACGATGTGTTTTGGGAACGGAGCTTCTCCAGGCAGGACAGGGCAAATATGTTATTTGTTCCCCATGTCCCTTTATTTTCTGGCAAAAAAGGGGTGGCCATTATGTGTAACCAGTGTGTATGTTCCCCTTGTCTCCTTCTTTGCTGCCCATGTGGCGGTGGCCATTTAATATAGCCAGTGTGTGTGTGTGTGTGAGAGAGAGAGAGAGAGAGAGAGAGTGTGTGTCCATTCCGTCTTTGTTCTCTATACCAACTTTTTTTGCTGAGTGTTTGTTTGGTGGCCATTTTGTCTTTGTCTTCATGCCTCCTTCTTCATTGGTGATGTGGTTGATGAACTAGATTCTACCAATTTCTACAGCCAGTGTGTTTCAATCCTTTTATTCCACTTTTAAAAGCCATTATTTAGGAGCAATGACGGGAGAGGCCCATGACATTTTTGTTCATTTTTTTCTTCCTGATAACTTTATTTGTGTTTGTAGCTGGTTGTAGTACAGTGTTGTTTTTATTCATTTATATGATATTTGCCTACCCCCCCTTGCTGGCTCAGAGTCACCATGGGTCCTGGGGGCACCAGCAATTACTTTATTCATTTATTTGTGTTTCATCTACATCCCCTTGCCTTGCATAGAGCCCCCATAGGCACTGGATGCATTGCACACAGCAACTATTTCATTAATTTGATTTTCCCTGCCACCCAAAGGGTTTCCCAATGGCCTTGGATGGACACCAACAGTTATTTAATTAATTTATTTGATTTTTGTGTTCCCCACACTGCCTCCCATAGGAGTCCGATGGTCCTTGAATGGACATCAGCAATGAATTCATTTATTTGATTTTTCCATGCAACCTCTGCCTCTCTTTGGCTTTCCAAGGGCGTTGAAGGGACACCAGCAATTATTTCATTATTTAATTTGATTTTACCCTGCATCTCCTTGCTTCCCATGGAGTCCCCATGGATCCTGAATGGACACCAGCAATTATTGAATTGATTTACTAAATTTTCCCTGCTCTACCCTGCCTCCCATAGGGGTCCGAAGGGAAATGAAGGTACACAAATTAACCGTTGTCTGTGTAATTTAATGGGGAAAAACAATTACTTTATGGATGGTTTGGGCACAATATTCTTAAGCATTTCTGATGATGATGATGACTTAACTTGATTTACAGTGGCTGGATTTAGATTGTCCCCATTTTACTGACTTCCTGCTTTTTTCAATATTAGTTGCATGTAGGTGCACAAGACATCACACATGGTACTGAGACAGAGAGAATTCTGCAAATTAGCTGACAGTGACATTCGTGTCCTCCTCCCCAAAGTGCTTCTGATCGTGCTAAATACCAACTACTAGTGCTAAGAAGATGACCTCAAAAAGGAGCTTCATGCAAAGAAAGTGGCCAGTGAGGAGAAGAGGAAGCATGTTGCAATCACAGGCATCAAAGCCCTCATTCTTTTTCAGGAAAAGCGACAAACCTGCTGCCCCCCCCCCTATGGGCAGGAAGAGACCGGGAGGAGGATCACTCCTGCATCAATAGCGCCATTCCAAAAAGACGTAAGCCCATGTCTCTTAGCACTGCAGACATGGAGATCAGTGAATTAGAAATGGAATTTCCTTAGTCACAAACTGATTTGTTACAGCTAGTCAAAAACAGGAGCCACAGACAGCAACAGATCTTCCAGAAGAAGGGGCAGAACAACAGGTTAAGCTTTCCGCTGTGCAAGATGTTGGTGAGACTATACTTCCTCCATTGGCTTCACAATCTCTAACAAGGGAAAAAAAGAACATTCCCCAATCTTCTCTAAGTCACTCTGATGTTCAGCACATGGATTGGACCCAACAGTGTCTGAGAAGAAAAGGAAGGCTTGAGTAAGTGAGGAAGGTGATTATGATGATTAACCTGTGATTGGCAATGTGGAGAGTGGCTCAGAGAAAGTATAGCTCACCTCATCATCATCATCATCATCAAATAACTTTATTCGGTTATTTGTCTCAAACCATCAAAGTATACAAAAATGCAACAATCATCAATTTACAATCTAAAAGAATAAAAATACATTTCCGAAGCTTTGATTAAAATATGCAATAAAAAAAAAAGTGGTCAAGATAAAAACCCACATTAAAATGCATAAAAGACAAGCTTCAGTGTAACAGCCTTCCAGCTTGAGGACATTAAAAAGAACTCAAATGCAATGCACAATACGATAATTCCATTGGCCAACATATCACAATCAGGAGCATTTATTTTCACACTACAGCCTAAGATAAAAGCTTCTGTCGGATTATCCAGAAGGCAAATAAAAAACGGCTAACGGCAAAGACTGTTGGCCCCGATACGTCTGTTTTTAAGATTCTATATGCAGTCTGGTATTGCCTTACTGCAAGAATTAGGCAAATTGGTCGTATCCACCTCCTGCGTATCTGTTGATATTTAGGGCAAAAGAAAAGTACAAGCTCTTCAGACTCTTTTGCGCTAGTGCAGGCAGGACATGAATCTATTGATAAGCCAACAGCCTCATTTCCGGTAAACTTTAGGAGCAGGTTGCCATATCTGAATCTGACGTATAAACTTTTAGCGAGGGGGGGCGAAATTCGATCCAAAAAGGGTTCAAATCGCAAACATGATTTAACAATTAAAAATTTTGATGTTAGCTGACCATTAGCTAGATTAGTAGCATAGTGCTCCTCCACCACCGCCCAATACCTGGCTTTTAGTCTCAATAGATCACCTCTTGTTGCCTTATCTGTGCGTTCCCATAGATCCACCAAATTCGTCAGTTTACACCAATCTGCGATATGTTTAAACCACGGTAATTTTTTAGAACCACTGATCATCAGTACCTCCCTCATTGAGTTACGATAATCACTGAGCTGAGGGGTTGTCCACAATCGCAGCCAATAGGTTAAAGGTTTCAAAGCAGCCATGTCACCTATTCTTTTCATCCCTAGGTCGCAAAAAAGGGGAATCAATGGGGTGGTAATGGGTGCCGAAATAAGTGATCTGGCAAAGATGTTTTCACAAATCGTTAGTTTGTTTACATTAGTATGACCCCATATCTCTGCTCCATACATATAGCTCACCTCTATTCATCTTGGTTAGAGACATGTGGCTCCACCTATCGTGTAGTTCCTATAAAACCTATATAGGATCTGCACATTTAGACAACATACACTGTAGGATTGGTGTAAGACTGACTCTAGACACCCCAACCGGGTATGTTGGCCTGTGTACCAGCTACCTCACAGTGCCACTAGAAATTCCTCTTACCAAGGAGAGAATAGTTCTTGGCAACTATCGAACATGACAACCCTGATCCCGCAGGATCGTGGAAACAGTGTACTACTTTTCCCTCAGTCACTCGTGCTCACTTAGTCTCAGAGAGATACACAGAATAAACAGTATGGACGTTTTTCAATAAGCATTTATTGAACAGTTGTTATTCTAGAGTAAAATAGGTGTGCTGAAACAACCACTAGACAGAAACAGATATAAATGATTAGAAGCACTAAGAAAGTAAAAGGATGGTAGATTTCTACCATTTTGCTTTAACCATGAATACAGGCAAGTATATAAAATACATGACAATAAAATGCGTACTCCTACGATGCTACCCTAACTAGATGTACCTAAGTGTACCTAGCATGTATGTAGGTGTCCAGCCAAGAATCCCTCTAGGATAAAGTCAACCCCATTACCTGAACTGAGAGACTGTGGGACCCCGTCTTGGCCACCCCGCAAGGGATGTTAGACCACTGCGAGCTGGAGTATCTGCATGCAGGAACCTCAGCGTATCGCGTCAGTATGTCGGTAGGGAAGTCCTGATCTCCTCTCTCTATCTCAGCAAGATGTGATGTTAATATACCCAAAGGTATCCCCAGGGGTGCTACCTTGCTGTGCCATTTGTCGGACTTAGGATGACGTCGGGAATGAACCTTGTACATAGTTATTATGCAGGAGATGGTAGTCCTTCTGAGTTTCCAAGAATCCAAGAATCCTCATGCATAATGTTTGAGGCTATTGCTTAGGGAAAACCCCATGTTTTGTAAGCAGTACCGAAACTAGGTAAAGGGTCAGTCCTAGCAGCCCGTTATGTATGTAATGTAATGAAGGGACGAATATAGGTGAAAGGTTGGGATATTACCCAGGCCTATATCGGGGTACCTATATGGAATATAACACCCACTCCTCATCCGACTAGACAACATAATTAAATTCTAACGTACCACTAGGCTGTCTAGGCTCTAGTACGCAAGCAACTACAATAAAACAATAGTTTTGTTAAAAAGTTCTAAAAAGCTCTAACAGAGAGGAATTGTCACTCAAGCAATAGCTCTAATGTGTCCATATATATATAGTTTCGAACGACTACAAGCATTGGAAAGCCATGCGGGTCATAAAAAGTGTCAATTGTTTTGAAGCTCTATTTCAAGTTGTTTTAGAAAAAAAGGCCAAAATTCTCCAAGCACACAATGAGCCAAAAGTTTGTGTCATGGCTGGTAGACGTAACATTGCTGTTGCCTGCCTTCGCAGACGACGGTCCTTGTAACACCTCGCAGATTACGTCAATTGAGCACAGATGATCTTCTGTACTGGCTGCAGCCGATGCTGGGGCAGCCTGTGCGCCATCCAAGGCCTGGGTGTTAGTGGAGGAGCCGGTATCCGATCCAACAGAAGCAGAGACTTCCTGTGGTGGCTCTAAGAATGCCACCCTCAACATCGGAATACGCTGGTGACACTGCAGACCATGGGCCGTTATCGGGTCCAGTAATGCATCAACGTCCGGTTGCGCGACTGTGGGAAGTGTCAGACAGAGATCCAACACGCATTCTTCTCTGCAGAACAGACATCGGAGAACAGGTAGGATGCAGTCCATCCACATTGGTCTAAATGACAGGAACCAAGAGGCACTAAGTTCCCGTAGGCGAGGTGTGCCCAGATGTTGTACCATGCGATCACGGTATTTACGTTCCAGGTGTGCTTTTTCCATCTCCTTGGTGACTGGGACGTCCATTGCGTAGCAAAAAAATTACAATCAGGATACCTGCTATTAGAAACAGGATCAGCGCAAGTCCTCCAAAAATGCTTCCGAATACGGAGGGTATAAAGTTCGGTATAACTCCGAGGACCGTCTGAAAGGTGCTTAACAGTCCCGAACCTATGGTCTTAAATAGGTGGACTATACCCGTCGTATCAGACATGTTAAAGATACGATTTACCATTTCTGTGAAATGGAAGGGGCAATTCGTACGTATGAGTGCATGTATCTCAGCCGAGGACCTTGCTATTTGGAGATCAAAAGTCTCCCGGGCGGAGGAAAAGGGTACGGTTTTCTGTAGAAGCATGGCTTTCATTCTGCTCAGAGTATCAAACCGTATAAAGGAAACATTCAATGAAGGCCATAGCGGTGCCTCCCTGACTGTGTGTGTCGGTGGAAACAATACTTGCATACAGCAAGTAACCCTGGAGCTCACGGTGACAAGATATGCGATGCCCGGAAGCATCCCACAACAACCTTGATCGTTCAGCATCAAGTAGCTCCCATTTGAAAGTAGCCTGAATACTGGGGTAATCACGGATGCCGGGGTACCCCTCAAGTGACAGGATAGGTTCGCTACTGAACCATTGCAAGCCCCGTGCAGCATAATATCCTGCCATATGAGGGATCCACTTAAAGCGTTCTCACAGTTTGTACCGCTTAGAAACACTTCTAGATCCCCACTCCTGCATCGAAATCTGTACGGTAATTCCCAAGATTCCTTGATGAATTCCCTACCCATTACTTCATATCTACCTGCCTGTTGTTGTTCTAGGCAGTACTGAAACTGGAAAGTTGTGACCGGTAATGTTATATGGCCATGGATCAACCACTCTGTGGACGGTGATTCTGCCACAGTAAAAGGTAATCTGTCCAGTTTTTCAATACGCAGCATTGTATATTTTGCTCCTCTCTGTGCCATTTTCATCTGTTTTTCTGTTAGATTGTATGCAGAAAACAGTGACGTACTGTTGATAAAACGCCAAGGCACGTAACCTGCGCGCAATGATTGCAGCGTCCAGCTCAATAACATAATAGAACGTAATTGCGATTGTCTGTGCTGTAGTATGGACAAATCTTGTTCTAGTACATCAATAGCAGAAGATACAATGCTGCCAAGTGAATAAATCCTGGATGTTACCGTAGTCATACCATTGTCAACTACGGCTAACGCCTTTTCTAAATTGATCCTATCTATTTCTCGTAGTCTCTCCTCTGTTTCTTGTTGGGAGATTTTCCAAATTTCATTATAGACAGCGTAATAGAAAAGTTTTTGACGTGGCTTTCTGGGACCTAGTAAAAAAATCCCGTAGGTCCACATCCTCTGTAAGTAAGGATAAGTGTTGTTTCACCTGGGAGAGTGTTGAGGTTTTTAGCCAATCGAGGCATAACTTCCCAACACTGTATGATGTCACCAGCGCTGGATGTTCTCTTTGTACATAGCGTGGGTCTGGCCTATGGGTACTAAACCCTTCGGTGGTACCCCTGAATCTTCCCTGACATCTGTTTGTGTCTGTGGGCCAAACCAACCATCCTTTCCAATTGGGGTCTGATCTATTGTATTGTAAAATGTCATCTATTGTAGCCCCCTCTTGTGATGTAAAATTTTCCTCAGTATGTGATGGTGTTGGAATCCGAGGAGTGTTCAAATCCTTGTTCTTGGCTATTCCAAAACAGGAAGTCTGTTGCACAGTATCATTTTGAAATATCATCTGCTGAGGAATGAGGCATGCTCTAAATAGCGCTTCTGTTCCCTGGACTTGCCAGTCTCTAGAACCCCAGACTCATTTTAAGTCTATAGTGTCCTTCCATAAGTCGAAACCCTGTTCAGACAGTTGGGTAATAAAGGAAGCAGAGTAAATCTGTTTGGTGTTAGACAGTATATTTTTCTGTGCGGATGTCGGTGCAGCCTTATAGTAATATGAGGTCGGGTCGGAAATGTTGAACCCTGAAAAATATGAAAATTTCTGTGCAAAATTTTTTGAACTACTTTTCGGTGGTGTAGGGCAATGTTCCCATTGGTGATATGTAAAAACATTCCTAGGGGTACTGGATTTGTGTAGAAAATGATGACCATAATGTTGATAACAATACATGGTGTTAAAATCTGATGTGTCTTCTAACATTTCATTGCTAGAAAATGCGGCAGATTGTTCTAAATCAGACAACATACTGGTTACAGTTTTAAAATCCCAATCATCGGAAAATGTACTGGAGGTAATGATATGATTTAAGGAAATTTTAAATAAATGAGATATTTTTAAAAGTTCAGTCGGGCCAAATATATCATAATTAACCTTGTCCCATACTATACCATCAGGTATAGGAACTGCTGTAATGTTCACTGATGCGTGTATGGACAACAAGGGACACCCTACTCACAAAGAACCAGGGTATGTAAGCTATACCCAGAAACAGTGGTTCCTGTGGAAACAGTTGTAGATAATACACAATATTGCAATGCACAATGGCAATAGAATAGGGGTAGGAGGGATGTCAAAATGAGAAGTGCGACCAAATACAGCGCAATACTGGTAAGTTTAGAATGTTTATGTACATAAATATTTACAGTAGTAATCAATATAGGTGCGTGGTGTCCCCAAGTGAACATGGAACTCATAACACTGTGCGTGAAATTTTGTGACAAAGAAAAAAAGTTTCCATAATGAAAAAGTCGACCATTGATTTAGTACAGGATGAAATCAGCCATCTGATATAATAATCAAGACTGGTAAATGGTTCGCTTTCAATACTGTCGATGGCGTTTCAACCCCGTTAACTGTAAGGGGTCTCTTCAGGACCTATCAATGCAGGGACATCTGAGTGGGGATTAGACTATCCAAGTGATAGTGGTGCTACCAAAGTAAGTGAAGGTAGAAAAAGGGGGGTTTTACTCACATGGGAACCCAGCTGGGAACTCAGAGAGGGGAGGGGCAGTCTTCAGGGGGAGCTGTATCAATGAACAGCTTCTTGTTTCACGGCAATCTGTAGATGCAAAGTTCTTTGAAACACGATGAAAACACAGCCAATGCGTGTCGGGTAAACGTGTTACTCGGATGGGGCACAATGGCAGCAGGAATAATTCCGGTGACACGTGCAGCTGCTACGTGTCAGGCAAAGAAGACCGTGCGAGTCCGTCTCCTGTGATGTTCACTGATGACAAGTCTCTTTGTTCGCGATGTGATGAAACATGAGGTTTCAGGATCAAGTTCACTTTTGATGATGCAGAGCTTTGACGAAGGTAAGTTCCATTAATAAGTAAGCAGAAGACAGTTACTAAGCCTATCCAGAAGAGAAAGAAAAGTATCCCGTGATTATCCAAATTTCTATACAAGGTGACGCCAGATAAGTCTTTTTAAGGAAAATTAAGAAGTCTTTGATTTGTTGTTGACGAGATATTGGGGCTGGTGTTGTTTCAGGTTCACTTGGATCCAAGGATAAGGTATCGAAGTCGATGAAATAGCCAGATGCAGTTCGATCTATTTTAGGTAGTTCCGCAGGTTTTGTTGAACTTGTAGACGGCTCTTGTTGAGGCATGTTTATGTAGACATCAGTGTTAGGTCGAGTTGAAATTTGTCTTTCATTTTGGCTTTGAATTTCTGTTTCGAGAGGAACAAGTTCCATTGCATTGTTGCATAGTCCATCATTCCGTATTGGAAACTCTTCAAACGTGATGAGCTTTTCTGTCTGAACTCCCTGTATGGTAGCGAGAGGAGGGCGTCGGCTACCCAGGAGCCCACTAGGCCTACTATTCAGTATCGGCCACATAGTGTGGTTTGATCAGATCAATGGAGACAAGTCTCTTTTCCTTTTTTCCGGCAAGCCGGCAGAAGTACAGTTCTTGTTCCTTGGACGGCCAGGACAGGTACAGGCTTTCTGTATGATGGCCCAAATTCTTTTTGTCCACTATCTTTTCCCTCACCAGATCCCCGACTTTAGGAATCCAGACAGGTCTTGCCGTGACTGACTTCCCCAGTGGCGGTCCGCTTTACCTGCACATTATTCTGTAGTGCCCTGGATTCATTCAGATTCTGTAAAACAGCCAAACGTTTATTGATGTCAAAAGGTTTTTCATCCGCCACTGTGCCTTCACAATCAAGATCAGGTACCCACATTCTCATCCCAAATAGGACCTCATAAGGAGTGACACCCCCTAGAGAACGTCTTGGCATGTTATTCAAGGCCCGCTGTACCCCATATAAGTGATTGACCCAACTGCCACCCGCGCCTAATACTCTAGCTGTTAACGATTGCTTTAAGTCCCGGTTTTTCCTCTCCACAACCAAATTTTCCTCAGGATGGTACGGAGAGGAGTACCGCAGTGCAACACCCAAACTTCCCATGGCTTCCTTGTAAGCCCTAGAGCTAAACGCAGGGCCACGGTCAGAATGTAATGTGCCAACTGTGTATGTCCCTATAAAGACTCGCAAATCTTTGATAACAGTTCAAGTGCCAGCCGAGCGCTGAGGCCATACCCATAGGAATCTCGAGCAGGAATCCACTGCAACCATGATGTACTTGTAAGCCCCATCAGATTGTAAGGGGCTGCAGTGGTCCAAATAGACACACGCGAGTGGTCTGTCTGATATTAGCAATGGTGTCTGCGCTGGACGTGTTATGTGAAGCCCTTCATCTGTTGACAGATGTCGCAAATTAAGACATAATCTTTTGTCTGCTTTGTTAACCCTGGCCACCAATAGCGTTGTTTCAGTAAAGAAACTGTCGCCGTAACTCCTGCGTGTGCAGAACCCACACCCTCGTGTGCAGCTAATATTAAGCCCAATCTGCAATCCATGTTTGGTATTCCTCTATCCCCCACTCCGGGAATCTGAGCAAATGGAACGTTATTTGCATCTAACTTGTAGGAGTACTTGAGTGGAAAACCTTTCGGCAATGCCTTATTGTCTTTGTGTGAAGCAATAACAGCTACCAATATCTGTCCATCTATTCTCGTTTTTGAACGAGTGATTGCAGCTATGGACGCAGTTCGTACTGCCCCCTTTGCAGCTTCATCAGCCAATGAATTCCCTTCAACGTGAACGCCATCACGTTGATGACTCAGGGTGTGTATCACGTGAGCCCTTGGTAGTTCGTTTTTCAACTCAACTACCTGTTCCCATAGCATTTTATGCTTAATTGTGCCACCTTTTGAGTCCCCAAACCAATTTTGTCCCCAATGGTGAAGATATTCATTGTATGACTGGACACAGTAAAAAGAATCGCACACAATTAGGGCCCGATTCACAGAACTAACTTACGTCAAAAACGTAAAGTTAGTACCTTTTGGTATTCACAGAATACACTTACTCATTTTGGTATTCACAGAATACACTTACTCATTTTGGTATTCACAGAATACACTTACTCATACTAACTTTATGTCCGCACTCGGGCCGGAGATTCCGGCCCGGAGGTGGAGATTCCGGCCGTTTGTGGAGATTCCGGCCGGTGGGGGAATCTCCACAACCGGCCGGAATCTCCACAAACGGCCGGAATCTCCACCTCCGGGCCGGAATCTCCACCTCCGGGCCAGAATCTCCACAAACGGCCGGAATCTCCACCACCGGGCCGGAATCTCCGGCCCGAGTGCGGACATAAAGTTAGTGTGAGTAAGTGTATTCTGTGAATACCAAAATGAGTAAGTGTATTCTGTGAATACCAAAAGGTACTAACTTTACGTTTTTGACGTAAGTTAGTTCTGTGAATCAGGCCCTTAGTGTGGGGAATTCTTGATCCGTATTCGTCAGAGCCAGTAATAGAGCTTTTAATTCTGCCAGCTGAGCTGTGCAGTCTCCTAGAGACTGTGATTTTGTACAGCTTGGCTGGAACTTTCTGTCCTGCATAAGACCTTTCACAATCGCACATGCAGCGCTGTATTGTTGTTTACTTCCAATGGCTGGCTGAGCAGATCCGTCAGTGTAAATTATGTATTCATACTGATCTAGAGGCATTATTTCATTAGGGAGAGGATATTCTTGTTCATATTGCAGGAATGCTTGACCCAGACTTGGGTCATATATGTATTCTACGTCTGATGCGGTGAGGGAATTAGCCCATTGTATCCATCTCGGATGTAAAGCTTTAGCATTTGGAACACTAGCTTTGTAGCAGCCTCTAAGGCCGGTACCGGAGTCACGACAATTATTCGTTTCCCCTGAGCCAGTGCTCTTTCTCTCACTACAGCAGTCTGTACTGCTGTCAGAATTTTTTCTGTGGATGCAAAACGCATCTCAGCGTTTGTGTACAAATGTGATTTGTATGCTATGGGTACCGTTTTGCCTTTATTGTATGTGAGGCAAGTGTACCCAGATTGACCCGCAACTATACGGATCACCAGGTAGCGAACATTTACTTGTGTCTGTAAGTGTTTAGACACTATCATGCCAGCTTGTAGGGAACGAAGGATATCTGTGTGTTCCTGTGTCCATTGCCTAACTGAAAAATCAGGTCTTATGAGGTCGTACAAAGGTGTAACCCTTTCTGCGTAATCCAAAATGTATGTTCTAATAAAATTCAGAAATCCCAGTATGGATTGTAAATTTTTCAATAATTTTGGAGGTTGGAACAGCGCACACTTTTCTAAAGAGTTAGCTGCCAAGCTCTTGCCTTCACTTGAAAGCTCATATCCCAAAAATAGGACATTGAGGTGGGCTATTTTTGATATTTTTAAAGTTTAATTAGTAGCCCTCAGAGGTGAATCCCAAAATTATGATGCTCACCCTGGTCAAGTGTTCCTCTAGGTCAAGGGTACTCGCAAACATTTCCTCTGGGGCCAAAACGCACAGTCTGGGGTATCACCGGGGGCTGCACATATGACCGTAGAGGCGTGGGGGCGGGTGATTCGGGATCAGGGGTGGGGCTAAGCTGAGGCGGGACATGGCATGTGGGGAGTTTGGTGGACAAATTCGACCATGTGGAGTAAAACCATGCATGGAATTCACAAAGTACTTCTTCACTGCACAATCAGCACAGGGGGATAGCTACAGGAGGACTGAGGATGCTATGAACATTTTCTAAGTAACCATGTGAAGAGACGAGGACTGACTTGGGCCCAGAGGCAGTTGTATGCTACTGAATTTGAAGAAAATTAAGTAATCAGCTTAGCCAGGCTAAAACTAAGATCACCATAGCAAACCACTCACATCTAAACATGTCCCCAGCTTACACACTCGGACGTTTAGCAAGCTGCTAACTAAAAACCTGCAACCGCGATTTGAGCTGCTGCAGTGCACCATTTGATTTATAATGTGTAACATAGCATGTTAATGCGCTGATGTGGACATCAGCACTCAAATGTGCTGTACTAACCCAAGAGGCATAGTTCTTAGAGGGCATGCTGTATTCAGTTGCAGATTTAGAGCAATCTCTTGTTATTTTCAAACGGAGTTGTGTGGGAGCTTTGTGTGTTTGTGAGGTAGGCTTGTGGAAGTGCACAAGGCAGAGTGAAAAGTCTGACAGTCATCTAGGTAGTTCAACTCCCCATGTACAGATAATAGGTTATGGTCAAGATGCACAGAGGCTTTCAAATTCATATGGTTGATAATATGCATATTGGGTGGCAATAACAGACAATATTTAAGTACAAAGAAACAGTAAATATTGCAGTCTGTATTCTGCTAACACGCAGAGTAAAGCACTTGGATGTATGTAGCACAACTAAAATCTGTACTTGGCAGATACAGCCAAACTTTACCTTTAAATGTCCATAGGGCGCCACATTTTGCATCCCCCCATGCTATGGACAAGCGAAGCTACTAGAAAATTGCTCCTGCTAGGAACCTGATCACACATGCTGTGTGTTCAGGGCCAGTACTGCCACATCAGATACCTTCATGAAATGTTGGCACAGTTTTTACAAATGAATGATGTGCTCCTTGGTTTGGGTCTAGACGACCTAACGGAAACCAGATTAAGCCAGTCATCAGACAGTATGAGATTCTCAGCCCTTCACTCTCTCTCGTGCACGGTATCCCTTTGTAGCTGTCTGTCTGTCTCTCTCTCTCCTATTCTCACTCTTTCTCATACTGTTTACCCCGCCCACTTGGGATGGGGACAACAGCCCAGTCTCATATGCACAGCTAGTAATGCACCTCATGCACTTCGCTCTGGGCACTCAAACTGGGTGTTTGTCCCAAAGTGCAGCCAATAGAGACAGCTGTTCACTGTTGTTAAAACATGTAATCCAGGACGCAGAAGAAAGCCAGATTCCCAGACCCCAAGGCCAGTGGTTATCAATGATCCCTGATCTGCCCAAACTTCCATCAAATGGGGATGGTGTGAAATGTAGGAGAGAGAAAGGGCCTGGCAGACTCAGGTGTTCTACTGAATTGCCTTTTCTTAATTATAAGTAACTGTGGTGTGCCTTAGCATCCCCAAGTAGGTATGGGCTTCCTTCCAACAGATATATAATTTTTCAAAGTGCTACAAAGGGGTAGGGGATGTTAGCTTCTAGTTATTTAAAGTTTCCATAATCGTACCCAGAGTAGAGATGAAGGTATATGCAATTGGAAAACAAAGTTTGTTTCAGATACTAAGCACTGTGAGAAAACCAAATTGCTTCCACCCTCGCTTCATCAATATCCCCCCCACGGCCCTGGCCTCACTGTAATCTGGGCACCTCCCATCTCCTACAAGCTGGCTGACTTTTAAAAATGAAATTCCGGCTGCAGAACCTCAGTGAGTTGCGCGAGTTGCCCTTCTGTAGGTAGCCTGGCGTCAGAGGAACTCAGGGTGGATGATGCTGATCAGGTGAGAGGAAATGCTGTGTGCAGCCCACGGGCTGAGGAGAGGTCATTCCAAACTGAGGATGATTCCAGAGTCGAGGCAGGCAGGCTGGCAATGAAGCTAAACGCAGGTGGCGAGGAAAGCCTGAGGGATGTCTATGCAGGGCTAGAAAGGAAAGCCAGAAACCTGCATCCATTTTGAAATCCTCCTTCGCGCTGCAAGCTCATGACATCACTGAGCAAGAAATGTGGAGGGGCCCGCATGTGAGCAGGAGAGACACTGATTTTCGGAGCATGCTCCTTTGATGCTGTTTTTCCACTGTAAATGCGACCCCCAAGGAACGAACAGGCAGAATAATGGCTGCGGTCTGTATTTGCTGTTGTTTTCTACACGGGGGCCGCATGGAAAGGTCTGGCGGGTTCAAGTGGCCCGCGGGCCGTACTTTGAGTACCAGGACTCTAGGTCATCATCCGTCAGATAAATATCATCTACATAGGACCATGCCTCCTCATCCAGATTCTGAAGTAACTCAGTTACCCTAGCTGAGAACAACCCCGGGCTGTTTTTATACCCCTGGGGGAGTTGACAAAATTTACGCTGGGACCCCAGCGCTGAGAATGCGGTCAAATATCTGCTCTCAGGAGCTATGTTTTGGCAGAAAAAATCCATTGAGATATTTAGTGTTGTTTTGTATTTTTTCCGCACAATGTTATTCATCAATGTGGCACTGTGCGCATTTTGTACTGCAAATGTTTTTGTGCATGGGTTCAGATGTCTGTAGTCTAAAACTAGACTATATGAATTATCGGGTTTCATTACGGGAAACAAAGGATTATTCATTGAAGAGGTGCAAGTTTCGATCACACACTGGTATTCAAGTTGATCTAAGATCTCCCTGACCTGTTTTTTTGCTTCCTGTTTTATTGGATACTGTCTCTGTGGAGTTGGAGTAGATTTTAGTGGTATCACGTGGTGAGCTGACTCTTCATCCCACCCAACATGGTTGCGATATAGTGCAGGGGCAAGGGCTACCGCCCACTCCTGCGCATATGTGTGTTTTAAGTGTGTGGGAACGAGGTCGGAAAAGGCTGGAAAAATGACCCTTTCTCCCTCTGGGCAATCCATAACAATAGCAGGTGGCCAATCTCTTTCAGCTAAAAGAATGTCATAGCCAAAAGTTAGGTTCTCCCAAAAGAGATCTTTAATTTTTCTGGGCTTGTCCCCTTCCATTTGGAGTGTTATTTCATGTAACCTATGTGGAATGCTTACCCTAGTATCAGGCGTTTCCACCGTGATATGTTCACTCATTTCCGTTGTCACCAGAAATTCCATCAGGTTCTGGTGAGCTATTGTTACTTCTGCTGCACTGTCTAGCATCGTCAGAGCCCATTCCCTGTTCAGTAGTTGAGTCCTCAGAATTCTGGGCATGTCTGATCTTAAGACCTGCTACTTTCTTCTTTTTGAATTGAGGTTTTGTTTTAGGCTTTTCTTCTTTTTTGGTACGTAGTCTGAAGTGCGTTGCGTGTCTCTCGACTTTGTACGCTCTTCTTGTCTGTGTTCTGACCGTCCTTCCCTCTCGGAGTCTTTTGATGAACCCTGAAAGGAACGAGAGGAACGTGTAATAGTGTCCTGATACCTGTCAGGTTTTTTAATGTTATCTCTATTCATAAGGTTATACCTTCTTTCGGAGGGCTCCTGCTGAGGAGACCTACCTCTGGATTGAGATCTATTCTTTTGTTGTTTATTATCCCATTTCTTCTTTGAAGAAGCAGGTGTTTGCTGGACCACCCATCAGTTGAGGTTTTACTGGTCTAGCTCCCAAACTATCTCTACCTAATTCTGCATATGCGGTTTCAATAATTTTAGGTAATTCTGTCTACTGTTGTAAAGGAGTGAAATCCCCTAGGCGTTGGCGTATTGCCACTGCTGGTGCGTCCCCTTTAATGTTTGCTAATATTATAGCTGATACCTGGGCAAAATTGCCTAGTAACTTCATCCCTAAGTTCAGAGCAGGTTCTGCCCCGTACTCATTCTGTATTTGTCTTAATACATCTGGTATTACTGCTAATGAAGGGATACAATGAGTCCTGGTATATATGGTAGCGAAGACTGTACCCCAAGTGGTACAATCCTCTATCTGGGGAGCTGTTTCCATGGGCAAGCAAATTGTTAGCATTCTATGCTTTTCTTGTGGACCAGTGTGTGGAAATACTGCTTCTAGCTGTGTTATTTTTTGAGCTATCCAGAATGGCATTTGTTCCCGTTTAGTGGGCATTTTACCCATCACTGCATGTAACGTTTGTGGTGTAATTTTAGTTGTTGATGTTTGAATCTGACCTGTTGGTATAGCCGTTGCTGGCTGAAGTGTGAGTGTTCTCATCACGAACTGTGTCATGTTTCTGTAGTCTTATTAGTTCTTTATGAAGTGTACGTAAGTCTCCTACTGGCATTGTTTCAATGTTAGGGTGTGGTGTGTAGGCCGCTAGTACTGGCCATGATCCTCCGTCTCTTCAGAGCGGACTGAGTCTTACTTTATTTCTTGTATGGGGGAGGGCACCTTTAAACCAGTATTTATGCTCCTGGTAGGTGAGCGGAACTTCAATGTCCTCGCATGGACAATATTCGTTCGGTATGTCATCTTCTATGTAGTAATGAAATGTTTTTGTTCGTGCATTTGCCTGTGGGAATCTAACCCATGAATAGAATACCTCTGTTCTATATGATTCGTATGCCTCAATCACCACGAGCGTTACTGGCCCACCCCTAGCAGTTAGACCATATGCTGCTAGTTTTAGGGTGATGGCATTTCTAACATTTTCAGAAATTTGTATTGCATCTGCATCTTCTTCTTCAGCTGAGAGATTTAGGTCATGCACAGTGCTATCCTGCTGCTCAGTCATTGTTTTCAGTAAGAAGAGTTTTTCAAGGAACTGAGATAAGGTGTTATGCACAATAGGAACAATGTGTCCTTCAAGCTTGATTAACCAACAGCCAATACATAGGATTTTGCCTACTCAGCTGCAGCAGATTTTTTGTACCCTCCCACTCCAGACGTCTCTGGGGAAATGTGAGTAGGGGTCTCTGAGAATAGCACAACTGAACTACTCAGATTTGACCGTTAAATAAGTACCCAACAAACGTTGGCGGCGCCATGTCCTGTAGTTCCTATAAAACCTATATAGGATCGGCGCGTTTAGACAACATACACTGTAGGATTGGTGTCAGACTGACTCTAGACACCCCCACTGGGTATGTTGGCCTGTGTACGAGCTACCTCACAGTACCACTAGAAACTCCTCTTACCAAGGAGAGAATAGTTCTTGGCAACTATCGAACATGACAACCTTGATCCCTCAGGATCATGGAAACAGTGTACTACTTTTCGCTCAGTCACTCATGCTAACTTAGTCTCAGAGAGATACACAGAATAAACGGTATGGACGTTTTTCAATAAGCATTTATTGAACAGTCGTTATTCTAGTGTAAAATATGTGTGCTGAACCAACCACTAGACAGAAACAGATATAAATGATTAGAAGCACTAAGAAAGTAAAAGGATGGTAGATTTCTACCATTTTGCTATAACCATGAATACAGGCAAGTATATAAAATACATGACAATAAAATGCGTACTCCTACGATGCTACCCTAACTAGATGTACCTAAGTGTACCTAGCATGTATGTAGGTGTTGAGCCAAGAATCCCTCTATGATAAAGTCAACCCCATTACCTGAAGTGAGAGACTGTGGGACCCCGTCTTGGTCTCGAGTTGGACACCCTGAATGGGATGTTAGACCACTGCGAGCTGAAGTATCTGCATGCAGGAACCTCAGCATCTTGCGTCAGTATGTCAGTAGGGAAGTCCTGATCTCCTCTCTCTATCTCAGCAAGATGTGATGTTTATATACCCAAAGGTATCCCCAGGGGTTCTACCTTGCTGTGCCATTTGTCGGACTTAGGATGAGGTCGGGAATGAACATTGTACATAGTTATTATGCAGGAGATGGTAGTCCTGCTGAGTTTCCAAGAATCAAAGAATCCTCATGCATAATGTATGAGGCTATTGCTTAGGGAAAACCCCATGTTCTGTAAGCAGTACCGAAACTAGGTAAAGGGTCAGTCCTAGCAGTCCGTTATGTATGTAATGTAATGTAGGGAAGAATATAGGTGAAAGGTTGGGATATTACCCGGGCCTATATCGGGGTACCAATATGGAATATAACACACCAACACCACCTGCTATTATATTTGCAAGACTCCAGACTCTGCAGCCACCAGCCCAACCCCTATGATAGTCGCTGCATGCCCTACAGAAAGACAAACAACAAAACCACCTAGCTCCACCTCCATTTCTTCTGGCTTTGGCACAATAAGAAAGCTCTCCAGTTTGGGACTTCTTTACGCTTAACCCGCATGAGGAGCGCATCGCAGAAGATCCCATTTGTCTCAAGAAAGTTCATTGTGTAAGCCAAGTAGGCATTACAGTACTGGAGGCCAACTGTCCTATCTGAAAAAACAATACACAATCAAGAGCACCTTAAAAAGTTAGCTGCTGATGGTGAGAAAGAAGTAGCAGCTGAAGTGCTAGAAGAAGGTGGTGAGGAGGAGGAAGAGGATGCCAGCAGCAGCATTACAGAATGCATCCCTCTGAGTCTCAACCATAGTGTGGGGCAACGTCTGCATGGCATAAGGGACAGTGGGATACAGTCACTCACCCCAAAGCATGCAGGCAGCCTCTTGATGGTGGTACCTGCAGTTCACTTGGGGCAGTAGTATTTATTTATTTTATTTATTTATTTTGAAGGTTTTATATAGCGCGAACATTGACCCTTGCGGGTATCAGAGCGCTTTACAAGTAGGGTAGTTGAACAAAAGAAACATTGTATTTCAAAGTAATGTCTTACGTTGCAGCTAGTTGTTCAAAGAGTCAGATACACAGATCAGGTGAATTTCGTCATGAGAAGAGATTTAACTTCTTTTTTGACAGAGGCAGTTGAGGGATTCAGTCTGGTTTCTGGGGGTATTGCATTCCAGATCCTTGGGGCAATTCCAGAGAAGGCGCGGTTGTATGTTTTCTTTTTGGCAAATCTTTGTGGCTTCAGAAGAAGGTTACTGGCGCTCCTGGAGGATCTGATTCCGCATGAGAGCTCAAGCTTCTGGGCCAGATACCTCGGGGTGTTGTGATGTAGGGCTTTGTGCGTCATGCAGGCGATTTTTTATTGAATTCTTGCTTCGAAGGGAAGCCAGTTGAGAGCTTTGAAGTCGGGGGAAATGTGGCAATTTCTTTTGGAACCAGTGATGAGCCTGGCCGCTGAGTTGAGTGATGCTCTTAGGGGGGCAGTTGTAGATCTAGGGAGCCCACAGAGAGTTGCACTACCATATTCTAGTCTAGGGATTACTAGAGCTTGGACTGCCAGTTTAAAGTCGCTAGCTGGAAGGAAGGGTTTTAATTTTCTCAAAGTGTTCATCTGAAAGTTTGCTCCTTTTGCTGCGGCGCTGATATGTTTTTGCATGGTTAGATTACTGTCCAGAGTTACTCCCAACGATTTTGCTGAATCAATTATAAGAGGTTGGCAGTTGAGCGCTGTAAGTTGTTTAAGCCATTCTTGTACAATGGCTGATTGGTTGGGTGGAGCGATTAGAAGGAATTCAGTTTTGAGGGCGTTGAGTTTGAGGTGGTTTTCCGTCAGCCAAGACTGAGTTTTTTGTAACGTTAGATTGAGAGATTTGATGTCCTCTGGAGAGTTTATCTTTAGATATAGTTGCGTGTCATCTGCGTACATGTGAAAGTGGATATTTGATGAGTTGAGGATAGCAGTGAGCGGCTCCATGAATAAGTTGAACAGTGTAGGTGAGAGGGAGGAGCCTTGCGGGACTCCTAATGTGACTGGGACGGCCATGGACAAGGATTGATTGACCTTGAAACTTTGGGATCTATTTAGGAGGAAAGAGGTAAACCAATTTAGTACTGACCCTGATAAGCCCATTCTATATTTCAGTAGGTCTAGTAGGTTATCATGTTTGACGGTGTCAAAGGCCAAGGATAAGTCAAGCAGGATAAGTAGACAGGATTCGTTCTGGTCTAGGATTTTTAGTGCGTCGTCTACTATGTGGGTCATAGCCGATTCAGTACTATGCCCTGCACGGAAGCCAGATTGGAATTTATTGAGCAGGTTGAAATTGGTGATGTGGTTGTCCAGCTGGATGAGTACACATTTTTCTAGGAGTTTTGCCAGAGTTGGGATGTTGGAAATTGGTCGGTAGTTATTTAAGTCTGCGGGGTCCGCCGTCGTTTTTTTTAGGATGGGGGATACCTGTCCTGATTTCAGAATTTCCGGAATAATTCCTTGGAGTAGAGAGGCATTGATAATCTTTGTCCAAAGTGGCAGAAGCAGCGGTATGAAGTCTTTTAGGTAGTTTGCAGGAAGAGGGTCTGAGAAGTGGTTGGAAGGGTTCAAGGACGTGAGTGTTTTTAGAATTGCTTCTTCACTGTAAGTTGTGAAGGAGGACCATGAGGCGTTATTTTTGAGGGTGAGCTTAGATGTGCAAGAGATTGGGGTTGCTAGAGTGTGTAATGACGTATCCATCTCAGTGTCAGTCTGAGCTACTAAGGCCTTAAGTAGGTCCGTCTTCAAGAGTTCTGTCTTTTTCGTGAAGAAGGAGGCAAATTCTTCACAGTTAGGTGGTGTGCGTTGACCAGCTTGGGGAGGGTGAGGTACGCCAGTAGATTGAATTTTAACTAGTTCAAATATTTTTTGGGGTCGGTTCTTGGCTTGGACTAACTGATTTTTGAAAAAGTTTGCTTTTGAATGTCTAATCTTTCTATAATAGGAGTTTCTGGTGGCTCTAAGCAGTTTGAGGTGGTCAGGGGAAGGTGATGACCTCCATCGCTGTTCAACTAGTCTAAGGGCTCGTCTGTCCTCGTTGAGTCTACCGTCGTACCAGGGTTTAGAGTCTTTTGAGGAGAGCCTCTTCAGTTGTAGTGGAGCAGTTGTATCTAATATTGTGGTCATAGAGTTAAAGTAGTGGTTTGTCAAAGCTTGAACATCAGATAGGTCTTCCGGGGGGAGCAAGAGGTTGACGTTGGTGGATGAGGATAGGTCAGTGAGGGAGTTTTTTAGGCTTCTCTTCCATATTTTAGGTCTCGTAGATTGTGCTGAGCGTAGTTTAACTGATTCCTTGATGAAGAAAGTGATGGAATGATGATCAGACCAATCACATGGGAGGATCGTGTTAAGCTGAATGGCCTCTGAATTTGCAATAACCAAGTCAAGGATTGAGCCTTTGACATGTGTGGGGCTATTACAGATTTGGATAAGGTCAAGGTCCGAGAGGAATGTTTTGAGGCTATTTACTGCCGGGTCGTTAAGGTCATTCCAATGGAGGTTGAAATCTCAGAGGAATATTTGGGTATTTTGTTGACCAATATTTGTGGTCACGATCTCCATAAATTGCTCTATGAAGGTGAGGTTATCACCTGGCGGGTGGTAGAATGTGTGCAGTGAACAGATTGGTTTGTTGTTACTTGTGATCTCTAAACAGAGGTAATCACATGAGGATAGAACCGGTGAAAGTGAGCGGTGCACTGAGAGACTGTTCCGGTGAATGCAGGCAATCCCGCCTCCTGGTCTATCGGGTCTGTCTAGTCTGGTGATGTCATGGTTGGGGGGAATAAGTATGTCGAGGATAGGCGTAGATGACTCATTAAACCATGTTTCGGTTAGGAATAGGAGGTCAGGTTCGTGAGTGAGTATAAGATCAGCAATGTCAGCTGCATGTTTTGAGGCGGATCTACAATTTAGAAGTATACATTTGAGATGCGGCCTGGTGGAGGTTGAAGGTTCCTGTGTTAGCGGAACTTGCACAAGATTCTCTAGGGTTATACCTCTAGTTATGTGATTAGGGGCTCTGTGAGTATTGACATGGATGGTTTCGATTAGGGAGAGTTTATTCAGATTGTTCAAGTCTTCTGTGTTCTGGCTGGGAAGGGCAGGATCGTAAGAAAGGAGAAGGGAGTGTATATCCTTGGCGGATAGAGGATTCTTCCTGCGGACCGGTCGGGTTGTGGTATTGCGGTAAGGAACTGTTCTCCATCTTGGAGGTGGTTGATTAGGGGATCGAAATTGCAACTGGTACTGGCTTGTGGGGCTGTTGCAGTGGGGGTTCCGATTCGCATCTTCAGCATGTCGTCTGATCTTGGGTTGCTGCCAGATCAAGTTCCGTAGCATTTGGAGGTCGTCTTTGATATTTTGTAGTGAGAGTAGGATTTCATCGAGTCTCGAGTCAGGGGTGGGGGGTGTGTTAATTGTTTGGTCTGGGGGTAGAGGAGGGGTGGATGGGTTCAGGATGTGGATAGGAGGGTAGCAGTGAACTGAGTCTGCAAGGTGAGAACTACCAGTCAGGCTATCCGGGGAGGGGGTATGTATCGGAAGGATGTGCGTCGAGGTTAGTGGAATGGGGGAGTGCCTGGTGTTCGGGGGTCGATTGTAGGAGATGTTGCTTGTTTGGGTACTAGGTGAGGGAGTGGTGGTGTAGGTGTTGTGGGGGAGGTTCTCAGAACCTAGGATGTCTGCTGGCGCAGGGATGGGAGTGTGAGAAGATTGGTTCGTAAGAGGTGAGTGCTTAGGGGGAGAATCCGAAGTTGGTGGTGTGAGGGAGTTCCTGGTGTGAGGGGGTCGATTGTAAGAGATGTTACTTGTTTGGGTACTGGGTGAGGGAGTGGTCATGTAGGTGTTGTGGGAGTGGTTCACAAAACCAGGGATGTCTGCTGGCGCAGGGATGGGAGTGTGAAAAGATTGGTTCGTACGAGGTGAGTGCCTTGGGGGGGATTCCAGAGTGGACATGGGGGGCGTTATGGAATTAGGGGTGCCTGTGGAGGGGGGAGAGGTTCTGAGGACTTTATCCTTGATGAGAGGAAAGATGTTATCAAGTAAGATTAAATTTCGGTCTGAAGATTGCATGAGGATAATCCCATTATGATAAATGGTGATCGTTGCAGCAGCACTGTAAAGCGGAGAGGGGATTATAGAGATCTTTAGACCATATGCTGTTTTCCTGGACGAGGAAACTGAGAACAGGGCGTAAAAAGCTTTCCTCCATTGAGCTCTTCTCTTAGTGTAAAAAATAATGTCATTGGTTATAGAGCCCTTGTTTGTAGAGAAGTAGGGGTCTGATATTGGGGTCTCAGGGTATGTTTTTAGCAGAGAATGTTTAAAACGTTTAGCTGATTTTTTTGAGAGGTTAGGGAGGTACTTGATGGTGTATGTATGTTGACCTGAGCGTTCCATAGTGAAATTGAACACTAACCTGAGGAGGTAGAAAGGTGGGAGGCGTGAACTAAAGCTAGAAGGGAGATGTCCGGCGTGAGGAGTTATGAGCGGTCGTGCATTTTGGCCAGTGAGAGGGGGCCATTCCTGAGTAACCAGGGATGCGAATATGTAAAGTGCAGTGGTGGGGTGAGAGGTACTGAGGGGGGGGTGGTTATGGGGGGAGGAGTTGTGAGCGGTCATGCTTATTGACCGGTGAGGGGCCAGAACTGTGTCATCAGGGCTGTAATTGTATAATGTACTGTGGTGTGGAGAGAGGTAATGAGAGGGGGGGCTGAGGGCAGGCAGTCGTGGCGGGCAAAAAGTGGAGCCACTGACAGGTCGGGTCGGTGTAGGTGTAAGGATGGTGTCGGAGCAGGGTAGTGGGGATAGGGCTAGGTAAGATTCTCACCTGTGTACATGGGAACTTGAGTCCAAAACATTGGAAGTTGTTCATGTCTGCTCGAGAATGATTCAATCCTATAGGCACTGAAGCCAGTCCAAGATGGCCGCCTATTTTTCTGAGAATATCATGAGCTCTGCGAGGTAGTCCTATCACTGTTTCTATGAATGGGACAGCTTTGGGGCGAAGTCCTATGTCCCTCTCTGTATGCTATTTCTTGAAAATGGTCCTTTCTTCCTGTCACTGAGTTGTGAGGCAAAGTCATCTGTCTCTTTCATTTTTTTTTTTTTTTTTTTTAATGTGGAGAGAGTTATCCTATTGCTATTAATGGCAGAATGAGTGCCATTTTGCCCGCAGAGGGATCTGTTAAAAAGTCGGCGATATGAGTTCCAAAAGTGGGAACCCTGTAATGCTCTCTTGCGTTTAGGGTATGTGGTGGGCAATCCACCGGCAAGTGGTGTTTTGGTCACAGACGAAAAAGCAACAGTAGAGAAAAATGAGATAAATACCACCCTTCCACAGTTCGAGGTGGGACTCGTAATGAGTAAATAGGGGGTCCTAAGGGTCTTAATCACTCGCCTCGATCGCCTTGCATTTAGTGTTCGCGTCATGGGCGGGTCTTCCTAGCCTTCGACACCGTTGGTGTCCTTATGTGCTTTGGGAGTGTCGCGTAGCAGAGCTAACTGCTCCGTCTGGCCCCGATGCTGTGAAGGGGCCCGGGAGAGAGAGGGCGCCTGCCCGTCACCAACAAACCACCCACTTGCCTCTGCTGGGGGGGGGGTAGGGGCGCAGTGCTCTCGCAGGAGAAGCCCGGGTCAACTCGGAGCCGCGTCTCAGTCGGAGAGACGTCCGGTGACTTCGTTGGGTCTGTGAGGCACAGGAACTCCTCACCTCAGGTTGGGCTGCTCTGCTCAACCTGTTCCGATAGCGCTGGCTCCGTCTTACGATCCTGATGCTGGCAATGGGCTCGGGAGAGAGGGGGCTTGCCTCCAACGCACCTCCCGCCTGCTTCTGCTACCGACCGAGTGGCAGAGGATTCAGCGGAGACTCGCAGGTGAAGCCCGGGTCCAAACCGGAGCCGCGTCTCAGTCGGAGAGGCGTCCGGTGACCGGGCCCTGTCTTCGGTGTATCTGTGAGGCTCAGGAACTCCTCATCCCCGGTAGAGCTGCATCGCTCGATATGTTCTGATAGCGCTGTCCTCGGACGGAGTGATCAGGTCCCTGAGGTGCCGATGCTGCTCCGAGTCATCGCAGATCTTCCGCACCCCGCAGGAGGGTGAGTGTTATCGATCGGCCCGTTAAGTATCCGAGTGAGGTATGAGCTCACAGTTGCTCGATTGCACGATAGGATGATAGCACGATTGCTGGGGGCTAATAGGGATATAAGAGCATTTTTCGATCCCTAGCCAGCGGAGCTCCCCTTGCGGGTTCCTCACCAGTCGGCCATTTTTAGTAGGGCAACAAAAACAGACTACTATTAAGGCTATGTTTACAGAGGAGTCAATGTACCACTGAAACCACAGAAAAGTCAGATTATACAATGTAAAAGCTGGCTAAAGGTTAGCTGCTGGGTATTCGGTCGCATGGAACAGTTGCGATGTTGGCCACGGGAAAATAACATACAGCTGCCAATATCTTGGATGAGTTTAACACCAAAGTCTATGAATGGCTTCAACTCAGAGATCCCAGGACTGGACTTGTTGCCATTGAAAATGGCTTTAATATAGTCAAAGCAATGACTGTTGATGGATATTTCAAAGTCCTGGGCTAGTGCATTCCATCAACCTAATCGTGAATGACTTTCTCAAAAAAGAAGACATAGTGAGAAACATACTGGTCACCTGCCAAAGAATATGCACTCATTTTAGTCATTCATTGAAAGCCAGAAGCAGTTGGGTATGGGCCCAAAGAAATTCAGTAAGGCTAGGCTGCCTTAAATATATTCGTAACACAATTTGCCAATACTGAAAGAAATCTTAACCACACTTCATAAGCGGGCTTACCTCTACTCAATCGTCACGTATCTCGTATTCAATTTTAGACCGTCACTCTGAAAACAAAACAACCACGATCTGTAATTAGTTTGACTCCATGAGCATGAGCCCTTAGTCAGTCCCAGCACCGCATTCTATAGTTATACGCCAATATACTTCTCAATTTCTCAGTCCATCAATCCATACTCGCAACAATATCGCCATCATTCCACTGTTCAAACAACACTCACCCGTGATGTGAGTGCAGTTCTATTCCGCAGTTCCAACCTCCGCTTCTTTGCTCATCTCTTCACCCGTATGAATTGAGCGTGGTCTACTTCTGTAAACGTAACACGCTCGCTATAACCATTTCGTTGTAGCGTCAAGAACGCTCTCCGGACTGAGCATTCTGGGGAATATAGTTTTTTTAACAAATGCTCGTCCTAAGGTTTGGAACGCTCTCCTAACTGAGCACCCTGGGGCATGTAGTTGTGTTTAACCAATAATCGTTCAAGAATTCATCTGTACTGGAAATAGGTTCTGTCCTTCTGACATGTCGTTTAGCCCCATGGATGTCGTTTTGAAAAATGATGATAAAAAGGCTTCCTTTTGGTTAAGTACCGCATCGGTGTCTCCTCCCCGGGGATCAGATTTAATGGCCATTAAAACAGTCCACCTTAGATATGTCTCCAAATGTCCTTTTTCAGTCCAATGTTGGACTAGTGGCGCAGCCATAACTTTTTTTTTAATTCATGATTTGTGTTGCGTTATTCGTTGACAAATTTCCTGGCAGATTCTTCACAGGCCCAGAAGTGGGCTGAAGTGGTGGTATCAGGGGTCCAGTACTTACACCCAGTTGTGCCTTTGAAGTGGGGAAACTTCAAAGACAGGTCTTTCAAGTGCACAGAGGTCCTCCCTTCCTGACCTGGCTCCAGACTCGCTACAGGGGGGTATGCAGTCCTTTGTGTGATGACAGGACACAGCCTATTCAGGTGTAAGTGAGGCCAGGTCCAGCTCCTACCTCCCATTCTCCCTGGATGACCCATCAAGTGACACCTTATCTCCCATTGTGAGTGGCTGGCTAGGGGGAATACACAAAGCCCAGCTGTCACCCTCCCCAAATGTGTATCAGGGACAGGCAGCAGGCACCAAATGGCTGAAGTTAGAAAATGCCAACTTTTTAAAAAGTGGCATTTTCAGAATTGCAATTAAAAATCGAACTTCACTATGTTATGATTTTAAATTGCGATTTCAGAGACATAAAACTTGATGAGTCACTCTCTTCACAAGTGGGAATTACGCTTAAAAAATGTAATAAGGCAATCCCAATGTTATCCCATTGGAGAAATAAGCCTTGTAGTAGTGAAAACAAATTCAGGAGTTTTTCACTACCAGGACATGTAAAACTGAAACCTACATGTCCTACCTTTTAATATACATTGCACCCTACCCTCTAGGCTGTCCAGGGCCTCCCTTAGGGGTGACTTTTATGCATAAAATGGTACGGTTTAGACCCGGCAAAATGGTTTATCTTGCCAGGTAGAAATGGCAGTGTAGCCTGCACACACATGCTCTGTATTGGCAGGCCTGAGCCATGGTTAAAGAGCTACTTAAGTGGGTGGCACAATGGGTGCTGCAGGCCCACTAGTAGCATTTAATTTACAGGCCCTGAGCACATGTAGTGCACTTTACTATGGACATTTAAGTAAATTAAATGAGCCAATTGGGGATGAGGCAATATTACCATGTTTAGGGGAGAGGGCACAAGCACTTTAGTACTGGTTGGCAGTGGTAAAGTGCACAGAGTCTTAAAGCCAGCAGAAACGATGTCAGAAAAAGTGGAGGAGGGAGGCAAAAACTTGGGAGGAAGACCACCCTAAGACTGTCAGGTCTAACAGGAAGTGTTAGAGAGCGAGTGACAGTGAATGTAATTGTAAATTATTAGTGAGAATAATTGAGAGTAAGTGAGAGTGGGTGCAAGTGAAAAAGTATGAATGAGTGAAAGAAGAGGGAATGTGAGAGTGGAATGTGTGAGAGAGCAGGTAATAAGTGAGAGTGAGTGAGAATGAGGGAGAGTAAGAGAAAGTACAAATGAGTGTGAGTAGGAAAGTATAAGTGAGTCAGCATAGGAATGAGTTAAAGTGTGTGCAGTCAAGTTAGAATAAGTGATTGAGAGTAATAGTGAGTGCAGAATAAGAATAAATGAGTGCACGCGAGAGAGAGTAAATAAGTCAGAGTGAATGTGTGACTGTGAGCAGGAGTGAGAATGTGGTGTTACGCTTGCAATTTGGCCCTGGCGTACTGAAGGTAATGTTTGTTTTCTCAAGGCACCTATGGCAAAATGCTGGTGCTAGCGCACTGGAAGTAATTTGTGGCATAAATAAGGACACCCGTGGCAAATTGGAGAGGGGAACCATAACAAAATGGTGGCCCTGACATACAAGAGGTATTTTTTTACATAAGTGTCAGCCCTGGTATATGGATGGCATTATTTGCAAATTTCTGACAGAGGCATATTGTATATAATTTTTGGCAGGTGGGCAGCCATGACAAAATGTAGACGATGGCACAATGGAGTTAATATTTGACATATTGGAGCACCCATAGCACATTTTGAACAAAATGGGGTCAACTCCTGGGGAGAATCCTGTTTCATTTGCTTGGCACACCCTAAAATATTTGAATATGTAATAAGTGCCCTTTGAGAATGCCCTTGCAGAGCCTAAGGCTTATGGGCAAATTAATGGGAATATTGTGATTTAAAGTTTGCACTATTTGATCCCATTTATTTCAGAATTCTCTTTGGGGAAGGGGGAGCAATCCTGTGAATCCCCTTAGAAGAGGTTATGCTCACTCGATTCCCTCACTCAATGCAATCAATGGGAAATATTATGACCCACAACTTTCAAAGATCATGTCAGTATCCTAATATAGGAAGTATTTAAATGGATGTTTGTCTGTATTATGTTGTGACATTAATCATGGAGTTGTAATGGAACTTCAGTGTTGTTTGTTATTGTGATGTTATCATGGTTAAGGTCAACTGACATCACTTTCTGGGAACATTCACAATCAAACACTGTGATGTCACTTCCTGTGATGTCATTAAGGTCCAAGGGTGTGTGTTGTCAGTTCTGTTACCCCTGGCATTTTGGTGAATTTGTATCCATGCCCCTTACTTTTCCCTATTCTAGAGTCGAGCCCTGCATTGCATAAACCTCCACACCTCACCCTACTCCCAAAAACATTACAGTACAACAACAACTTGATTAGGTGTTACAAACGGTCTGGTTACTTAAACGTCAGATCTTGGGATAATTTCAGGTTTGGCTAAGGACAATTTGAGTCACATGATGAGACTCACGTGTCATGCATCATGGTTATTGGAAAGTAGAAAACAGACAAGTGTAAGAGATGGCATAGGAGAAAAAGAAACTTAGGCAGAAGCTATAGGAGAAATGTGTCAAGAAGGGATGTGCTGTAAGGTGTTGGCGTAGGTGGGCAGGAGGTTGTGGCAACTTGGCAACACAACTCTTCTACCCATTAATGTAATTGTCAGCAAGGCAGAGACAAAAACATAGGAAGGTGGATAATTCAAAATGATTGGGGACAAGCCTCAAGCAAGGAAGAAATAATTTAACAAATACAGCAGTTGTTAAGGAGAATGGAAATTGATTTACCACTACCACTCGTTTCAGCAGCCTTCTCCCCCATTGTCCCCTTCTGGGTAGGTGCTAGAATAAAACAGAGGACATCCACTGAATAATATCACACAGCCAACCACAGTAGTTGCACAAGTAGAAAATAACACTTAACAAACTTGAAATAATTTCTATCCAACTTATAACTAGTTTACTTCTATATGTTAAAAAATCAAATAGTCCAACGCTACAAAACACATTTTTTAATTGTGAGGACAATTGTTTGGAAAGAGAGTCAGAAAAACAATGATTAAAGGACAGAGAAGGCAATGGAAAGTAGAAATATAAAGGAGTTGTCTGAGAGAGGTTGTGTCCACAGCCAGGAAAAAGGGCAAAAAGGTAAGAGAAAGGGGTAAGAAAGCTGCATAAATGGAAAGTAATGTAAAAGAAACATTAGTAGGTGTGCGGAGTGAATGGGCACTTAAGTAGATTAATGGAAAATTAAGAGAAAATTAGGAAAAACACAAAAAAGGAAATACACAAAGTCATGATTAGTATTAGGTGAGCTTGATTGTTAAATCTAAGAAGACTAAATAAATAAACAGAACCTGCCAGAGGGAGTCCAGGTGGCCGGGTTTCCGGCTTCACAATACCTTGGACTCCGGACTGTGAGGATGACTTCCTGCCCTGTTCCTCCTCCTTCGAGCTACTGAAATGAGGAAAGAAAAAAGACACTATTTAGTAATAGTACTATAGTAAAGCATATTAAATTATTTTCAGGAAAACATGTACTAACCAATACTATTTTCCCCCGAACCTCAATACTAAATAGTACCCTGTCC
This sequence comes from Calotriton arnoldi, assembly GCA_963921515.1. NCBI lineage: Eukaryota > Metazoa > Chordata > Amphibia > Caudata > Salamandridae > Calotriton > Calotriton arnoldi. Next base: position 12,331 of record CAWUFW010003917.1, on the reverse strand, counting down.
TACCAATTATTATTGTTAATAATTGGTAGGACAGGGTACTATTTAGTATTGAGGTTCGGGGGAAAATAGTATTGGTTAGTAATAATTGGTTAGACAATAATTAATATTGGTCATATTGGTCCTCCACTTGCTACTTAGTATGTTTGCTATTGTGACAATAAAGCTATGCATTACTGTTCACCAATTTTGCACTGCACTTCACAGGAAGGAAGAGGATTGTAGTGAGAGAGGAGTCCTCTTCCATTCATGAGATAACTAATTGATGAGTTTCAGTGGTTTTGTTCGTCCCTTTAAGCTCTGTTTATTTCAGTGACTTTCTAAGTGTTTTTTTTTTTATTACAATGTAAGACATTATCATACCTAAATATAAAGTCACTATAACCTTTGTTTTTTTAAATGAAAATATATCTATATGAGAGTAGCATGCATAACACTGGGTGTCATTTATTGATAATGAGCTGAAGAAAAGGAAAGCTATATATATTTCAAAAATCCTTTACAACAGAGAGGGTGAACGCAGGGATGCACTTTTTGCAACAGAATGCCCGTGCTCACCATCTTTGTTTCAAAGGAGAAGTGAAATATACAGATGCAATTAAACTTAGTGCTATGTATAATCCTTCCTGAAAAGTAATAAAAATAACATTGAAATCATTTCTTTGTCACTTACCGGCTGATGCTGCCGCTTCAACTCTGAGCAATTCCAGCAGGTTCACCTTGCGATTTATAACATTCGCCCAGTGATTCAGGTCCTGCCGCTGGGTCCATGCCACTCCAGACAGCTGGTGCATTTTGCACCAGGATTTCGCCAAGCACCTCTTGCACTCAACAAATAAATAGCCCCTTCTGGGCCTGCTGCAACCATTAGATGGAGGTGGCACTGTACCAAACATATTAGTGCTGTCACCTCGTCCTGGGGAAAAAAAAGTGGGACGGTGCCTGCCCCTGCCATTACTAAATAATGGCTGGGATGGGTGACATAAAAAATACAAAGTAAGAACAGGTAGGGTTTTAAAAATTACAAAAAAAAGCACAGTGGATGGGGTAGATGGAGGTGGATGAGCCTAGAGGAGACAGTAATATTAGGCACAAGCGAGCTGGAATAAACAGAATGGCCACATGCTTGTGCAACGTGACGTGCATCTTGCCCTATTTTTGTTTAACGCAAAATGGATCCCCGCCATCATTTAATGACAGTAGGGATGCTGAGGATGCATCGTGTATACTTATGTGCCATTTTGTGTAATTGTTGATGAATTCAGCATAATTACACTACAGAAATTACAAACGTTACTCACACCCCTATTTATCATCCTGTCAAGAGGCATAACATTTTTGACTCTCTAAATAAGTATAAACTGATATTTGTTTTCTCTAAGAAACTCATACAGATTATAAGCCATTAATTTTTATTTCAAAAGGAGGGATTGGTAACTTTCTCTCTATTATATATCCAAAATCTAGGAAAATCACTCACCCGGATGATATTCCTGCTAAACATTTTAGGCACAATTATCCTCTATGTTTTTAACTATTTCATGATTTTTAGCATGAAGCAACAGGTGAAGTTTCCTTTAAAGAATCTACAGTTATTATATTACAAAATACCCGATAAAAACTATACTTTAATTTCAAATTATCAGACATAATCCCTCATAAATCAGAATTATGAAATATATTCTAAAGTATTAACAAATAGACTAACATCAATTTTGCATCCCATATACAACAAAAATAGGTTTTCGTGGAAGCCAATATGCTTTTCGTGCTAAAAACTAAATGTACTAGATTTACCTGCTCACTGCTTTGTTTCCATGCCTGCAAGACAAGTATAGGTAGGGGAATTCAGCAAACCTGTGGCTGGCAGGTACTAGACTGCTCACACATAAGGCATGTGATCAGAGTGGGCTCTTTTAAGACCCAGTTTTCTTCAGTCCAACATCTGCCATTGTAGCAGGGTTCCTGTTTGACTGACCCTTCGTTTATAGTGTTCCTGAGCTATTGCTAATCCTTATTTCCAGAATATTCCTGAGCTGTATTAAATCCTCGTTCCTTGAACTAGCACTGCCTGCAATGTTTCCTAATACCTGGTCCCTGAGCTGGCACTATTTTAGAGCATCCTTGATCTTTCACTCTTTCTGTAGTAACCTTTTTCCTAGTCCCTGCCTTACTTTCCCATAGTTACAGTTTCTAGTTTGCTTCCTTGTTATCCCTAATGCTGTAGCTTCCAGTTTCCAAGTGTTGTTATTTATTTACTTTCCGCCTAGTGTTCCACTTGTTTTCCCTTCTTTCTAGTTAAGTACTCTTTCTCTTTAGCATCTTCTTTATCGAAGCTGTGTATTCTAGTTCTCCACCCTTGCTGATACCACTTTGTTCCTGTGTGATCCCCAGGATTCATGGACACATCTGAAATTCTAGGTGGTGTTTCTCATTCACTGTGAGTATTATCTTTATATTACTTTTATAACATCACCAAAGGTACCAGTTCCACAGACCCCACATTTGCATGTATATCCTATATGTGGGTGTTTGCAGTCAGTATTTGTAACAGTAATTGTGGGTGAGGAATTTACTGAGCTTAAGTCTTACCATGTGACGCCCCCAATTGCTGTAGCCCACATTGCTTTAATTGCTAATGATGGTATATGTACATCTTGCACATCCTGGGTGTTAATTATTTTGAATGCTGAATTGCCTCTCAAGTGCCTCTTCTTTCTGAACTTTGACTGCCTGTTACCTTGTGCAGAGCTTTCCCATTGGAATTCTTTTTCTCAGCTGATTCCGAGTGATCTAGGGCAGATCTGCACCCAACATTCTGTTTACTTAGTCTACCCTGCCACCAGTCCTTCCCAGAGTCCCTGACACAGACAGGCTTTCTGTTCTTACAAGATGTATTTGTCATGTTCTTCTACTGACAGGATTAAAACCCCTATTGGATTACTAGCACTAGATGATAAAAAAAATGTTCATTAAGGTTAATTGGTAATTTTTGTTTTTCTCAATATATTACTTGGTATTATTTAAAATATTTCTTTTTTTCACAAACAGAATTTATTGGCTTTTATCACAAAGTCAGGTGTCCTTGTACATTACAGACAGCACTCCAATTCAGTCCATTCAATTACATGATAGAAACAACATCAACCTAATGTTCCCCAAAAGACAACAATAGAAGCGATGGCTGGGTTAGGAGGCGCACTCAACCACACTAGTCCAATAGGAAGTATACAACTCATTTGTTCAATGTTCATATATCTTCTGGTGCTTCAGGAGGAGAAAGAGCCATCCATTCTTTCTCAATTGGACAAATCCAGAACTCAGAAAAGGAGTCACCAAGCACACAGAAATCCAAAGTTGAGGTCATGGTTTCAACTGTTTTATTTCATTCCTAATATACAAACCCCTTCGCCAACACGTGTTTTATCTCTGGCTGTTTCAGTCACAGCAGACTTCATCAGGGCTTTACATCGGGAACAAAGGTATGATCTATTCAGGAGGAGTATCTAAGTAAGTTAAACTACCCGCCACCTGGGTCAGGTGTCCACAAAAAATGTCACCTTGTGTTTGACAGAGATGTGGTATAGAGCCACTAGTGGTCTGAATAGTGATATTTATTAAACTCACAATATAGTGTGGTAGGTGGCCACCCATTTATACCATATGCTAAAAGCAGGGATTGTACCCTAAGTCAAGCATGCGAAGATATTTGATTCTATTCTGCCCATGTTGTGGTGGGGAGTCACCCAGAGAGTGATGGTCCTGTGTGTGTTGGGTATCAAGGTATAAGGTAAGGTCCATATGGAGAATTAGGAGTTCGGTACTCACTCAGTTTTTGGGAATATTATTAGCAAGGGTCCATACAGGGCAATCCTGTGAGTATATTGCTCCTTTTTCTGGAAAGAGATGCAGTCTATTTTGTTGTAAAATTCCATTATATAATTGCATGTCAGGATATAAAAAGTAAAGAGGATCATGTCTTACCTCACAGTGTCTTCATCTTATGTTTAGGACTTATTGAATAGGTGGAGTACTGACCTATGATAGAATCATAAGTGAGATCATAAGTTCACAGGTGTAAGAGTAACTACGGGTCTCTTAACGTCCTAATCCTATTAGGCAGGTATTGTCATTGGGAATCGTTTTATCAAAATGAACGCGGACATGTATATTCCAACAATAGTTGAAATTGTTCACAGCAACCGACATCACTGCAACTGCACACATCTCAGTTAGAGTGCTGGCATGATCATGTCAGGTGTACTACCATATTTTGCAGGGCCACATTAAGTGGTGTTTGGTAACCACTTGGAATGTCCAAGCCGCAGAATAAATCGGTATGATCGGACATATTGGGTGAAGCCTAAGCGTCACAAAGATGGTAGTGACGAATCTGGGGACTGCAGACGCGGTCCGTGTAGGAGTGCCGGCCGGGCGGTGACGTGGAGCGGGGGAGGGGCAGGGTGGGGGTAGCAAAGTACGGATTACGGACCAATACAGGTAAGTAAACATTTAAAACAATAAAACGAATTTCGTTGTGAGCGCTGCATCGCCAAATGCGATGCAGTGCGCGCAACGAAATTCGTTCTATTGATTTAAATGTTTACTTACCTGTATTGGTCCGTAATCCGTACTTTGCTACCCCCCACCCTGACCCTCCCCCGCCCCACTTCACCACCCGGCCGGCACTCCTACACGGACCGCGACTGCTGCAGACGTCCTAAAGTATTAGGTGTCGTAGGAGTATCGGTAAAGTAAATGGCCATCAAATTGATGTAAAATTACAAGGGTCTGGAGCTTGGCGCCAAATTAAGACTTACTTGTAAGATTGTATCAGGAATCCCTTCCCATGTCGTGTTAGGTGCCGCAGAGTACGCGGTCATGAAACGGTGTATCGGAGTGGAACTTGGGCGCCATTTTGTCCTTTATATATACCAAGCCAAACATAAATGACGTCCTCGTAATTTGTAAATATTTTCCCATTTGTTATGGGAGGACAGTGGCCATTTTGCAACCTCTTTCTTAGCAATTAGGTTACCAGCTTAATGTGGTGATGTGCCAGTAAATGAGTCTATGAGTATGATTGCCTTCACGCACCTGAAGGCTCACTGAGAGCGCTTTTAAGTCAGGAAACTTTTAAGGCTGGTCCAGGGAAAAATACTTTTAAAGAAAATCCAGAGACTGCATTGGAGTCTTTTCAATGTTCTATTAAACTCCTGCAGTCTCGGTCACCAGTACTTTTTGTTCCTGAAAAAATCTACCCCAAGACTGAGTTTTGATTCTGATAAGGCACACTGTTTACAGCTATCCCATTATAAGCCGTATATAGCTAGAGTAGAATATAAAGTGAGTCCAAAATATCTGAGATGTAGATTTGAGCATAAGGTCAGGTGTTGCATTTTGATGCTGTGATTAAGGACTCTACCACTAAAAGACTCAACCAAAAACTGGGATGGCACACTAGATAAATCAGGCTCCTGTGATCTATGTGGAGGAGGTGCTCAAGATTTTGTACATGTACTATATGTTTGCCCAAATAAACTCCTGGTTGAAGCGCGTAGCCATTTTATAAAACACATGTGTACTAAATATAATATTTTTAGAATTAAAGATTTGATCGAGCTAATAAGAGTCCCACCAGATAAATTTGTATGTTATAAATTATTTACATTTTTTAAAACCTTCTTACCATTGTTTTAAAGATGTCTAATTTATGAATAATGTATTATCTGTATATACTGTAGTTGCATATTGTGGATCTCTGATGAGGTCTATATCAATAACATTTTGAAATATCCTTCATTTAACCATCAATATAGTTCCCCTTGGTGCCCTATTTCAAGCTTCAAATATGAATGTTAACTCTCCACATTATTTCTTTAAGTCCTCACATTTATCAGTTGTGACTGCACCTTGCATGCCTGTAATATCTTTTCGAAATTTAGGATCGCTGTAGACTGTGATGTGCCTCGCAACTTATCTACACTGTTCATGTATTCCACCAGGCTCTTAACTTCTTTAGCTCTGGAGACCATTTTTGCCACCTTGTCATTTCTCAACCTTCTCAAACGTTAAAATCACACTTTACATCCTCTCTGAAATGGTTGCGGCATTGTAGTAAATCAGCTTTTATGAAGTGAGGAGCTTGGGCATCCATCATAGACCCTTCATTGCCATACATTTTTAGTGACACTACCATGTTGTTGCTTTGCCCTTCACATTCGAAAATTATTCAAAGGTCACAATAGGGTAACATTTTTACTCTTCTTAGGGACAGCGTGGATAGAAAGGATGCCCCCATTCCACTTTTTGAAGAGATTCCTGCTTCCGTGTGTCAGCATTATTCTACTGGCCAAATTCCAGAGTCCAAGAAGGCAACTATCTCAGTCCGGCCTCCTCCTGTGAGGGGAATAACTCTTTGCCATGTTGTTTACTACTCAGCCACACCAGCGCTTGAGATGATACTATTAGTTACATTTCAAACAAAAAGATGACATGCTCGTCCTCCCTGAAAATGTTTGGTTCTAGCAGGGGAGGGAGGTCTCCACATAAGGCATTTGGGGTGATGTCCATGAAGTTAAAAGTGTCTCTACTCACCCACCTGTCAATGCCTATTGAGGAATCCTCATGTTGCAATTTCTCCTTTCAGAATGGCCATGGAGTGATGTGAACAATGTTGAGTGGGGTCAGTGAAACCGTCTGCAGTATTTCATACTACATCATATAATGCTAATAATCATACCATCCCCAAACATTGGCACATAGTACGGGGCTCTTTTGTCACCCTATCTGACTTAATCATTTTCATTATCCATGGTACCCTAGGGCTAGAAGGTATGCTGTGCACAATTTATATTATGCCCTTGAAATAATTTGGTGTTGTGTGAAATTTGTGAGATTTGGTAAATTACCAAACTGCATAATTTCACAAAATGTCACATATTTTTTTCACAAAATAGGTTAAAGCTAGGGGACATATTCTAATTGAACCAGTCCCCTTGCATGTATCTAGCATGACTTGAGTATGAGGTCTGAAATTGCATTCAATTGTCATGCGAGAAAATTCTGCATGACAATTGAATGCAAAATTGTAACATTGATCAGGGACCGTTAGAACGGTCCCTGATAGGTGTTGAAAATGTCTGACAGACACCTCCGTCAAACATGACGGCCGCCCATCAAACTTTTACAACTTTCCATTTTTCAAAAACAAACTCTCAAAGCGGGAGTTTGTTTTTGAAACATGAAAAACTAATGACCCCAATACCATGCGAGTTTTCTTCCATGGTGCGGGGGCATTTTTTTAACTGTCCCTCACCACCAGGTTTTACCTAGCGGTAATGAACAGCAGAAAAAATCCAACTGACTACCAAATGTAAATAGGAAGGTGGTCAAATGGCTAACCTCCGATGGCCAGTACTCTGCTGGGCTGTCGGAAGAATATGTCAGTGATGGAGCCTGTGTCGGCTCCCTCATCAACATACTTTCGTTCTGCTTACCTCTAAGTGAGGAGGACACACCAACAGTTTGGTGGAGAGGGTACTCCGTGGCCGTTGCGGCAGAGAACCCCATCAGCCAAACTCTAAATTAGTGCCTAAATACCATAATCAAATGAGATCGGAAAATTATGCTAGATCTGTAGTGCAGACGGTCTTCACAATTCCCCACCTTATGAAGACCCCTTGGAGCTGAATTGAACAAACTGCTTAAGGAAGGAGTAATTAAACCTACTGAATATTCAGAATGGCCAGCACCTATATATATTTATAGACGTCAATGTAGGAAGCAACAACATCAAGCTATGTGTGGCTCTCAGACAGTATATCAGTGGACCGAAACACCCTTCTTGGGATTCGTGAAATGCTCAGCCTTGTGGAAGATGTGATTTGTTTTAGTGTACTGAATCATCCTTCGAATACCACAGGTTAAGCTGCACCTAGACCACTAACCTTCTTCATAACACCACTCAGTGCATACAGGTTTCTCAGGATGAAGTTTGAGCTCGTCTCTGCTGCTGCTGTGTCTCAGTGCATAATTTACTGTGTCTTGGAGTGCCCCAAAAATGTCCTCTTCTACTGAGATGATGTCTTGGTGTGTGGTGCAACTGAGCAGAGTCATAATAAAACTCTAAGGAAGTGTTACAGATTCCGAGAGAGGCTGGGTTAACCAGGAGGAAATAAAAGGGCCAAATTGAGGTATGTTTCATTGACTACCTGAGACATAACAGTTCCCGTAATGAATTTAAATTCAAGTTAGATCTGGAAGTGACAGTAAGGAAGGCAAAAGCCCTGTCAACAAAAAAGAGTGAAAACCGTATTAAGGTGTGGCTGAATATTATTTGAAACTTGTAAAGAATTTTGCAAATAGAGTGAAACCCATGTTTTTATTGAAGAAAATGTGGGAAGAATGAAGCAAAGAATGCCACAAGTCGTTCATGGGTATTAAGGAGTCATTTTAAATGTCCCTTAATTAGGTAATTTTGAAGAGATTAGACAAACAATATTGACTTCCAATGTAGGTACAAAACGTCTATGAGCAACCGTGACTCTAATCAATGGGGTGAGACAGCCTATAATTTCTTTTACTTCCCGCATCCTCAAGGGATCCAAATAGAACTACTTAGTTGAGGAAAAGAAGTCCTTAGCATGCAGTTGGATATTCAGACATTTTAAGTTCTTTCTCCGTGGCATCTCTTTTGTACTAAGAATGGTTCACAAACAACTTGCCTATGTATTCACAACAAAGGAGTCACAGCCTATCCCACCCATGATAGCCTGTCGGCTAGTAGGGATTCAGTGATATCATTTTAGGATAGAATTCTTACTGGGTACACACAACCTGGCTGCAGATTGTCTATCCCAGTGGCCACTGCATTAGGAAGATGATGAAAATGATGTGTCTAAACAGTTGGAGTTCACTGTGGACATGTCTGGCCTGAAAGAGGATAAATGGGATGTTGGTATGAGTGAAGGTCTTGTGATGTAGGTGGTATATTGGAAAATCATGGATAGGTGGTCTTAAAAATGCAGTAACTCACAGAGGATGTCAAATGCTACAGGAAATCAGAAATATATCAGTTGTGGTTGCTAAAATCTTTAGAGGAATCAAGTTGGTTTCTTCAACTGAGCTGAGGGAGATGATTGTTTATTTGGTGCGTAAGGGCGATCTAGGCTGAAGTCTAACAAAAAACAAGGTCACATCTCAATGTTGGTCTGCAGGGATGGATTTGTTGGTGGAAAAAACTGTTTAATCTTAAATTGCCTGTGACCCAAGTGATACAACTAAATTTGTTAAGAGGACCCCACTTTCGCTCATTTGAAGTCCCATATAAACTGTGAATTAATTAGCTCCTGATTCCAATGGCCCATAAATCAAGCAGTGTTCCGCAGGAAATATATTTTGGTTCACATAGTCTCCCACATGAGCTGGATAGTGACGAGGATTGTGCAGCACACCACAACCTCTGTGTTTATTGATCTCTTCCATGACGTATTTCTAAAAAAAGGCAATTTCCGAGTGTTGGACTTGGCCCTCTCTGCAGGGTCACCCCCAAACCTTTTGCTTCCCCCCCACCCCCTATTTTTGCTGAATTTGTTTTTGCTGGCCTTAGGACTCAGTGCACTTTAACACTGCTAACCAGTGCTAAAGGGCTTGTGCTCACTCGCTATGGTAAAATTGGCTCACACCTGACTGATAAATTTAATTTACGTGTAAGGTCGGTTACCATATAGCTAGGGCTGGAAAATTACATGCTACTAGTGGGCCTGCAGCACTTATTGTGCCACCCGCTTAAGCAGCCCCTCAAAACATGTTTCAGGCCTGCCTTTGCAGCCAGCTTTAAACTGCAAATTTGACTTGGCATAATAACCCCCTTGCCAAGCCTTAAACTGCCATTTATTACATAGAAGTCACCCCTAAGGTAGGCCCTAGACAATCCAAAGGGAACGGTGTAATGTAATTAGAAGGTTGGACATGTACTTTTAAGTTTTGCATGTCCTGGTAGTGAAAAACTCACAAATGTGTCTTTCACTATGGTGAGGCCTACATCTTCCCCTAGGATAACATTGGGTTGCCTTCTTATATCTAAAAAGTGCTCATTTTTGATTGGGAGCACATAGGAAATTCATGTTTGGTGTTTGAGAAATTGTAATTTCAAATCTTCTTTTATGGTAAAGTTTTTTTAAAATGCCAATTTCCTGCCCTAACTCTTTGGTTCCTGCAGCCTATTTCTGGGTCACATGACTAGTTGTAGTTGGCCGTTGGACTTTATTGTGTGGCTGTCTGAGAGGAATATATAGATGGATTAGGTGTGCCTGGATGGGCCATCAATGGCAGGATGGGGCAAAGCTGTCTCAGTCACACTTACAAGTCAATAGGGTGTGCCATACCTCCACAAAAAGGATTTCACCATAGCCCATTGCGTCTGCAGTCAGGCTGTAGCCAGGGCCGGGAGGCAGAAAATTCCAAATACTTCAAAGGGAATCTCAAGAAACTTCTACTACTTCAAGGAAGGAACCAGGTATAAAAATAGGACCCTCAGACCCACTCTTCAGTAAACATCTGGACCTGTGGAAGACTCAGAAGAAGGACTGCTGTGCTGCAAGAAAGACTGCTACTCTGCTGCCCTGCAACTCTGATGCCTTGCTGTCTGAGTGAGAAGGACTGGACCTCCAGATTGAACCCAGGACCATCAGAGTGACTCGAAGGGCTAGTTGGCTGACCTCCTGATAAGAGCCTCCGGGACATAAAAGGCTCCAGCCATCTGGAACCCTTCACCTGAACTCTGTCTGCTGCGAGTCCTAACCACCCAAGTGGTACGATCCCAGTCCTGGACCCTTGGATGTGGGCCTGAACGTGCTCTCCCAGCCTAGCAGTGGTCCTAGCAGAACTGACGCTATACAGTGCATTAACTTGGAGGTCTGCATCGGAACCGCTGCTGCGCAATGCATCCCAGATGCACAACCTCTCAGCTCTTTGGAACCACTGCTGCATGATGCATCCTCGACGCCGGACCTCGCATCACAGCTTGCAGCTCCTCTGAATCACTGCTGTGTGACATCCTTGACGTGGAACCTCGCAAAGCTACACAAACAGGACTTAAGGTACTCTGTACAGCGGACTAACCTGGCCCCTGCATCCAGTCCGTCCTCCATTCCGGTTGGCCTGAACTTGTGACTTTGTTCTGGTCTGGCACAACCTGATAACTTCAGTTGGCTCTTTGTGCTTTTAAGCACTCCTTTTTAAATCTTTAAAACTGCTTATCTCTGGTTCTACCTATTGAATGTTTGTTGTTTTGGTCTCAATTATTTATTAAAAAGTACTCTATTGTTCTAAATTGGTGTGGGATTTGTCTAGTGTTGTGTTTTCACTTTATTACTGTTTGTGTGCTACATAAATACTTTACAAATTGCCTCTAAGCTAAGACTGACTGCTTTTGTGCCAAGCTACCAGAGGGTTAAACAGAGGTCAATTCAGTGACTTTTGTGGTTTACTCTGACAGGGACTGTGGCTGTTGCTTCAGTGGGGTTTACACCACACTCAACCAACAAAGCAATTTCTAACACTCAGTCATATAACAGATAATGCAACGAAATTCACTTCTGATCTAATGAAAGAGCACATGAGAGTTAACCTGTCTGGTTTGCTATTGGGACAGGATATGACCTTGCTGAATGCTGAATTACGTTTGTAACGCTTGAATTTCACTGTACTGTTACCCCGTGTGCCCTCCCTCCTCTGTAGTTTAGCTTGGACGTAAAAGTGACCATATGCCAAGACGTTCAATTAAACCTAAAACATTATCGTTATCAGACTCTCAATCGCAAAAGTTACTACTTGTGTAACGATATATCTGTAAGAGACATTAGTTAGTGATAGATTCCTTACCTTAGAATATCCCCAGGCGTCAGACTGGATCCGGAAAGTTTTGCTAGCAGTACCCCTGCGCGCCAGTAGGTGGCGTTGTGCGGCTCTGAATCCATCGCTGGCGTCGTAAGCGCCGAGATGACGTCACGGAGACTACTTAGGCGCCACCCATGCGCGCTGACGTCAGTTCTGTACACGACTTTCCGCGCCAGGAACGCAGAGCCATGCAAGAAACTGACCACTGGTGCCATGAAACTAGGGCCCTGAAAGGGATGACCTTAACCCTAGAAATCAGTTCGCAGAACGGGGAGGATGGGTGGGGCGGTAAGGAATCTATCACTAACTAATATCTCTTTCAGATATATTGTTACGCAAGTAGTAACTTGTGCATCTGAAAGAGACACGTTAGTGATAGATTCCTTACCTTAGAATAGATACCCCAGCAATACCAACCCCGGTGGTGGGTCTG